>CM070790.1:22364222-23564222 GCA_036346955.1 Dipus sagitta | reverse complement strand
CACATGTGTCTGGAGTCCATTTGCAGTGGCTGAAGGCCTTGACATGCCCATTCCCTCTCTATCTGACTCTTTCACTCTCTCTTGCAAATAAATGAATAAATAAATAAAATATGAAAAAATAAACAAACATTCAAGAATACTCAGAGAAAAGTCTGAAAGGGAACCAAAAGAGAATGGACCCCAACAAGATATTAAACACTAAATAAAAACACTGTGGAAGTGATGAACAAGCAGATATATTAATGAAAAAAATGGAGAGTTTCTAAACACACACAAATATATAAGAAAATCAGGATTAAAAAGGTAGCATTACATATCAATGATGAAAAGATGGATGATGGGCTGGAGTAATGGTTCAGCAGTTAAAGGTGCTTGTTTACAAAGTCTGCCAATCTGGGGTTCAATTCCTCAGTACCCACATAAAGCCAGACAGGTGTTTGTAGCAGCAAGCAAGAGGCCCTAACATGTCTACCCACCCCCCACACACACAAATAAAATTTTAAAAAGGTAGATTTTAAAGTTAAATGAAAGAGTTGAGAGCAACTGGGTACTTGTTATAAGAAAAAAGTTAAATCTTGACTTATTCCTTGAGCCAAGTAAGTTCACTATTAAGGGGAGGAAGGCATAAAGGAAGGGAATGAGGGAAGAAGAGACTGAAGGAGGAAGGAAAAAAAGGAAACAACATAGAAGTCTACAAGAAAACCAGAGTATGGCTTTCAAAGGTGAGAGTGGGGAAGATCTAAGTACGAAATACAACCCAGAAAGTATGTGACAAACATAGTCACATAAAACAATGGGGATGGAGAGATGGCTTAGCCGTTAAGGCGCTTGCCTGCAAAGCCAAAGGACCCAGGTTCAATTCCCCAGGACCCACATAAGCCAGATGCACAAGGTGGTGCATGCACCTGGAGTTCATTTTCAGAGGCTGGAGGCCCTGGCACGTCCATTCTCTCTCTCTGCCACTCTCTCTCTTTCTCTCAAATAAATAAATAAAAATTAAAAAAACACAATGTTATCAGTAATTTTTTAAAGTTTTATTTAATTAATTAATTAATTTATTTATTTATTAGAGACAGAGAGAGAGAATGGGCGCGCCAGGACCTCTAGCTACTACAAACAAACTCCAGACACATGTGCCACCTTGTGTATCTGGCTTACATGGGACCTGGAGAATCAAACCTGGGTCCTTTGGCTTTGCAGCAAGTGTCTTAACGGCTAAGCCATCTCTCCACTCCAGGAATTTATTTTTTGAAGAATGAAACATCTAAAACAAAGCTAAAGTAAAAAAAATGGGCTGGAGAGATGGCTTAGTGGTTAAGGCATTTGCCTGCAAAGCCAAAGGACCCAGGTTCTATTCCACAGGACCCACATTAGCCAGATGCACAGGGGGCACATGCATCTGGAGTTCATTTGCAGTGGTTAGAGGCCCTGGCGCGCCCATTCTCTCCCTCCCTCCCTCTCTCTCTCTCCCCCCCTCTTTCTCTGTTGAATAAATAAACAAATAAAAATTTTAAAAAATGTTTGTAGCACATATCCCACTCCACGGGGCTAAGTGCCTTAAAACCAAAGGACTCTTATAAATCAATAGGGAAAAGCCTCACAAAATGTCATAATGTCTTTTTATAATTTTAAAATATTTTATTTGTTTATTTGCGAGAGATTGACAGAAAGAGGCAGAAAAAGAGTGAGTATGGGTGCACCAGGGCTTCTTGCCACTGCAAATGAACTCCAGATGCATGCTCCATTTTGTGCACCTGGCTTTACCTGGGTATGAGGAATCAAACCCTGGCCACCAGGCTTTGCAATCAAGCACCTTAACTGCTGGGCCATCTCTCCAGCCCCATAATGTCTTTTTTTTTTTTTTTTTTTTTTTTTTTGAGGTAGGGTCTCGCTCCAGCCCAGGCTGACCTGGAATTTACTATATAGTCTCAGGGTGGCTTCAGACTCATAGCAATCTTCCTACCTCTGCCTCCCAAGTGCTGAAATTAAAGGTGTGTGCTACCATGCCTGGCTTATAGTAGTTTTTAAAACCCCAGAAGAAAATAATTGTAAATGTGTTGAGTGTGGGCTGGTATAGGATATATGATTGAAAAATATTGACATTGAGGGGTTGGAGAGATGGCTTAGTGGTTAAGGTGTTTGTCTGTGAAGCCAAAGGATCCAGGTTTGATTCACCAGGACCCATGTAAGCCAGATGCACAAGGTGGCACATGCATCTGGAGTTTGTTTGCTGTGGCTGGATTCCCTGGTCTCTGTCTCTCTCTCTCTGTTTTCTTCTTTTCCACTTAAATAAATAAATTAAAATAAATTTTAAAAACAGATGACATTCAACCAGACATCATAGCTCATGCCTATAATCCCAACACTCTGGAGACTAAGGTAGAAGACTGCTGGGGGTTCGGGACTAGCCTGGACTACAGAGTGAGATTGATAAAATCTAGGAAGCTGATGCTGGGTACATGGGATTTATTATATTATTTCCTGTATTTCTGCGTATTCTTGGAAGTTTTTGTAAGAATTTTTGTTTGTTGTCATTTTTCGAGATAGGGTCTCACTCTAGACCAGGCTGACCTGGAATTCACTATGTAGTCTCAGGGTGGCCTCGAACTCACGGTGATCCTCCTACCTCTGCCTCCTGAGTGCTGGGGTTAAGGGCGTGCGCCACCACGCCTGGCTGTAAGATGTTTTTTTTTTTTTAAGTGTGAAAAAAGGAAAACCTTTACCTCTCCAACTGATGGAAACTGCAGACCAACCATGTAGTTCTGCTGAGGCCCTGATGGAACGAATGCGTCAGGTACAGAGTAGGCGGCCTCCAATGTGACCTTCAGCAGATTGCTCCCTGAGACCTGGGCTGGAGTCAGCAAGGGCTCTGCCACAAACACCTTAACTTCAAGACTACATTGCTGGGGAAAAAAAAATGAAATCATGTAGCATTTTAAAAATCAGTATAGGCCATCTTCCTATCACTATTCAAGATAAAAAGATTAAGCTTAATTATTTCCACACAAACTCAAAATAGTTTTCTCTATTTCTCATGAGTTGAAGAGAAACCAATCCTAAACTATACTCCTTGCTACTCTACCACAGTGAAATAAAATGCATATACAAATACATATGGAAGAGAAATTGGATAATTCTATACCTAAATATCAATAATGGGCTGACATGAAGTGGCATTGGATGCTTTTTTTCTAGTCTGTACTTTATGATTTTTCTTATTACTTAAATGTAGTGCTTTATAATAAATTTTGTTATATATATATATGCATCTGCAAACTATAAATGTATGTATCTCTGATATCTTCACACAGGATATAATAATTAGCAGATTAGGCTGGGTGTGGTGGCACATGCCTTTAATCCCAGCATTCAGGAGGCAGAGGTAGGAGGATCACCATGAGTTCGAGGCCACCCTGAGACTACAGAGTGAATTCCAGGTCAGCCTGGCTAGAGTGAGACCCTACCTCAAAAAAAAAAAAAAAAAAAAAAGAAAAGAAAAAAAGAAAGGAAAAGAAAAAGACAGATTAAAATGTGTACTAATAGGCTAATGAAGAAAACATGATTCTTTTTATTATGAAACTCATGTTATCGTTTTGGTTTTGTTTTGGTTTTGGTTCTCCAGAATGCTGAGATTGCACCACCATGCCTGGCTATAGAGAGAATGAGTGCACCATGGTCTCCAGCCGCTGCAAACAAACTCCAGATACATGTCCCCTTTTGTATATTTGGATTTTTGTGGGTACTGGGGAATCAAACTTGGGTTGTTAGGCTTTACAGACAAGCACCTTAATTGCTGAGCCATCTCTCCAGCCCTAATGTTACAGTTTTATGAGTTATGACAAATATTTTAACAGGGACATGTACAAAATTCCCTAGTTTAAGAGCACCAAAAAGGAAGTGAATAATTAATTATTGGGCTGGAGAGAAGTAGGAGACAATGATATCATTTCAGTTTGAACAAAACTTTGCAGACTGGAGAAATGGCTTAGTGGTTAAGGTGCTTGTTTGCAAAGCCTAAGAAGGACCGAGGTTCGATTTCCTAGGATCCACATAAACCAGATGCACAAGGTAGCGCATGTGTCTGGAGTTTGTTTGCAGTGGCCAGAGGCCCTGGTGCACCCATTTTCTCTCTACCCTTCTCTCTCTCTCCAATAAATAAAATAAAAAACATTAAAAAAAAAAAAAAGAATTTGCAAGCTGGGCATGGTGGCACACACCTTTAATCCCAGCACTTGGAGACAGAGATAGGAGGATCGCGGTGAGTTCAAGGCTACCCTGAGACTACATAGTGAATTCCAGGTCAGCTTGGGCTAGAGTGAGACTCTACCTCAAAAAACAAAACAAAAAGAGCAGTTTATGTAAAGAGGGACAGAAACAGTATGCCATGTTCAGCCCAAGTGTAAGTAAATACTTTAGGATTCTCAAAAATAAAATTCCAGGACAAGAGTGGTGGTGGAGGAAGTTGATGAAGTGGGAGATTATAAAGGAGGTAGTATGATTTCCTAAGAAATCTGGACCTGCACATGTGCTGTGTGATTCCATGAACCATACCATACTAAGTAGGGGAAGAGATGTGACCAGACTCACTCTTTGTTTTTGGAGGGGTGAGGGGTTGAGATAGGGGCTCACTGTAGCCCAAGCTGACCTGGAATTCACTCTGTAGTCCCAGGCTGGTCTCCAACTCACAGTAATCCTCCTATCTTGGCCTCCCAAGTGCTGGGATTAAAGGCATGAGCCACCACGCCTGGCTGCCAAAAATATTCTTAAAAAGAGTCAGTCTCGCTGGTCATAGTAGTGCATACCATTAATCCCAGCACTTGAAAGGCCAAGGTAGGAGGATTACTGTGAGTTCGAGGCCAGCCTGGGACTACAGAGTGAATTCCAGGTCATCTTGGGCTAGAGTGAGACCCTACCTCAAAAAAACAAAAAAAAATATTTTGGGGGCTGGAGAGATGACTTAGTGGTTAAGGCAGTTGCCTGTGAAGCCTAAGGACCCATGTTCAACTCCCCAGATTCCATGTAAACCAGACACACAAGGTGACACATGTGCAAGGCCACGCATGTGCACAAGGTGGCACACACGTCTCAAGTTCGATTTCAGTGGCTGGAGTCCCTGGTGTGCCAATTCTCTCTCTCTCATAAAAATATTTTTGTTTATTTAAAAGAGAATATGGGCATGCCAGGGCCTCTCTTGCCAGTACAAAAGAATTTAAGATGTATGAGCCACTTTGTATATCTGTCTTTAAGTGGGTACTGGGGAATTGCACCTGAGCCTGGAGGCTTTCTTTAGCCACCAAACCAGCTCCCCAGCCCCAACATTCACTCTTAAGTCACTATATTAGCAGTAGTAAGACTGACCTGGAGGGAAGCAAGGGCATGGACAGGATTATTTCCAATCATCCATATGAGAGGGGAGGCAGTGCAGAGCAGGAATAAAGCTAAGAGCAGAGACATGGAAGAGAGAGAAGAGGCTGGATGTGGTGAAAGGTGGATTTTGAAGTTGGATGCAGTCAGGACCCAAGGGAGCAGCCATGGATGTAACTTAGCTCCAATGTGTTCTAGTTCATGGATGGGTAATGCCATTAGCCAAAAGAAGACAAAAGGAATAGCCAGTTTGAGGGAAGATATGGAGCTCAGTTTTGGAAAGTTGCATTTTAAGTGTCTATGGGATAGCATGCCAGAGGAATCCAGACAGTGGTTGCAAAGTATAGCACTCTGGAATGTACGACTGCACTTACGCTGAAACTTCTGAACAAGAAGTCTCCAGCCAGAAGCCATGCCTAAGTGAGTTAGTTATGTGCCTCATTCCACTATTTAACTATTTCCATGATTAGGTCTTCCCTACATCTGCCACTAGGTAAGGTGACTATCTGCTCTGAGCCTATGAGCTTCTCCCTACATCATCCACACTAGGTTGTAATCCATGATTTATAAATTACAGGCTCTCAGAAAGTAGGGCTCAACATTGTTTCCCAGAATCTCACACTATATGTGTATATGTGTGCCATGAACACAGGGTGCCTAATGAGTCAAGACTCAGGTGAATTGGACTTTAATAACAGACAGACCACTGGACTGAGTGGCAATCTGAAAAGTTATTCAGAGTTAAAGCTCTGATTACCTTAGAACTTGGTGAAAGAGTCTCTAAGGGTGAGCCTTGCACAGGGTGCAATGGAACTGTCATTTCAAAAGAACTCTCTCCTGTAAGAAAAGATCAAGTTGGAGGCTGGGGAGATAGCTCAGTTGGTACTTGAGTTCAATCCCCAGTACCCATGTAAAAACAAAAACAAGCAAACAAAAAAAACAGGCAGGCATGGTGGTGCCAGCAATGGGGAGGTGAAGCTTGGTGGATACCTGGGGATTACTGGCCATCTAGGCCTACTTGAGAAGTTTACAGCCAGTGAGACACCTGGTCTCAAAAAAAGTTTAAAAGGTGCTTGCTAGCTTGCAAACTTGATGGCTATGGTTTGATTCCCCAGTACCTATGTAAAGTGGCGCATGTTTTGAGTTTGTCTGCAGTGACAGGAGACCCTAGCATGCCCATACTCACTCTTTCTGTATGCCAGCCTCTTTTTTTCTCTCTCTCTCTCTCTCAAATAAATAAATAAAAATTGTTTTTCTTTTCTTTAAGGTAGATGGTAGCTGGGCATGGTGGTGCACACCTTTAATCCCAGCACTCGGGAGGCAGAGGTAGGAGGATCACCATAAGTTCGAGGCCACCCTGAGAATACAGAGTGAATTCTAGGTCAGCTTGGGCTACAGTGAGACCCTACCTCAAAAAACCAAAAGCCAACCAAACAAACAAACAAACAAATAAAGGTGGATGGTGCCTGAAACAACACTCAAGGTCCTCTGACCTCAACATGCACATACACCCAGATGCATCGGTATGCACACACACAAGCACACGTGCACACACACACACACACAGTGAGCCAGAGAAAGAAGGATGAAGTCAGAGCCACTGCAGGCACTGATAAATGTCCTCATTTTTCCCCTAATATCCTTCCAGTGCATTGAAGCTGTGTCTTGCTCTTCTCTGGATGCAGGTTGTATGAACGTTGACGTTTTTGTTTTGGGATGGATCACATATCTGACCTTCCAGTAAAGGGAGAAGGTCCACCACAGCTTGGCCAAGAACGATGGTCTTCTCATCCTTCTGTTTCTTTTCCTTTGGTAAAAGTTCAATCATAGTTACTAGGAAAAAATAAAGCAAATAAAATGAGACTGTTTCCAACTCTCCCATCAAGGACAAGGGGCCAGCAAGCAGAACATTGCCAGACAAGTCTAAGTGAAGGAAAGCAAAGTTGGCTTGGGGTAGAGCTCAGCTGGAGAGTACTAGCATGGGGCTTTGGACTCAATCCCCAGCACGACAGAAAAGAAATAAACTTGAAACCCAAGAAGACATCAACACCAGAGCCTTCTGCAGGAAAATATGGAACTTGTCCCATGACTTATGAGCTATTTGCCTACAAGTTATAATAAATAGATTTTACAAAGTTTTACAAAGATTTGACAAAGTTTTTTTTTTGTTGTTTGTTTATGGAAGTAGTGTCTTGCTCTAGCCCAGGCTGACCTGGAATTCACTATGTAGTCTCAGGGTGGCCTTGAACTCACAGCAATCCTCCTACCTCAGCCTCCCAAGTGCTGGGATTAAAGGCATGTGCCACCACGCCCGGCTTCTGGCAAAGTTTCATGTAAGATTATCCCTACTAGCTGAAAAAGTGTTGTTAGCTCATTGTTTCCTATTCTATTTGACACAGAAATTACTTCCAGGTGTGATGGCACAGGCCTATAATTCTAGCTATCAGAAGGTAGAAGCAGGAATAGTTCCAGTTTCTTTTTTCTTTCTTTCTTTCTTTTTTTCTGAGGTAGGGTCTCACTCTAGCTCAGGCTGACCTGGAATTCACTTATGTAGTCTCAAGGTGGCCTCAAACTCATGAGGATCCTCCTGCCTCTGCCTCCAGAGTGCTGGGATTAAAGGTGTATGCCATGATGCCTGGCTCCAGTTTCTTTTTAAAAATTAAGCATGGGCTGGAGAGATGGTTTAGTGGTTAAAGCACTTGCCTGTGAAGCCAAAGGACCAAGGTTTGATTCCCCAGGATCCACAAAAGCCAGATGCATAAGGTGGTGCACATGTCTGGAGTTCATTTGTAGTGGCTCGAGGCCCTGGCACACACATTCTCTGTCTCTCTACTAAATAAATTGAAATGTTGTTATTTATTTATGAGAAGGAGGGAGAACTGAGAGAAAGTATCAGTGTATATGGGTGTACCAGGGCCTCTTGTCACTGCAAACAAACTCCAAAAACATATGCCACTTCATGCACCTAGCTTTATGTGGGTATTGGGGAAGTGAACCCCTGGCCAGCAGGCTTTGCAAATAAGAGCCTTTAACAACTGAGTAATCTCCCCAGCCCCAAGACTGCTAGTTTCATTGTCTGCTTTTTCTTTCCTAAGACTTTTTAAATATTTTATTTATTTATTTATTTATTTGACAGAGAGACAGAGGTAGAGAGAGAGAGAGAAAGAGAGAGAGAATGGGTGTGCCAGGGCCTCCAGCCACTGCAAACAAACTCCAGACGCATGTGCCACCTTGTGCAACTGGCTAACATGGGTCCTGGGGAATTGAACCTGGGTCCTCTGGCTTTGTAGGCAAACACCTTAACCGCTAAGCCATCCCTCCAGCCTGATTTTTCTTTTTTTCTTTTTTACTTATTTATTTACTGTGTGCTTCTGTGTGTGAGAGCACCGGTGTGCACACCACAGCACACACCAGAGGTCAGAGGACAACTTTTGGATTCCTCACCTTCACCTCCTCTTTGAGGCAGGGTGTCTCATTCACCACTCCTTTCATGAGCCTCAAGGGAAATTCTTCTGTCTCTGTGATAATGAACGTTCTGCCACGACTGTAGGCCACCTCTGACACAATCCCAGTAGTGTGCCTCTTAATGAGTTTGGAATAGACAATCAGTCCTCAGGTCTCCACTGATGTTGAGAGGTGGTAGGAAGGGGGTTCTCTGTCAGAAGGGATAGAAGTCCTGGCTCCTACTTGCTTTTACTCTCATACCGCTAGGATGCTGGAGTACTCCATAGTAGTATTGAGAGAATGGAAGTGGTGTTTGTGTTTGGATGGAGCAGAGCACTTATTAAAAGGGGGTGTGTGTGTGTGTGTGTGTGTGTGTGTGTGTGCGTGCGTGCGTGCTTACTGGGCTGCCCCTTTCCTGGTGTTTTGGCTATAGGACGAATTTTCATTGGCCTTTAAAAAATATGAACCTGCCAGGCGTGGTGGCGTACGCCTTTAATCCCAGCCCTTGGGAGGCAGAGGTAGGAGGATGTCTGTTAATTTGAGGCCACCCTGAGACTACATAGTGAATCCCAGGTCAGCTTGGGGTAGACCCTACCTCACAAAACACCTACTGGTGTTTCTAGCCTGCCAAGTTCTCAAAGTCTGAGATACTTAAGATAAAAAGAAAACCTAAGGAATTTTTTTTTTTTTTTTTTGAGGTAGGGTCTCACTCTGGTCCAGGTTGACCTGGAATTCACTATGTAGTCTCAGGGTGGCCTTGAACTCATGGCAATCCTCCTACCTCTGCCTCCCGAGGTCTGGGATTAAAGACGTGCGGCACCACGCACAGCTAACCTAAGGAATTTAATGTTATGTGATTCCTTAGGTTCTGATGTTATTTCTCTTCACTTTCAATCTCTTAAGCTTCTTTTTCTACAATGTCCAGGGTTTGTATTTGTATTTAGAAAAAAAGTAGTGTCTTGTTAGAAGCACTGTTTTTAGTGCACTTTGATGTCTAATGAACTTTTTTTTTCAAGGTAGGGTTTTGTTTTAGCCCCCACTGACGGAATTCACTATGTAGTCTCAGGGTGGCCTTGAACTCATGGCAATCCTCCTACCTCTGCCTCCAGAGTGCTGGGATTAAAGGCATGCACCACCATGCCCGGTAAATGAGTATTCTTAAAATTATAAACATACTTTCTTTAAAACTTTATTTTATTTAGTTAGTTATTTGAGAGAAAAAGAGGCAGAGAGAGGAGAGAGAGAATGGGCACGTCAGGGCCTTCAGCCACTGTAAACGAACTCCAGACACATGTGCCACCTTGTGCATCTGGCTTACGTGGGTTCTGGGCAATCAAACTGGATGCCCTGGTGTGCCCATTCTCTCTCTTCCTCTGTCTGCCTCTTTCTCTCTCTCTCAAATAAATAAGTAAAAACAAAATAAAATATTTAAAAAGAAAAAACAAGGGCTGGAGAGATGGCTTAGTGGTTAAGGCATTTGCCTACAAAGACAAAGGATCCCAGTTTGATTCTCTAGGACCTACACAAGCCGGATGCACAAGATGGCACATGCATCTGGAGTTCATTTGCAGTGGCTGGAGGCCCTGGCGTGTCCACCTTCTCCCTTTCTCACTCTCTGTTTCTCTCTCTCTCTCTCTGCTTCTTTCTGTCAAGTTAATTAATTAGCTAATTAATTATTTTTAAAAAATTAAAGAGAAAAGCAAAACAAAGAATGGGCTAAAGAGATGGCTTAGCAGTTAAGGTACTTGCCTGTGAAGCCTAAGGACACAGGTTCGATTCCATAGTACCCACATAAGCCAGATGCACAAGGGGGCACATGTATCTGCAGTTTGTTTGCAGTAGCAAGAGGCCCTGGTACCCCCATTCTCTTTCTCATTCTTTCCCTCTCTCTACCTGCCCCCCTCTCTCTCAAATAAATAAAAAGAAAAAGAAAAACTAAAAGAAAATTTAATCTGTATGCTACAGATTCTTTTGTAAGTTTAAATTTATTTGAGAAAGAAAGAGAGAGGGAAGCCGGGCGTGGTGGTGCACGCCTTTAATCCCAGCACTCGGGAGGCAGAGGTAGGAGGATCGCTGTGAGTTCGAGGCCACCCTGAGACTCCATAGTGAATTCCAGGTCAGCCTTGGCTAGAGTGAAACCCTACCTCGAAAAACCAAAACCAAAAAAAAAAAAAAAAAAAAAAAAAAAAGAAAGAGAGAGGGAGATGGAGAGAATGTGCATGCCATTGCAAAAGAACTTCAGACATATGCTGCATTTTGTGCATCTGGCTAAATATACATGGGTACCGCGGAATTAAACTTGGGCCAGCAGGCTTTGCAAGCAAGTGCCTTTAACCACTGAGCCATGTCTCCAACCCAATTATTTTGTATTTAGTATGTCTAGAATGTGGCTAGTTTTTATAAGTGTTTCTTGTGTTTGGAGGGGAAAAAAAAAAACATGTTTAACAGCATAAGCTGATGACTACTAATTCTTTTTTTTTTTTAATTTTTGAGAGAGAGAATGGGCATACCAGGGCCTTTCAGCTACTGTGAATGAACTCCCAACACGTGCGCCCCCTTGTGTGCATGTGTGACATTGCACACTTGCATCACTGTGTGTCTGGCTATGTGGGACCTGGAGATCCAAACATGCATTCTTAGGCTTCACAGGCAAGCGCCTTAACTGCTAAGCCACCTCTCCAGCCCATGACTACTAATTCTTAGCAAATATTCTTTCTCCTTTGTAGATGGAGATGAAGTATTAGAGTGAGAGCCTACCTTGATAAAACTAGAAATAAATAAAAAGTATAGATGAAAACAAAACAAAGTTTTAAAAGCTAGCAAGAGTTGGGCATGGTGGCACACACCTTTAATCCCAGAATTTGGGAGACAGACGTAGGAGGACTGCCATGAGTTTGAGGCCAGCCTGAGACTACATAGTGAATTCTAGTTCAGCCTGGGCTAGAGTGAAACCCTACCTTGAACCCTCCCCTTCACAAAAAAATAATAGCTAGCAAGATAGCTCAGTTGGTAAAGTTCTTGCCTGGCAAGCATGAGGACTAGAAACCACCTAAGGAAAAAACAAAGCCAGGCATGGTGGCACATACTTGTAATCTCAGCACTAGGGAAGTGGAGATAGGCAGATCCTTGGGTCTCACTGATCAGCCAGTCTATCCTAGTTTGTTTGTAGGTTTTGGGTTAGTAAGAGACCCTGTCTCAAAACATATGGGTGGCCCCTGAGGAATGAGGCCTGAGGCTATCCTCTATCCTCCACATGCACCCAAGCCTGCGTGCACACACTGTCTCTCTCGGTGGTGGTTTGATTCAGGTGTCCCTCATAAACTTAGGTGTTCTGAATGCTAGGTTCCCAGCTGATGGCTATTTGGGAATTAATGCCTCCTGGAGGGAGTGTATTGTTGGGGGCGGGCTTATGGGTTTTATAGCCAGTGTCCCCTTGCCAGTGTTTGGCACACTCTCCTGTTGCTATTGTCCACCTTATGTTGGCCAAGGGGTGATGACCACCCTCTGCTTATGCCATCGTTTTCCCCTGCCATCATGGAGCTTCCCCTTGAGCCTGTAAGCCAAAATAAATCTCTTTTTCCCAGAAGCTGCTCTTGGTTGGGTGATTTCTACCAGCAGTGCAAACCAGACTGCAACAGTAAACTGGTACCGAGGAGTGGTGTCACTTGCTGCTAGACAACTGACTGTGTGGCTTTGGCCTTGTGGACCTGATTTTCAAGAGGAATGTGGGAGGATTTGAAACCTTGGCCTAACAGATGCCTTGCAGTGCTGTAAGTACAGCTTGATGGACTATTCTGGTCTGACCTGCAAGACCTGAATGCAGTAAGAACTATGGACTGTGAGGTTTGGCTTATGAGGTTGAGAAAGAGCTTTGCTTGGACTGGGCTAGCAATTCGGGTGAGAAGCATGCTCTTATGCCCATGTCCTGAGAAGTTCTGCAGGGTTGCTTTGCGTAGAAATGAACTGGTGTGAGCAGAGGGATATGGCACAGAAAGAAAAATCTTTGGGTGAACTGTTGCCCGTTCAGCTGCAACTGAGAGATTATAACTTTTGAGACTGGGCCAGCTGACCTGCGCTGGGGCAACAGGAAGAATGCCGACTCTTTTGAAGGGGCCTGGGTCTCAGGCAATCCTCCTACCTCTGCCTCCCAAGTGCTGGGCTTAAAGGCGTGCGACACCACGCTGGGCTCCTTTTTTTTATTTTATTTTTTTCTATGTACGGTTTCATTCTAGTCCAGGCTGACCTGGAATTTACCATGTAGACTCAGGGTGGCCTTGAACTCACAGTAATCCTCCTTCCTCTACCTCCTGAGTGCTGGGATTAAAGGCGTGCGCCACCACGCCCGGCTCCTTTTCTCCTTTTTATTCAGTCCAGGACCATATCCCAAATATGAGGTGGCCCAGAGTTAGCGTGGATTCTTTCATCTCATTTAACCTAATCTAGAAAATTCCTCTCAGGCATTCTCAGAGATTTGTTTCCATGGCGATTCTAAACCCTGGGAAATTGACAATCAGAGACTGACCATTAGAGTTAATAAGGCACAAGTAGATAAGACTCCAGGTATACTGTGCTACTCCTACAGCAAGGAGATAAGGAGTGTGCCACTGCCCCAACAACTGATGAGGTGCCTCACAATCTCCTCATAACATGTTATGAGTTACTAACAGTTTCAGAACTATAAGACTTACAGAATACAGGTTTGTGGGCGAGGTCATCTAAAGTGATGCCTTCAACGCTGAGCTCTAAACTGGTAGTGAAATTGTACTTTGCAGTTCCCTCTGGAGAGACAGCAATTTTTGCAGAGTCACCAATAACCACCTGACTGAATTCTGCACGAATAAAAGTAACCGGATTGTCTCCTTTAAAGCCTTTCTGTGGGAAGAAACATATAACTTTACAATTACATTTGAATACAGAACATTCCCATATATCTGGCCACCCCATACTGTCTTGGGGTAGTCAGCATTTTGTTCCCTAATAAGCTACATCATAAGCACAAACAGGAGAAGTAGAATGTTGTTAATCAAATCTAGTAGCTACATGTAACATTCTACCTAAGTGTAATATTAACTTTTCTATTTTTTGGTTTTTTTGAGGTAGGTTCTTATTTTAGCCTATGCTGACCTGAAATTCACTATGTAGTTTCAGGCTGGCCAGCCACTGGGCCATCTCCCCAGCCCTAAAATGACTTCATGTTTAATCCCTGTTAATGTAGTATTCAAATTGTCCATTATTTTAAACATATGACAACATGGCTTGCTGAGCACAGATTCACAATAAAGGAAGACTGAGGAGAAAATTGGCAGGCTGGAGGTCAGAAATGATGCAAAATCCCAACCGTCGCCTGGTGCTCCCAAAGAGGGACTTAGTGGGTCTTTACCAAATCATATCCATTTGTCACAGTGATGTGCACCCATTTGCCTACTGATGACACCTGCTCCATGTCAGCAATGGGACAGAGTCCTTCTGGTCTTCATTGGCCTCTGGAAAGACAACAAATTACTTTATCTTCTCATGGATCACAGCTGTGCAAGGAAACATTGCATCATAATCAGTATCACGGGGAACTGAGGACACGTCATAAGCCAGCGGTCCTTGGCTCCTCTTTTCAACCCTTGCCGGGGGACAAGCAGTGCTCTGGGGAGGGGGGGGGTGTCACAAGCATCCTGGCCAATGCTAAAAGGATTCTTAAACATGTAAAATCTATGAAGACAAGAGACTAGAAATGCTGACTCAATGTTCCAACTTTCATACCATTCACAGAGAATTGTAGTGACTTTTTTTTCCATTCTGCAAAGCTCCTCTCAAAGATTCACTTTTTTTCTTTTTGGTCAGGTAGGGTCTCACTCTAGCCCAGGCTGACCTGGAATTCACTATGTAGCCTCAGGGTGGCCTTGAACTCATGGTGATCCTCCTACCTCTACCACCCGAGTGCTGGGAGTGTGCACCATCACGCTCAGCTTAAAAACAAAAAATTTTGAAAGCAATGAAGATCCATGTCTCTAGTCAGATATATTTTCGAATTATTTTGTAAGTAATTTCAAAAATAAATTGTTGCCTGGGTATGGTAGTACACACCTCTCTAATGCCAGGATTTGGGAGGCTGAGATAGGAGGATTGAGAGTTTGAGACTAGCCAAGACTACATGGACAAATCTTGTCTCATCAAAAGAAAAAAATGATTTATCTTTAAAAAGTTGTGTTCTTGCCAGGCATGGTGATGCACGCCTTTAATCCCAGCACTTGGGAGGCAGAGGTAGGAGGATTGCTGTGAGTTTGAGGCCAGCCTAAGACTACAAAGTGAATTCCAGGTCAGCCTGGGCTACAGTGAGACCCTACCTTGAAAAACAAACAACAAAAAAAAGTGTGTTCTCAAGTATATGTGTGTGTGCATATATATACATACATACATATATATATATATATATACACACATATATATGCACATACACACACACAATGGAGTTTAAAAAATTTTTTTTATTTTTATTTATTTGAGAGTGACAGACAGAGAGAAAGAGGCAGAGAGAGAGAGAACGGGTGTGCCAGGGCCTCCAGCCACTGCAAACGAACTCCAGATGCATGTGCCCCCTTGAGCATCTGGCTAACGTGGGGAAATGAGCCTCGAACCGGGGTCCTTAGGCTTCACAGGCAAGCGCTTAACCACTAAGCCACCTCTCCAGCCCACAATGGAGGTTTTAATTTAGCTTTAAAGAAGAAAATACATCATTTACAGAAAAAAATGGAACTGGAGATCATCATGTAAAGTCAAACAAGCCAGAATCAGAAAGACAAATATGCATTATGCATATTTTCTCTCACATGAAGAACATATATATATATATATATACACACACACACACACACACACACACACACACACACAGCTTGTAAAGCTTACTGGCCTGGGTTCAATTCCCAAGCCATACTCTTAAGCTGGATGAAAAAAGTGGCACAAGCATCTGGCGTTCAGTGTACATGCACACACACTTAAAAAATAAGGTGGATGGTTGGAGAGATGGCTTAGCAGTTAAGCGCTTGCCTGTGAAGCCTAAGGGCTCTGGTTCGAGGCTTGATTCCCCAGGACCCATGTTAGCCAGATGCACAAGGGGGTGCATGCATCTGGAGTTCGTTTGCAGTGGCCGGAAGCCCTGGCGCGCCCATTCTGTCTCTCTCTCTATCTGCCTCTTTCTCTCTCTGTCACTCTCAAATAAATAAATAAATAAAAATAAACAAAAAAATTCAAAAAATAAGGTGGAAAGTGTACACACAAGAATAAATAAAATACCATAAATCCATTATTTTGTACACTTATTTTTTTATTTAAAATTCATGGGCTGGATGGATAGCTTAGCAGTTAAGATGCTTGCCTGCAAAACCAAAGGACCCAGGTTCGATTCCCCAGGACCCACATTAGCCAGATGCACATGGTGGCACATGCATCTAGAGTTTGCAGTGGCTGGAGGCCCTGGTGCACCCATTCTTTCTATCTGCTTCTTCCTCTCTCTTTCCCTTCCTATCTCTCTTAAATAAATAAATAAATAAAATTCAAAATGGGGGCTCAGTGGTTAAAGGCACTTGCTTGCAAAGTTTGATTTCCCACTATCTGTGTAAAGCCAGGTACACAAAGTGACACATGAATCTGGAGTTCGTTTGCAGTGGCTGGAGGCCCTGGTGCGCCCCTACTCACTCTCTATCTTTCTCTCTTTCTCAAATGAATAAATAAAAACTTTTTTTTTTTTTTTTTTGGTATTTCGAGGTAGGGTCTCGCTCTAGCCCAGGCTGACCTGGAGTTCACTGTGGAGTCTCAGGGTGGCCTCGAACTCACAGCAATTCTACTACCTCTGCCTCCCAAGTGCTGGGATTAAAGGCGTGCGCCACCACGCCCGGCCGCAAATGAATAAATAAAAACATTTTTTAAAAATGCAAAGTGGAGGGCTGGAGAGATGGCTTGGCGGTTAAGCGCTTGCCTGTGAAGCCTAAGGACCCTGGTTCAAGGCTCCATTCCCCAGGTCCCACGTTGGCCAGATGCACAAGGGGGCGCACGCGTCTGGAGTTCGTTTGCAGTGGCTGGAGGCCCTGGCGCGCCCATTCTTCCTCTCTCTCTCTCTATCTGCCTCTTTCTCTCTCTGTCGCTCTCAAATAAATAAAATAAACAAAAAATATTAAAAAAAATGCAAAGTGGAATTCTCTATGCAATTCAAATATTTAATGAGGACCTTCTATAATAATTCTATCTGGCACTGGTGATACAAAAAGAATATAGGATAGGAAAGATGGCTCAGCAGTTAAGGCAGTTGTCTGTGAAACCTAAGGGTCCAGGTTTGGCTCCCCAGAACCCATGTAAACTAGATGCACAAGGTGACACATGCACACAAGGTCATACATGCGCACAAGCATGCGTCTGAATTTGATTGCAATGGCTAGAGGCCCTAGCATGCCAATTCTCTCTCTCTCATAAATAAAATAAAACAAAGAATACAGCTGGGTATGGTGGTGCTCATCTTTAGTTCCAGCACTGGGGAGGCAGTTAGGAGGATCACTGTGAGTTCAAGGCCACCCTGAGACTACATAGTGAATTCCAGGTCAGCCTGGGCTACAGTGAGATCCCCTTCTCAAAAAAAAAAAAAAAAAAAAAAAAAACTTGTAGCTTTGGGCTTTATATTTACTATTTTTCCCCAGTAATTCCTCTCATTTTTCCAAGTGCCTAAGTCTTCAATCACAGGTTTAATTTCATGTCTCCAGGCTTCTGCTGCCCTCGGTGGCATTGACAATTTCCTTATTAAGTGTACATTTGAAATGTTTTAAAATTTTTTCATTTTTTAAAAATTTATTTGCAAGCAGACGAAGACACACACACACACACGGAGGCGGGGCAAATAGAGAATGGGTGTGCCAGGGCCTCCAGCCACTGCAGATGAACACCAGACACATGTGCCACCTTGTGCATCTGTCTTACATGGGCAGTAGGCAATCAAACCTAGGTCCTTAAAAGGCTTTGCAGGCAAGTGTCTTAACCACTAGGCAATCTCCCCAGCCTTAATTTGTTAGTTCTTAATTTTTTTGTTTATTTTTATTTATTTGAGAGAGAGAGAGAGAGAGAGAGAAGGAGGGAGAGGTAGAGGCAGATAGACAGAGAATGGGTGAACCAGGGCCTCCAGCCACTGCAAATGAACTCCAGATGCATGTGCCCCTTGTGCATCTGGCTTCCGGGGGACCTGGGGAATTGAGCCTGGAACCAGGATCCTTAGGCTTCGCAGACAAGTGCTTAACCACTAAGCCATCTCTCCAGCCCTTAATTTTTTATTTTTAGTTATGTATTTATAAGCAGAGAATGAGAGTGGGAGAGAGAGAGAATGGGCAAGGCATGGCCTCCAGCTGCTGCAAATGAACTCCAGATGCATGCACCACTTTGTGAATCTGGCTTTAGGTGGGTACTGGGGAATCAAACTCAGGTCGTTAGGTTTTGCAGACAAGTGCCTAACTGCTGAGTCATCTCTCCAGCCCACTTTTAAAAAAAATAAACCCCTTTCTTTCCCTTAAAATAGGGAACTAGATCTTCATTTCCTGTCCTTGTGCTAGACTAACAAAGGAAGGCCTCCTAACTGGTGTCTCTAAATCATCTCTTTTTATTCTAATTTAACTCAATCATTCACTGAACAAAATTTATGAAGCCAGGCAGAGGCAGAAGCTGAGAACTGAAGAGAAAAGATGTAAAACTCTGTAACCTTAAGGAATTTAAAATCTAGTAGGGCACAGACCTGCCAATAGACCAAGAATGGGGAACAAACAGAGAGGGAAATACATGAGTGGGAGGGGGCCCTAACTTTTGGTATATACCTTGTTATATACAAGTGCTTTACATGTTACATGTATCCACCCTTCCAAGTGCCTCTTAAATGTCTATTTTAGCAAAAGGAGATAAGAGTTTTGATAAGTTTGTTGTCCTAGTGGCCATCAGACAGCAAAGAAGGACTGAAGTGGGAACTAGATGAATTTGAAAGTACATGCATGGGTGTGCATGAGGAAAATGTTTTGAAAACTCATCTGGAACTTGTGCATCTGGCTTACATGGGTATTGGGGAATTGAACCTGGGTCCTTAGGCTTCATAGGCAAACACCATAACTGCTAAGGCATCACTCCAGCCCTGGAATTTCTTCTTTAAAAATATTTTTAAATATATCTATTTATTTAAAGCCGGGCATGGTGGCGCACGCCTTTAATCCCAGCACTCGGGAGGCAGAGGTAGGAGGATCACCGTGAGTTTGAGGCCACCCTGAGACTACATAGTGAATTCCAGGTCAGCCTGAACTAAAGTGAGACCCTACCTCGTAAAACCAATATATATATACATATATATATGGGGGGGCAGATAGAGAGAATATGCATGCCAGGGCTTCTAACCACTGCAAATGAACTCCATATGCATGCGCTACCTTGTGCATCTGGCTTATGGGTTCTAGGGAATAAACCTGGGTCCTTGGGCTTCTCAGGCAAGCGCCTTAACTGCTAAGTCAGTTCTCCAGCCCTTTAAAATATTTTTATTTGCATGCGCACACGTGCTTGTGGGTATATATGCACAAGCAAGTGGCAGGGTCTCTTGCTGCTGTAAACATCAGATGCTTGTACCACTATTTGCATCTGGCTTTAATTATGTGAGTGCTTGGAATTGAACTCAGACCAGCAGGCTTACAAGCAAGCCCCCCCCCCCCTTTTTTAAGCAAGCCTTTTTGAACAGCTGATCCAGCTACCCATCCCCAAGACTGGTGATTTCATTTGTTTACTTTGTGGTGCTAGGTATGGAACATAGGGGTTTAGGCAAGCACTGTGTCACATACACACATAACCCCAGGACTGAAGATTTAAGATGTTTCCTACTTAGTAATTGTGACCCTGGGCAAATGCCTAACTTCTCAGAGCCTCTGTTTCTTTCACTTTCTGTAAAATGGAGAGGTGGCTCAGAGGTTAAAGGTGCTTGAATGTAGTCTGATAGCCTCGGTTCCATTCTCCAGTACTCATGAAAAATCAGACACACAAAATGGGACATGTGTCTCTGGGAGTTTATTTGGCCCTGAAGTGTTCATCCATCCATACACACACACACACCTTTAATCTCAGCACTCAGGAGGCAGAGATAGGAATTTCAGTATGAGTTGGAGGCCAGCTTGTGACTACATAGTGAATTCCAGGTCAGCCTGGGCTACAGTGAGACTCTACCTCAACCCCCACCCCCAATAAATTAATTAGGGCTGGCAGGATGGCTTAGCAGTTAATGCAATTGCCTGTGAATGCAGGTTCCATTTGTAAAGCCTGGGGACCCTGATTTGATTCTCCAGTACCCCTGTAAACTAGATGTACAAGATGGCACACGCATCTGGAGTTTGTTTGCAGCAGCTAGAGACCCTAGTGCACCCACTCTCTCTCTCAAATAAATAAATATTTTAAGAGCCGGGCATGGTGGTACATGCCTTTAATCCCAGCACTAGGGAGGCAGATGTAGGAGGATCACCGAGTCCGAGGCCACTCTGATACTATATAGTGAATTCCAGGTCAGCTGGGCTAGAGTGACACCCTACCTAGAAAAACCAAAAATAAATAAACACTAACATTTTAAAAATATATGCATAGGGCTGGAGAGATGGCTGAGCAGTTAAGGCATTTTCCTGCAAAGCCAAAGGATCTCGGTGGACTGCCGGGACCAACGTAAGCCACATGCACAAAGGGGGCGCATGCATCTGGAGTTCCTTTGCAGTGATTGGAGGCCCTGGTGTGCCCATCCTCTCCCTCTCTCTGTCTGCCTCTTTTTCTCTCTCAAATAAATACATATATTATATATATGTGTGCACAGCTTTTCTTTCACTCACACCTTTGAAGACAAGCCTTACACCGGCGCTGCGTGCCTGGCCTCAGGAAGACACATTAGCAGTTTATCAGGATAATGGATACAAGAGATCTGATGAGGGCTGGAGAGATGGTTTGGCAGTTAAGGTGCGTGCTGACAAAGTCAATTCGATTCCCCAGTACCCACATAATAGTCAGATGCACAAAGTGACGCATCCATCATTTACAGCAGCTGGAGGCCCTGGCATACCTATTCATATTCTCTCTCAAATAAATAACAAATTTTAAAAATAAAAATTAAAAACAAAGTAAAAACGAAATCAGACGAATGACAAGTTCTAGTCCTATCCGGAAGAGGCCCAATGCGGAGCCGGCAGGAGGACGGAGGTGAAGGGACTGGCTCTGGCCTGGACTCTGTGGGTGGAGCGAGGCTGAGAAGGGGTCCGAGGTTGGCAGCAGAGTCCGCGCTACGGGTGGGCGGAGAGGATCCAGCGGGCACCGGACTTTCGGCCTGGCCTTCGCACAAGGAGAAGCCGGGAAGAGTTTTCTGAAGTTGGAGTCACTACCTTACCTACCTGAGGCCGCCGCACAGAGGTTTTCCCGCGACTATAGCAACCAGCTAACTCTCGCGAGATTTTCCTCCCTGCGTCGAGAGCGAGGAGAGGGGCCACTGGAGGAAGTCTTGCGCCTGCGCCCTGGGAGGCGCGCAGGGCCAGCTGCTCTTTGGCTCAAACTGCTTTAAATCTTGTTAAGAGTTCACCTGTCCATTTGGCTTTCTCGACGAGCCTATATCCAACCATACCCAAGTACAAAGATAAAAGTAAATTTGTCTTAAAAAATCTTTTATTAGAGCCAGACATGGTGGCACATGCCTTTAATGCCAGCGCACGGGAGGCAGAGGTAAGAGGATCGCCTTGAGTTCGAGGCCACCCTGAGACTCCATAGTGAATTCCAGGTCAGCCTGGGCTAGAGTGAGACCCCCACCTCGAAAAACCAAAACCAAACAAACAAAAAAAATCTTTATTAGAGCTGGGCGTGATGGCGCACGTCTTTAATCCCAGCACTCGGGAGGCAGAGGTAAGAGGATAACCTTGAGTTCGAGGCCACCCTGAGACTCCATGGTGAATTCCAGGTCAGCCTGGGCTACAGTGAGACCCCCACCTCGAAAAACCAAAAACAAACAAACAAAACAATCTTTTATTAGAGCCGGCCATGGTGGCGCACGTCTTTAATCCCAGCACTCGGGAGGCGGGAGGCAGAAACAGGAGGATCGCTGTGAGTTCCAGGCCACCCTGAGACTATATAGTGAATTCTAGGTCAGCCTGAGCTAGAGTGAGACCCATCTCGAAAAACACAAACAAAATCTTTTATTAAATGCATTCGCTTTTTCTGTGTGTGTGTGTGGGGGGGGGCTTAAAAACCTGGGGCACCGTGCCTAGCTTTCTTTTTTAAATTTTTACTTGAGAGAGAAAGAGTACCATCTTGAGTTCAGGTCCTATTTTTCCACCTTGCTTGAGGCAGTCTCCCGTTAACTGCCGAGTTGGCTAGGCTAGCTGGCTCACGGGCTCTTGTCTCTGCCTCCCAACTCAACACTTTATTGAACCCTCTTCCCCAGCCCCAAAGCATCTTTTTAATATTTCTTCTATTAGAAGGCCCAGTTGGGGGCTACAATCATATATATATACATTTTTAAATAATGTGGATTGAACCCAAGGCCCTGTGCTTGCTAGGTAAGCACATTACCACTGGTCTGTTAGACCTCTTTTAAGTTCTGGGGATCAAGATCATACATGCTGGGCAAGCACATAGCTACTGCTATATCCCTAGCCCAAGGCCTGAACACTTTAAGACTGTCACCAAGACATGAAAGATTGGAAACTTTCAGATGGAGGGACTCTGAAGATCAATGCCAAAGTATGCGTTCTTGTACGGTATTCTGGACCGGAAAAAGAGATGCTAAGATGTTGGGTGAAATGTGGATGATTTCATGGGTTGGATGGTAGCAAAGTACCAATCCAGCATTTCCTCAAATGGAGGTTGTTTGCTGTTATGTAGGAGTGTCCTTGTTTGAGTTTGAGGAAAAACAGTGGGGTGCTTAGAAGTGGAGACATGACTGTGGTTTGTCTTTGTGGTGGTTTGATTCAGGTAAACCACCCATAAACTTAGGTGTTCTGAATGCTAGGTCCCCAGCTGATGACAATTTGGGAATTGGAGCCTCCTGGAGGCAGTGTATTGTTGGGGGCAGGCTTATGGATGTTATCGTCAGCTTCCTCTTGCCAGTGTTTGGCACACTCTCCTGTTGCTGTTGTCCATCTGATGTTGGCCAGGGGGTGATGTCTACCCTGTGCTCATGCCAGTTTTTCCCCCTGCTATTATGGAGCTTCCCCTCAGGTCTGTGAGCCAAAATAAATCCCCCCTTTTTTCCCCCTCACAAGCTGCTCTTTCTTGGGTATTTTCTTTTTATTATTTACTTGAGAGAGACAGAGAGAATGGGCATGCCAGGGTATCCAGCCACTGCAAACTCCAGATGCATGCACCATCTTGTGCATCCGGCTTACGTGGGTCCTTTGGCTTTGCAGGCAAATGCCTTACCTGCTAAGCCATCCCTCCAGCCCTCTTGGGTGTTTTCTGCCAGCAATGCAAACCTGACCACAAATCTTGATTTTTTTTTTTTTTTTTCCCAGGTAGGGTCTCACCTCTAGCCCAGGCTGACCTGGCATTCACTATGTAGTCTCAGAGGCTGGTCTCAAACCGAGTGATCCTCTTACCTCTGCCTCCAGAGTGCTGGAATTAAAGGAGTACACCACCATGTCCGGCTTGTCTTGATCTTTAAAAAGTCGGGTTGGACAGATGGCTTCGTGGTTAAGGCACTTGTCTGCAAAGCCAAAGGACCTCCTTTCAGTTCCCCAGGACCCACGCGAGCCAGATGCACAAGGTGGCACATGCATCTGGAGTTCATTTGCAGTGGCTGGAGGCCCTGGTGCGCCCACTCTCTCTCTCTGCCTCTTTGTCTGTCACTCAAATAAATAAATAAATAAATAAATAAATAAATAAATAAATAAATAAATGAATAAATAAATAAACAAAAGAAAAGGGCTGGAGAGATGGCTTAGTGGTAAGGTGCTTGCCTGCGAAGCCTAAGGACTCAGGTTCAAGTCTCCAGGTCCCATGTAAACCAGATGCACTAGGTCACACATGTGTCTGGAGTTCATCTGCAGTGGCTGTAGGCCCTAGCATGCCCATTCTCTCTCTGTCTCTTTTGAAGTTGATGGTGACTACTGGGGAGACTCAAAGTGCAGAGGATAAGTGAGCGTTGAGTGCTCAGTACTAAATGAGACATCTCTATCACCCCCTCCAAGGCTCAGGGGACACTGCAGAAGAGGCTGGGCTAGAGATGGCTTAGGGGTTAAGGCACTTGCCTGCGAAGCCTAAAGACCTAGGTTCAATTCCCCAGTACCCACGTAAACTTGCACACGGTGACACATGCATCTGGAATTCATTTGCAGTGGCTGGGGGCCCTAGCACATCCATTCTCTCTCAAATAAAAAAGAAAAGAAAAGAAAAAAAGACTATAAGAGGGCTGGAGAGATGCCTCAGTAGTTAAGGCACTTGCCTGCAAAGCCTAATGACCCAGGTAAAGGCAGATGTACAAATGGCCCATGCATCCGGAGTTTGTTTGCAGCAGCTAGGGGCCCTGGTGTGCCCATTCTCTTTCTCTCTCTCAATCTGCTTGCAAATATATATATAAATATATATATATATTTTTTTTTTTTCTTTTTTTTAAGAATGTAAGATTCAAGGATGGCAAAGAGTGCTTTGGAACACATCTTCCAGACATGAAGTGGCCATTGCATTCATGACTTCATAATGACTATTATTACCTATAAAAGATCTGCCCAATATTGGGCCCATCAACATGTTGACATGGATGGTGGAGGAGGGAGAGAAAAAAAATAAAATCAAAGTAGCAGAGGGACTAGCTTCAAAGAAGGGGTTCAGTGGAAGGGGTCAGGGAAGCTAGGGGAAATTATGAATAAAATACATTTTATATATATGTATTAAAATTATCAATTAAAATGTTAAAATAGAGCCAGGTGTGGTGGCGCACGCCTTTAATCCCAGCACTCGGGAGGCAGAGGTAGGAGGATCGCCATGAGTTCGAGGCCACCCTGAGACTCTATAGTGAATTCCGGGTCAGCCTGGGCTAGAGACCCCACCTCAAAAAACCAAAAAAATAAAAAAAAATTAAAATGTTAAAATAAGGGCTGGAGGGGTTGATCAGTGGTTAAAGTCGCTTGCTTGCAAAGCCTGATGGCCCTGGTTTCCTAGGACCCATGTAAAGCCAGATGCACAGTGGGGCATTCATCTGCAGTTTGTTTGCCATGGCAGCAGTCCCTGGCATGCCCGTTCTCTCTTTCAAATAATGTTTTTTATAAGTTAAAATACCTGGGTGTGGTGGTGCATACCTTTAATCCCAGAACTAGTGAGGCCGAGGTAGGAGGAGTGCTGTGAGTTCAAGGCTACCCTGAGACTACATAACGAATTCCAGGTCAGCCAGGGCTACAGCAAGACTCTACCTTAAAAAAAAAAAAAAAAAATACTCCTGGCTGGAGAGATGGCTCAGAGGGTAAGGCACTTCCAGCAAAGCCTAATGAACTGGGTTTGATTCCCTAGTACCCACGTAAAGCCAGATGCAAAAAGTGGTGCAAGCATCTGGAGTTCATTTGTAGTAGCTAAAGGCCCTGGTACCCTCATTCTCTCTCTTTCTCCTTGCAAATAAAAAAGTGCTATTCTATCATTTTTTGAACTAGATAGAGGTGGTGAGCAGCCTTAGGAATTTTTTTAAATACACAGGATTAGAGATTACTATAATTTTTATTCAACTTGAAATTCCAATTGAAACAAGAGCAGTGAGAATAAAGCTCTTTGAACATTGCAAAATCACTACATCATTGATATGGCTTTTGCACTGATTGGACATAGAAGAAAAAAAATAATATTAGAATTAAGGCAATAACAACATGTGCAAACTAAGCACATTACCCTGACAGAGTCCTTGGTAAAAGCTGTGTTGGTTAGGTGATACTGCTGCATGCAGGTCTCTCTGCTTTGAAGGATAAGCTAGGAATAGCTTCACTCATTTAGAAAAAAAAAAAAAAAAAATCCTCACTGACCCACAATGGCCAGAAGCAGCTTTCTGTAATCTCCGCTTGTGTCACTTGCAATCATTGTCGCCAGGGTCTTCTGATACATCTGTGTGAACACTTGTTTTATTTGTACAAGGTCGATCTAAAAGAAGTGTTAGGTTAGAAAAAAAAAAAAAAAACAGCTGTCAAAAGAAATTGTAATTCAGTACATTAAAAAAAAATCTTATAATCAAAATAAGGAGAAACCTCAGGTGAGTGACATGCCCTAGTTATCATACATACCAGTGCTCGGGCTGTCCAGTAAAGAGCCAATTCACTGCGCTGTAAAACACTGGGTAGGAGGGCTGGAGAGATGGCTTAGCGGTTAAGTGCTTGCCTGTGAAGCCTAAGGACCCCAGTTCGGATTGAGGCTTGATTCCCCAGGACCCATGTAAGCCAGATGCACAAGGTGGCGCATGCATCTGGAGGTCGTTTGCAGTGGCTAGAGGCCGGGACATGCCCATTCTCTCTCTCTCTCTCTGCCTCTTTCTCTGTTGCTCTCAAATAAATAAAAACAACACAAACAACAAAAACGAAAACCAACGCCGAGCGTGGTGGCTGCACGCCTTTAATCCCAGCACTGGAAGGCAGAGGTAGGAGGATTCCTGTGAGTTCGAGGCCACCCTGAGACGCCATAGTGAATTCCAGGTCAGCCTGGGCTACAGTGAGACCCTACCTCGAAAAACCAAAAAAGAAAAAAAAAAAAAAAAAAAACGAAAACCACTGGGTAGGAGTGGCACTTCTTTCATGTATTATGCCCCAAACAGCAGTCACTGTCATTTTTAGTATGATAAATATGACCAATTTGCAGCATGTTCATATATTAAAGTTCTCATTAAAAAATATTTATTTATTTGAGAGTTAGAGAGAGAGAGAGAGAATGGGCATGCCAGGGTCATCAGCCACTGCAAACAAACTGCAGATGCTTCCCCCCGCCTGTTCATCTGGCTTATGTGGGTCTTTGAGAGTCAAACTGGATCCTTTGGCTTTGTAGGCAAACCCCTTAACTGTTAAGCCATCTCTCCAGCCCAAAGTTCTCTCTCTCTTTTTAACAAAAGAGCTCAGAATAAAATGTAGTATAGCTATTTGATTTCAGGATGGCCATTATCAAATATCAAGACCCTAGTCAGAGTTCAGAAGTATGCTGAGAAATGGATATGCTTGTACATTGGTGGTAGGACTATAACATGGTACAGCCACTGTCGAAACCTTGTATAGTATTTTATAAAAGGACCATGGATGAGGGTATCATCCAGGGTTTGATAAATACCCAAAAGAAGTTCATGAAAGCAGGGACTCGGACAAATGTTTGTACACTATGTTTATAGCAGTGTTATTTATAATAGCTAAAAGCTGGCGGCAAACCATGTATATGTGCATAGACACGTAAATGAGGAAAGCGATGGTAGTATGAAGATGAAGTCGATTGCTATTCCTCTTAGCAAGGACATTTCTGACACATGATACATTCTGCATGAGCCCCGAGAACACCAGGCTGAGTAAAAGAAGCCAGGCATAAAAGGAAGATACTGTATGATCCTGACCACACACAGAGCCCAACATAGTCAAACACAGCGACAGTAAGTTATAGGGCAACACTGGCCACTAGGAGACTATGATGAAGAGTCACTGTTTAATGAGAACACCAGACACTGATGGTGACAGTATACCAATGTGAGTATTTTGCTACATAACTATACACTAAAAAATAGTTAAGAGAAGTAGAGACTACAATGAAGGAAATGATGCATGTATCCAAATTAAAAGACTTTTTAACCAAGTATATAACATCAGCTAAAAATGTATAGGCTTTTCTATTTCTATAATAAGTATTCTGTTAAAAACAGTTAAAACATTAAATTCTATTTTATCACAACTTAAGAACAGATCTTGCTTGGCAAATTTAAGTGTAATAATCAACAGTTCTTTTTAAAATCCCATATTCTGGCCAGGTATAGTAGCACATGCCTTTAATCCCAGTACTCCAGAGGCCGAGGTAAGAGAATCGCTGTGGGTTCAAGGCCAGCCTGAGACTATATAATCAATTCCAAGTCAGCAAGGACTAGAGTGAGATCCTACCTCAAAAAACCAAACAGGCCGGGCGTGGTGGCGCACGGCTTTAAGCTCAGGCACTTGGGAGCCAGAGGTAGGAGGATCACTGTGAGTTCGAGGCTACCCTGAGACTACATAGTGAATTCCAGGTCAGCCTGAGCTGCAGTGAAATCCTACCTCGGAAAAAAAGAAAAAAAGAAAAACAAAACAAAACAAAACAGGGCTGGAGAAATGGCTTAGCAGTTAAGGCACTTGCCTGCAAAGCCAAAGGACCCCTAGGACCCACGTAAGCCAGATGCACAAGGTGGTACATGCATCTGGAGTTCGTTTGCAGTGGCTGGAAGCTCTGGCACACCCATTCTCTCTCTCTCACTCTGCCTCTTTCTCTCTCAAATAAATAAAAATAAAATATTTAACAAAACAAAAAACATTCCGGTTGTCTTTCTAAAAAGATAATCTACCTTCTCTAGTATTATTTAGGAGTACATAATTTCTTTCCATTAAAAACTAGCCAGATGTGGTAGTGCACATCTTTAACTCCAGTACTTGGGAAGTTGAGGTAGGAGAACTGCTGTGAGCTCGAAGCCAGAATGGGCTATAGAGTGACTTCCAGGTCAGCCTGGGCTAGAGTGAGAACCTACTTAAAAAAAAAAAAAAAAAAAAAAAAAAAAGCTGGGCATGGCGGCACACACCTTTAATACTAGCACTTGGGAGGCGGAGGTAGGACTGCCATGGATTCAAGGCTGCCCTGAGACTACATAGTGAATTCCAGGTCAGACTGGGCTACAGCAACACCCTACCTTGAAAAAAAGCCTCTCTCCCCAGCCCCCAAAGGGAAAAAAAACAACAACAACAACAACAACAAAAAAAAAAATAAACCTGGGTGTCTTGGTTTACACCTGTAATTCTAGCACTTGGGAGGCTGAGGGAGGAGGATCGCTGTGATTTCAAGGCCACCCTGAGACTACATAGTGAATTCCGTATCAACCTGGGCTAGCATGAGACACTACTTCAAAAAAAAAAAAAAGTCACTATATAAGCAAGTAAAGGCTGTACTAGGGCTATATGAAAGGAGCAGTTGCCTTGCATGGGCAAGACCCTCAGTTCAATTCCCAGCACTGCAAAAATTAATCCAAAATAGCTGGGCATGGCAGCACACACCTTTAATCCCAGCACTTGGGAGGCAGAGGTAGGAGGATCACCATAAGTTCGAGGCCACCCTGACACTACACAGTGAATTCCAGGTCAGCCTGGACTAGAGTGAAACCCTACCTCGAAAAACAAAACAACAAAAAAGTTAATCCAAAATAAGCCAGATACAAAGATACATGCAGGATTGTTTGAGCCCAAGAGTTCAAAACATAGGGGGACTCTAGTCTCTTAAAACAAAGCAAAAACTAAAGCTGGGCGTGGTGGGCGCACGCCTTTAATCCCAGCACTAGAGAGGCAGAGGTAGGAGGATTGCCTGTGAGTTCGAGGCCACCATGAGACTACATAGTGAATTCCAGGTCAGCCTGGGCTAGAGTGAGACCCTACCTCAAACAAACAAAAAAAAAAAAACACCTAAAAATATCTTCTAACTTCCTATAAACTCGTGTTCTCCACGATGTTCTCAAGTAGGAAAATCTCTTGATGTCAACTTCACTGACAGGCGTGGGTCTGTTTCACTACTGTAGGCCTTTCTCTCAGGATGAGGAAAGTGACTATTACATTCTGTTCCACCTTTTCTGGCAGTGACCAAATATCATTCCTGAGGGTTTCATAGCCAAGAACATTTTAGATATCAACATGCAAACTCCAGATCAGACAAAATGTCACGCTGTCTCACCTCACTTCGAGTGACCACAATCCTGACCAGGGTGGAGTCATCGGTGCCGGCGCCTTTCATGGAATAGTAGAGTCTCTCAGCAAAGAAGGCAGGGCGGTTCTGGGCACACTGCACTGCAAAGTGGAGATGTTTTGGATGGAAATCCTGGCCTGCCACGCCAGCCTATTCCCTGGCTACAAGGTCTCCCTCTAAGCCTGCCTTTGATTATCTTTCACGCAAAGTCTAATGTGCACTGATAATCCCCCACACTCTTGATTTTCCTCAACATCTTTCTTTGTAGCTGCATCACACAGACATCCTTCAATTCAATTCTCTAGCCAATAAACCTATTTTATCTCTACAGATAGATGCAGGATGCAGTGACTTAAGAGTCTTTATAATTTTTCCCGGAACAGTATAAAAATTTGTAGCACATATGACCCAGACTTAGTAGTATCTTACCAAAATGACAAAAATTCGAATTCTCTAAATCAAGAATACCATTTTTGGACTGAGGATATAAAGCTGAGTGGTGGCACTAGGCTAAATTCCCCGCACTGCTCACATCAGGCTAAGAGAAATGTATGCATACACTAAGAGAAAACAGGTTTGAGCAAATATTTCTAGGTGATGTTCAGGTATCTGGCATTTCTCCTTGGGATTCACTGAGCAAAGTGAATTCCTGTACACAGAGACAGAGACAGAGAGAAGTACCCCCGCATATTACCACTTGAGCTGTCATGGCTACAGTAACATGTGGAAGACATTCTATTGCTGACACAATGTGCTTCTAATACTCTTTTGTGGCCTGCAGCATCATCCACAGGGACCAAATTTCCACTTCAACTCCGTTTCAATTTCTACATCTGGGTGTTAGATCACCAGAAACACATTCTTTTCAAAAGGGAAAGGGTCTCGCTGGGCAGGGGATTTTAAAGGCATGCTCTGAGGGTCTGAACTATTTTGCAGCACCATCAGTAGCTCCTGGGGGCTCTTCCTCTTATTTACTTGCATGCCATGCATGTGTACCAGGGTCTCTTGCTGCTGCAAATGATGCCCATCTGGCTTTACGTGGGTGGCTGGGAAACTGAACAGGGCTGGCAGGCTTTGCAAGCAGGTCTCTTTAACTGCTGAGTCATCTCCCCAGACCCCAGGGGCCATTTTCCTTAAAGGAAATGTTATGATCTTCATGCATAGTGCTCAGCAGGTACAAGACGAGCTCACTCCCAGTCATATTGAGCACAGCACCAACCATTCATAAGATCTTACATATTAAGAGTCCAGGGAGACTGTACTAACTATAATGACCCCAGTGGGAACTTCTATGCAAAACCCCTACTCATTTAAAAACAAAACAAAAGAACACAATAGCAAGTATCTTACAGATGGTCTTCAAGCCACTTTCAACCGATCCAGAAAACTCACGGCAGACACTGCTTAACAAATCTCGATTAGCCATCTGAAATAAAGAAAATTAAATTTAAAAGTAGTTTATAAATATGAATCATACATACATATTTATGTAGTTCCATATCTTAAGAAAGAGAAGAGCTCATACCCTGGAATAAGCCTCCATGGTAGCTTTCAGCTGAGGGAAACTCCTTGTGGCAAGGATCATGTTAAAGCAAGACTCATCTGTCCCTAGTCTTCCCTCACCAGCTTGATACAGACGCTGCGCGTCGTCCTGGGCCATCTGGTGGTTGACACTCTGGTTTTCATCACGATTTCCCTGCAAGAAAAAGGCAACAGTTGTAATTAAAAAAATAATAACAGTTCTATTAAAAACAAACTTTTCGGGGCTGGAGAGATGGCTTAACAGTTAAGGTGCTTGCCTGCAAAACCGAAGGACCCACTCAAGCCAGATTCACAAGGTGGTGCATACACCTGGAGTTCATTTGCAGTGGCTGGCAGCCCTGGCGCTCCCATTCTCCCTATCTGCCTCTCTCTTCTCATAAATAAAACCAAATAAATAAATAAACATAAAAAAATAAAAACAAAAGAGGGCTGGAGAGATGGCTTAGTGCCTGTAAAGCCAAAGGACCCTGGTTCAATTCCCCAGGACCCACGTAAGCCAGATGCTCAAGGTGGCACATGCGTCTGGAGTTCGTTTTCAGTGGCTGGAGGCTCTGGTGTGCCCATTCTCTCTCTCTCAAATAAATAAATATATTTTTAAAAAAGAGAGCAAGAGCTGGGCATGGTGGTACACGCCTTTAATCCCAGCACTTGGGAGGCAGAGGTAGGAGGATCGCCTTGAGTTCGAGGCCACCCTGAGACTACATAGTGAATTCCAGGTTAGCCTGAGCTACAGCAAGACCCTGCCTCAAAAAACCAAAAAAAAAAAAAAAAAAAAAAAAAAAAAAAAAAAAGAGAAAGCAAGAAAATTGGGGCTGGAGAGATGGCTTAGCAGTTAAGGCACTTCCCTGTGAAGCCTAAGGATTCATGTTCAAGTTTTCAGATTCCATGTAAGCCAGAAGCCCAAGATGACACAAGCACACAAGCTCAAGAGGTGGCACACACATCTAGAGCTTAATTACAGTGGCTGAAGGCCCAGGTATGCCAATTCTCTTTCTCTCTCACACATTAAAAAAAGAGGCCAGTCTGTTGGGCCTGCCTCAAGAAAAAAAAAAAAAAAAAACCTTTTCACTAATCTAGTCCCTTTGTATTTAAAGGGATAACATTTTTTTGTAAGGTAGGATCTTGCTCTAGCCCAGGCTGACATGGAAATAACTCTGTAATCTCAGGGTGGCCTTGAACTCATGGCAATCCTCCTACCTCAGCCTATACCAAACCCAGGGATTAAAGGCATGCACCACCACACCCAGCAAAGAGATAACATTTTGTGTATGTGTGGGGTGTATGGACAGGACAGGGAAGGACACCAGGCATCTTCCTCTATTACTCGCCCGCCTTATTTCTCTGAGAAGAGCGTCTTACTGAACCTGGAGCTCCCTGTTTTTCAATTAGGCTGGGTGACCAGTGAGCCCCAGCGAACCTCCTATCTCAGCCCCCTCCGCACTGGGGTTACAGGTATGTGCAACCATGCCTACCTTTCTATTTCTATATGGGTGCTGGGGATCAAACTCAGAACCTCCCGCTTGCACACAGTTCTTAACTGCTGAGTTACCTCCCCAACTCATAAAGGTATAACATTAAAAATTAATGCATAAAATCTGTCCTATATGCCTTTCCTTTCCAAAGAAGCTGGCATTATACTATTAATTTCAGATTACAGTTATGGTTTAATGAAATACCAAGGCTTTGAGAGCTAAATTTAACAAAAATTTCTCTGACTTCTTACAAAAGCCAGGCTTGAGATAAATCCTATAATATCTATAGGGAAAATCTGTACACTGGATCCCATGGTGTCTCTTTAGAGAGGGCAATATTGCAAAAATGCTAAATACTAAAAGAAATAAGAGTGCTCACTGCTAACAGGCACACTAAATGTGCTTCCCTCCACTAACACAAGAATAGTCACACTTTACTCACCTGGCACATGGATACAAGCAGACGTTCAAAATGCCCTGAGGTATCAGACTTAATGTCCTTTTCAAGATCTCGTCCAAATTCTGATTCATAACACCTGACAATTTCTCGAATTTCTTGATTTGTTCTTGTGCACAGTATCTCAATCAATACACGTTCCTGAGTTCCAACTCCCTTTGTGAAATGAAGAAAAGGAGAAATATGCAGAAGCAAAACAAAACCTCTGGACGCAACCAAGTCTTTTACTGTTCCTTCAAGTATTTCATTGTCCTTTGGGCTGAAAAGCTCTATGTTTCAGATAATGCATCCCATATATTGCTCTAACTCTCACTGCAAATCCAGAGCTACAGCAATCTGTGGGGCTTTGCAGATTCAGTAGTACAAAAGACTCACAGGGAAGGATGTGCAGTACCTGCATTGCATGCCGCAAACTCCAGGCATCATAATATGTCGGTGGCATGAACAAGGCAAGGATCAGTTCTTCCATGTTTCCACTCAACTCTGATTTGAGATCTTTAATTAAATCCTGTTTAATGACACGTGCAAGCTCAGTACATATTATCTCTAAATCTTATCACTTGAATTTAAGAAAAACTGTACAAAAATGCAATGGAATTGCTTTATGAAAACCTAAATTTCAAGTTGAACATGGTAGAGTAAGATTTTTTTTTCCCCCCCGAAGTAGGGTCTCACTCCAGCTCAGGCTGACCTGGAATTCACTATGTAGTCTCAGGGTGGCCTCGAACTCATGGTGATCCTCCTACCTCTGCCTCCTGAGTGCTGAGATTAAAGACATGTACCACCATGCCCAGCCAAAAAAAAAATTTTTTTTTAATGGGTTAGGGAGATGACTGGTGGTTAAAGTGCAGTTCTTGCCAACCATGAGGGCCCGAGGGAACCCGAGACTGCCCAAGTTCAAAGCTTCAGATCCCACATGAAACAGATGGGCATGGCCCTAGTCCCAACCCAAAACTCTTCAGAGACCCACAATCTCCAGAATTAGTAGAAGAACACCAGCTCATAGGAAGCAGGTGGAAGAATGATGGACTGGTTCACTCACCTTGGGCCTCTGTGAGCGGCTACCACCTCAGAGTGTATAAAATGCTGCAAGGGGACAAACATGTGCATACACCACATAAACCCCACACACACACACTCACACAAGCTTAGTGGCACATGCCTGTAATAACAGTATTCAGAAGGTAAAGGCAGGAAGATCACAACTTCATGATCAGCCTGAAGCTACCTATCAAAACTCACTCTCAAAAACAGGGGAATGAGGGCTGGAGAGATGGCTTAGTGGTTAAGGCGCTTGCTGCAAAGCCTAAGGACCCATATTTGACTCTCCAGAATCCACATAAGGCAGATGCACAAGATGGTGCATGCATCTGCAGTTTGTTTTCAGTGGCTAGAGGCCCTGGTGCACTGATTCTCTATCTGCCTCTCTCTCTCTCTCTCTCTCATAAATAAAACAACATACTAAAACCAAAAACAAAACCAAAAACAAACAAACAACCAAAAAAAACAGGGCTGAAGAAATGGATTAGTGGTTAAGGCACTTGCCAGCAAAGCCAAGAGACCCATGTTCAATTTCCAGGACCCAAGTAAGCCACACGGATACACAAGATGGCACATGCATCTGGAGTTCATTTGCAGCAGCTGGCAGCCCTGGTACACTCATTCTCTCTTAAATAAATAATAATAATAATAATAAAAGATCAAGCCAGGTGTGGTGGGGCACACCTTTAGTACCAGTACTAAGAAGGCAGAGGTAGGGGGATCGCCACATGTTCAAGGACAGCCCGAGAGTATATGGTGAATTCCAGGTCAGCCTGGGCTAGAGAGCCTTCCTTGAAACACCAAACCAAACCAAAACAGGGGAATGAGCCAGGCATGGTGGCGCAGCCCTTTAATCCCAGCACTCGGAAGGCAGAGGTAGGAGGATCACCTTGAGTTCAGGGCCACCCTGAGACTACATAGTGAATTCCAAGTCAGCCTGGGCTAGAGCAAAACCCTACCTTGAAAAAACAACAAAAAAATTTTTTTCTATTTTTTTAAAAATGTATTTTCATGTATGTGAGAAAGAGAGAGATGGACAGAGAGAGAATGGGCGCACCAGGGCCTCCAGCCACTGCATACGAACTCCAGACGCATGCTCCACTTTGTGCATCTGGCTTACGTGGGTCCTGGAAAATTGAACGGGGATGCTTTGGCTTTGTTTGCAAATGCCTTAACCGCTAAGCCATCTCTCCAGCATTCTCCCCACCCCAATATTTTTTTGAAGTGCTATGGAACTACAGCAAAAGGAACCAAATTCTGCCAAAGCAATGGGAGAGACAGAGTATCAGACATTTAAACCAAATCCTCAAGAAGCTGTCTGTCAGGCAAAAACAAGAGGAAGGGCTGGAGGGATGGCTTAGCAGTTAAGGCACTTGCCTGCAAAGCCAAAGGACCCAGGTTCGATAACCCAGGACTCATGTAAACCAGGTGCACAAGGTGGTACATGCATCTGGGGTTCATGTGCAGCAGCTGAAGGCCCTGATACACCTATTCTCTCTGTCTGCCTTGTTCTCTCTCTCAAATAAATATGCAAAACATAAATAAATAAATAAATAAATAAAAACAAGAGGAAAAGTACAACAGTCCAGGAACATGTACATAACACAGAAGTATAAAAACACCACAGTTGGTACAGTGAATGACAAGTAGAATCACATAATTAACATCAGACATGTTCAGAGTGGAGAGGAGTGGAAGGTGGCTTTGAGAATAAGCAGGGGCTATGCTACAAGCCCTGAATCACACTTATGGAGCTTATCTCAGTGGTGGTAATAATCCAGTTTGTTAGGCTTTTAAGAGACTGCATCACATCTGAGGTCTGTAAAGCACATATGTCTACCCTTTTTACCAGAAATACTAATAAAAATATAGTATCCACTAGCTGGAAAGAAGGGATTCAATGGAGGGTAGATATGAGAGGGGATGGGGGGCAGGGTGAGAATTATCATGGTACATTGTGTATACTTAAGGAAGCTATCAAAGTTTTTTAAAAAGAAAAGAAAGATATAGTATCCAATCTGACAGGAATGAACAGTCCTGTTGGTACTCAAAGAAAAAGGAAAATACATACCTTGCCATACATGGTCTTAAAAGCTGATTTAATCTTTTGCCTCTGATCATTGGAACGGCTGGCCTACAACATCCACAATGGCCTGCTCGTCTGTCCCTGGAAGAGCCATACAAGTTCACATAAGGATGAAATCCTTGCTGTGTGATCCTGAGGTCTTCTTTTAGGATGCTCACAAGGGAGTAAGTGCCAGACGACATTAAGGCATGGGCACACAGGAAGACAAAGAAACTTGGTTTATGACATTAGATTCATTTTCCTCATAGTCATCGCTCTAACTTACTGTAAAAGACAAGGCCCACTTTCCTTACCAAATCCCTTCATTGCTTTACGGAGAATTTCAGCATCTCTCATGGCATCAAAGTTGGCAGCTGGTCGGATTGTCCCTTGAGTGCCCTGAGTCATCGCAGCAGGCTACGAACAAAAGGCATAAAAGTCAAGTCAGGATTTGCGCTTGGACAAAAAGGCAACTTAGATTTGCCCAGCTATTACACTTAGGCAAGAAGGGTTTTAGGACAATAACATTGGCTTTTTATTACCGGTGCTCATTCTGGGTCAAAAAGTTACCTCCTTTCCACACACAGTTTTTCTCCTACCAACAGATAGGCAGATATCAAACTTCCATGAGACAAGCAGATCAAATTTATGAAACTAAGTTCCATGTTCTTAGGCTTCAGCTTCCTTTCTTGATAGAAAAGGAAAATAGACGTGAGGCTAGGGAGTTGTCTCAGTGGTTAAAGGCGCTTGCTTGCAAGGCCTGCTGGGCTGATTTCAATTCCCAAGCTGTCCATGTAAGCTGGACTCAAGGGTGACGCAAGTACCTGGTATTCGTTACTAGCAGCAACAGCAGTAGCAGCAAAATGCCCTGGCACGTGTGCACGCATGCACGCACGCACACACGTGAATAAAAATAAAAAAAACATTTTATAAAAGAAATATAATGATATATGTCTGAAAATACTATAAGAGGGACTGGGGAGATGACTCAGCAGTTTAAGGCAATTGCTTGTAAATCCTGCCAACCAGGGTTCAATTCCCCAGTACCCACATATAGCCAAATGAAAAAAGTAGCACATGCATTTGTAATGCAGCAGCAAGAGATGCTGATACCCCCTCACACACACACAACCCTGCGTGAGCATGAAAATAAATAGATAAAAAAATTTTTAATTAAATTTTTTTTGTTAAGTTTTTCGAGGTAGGGTCTCACTCTAGCTCAGTCTGACCTGGAATTCACTATGTAGTCTCAGGATGGCCTTGAACTCATGGCGATCCTCCTACCTCTGCCTTCTGAGTGCTGGGATTAAAGGCATGCACTACCATGCCCGGCTTAAGTTGAAAATTTAGAAAACATTAAAACACCCTAATGAAACCAATCACTTTACATGCTAACTTAAAAAATTAGTAAATAGGCAGTGTGAAGCAGGTTTGCTGGACGCCTGCATGGAGACCCCATGGGCCATGAGGATGAACCGTGGATTGCAGTGGAGACCCAGAGGAGATGCTGGGACCACGAGATGGCTGCTAAGGAAAGCTGCTGGCCCTGATGAAGTTTTCCAGGACTATGGGTAGCCTAGCTGGAGGTGCAGAATTTGAACTCCAGAGACTTGTTGCTGGTTAGAATTATCAGATTTGGGGGCTAGAGTTGTTGGACTTCGAGCTAGAGAGTTTGATGTTTGCCCTGGTTGTTTTAAATCCTGTATTGGGTGAATAATTTTTTGCTATGCCCAATGCCATCTTTTGCAGTGTGAGTGTTTATTCTGTGCCATTATGGTCTTTTGGGGGATTTTTTGGTATTATGGTTCAGTTAAAAGATCTTGGACTATGGAGATGTATGAACATCATTGAATTGATAAAAACTATGGGGACTTTTAAAGTTGGACTGAATGCATTGTATTTTATATTGTGTATGGACATCAGTTTATGGGGGTCAGGGGCGGAATGTGGTGGTGATTCAGGCGTCTCCCATTAAGTTAAGTATTCTGAATGCTGGTCTCCCCAGCTGATGGCAACTGGGAATTAACACTTCCTAGAGGAAGGGTATTGTTGGGGGTGGCCTTATGGGTATAATAGCCAACTTTTCCTTGCCAATGTTTCGCACACTCTCCTGTTCCTGTTGTCCACCTTATATGGGCCAGGGGGTGGATGTCCACCCTCTGCTCATGCCATCATTTTCCCCTGCCATCATGGAGCTTTCCCTTGAGCCTGTAAGCCACAAGAAACCTCTCCCTCCACCCCCCAAAAAATGAGCAAATAGGGGCTAGAGGGATGGCTTAGCAGTTAAGGCACTTGGCTGGCAAAGCCAAAGGACCCAGGTTTAATTCTCCAGTACCCATGTAAAGTCAATGTACAAGGTGACGCATGTGTCTGGAGTTCGTTTGCTGTGGCTAGAGGCCCTGGCACAGCCATATGCTCTCTGCCTGTTTCTCTCATAATTAAATAATTTAAAAATACTTGTAATTAGCTCAGTGTGGTAGTACACACTTTTAATCCCAGAACTCGGGAGACAGAGGTAAGAAGATCGTTGCGAGTTCAAGGCCAGCCTGAGACTACATAGTGAATTCCAGGTCAGTCTGGGCTACAGTGGGACCTCAACTCAAAAAAATATTAGTAGAGCTGGAGAGATGGCTTAGCGGTTAGGCACTTGCCTGTGACGCTTAAGGACCCTGGTTCAAGGCTCGATTCCCCAGTACCCACATAAACCAGATGCACAAGGTGGTGCACACATCTGGAGTTTGTTTGCAGTGGCTGGAGGCCCTGGTGCGCCCATTCTCTCTCTCTGGCATGCGCACTCTCAAATAAATAAATAAATAAAAAGAATTTTAAAAAATAATAATTAAAAAAAGAGAAATGAGGGGCTGGAGAGGTGGCTTAGCAGGTAAGGCGTATGTCTGCAAAGCCTAAGGACCCAGGTTCAATTCTCCAGGTCCCACATAAGCCAGTGTGCCCATTCTCTCTTTCTGCCTCCCTCAAATAAGTAAATAAATAAAATAGATTTAAAAAATGGGAAAAAAGAGAGCCAGAGAGAGAAAAGAGCTGGGCATAGTGGCGCACACCGTTAATCCCAGCACTCAGGAGGCAGAGGTAGGAGGATCGCTGTGAGTTTGAGGCTACCCTGAGACTACATAGTTCATTCTAGGTCAGACTGGACCAGAGTGAGACCCTACCTCGAAAAACCAAAACCAAAAGAGAGAGAGAGAGAAATGAGCTGGGCATGGTGGCACACTTTTAATCCCAGCACTTGGGAGGTAGGCAGAGGTAAGAGGATCGCCATGAGTTCAAGGCCACCCTGATAATACAGAGTGAATTCCAGGTCAGCCTGGGCTAGAGTGAGACCCTACCTCGAAAAACAAAAACAGAGAGAGAGAGAGAGAGAGAGAAAGAAATGAATTATTTCTATTGATGTAATTTTAGGTTGTTTGTTTGTTTGTTTGCTTGAAGTACAGGAGGAGCCTTTGTATATAATTTGTGCAGGTAGTATGAAAAGTTAACCATCTGATATTCTCCCCCACCCTACTTTGATTTTTCAAGGTCGAGTCTCACTCTAGCCCAGGCTGAACTAAAATTCACTATGTAATCTCAGGGTGGCCTCAATTCACAGTGATCCTCCTACCTCTGCCTCCTCCCCAGTGCTAGGACTAAAGGCATGTGCCATCACGCCTGATTCTGACATTATCTTTTTTACTAAAAGAAAAAGTGGGCTGGAGAAATGGCTTAGCAGTTAAGGTGCTTGCCTCTGAAGCCTAAGTACCCAGGTTCGATTCCCTAGAACCCACATAAGCCAGATGAGCACAGTGGCTCATGTGTGTGGAGTTCGTTTGCAGTGTCTAGAGGCTTAGAGGCCTTGTAGTGCCCACTCTCTGTCTCTCTCTCAAATATATATAATATATATATATCCTTTGATATGCATGAACACTCACACATAACTACACCAGTATGTAAAGACATCTATGACCTCATCCCTCACCACCTAAAAGCTCCTCAAAAATCCACCACTCTGTTAACTCCCACCTACTACCTTCATTTCTAGTTTAAGTTAGCAATTTTTACACAAAATCAGTTCTTATGTATATATTTAGTGTTTTATGTTTAAAAAGCTATCATACTTTGAGGTATGGTGCTCATACCTATAATTCTAGTACTTGAGAGGCTAAGACAAAGAAAGGGATGGCCATAGTTCAAGGCTAACAGTGAGTTCCAGGCTACCTTACCCCTTTTGAGACTCTGTTTCAAAAACAAACTAAATACAACTAAAACCTTTCATACTGAATCATTAAATGACGTCTGTAAGACTATATACATACTTAAAATCACATCCAGGTGTGGTGGCACATGCCTTTAATCTCAGCATTTGGGAGGCAGAGGTAGGAGGATCACTGTGAGTTTGAAGCCAGCCTGAGTATATAGTGAATTCCAGATCAGCCTGAGCTAGAATGAGACCATACATCAAAACAAAACTTAGGGCTGGAGAGACGGCTTAGTGGTTAAGGCACTTGCCTGCAAAGCCAAAGGACCCAGGTTTGATTACCCAGTACCCATGTAAGCTAGATGCACCAGATGGCACATGCGTCTGGAATTCGTCTGCAGAGGCTAGAGGCCCTGGCATGTCCATTCTCTGTCTCTTTCTCTCAAATAAATAAACAAAAAATTAATTAAAAGCAATTATAAAAGTATGTAAGTATATCTATGGCTGGAGAGATGGATCAGCATTTAAAGGTGCTTGCTTACAAAGCCTTAAGGCCTAAGTTTGACTCTCCAGGACCCACATAAAGCCACATGCACAAAGTGGCACAAACATTTGGAGTTTGGTTGCAGTGGCAAGAGGCCCTGGGACACTCATATTCTCTTTCTTGCTCTAGATTTCAAACAAATAATTAAAAAAAAATTATGAGAGCAAGAGAGAGAGACAAAGAATTGGCACGCCAGGGCCTCCAGTCACTGCAATAGAACTCCAGACATGTGCTCCACCTATGCGCATGTATGACTGTGCGCGTTTACGTCACCTTGTGCCTCTGGCTTATGTGGGCTCTGAAGAGTAGAACATGGGTCCTTAGTCTTCACAGGCAAGTGCCTTAACCAGTAAGCCATCTCTACAGCCCAAATAATTAATTTAACAACTGTATAAAGATAAGGAGCTGTACAAAGGTGGGGTGAAGAATTCATATATGGGAGAGCTTGGGGGCTGTGGAGAAATAAATTCAATAGACTTAACTAGCCACTACATTTAAAGCTCTGACAAGCATTAGAGACCTAAAGATAAAAACGCAGCCAGTCATGGTGGTGCACGTCTTTAATCCCAGAACTCAGGAGGCAGAGGTAGGAGGATCGTCGTAGGAGGATAGCCATGAGTTTGAGGACACCCTAAGACTACATAGTGAATTTTAGGTCAGCCTGGGCTAGAATGAGACCCCCTACCTTGGAAAACCAACCAACCAACCAACCAAACCAAAAACACAAAACCCAAAAACAAAACAAAAAACATAGTTGAGCCCCTAACCGAAACAGTGAAAGTATGTGAGAAAATCAGAAACAAATGATGGACATAAAATGAGCTAGTGATTAGTGAACATTAGAAAACCTTACTCACTTCACTGCTACAATCCAAAGAAACAGGAGAGAAAGCAGGATAGGAAGAAAAGGATTCTGTATTGATCTGAAAGAAGAGTGGAAAGTTATAAAGGAAAAGTAGAATGATTACCAGAAACACCAATCACCCAGTCAGCCAAGCTCATAGTTCTAAAGGAAGGGAAGTCCTAGAAGCAATCGTCAGGTATGAGAAGGACACCTAGGCCTTGTATCAGCACTCTCATCAGGACACTACTTGAAGCAGATGGACCAAGAAGAGCATGGCATCTATCAGGAGCCAAGATTAAATCTCAAGTTAAGTTAACAGATGACTTCCTTAGCTTCACAAAGAAGTGGTACCCTTCCTTGGCATTATACAGTTCCAGTTACCCGAATAAATTTAAAAGGTAGAAGTAAAAACCCAAGCCAGAAGCAAAAATACCTGGCTAGGGTACTGAGGTTGTCCTCCAGGATACTGAGAAGGAATCTGTCCTCCAGGAAAGCCACCTGCACATTAAAAAAACCAATAGTAAAAACAATGTCCCACAGTATGAACATTACATTGATCCTCAGGAACACACAAACTTAACACCATTCACACTAAGTTAGTCACCAGATTACTTTTTTTTTTTTTGTTTTGAGGTGAGCTCAACAGACTGGACTTTTTTTTTTTTTTTTTTTTTTTTTTTTAATGTGCAAGAGTGAATGAGTAAGCGAGTGAGACAGACAGAGACAATGACAGAATTGGCACACCAGGGCCTCTAGCCATTGCAATTGAACTCCAGATATGTGCGACCCCTTGTGCACATGTGTGACCTTGCGCGCTTGTATCACTGTGTGCCTGGCTTATGTGCCTGGACAGTTGAACATGAGTCCTTAGGCTTCACAGGCAAGTGCCTTAAGCACTAAGCCATTTCTCCAGCCCTGGGATATTTTTTAAAAGAAAAATTTATTTCATGTACAAAATAATGGGTTTCACCAAGAATTTTTTTTTTATGTGTAGTCACTATGCTGTACTCCTGTTTCTCTCCCATTACCCTTATTTGTTCCTTCTTTTGCTGGACCCTCCACTACCCCAACAGTCCTCCTTGTGCTTCATATCACACACACAATCTAGATCCCATGGAACTGGAGAAGATGACTCAGTGGTTAAATGTACTTGCTCTGCAAGCCTGCTGACACAAGTCTGGCTTCCCAGCACCCACATAAAGCCACATGCAAAGTGGTGCATGCACCTATAGTGCCATCATGCGTATGGCATAGAAGGTAATGGGAGGAGAATACAGAAGCTCAAGTGCCAGCTATTCCGGCTTTCCCAGTAGCAAACCACAACAGAGACTGTCGGAAACAGGGCAAAAGGAGAAGGCCAATACCTCAGGGCTGTCCCCAGAGCTCCACACACGCACCATGGGACATGAGTGGCCCACTCACACACAAGTTTTAAAAATCTAGATTCCACATGTGAGAAAACGTGTAATATTTGTTTCCTTGCCCAATTATCCTCTCTTGTTCTCGTGTGTTTGTTGTGTTTGTGTAATTTCTTTTAATGCAAGTGAGCAAGAGCAAGATAGAGAATTGGCACGCCAGGGCCTCTAGCCGCTGCAACTGAACTCCAGACGCACATGTGCCCTTGTGCACTTACATCAATTTTTGCGCCTGGTTTACGTGGGACCTGGAGAGTAGAACATGAATCCTTAGTCTTCACAGGCAAGCACCTTAACTGCTAAGCCATCTCTCTAGCACCGTGTGTGTGTGAGTGTGTGTGTCTATTTTTAAACCTTTGGACCAGAATTAAGACTGACTATAGGAGCTGGAGAGATGGCTTAGCAGTTAAGGCATTTGCCTGCAAAGCCAAAAAGGGACCTCAGTTCAATTCCCCAGGATCCACGTAAGCCAGATGTACAGGTAATGCATGCGTCTGGAGTTTGTTTGCAGTGGCTGAAGGCCCTGGCATGCCCCATTCTCTCTCTCTCTCCCAAATAAGTATTTAGGAAAAAAAAAAAAAAAAAAGACCATTTGGTAAGGTTGTTAGTTCTGGGACTGGTTCCTAAATGGTTTGCTTTTTAACTTTGAGACATGCTTTTTTTTTTTTTTTTTTTTTTTTGGTTTTTCGAGGTAGGGTCTCACTTGAGCTCAGGCTGACCTGGAATTCACTCTGTAGTCTCAGGGTGGCCTCGAACTCTCGGCGATCCTCCTACCTCTGCCTCCCGAGTGCTGGGATTAAAGGCGTGCGCCACCACGCCCGGCTGAGACATGCTTTTTAATAGGAAAAAATGGCTACTCATTTGCACTTTACTGGTAATGATCTTCTATTAATGTACTTCAAAGAACCATAACCTTAAAGTTATTATTTAAAGAAATACACAGACATTTCTTTAAGATGATTCCAAACATAAACCAAGTTCTCTCCATGGGAAATGAATGAGTCACAGTATCACAACGCTGTTTCACTCTGGACAGCTTGGACTTACCAGGTACTGGGACTTGAGCTGGTCCACCACCATAAGATTGGGAAGGTGGCTGTGGATAGCCAGAAAAGCCTGCTCCACCAGGTGGGGCTCCAAATCCTTGGCCTGGAGGAACTACAGAGAACAGTTTAATCTGGGGAGATGGCTCAGCAGTTACAGGAGCTGGCTTGCAAAGGCTGATGGCCAGGGTTCTATTCCCTACTACCCTCAAGGTAGGTACACAAAGTAGCACATGCATTTGGAGTTTATTTGTAGCAAAAAGAGGCCCTGATGTGTACACACACATTCTCTCACTCTCTCTCCTCATAAATAAATTTTAAAAAAAATTTAAGAAAAGAATAGTTCATTGGGAGGCAGAGGTAGGAGGACTGCTTTGAGTTCAAGGCCAGCCTGAGACTACATAGTGAAGGCAAGTGAACCTGGGCTAGAGTGAGACCCTACCTCAAAGGAAAGGAGGGAAGGAACAAAGGAAAAGTTCAATGAAGTACAAAACTACAGTGAAGCCAAACAGGACAGTTCACACTCATTATCCTATCACTGGAGAGGGTAAAGTGTAGCTCAAGGCCAGCCTTAGCTACATAGTGAGTTCCAGGGCAGCCAGGGCTGCAGAGTGACAGATATCATCTAAAAAAAAAAAAAAAATCCAAGACATAATAAAAACAGTAGCAAAAGGTCTCATGATTAGAGAAAACTCTAGAAAAATATTAACATTGGGGGAAAAAAAATACTAATACTGCTGTAACAGTAATCTTTTTTTTTTTTTTTCCTCCACAATGATCTTCCTGCCTTTGCCTCCTGAGTGCTGGAATTAAAGATGTGTGCCACCAAACCCACATGTATATTCAACTTCTCATCAACTCATAGCACCTTTAAGAATTAAGTTCAGTGGATGAGGAGATGGCACAGTGGTAAGGGTGCTTACCTACAAAGCTTGCTGGTCCCATGGTTCAATTCCCAAGCCACTCAGATAAACAAGAAGTGGTGCAAGTGCCTGGTGTTCACTTGCCCTGGCAAGAGGCCGTGGGGGTGAGTAAGTGGGTATGTGTGTGCGTGTACACCCACATGCACGATTTATTTTTATTTATTTTTTGGGGGGGTTATTTTGAGGCAGCCTCACTTTAGTCCAGGTTGACCTAGAACTCACTCTAACCCCAGGCTGGCCTTGAACTCACAGCAATCCTCCTACCTCAGCCTCCCAAGTGCTGAGATTAAAGGTGTGTGCCACCATACCAGGTTGAAATTTTTTAAATTAAGTTCAAAGAGTTTTAGTACATTTATCTTTCTTATTAACTTACAATACAAGTTGCTATGACGTTTTACACCTTCAGATAAAGAGGTCCTAGGGGGAAATAGGTATGCTAACTGAAGTTAAGATTATGAAAAATCAAGTGAAATGTTATCACTTGTTCTTTGTTACCATGAAAATTATTCCAACTCCCTTCACAGCAAAACTTTTTAGACTCTCTTAGCTTTCACGCCCTCTGAGAATGCTCATGACGACCTTGCCAGCTTTATGGTTTGCTAAGAGCAAATCTGACTTCCAGGGCTGGAGAGATGGCTCAGTGGTTAAGGCGCTTGCCTGCAAATCCAAAAGACCCAGGTTCAATTCCGCAATACCCACATGAAGCTGGATGCACTAAGTAGTGCATGCATCTGGAGTTCATTTGCAGCAGGGCTGGACACCCTGGTGTGCCCATTCTCTCCTTCTCCCTCTCTGCTTACAAATAAATTTTAAAATTAAAAAAAAAAAAAAAAACCTGACCTCTCACTAAGGGAGGAAAAAACATCCTTCAGCAATCCCCCAGCACCATTAACTCCACCACCTGTCACTTACCTCCGGGATAGGACGGAGCTCCCCCTGGCTGCGGGGCACCAGGATAGCCTCCAGGGGATGGGTAGCCTCCAGGGGAAGGGTAGCCTCCAGGGCCTGGGTAGGTGCCACTTGGCACTGGTGGGTAGGCACCTCCTGCCACTGGGGGAAAGCCACTAGGATAAGGATACTGACCCGGTGGGGGGAAGGATGACTCCTGGCCTGCAGGCTGGAAAATCAGAAAAATTTACAGCCATGATCATAAAGAAATATGACGTATGTTGAAAGAACAAAGAGGGCTGGAGAAATGGCTCAGGGGTTAAGGGTGCTTGCTTGCAAAGCCAGGCTGGCCCAGGTTCAATTCACCAGTACCCACATAAAATCAAAAAGTGGTACATATATCTGGGGTTTGTCTGATGAGGCAGAAGGTCCTGGTATGCCCATGTTTTCTCACACCCCCCCCCCCCGCAAATAAATAAAAGCTGGGTATGGTGACACACACCTTTAATCCAAGCACTTGAGATACAGAGGTAGGAGGATTGCTGTGAGATTCAGGTCAGCCTGGGGTACAGTGAGACCCTACCTCAAAAAAAACTAAAAATAAATAAATAAAAAGAACAAAGATGACTAACCAGGTGTCTTAGTTTTGTTTTTATTTTCAAAAAATTTACTAGGAGGTCTGTGTCTGACACTAGTGTATAAAGCAGTACACTACTTCATCAAGTTACTTGTCTATCAGAACACAATTACATTTAATTCTATGTGAGTCAGACATGAGGAAACTATTTCTCTCTTTGGGGGTCAGAACCATATTTTCACTACCTTTCCTTCCCCTCAAGACAGGCTTTCATTTAATCTAGGCTGATCTCAAATTCTACTTAGCCAAGGATGGCCTTGAACTCCTGATCCTCCTGCCTCTACCTCTCATGTGCTGGGATTACAGGGGTGTGCCAGCTCACCTGATCCAAAACCAGGATCTTATCAGACACCCAAGGCTTTAAGAACCAACAGACATCACGAGTTCCTTCACTTTCCTAGCATCTGGAAATAGAATAAAGATCCTCCTCTCCATTCTAAAGAGAGGAATGTATGACTCCTTTGCAAAATATGTGGCCTGTTGCATAAGATTAAAGAAACAGGTAATAAGCCAAGTCACACAAAGGGTGCATCATTCTGGACCTTTGGTTAGAACAGACAAGATCTTCACAGTGGCAGAGATTTTTGTGCTCAATAAATTTTCTCCCCAGCCACAAAGCTAGATTACATTTTCTAGACCCTCCTTGAAGTTAGGTGGGGACACAGGACTGAACACCAGTGAGTGGACACAGACACAAGTGATGTACACCACTGCCACCCTGGCTCCTACAAGTCTCTGCCCAGGCCTCCAAGTTCTCTTTTCCCTCACTGTCAGCGACAAAGGTTTCAGTGGAGCACACCAAGGTGCTGGAAGATGGTACAGTTAATGGGAAAGAGAAGCCTAGGAACCTGGGTCACTGAGCAAAACAAGGCCTCCTCCCACTCAGCACTATGCCCTGGCTGGTCTCCCAGGAAATTGAACTGAGCGAGATAAACTGTCACCGTATTTCAGCAATTAGACTGAGCGGAATGGTTGTCAGAGACCAATGCAGTACATAAGGACTTGGGAACATATTACTCATTCTTGTCTCCAGTGATAAATTTAAGGGAGCTACATATTCACTTTGCCTAAGGATATACATGTTATCATTCACCTATACAGGGCCTTTCTAGACTCCCTGGGTCAGATAACAATTCTACATATACTCAAAGGGATAGAACTGAAATGTGTCAACAGGATGTGGTGTCGCAACGCTTTTAATCCCAGCACTTGGGAGGCAGAGGTAGGTGGATCACCATGAGATTGAGACCACCCTGAGACTACATAGTGATTCAAGGTCAGCTCGGGCTGAAGAGCGAGACACTACCTTCGGGGGAAAAAAACAAAAAACAGCACCAACAAAAACACTGAAATTCATATTTGATGTCTCAGCTATGCATTTAGTCCCCAAAATAGTGCAGCCATCAACAAGTCCAGGATGCTCTGTCCCGCTGCCTGGCCCCCTTTGTTTTGGCTTGTTTGCGGATCAGACTCAGGCCCTTGTTCATGTTAGACAAGTACTCTACCACTGAGCTACATGTCCAACCCTCTTAGTTATCGTAAACCTACCAACACAAAGGTTAAATACCAGGGACTTGTTGGATGGATTTAGCTTGCATACATGACTTACTGGCTCACAAAGCAGGTAATACTTTCTAAAAATAACTGACTTTTAACTTAAAAAACAGAAGCTGTTGGGCATGGTGGTGCATGCCTTTAATCCCAGCACATGGAAGGCAGAGGTAGGAGGATCACCATGAGTTCGAGGCCACCCTGAGACTACATAGTGACTGAGACGTTACCTTGAAAAACCAAAAAGTAAGTAAATTAAAAACACAAGCCATCTGACATAAAATACAGGCTTCTGGACTGAAGAGACGGCTTAGTGGTTAAGGTGCTTGCCTGCTAAGACTAAGAACTCATGTTCGAATTTCTAGGTCCCACATAGCCAGACGCAGTGACGTAAAGCGTGCAATGTCACACATGTGCACACTGTCTAGAGTTCATTTGCAAGGGTTACAGGCCCTGGCACACCCATTCTCTGACTCTCAAAAAAATAATTTTTTTTTAAAATGCAGGCTTCTGACTTTGTTTACAGCTTCAGTCTACCGCTAAGCAAGCAAAAGCTTTCCATCCATGGAAAGTAATCTCCTGATTCCCCACAATACCTCCTTCACTTATTAATTTGTAGCTGTGCGATTCTGTTTATGACCCCTACTCAAGCATGTCTGATGTCTGTAGAATCTGTCAAGGGTTACTCCTAGCTAACTCCCATTTGTCAAAGATGTGAATTAATTTAGTAGTAATACTTACAGGATATCCAGGGAAGGGTGGGTAGCCAGTGGGGGGATAGCCTGGGTATGACATTCTGTAACAATAAAAAAAAAAGTCCTGTGTAATTTCCTATCAAGTCTAAGGCCTTTGAAGATGCACAGAGAGAAACACAGTACTATGGGAAGCACTGAGATATGGATGTTGAGGTACATGCAAGGCTTATTTCCACAGGCACTATTATTTATTTAAGGTCCATTTTTACTTAAATTTATAAGCATGTAACTGATCAACTCCATAAATGGAAAGTCACTTTTCTGCCAGAAATTGAAGGTATCAAGTCTTGCATGATGGTGCACACCTGTAATTCCAGCAGTCAGAAGGTAAAGGTAGGGGAATTTCAAGTTCAAGGTCAAGGTCAGCCTCAGCTTCATAGAGCCCCTCTAATCTTTCCTGGTACCACAAAAATTCTCTTTTATGAAGATATAATAACTACATTGTGGGAAATAATGGTACAACGGATGAGAGTTTATAGTCTAGAACCCAATACCTGGGTTAAACTTTGACTTTTTACTATTGTTGCTTATGTTTTTACATTTTAGTTTTATTATTTGACAGAGAATGGGTGCGCCAGGACCTCCAGCCACTGCAAATGAACTCCAGGCACATGCGCTACCTTGTGCATCTGGCTTAAGTAGGTCCTGGGGCATCGAACCTCGGTCGTTTAGCTTTGCAGGCAAGTGCCTTAACCACCAAGGCATCTCTCCAGCCTGCTTGTTTTTGAGACAGGCTCATGTTATAATAACCCAGGCTAGCCTTGAATTCACAATCCTGCCTCAGAATCCAGGTGCCAGAATTACAGTGTACCACCATGTGTAACTTTTAAGTTTTTTTGTTTTGTTTTGTTTTTTTTGAGGTAGGGTCTCACTAGCCCAGGCTGACCTGGAATTCACTCTGTAGCCTCAGGGTGGCCTTGAACTCACAGGACTCTTCCTACCTCTGCCTCCTAAGTCCTGGGACTAAGGGCGTGCACTACCATACCCTGGCTAAGTTTTAATTCGGTAAAATTTCAAATTTTCTCAGAATTAGAGCCAAATCTCCTGAACACATTAATTTGGTTACAGTAATTACCAATTCATAGCCATATCCTACTTGCTCAATACTCACTTAAAATTTTGTTGTTGTTGTTTTTCAAGGTAGGGTCTCCTTCTAGTTCAGGCTGACATGGAGTTCAAGGCCACCCTGATACTACACAGTGAATTTCTGATCAGCCTGGGCTAGAGGGAAATCCTACCTCAAAAAAAAAAAAAAAAAGAATCTGAAAAAAAAATTAATGGTGCCTGACATGGTGGCACATGCCTTTAATCCTAGCACTTGGTAGGGGTGGGGGAGGTAGGAGGAATTGCTGTGTGTTTGAGGCCACTCTGAGACTACATAGTGAATTCCAGGTCAGCCTGGGCTACAGCAAGACTCTGCTTAAAAACAAAAACAAAAACAATGAATGAACCCATCGGTTCTCAGTCACTTGGAAGCCAAAGACCTGCGTGTAGAAATCGGAGCACGCTTACTACTTCGCTTGGCTTTTTGTTGTCTTCTTCTCAACATGGGTTGACGTAAGGAGTAAAGGTGGGATTGCAACTGCTAAAGATATCAGATAGACCAAAGGCAATGAAGTCAGGGTCAAGAGGGAAAAATCTGGGCTGGGGAGATGGCTCAGTGGATAAAGCACTCTCTGAGTTTAGATTTCCAGAAGCAGGAAGATGTAGGGCTTCTGTAAGCTCAGCACACCCATAGGTGAGAAGAAAGGCAGAGGTGTAAGACTTTCCTAGAAGCTCTCAGACCAGCAATTCTGGCAGAGTGGTGAGCCCTGAGATACCATGCCTCAAATGAGGTATAAAGTGAGGACTGACAACCAAACTTGTCCTCTGACCTCCATACACATGCTGGAGCACGGACCACACCCACACTCAGGAGCACCCACAGATATACACAGATTATATATACACTAAGTTCATGAAATAAAATTAGGCAGGGTCTTGCTGTAGCCCAGGCTGACCTGGAATTCACTATGCAGTCTCAGGGTGACCTCAAACTCATGGCGATCCTCTGCCTCCCAAATGCTGAGATTAAGGATGTGGGCCACCACACCCAGCTGTCATGAAATAATTTTAAAGGCCACAGAAGTGCCAAGAAATTCTGAAGTCCAGTGTGGTGGTGCAATTCCGTTTCCATGTATGTTTTAGAATTACTTCCACAAATAAAAATTTATAGATGTACAAGGCTATTTGTTACAGTAGGAAGAAGTTAAAAAATGATCTCAGGGCTGGAGAGATGGCTTAGTGGTTAAGCGCTTGCCTGTGAAGCCTAAGGACCCACATTAGCCAGATGCACAAGGGGCGCACACATCTGGAGTTCGTTTGCAGTGGCTGGAGGCCCTGGCGTGCCCATTCTCTCTCTCTCTCTCTGCCTTTTTCTCTGTCGCTCTCAAATAAGTAAAAAACAAAACAAAAATGATCACAGCATCCTTCATGAAGGGACAGGTCAAAGTCATATAGATATCCACAAAATGAAGTGTTACGCAGCTTCTAAAAATGGGACAGCTTTTCACAACCTATATATAAAACCATCTACAACACATATTAAGTGAAAAAAAGGAAGGTGAGAAGTTGCATAAGTAGTTTGTAACCATATATGTAAAAAAAAAAAAAATGCCCTTCTTGGCCAGGTATGGTGCACACACCTTTAATCCCAGAACTCACTTGGAAGGCTGAAATAGGGGGATCGCTATGAGTTTGAGGCCAACCTGAAACTACATAGGGAACTCTAGGTCAGCCTGGGCTAGAAAGAGACCCTACCTCAAAAAACAAAACAAGCCCTTCTTTTCTGCTCTATGTATATACCATTTTCCAAAGGATAAACACTGAAGTAGAGAAGAGTGGTGGCCTCCAGGGAAGAGAAGAGCTTTTCAATGTCCTTTTAGTCCCTTTAAACATTGTGCATGTATCATCTATTCAAAAGGTAGACTTTTAAAAGTTTTTGTAAAAAGCTAAACAAACCCCAAGATGACTCAACAAATTACTCAACTTTGCTCAAGTGAATACAGTTGAGGCAAAGCTCTTATTTTCCTTTTTAACATCTGTCAAAAAACATTTAGGAAACTAGAAAATCAATCTTGGTTCTCCAAACTATCTCCACCCAGTGAGTCAGCGAGTCAAAGGGTGGGTCTCACTATGATGGGAGTCTCACACAACTGGAGTGCAGCCCAGAAACACAACAGGCAGTTGTTGAAATTTACGGGGGGTGGGGGTGGGGGGAGGGAGGGGAGAAGATATATAAAAAAGGAATGTGAGTGAAGCTGGTGAAAAGCAGATACAATTTTCCAAAACCCTCTAGTTCCGGAAGGGACATTTAAGTCTGTCAGTGACAGACACACGGGGCCGGTTCTCGACATGGACAGGTAGGCAAGCCCGTCACCCGTAGGGACTGAAAGGTGGCTTAAGTTTACAGCGGCAAAAAAAATTATCTCTTCCATCTGCCTGTTTAGTGCTTGAAAGCCTTCCTTGCCATGGACATAGCTCATTACACTCAGAAGTTAATTAGGACAGGTAACTTTACCAGGTTAGCCTGCTATCAGCTGGCAGTAATTAGGGAGTCTTAAAGGGTAGTCAGAAGACACCGCTATCCATTTCCGCCCCTTCGCCGCGGACATCAGCGCCTCCCTCCACACCTGGTTTCCTTGGAAAGTGTTTGCTGGCACAGGGTGGACTGCTGTCCGCACACCTTGGCTTGCAGGTCCAAGGAAAGGTCTCAAGTCTGGGACTGTTCTTTCTGGCAGCGTCCAAGAGCTGTCACTGTGAGCCCACACAATCTGGGGCTTGTGAGTGCACTCCTAGGCGTCGCTAAGCACACTCAGAATTTCCCAAGTTCCCCTGAATTCGCTGTGTCACCAGAAAGTCTCGTCACCCAGCCAGCTTCGGCCCCAGGAGCTCCGGCTTCCCCTTACTGCGCTTCCCTCTGAAGCGGCTTCAGCCCGGGGACCACCCTCGGGTCTCAAGGCCCCTTCCACCTGAGGGCCACCTGGCCGAGGACGGGGCCGCCAGGGCTCCCTCGGACCACCAAGGGCAGGCAGGCCCCGAGGGGACAGACGGACGGACGGACGGACGGACGGACGGGACTTCCCGGGCTTTTCCAAGGCCGCCTCGCCTCTCCCACCGCAGCGCGGCCCCGCGCGCGCGTGCCCGCCCACCCGCCACGCGCGCTCGCGGGGCAGCAGCAGGGGTGTCGGTGCGGGGAGGGCTCGGCCAGCCCCGGGACGAGGGGTTTAGAAGGGATGGGCATTGGGGGTGGGGGCGCCCAGCCTCACCTGACCCGGGGAGCGGCGTCACACGCCCTAACGCGTCCTCCTGCAAGATGGAGCCAGGGCCGGAGGAGGAGGAGGAGGAGGAGGGCGGAGCGCCGCGCGCGCTCGTGAAGACCGCCGCGGCGGCCGGGCACGCCCCCTCGAGGCCCGAGGGCGGCGCCGGGCGGGGACCCCGCTCCACCTGCCCGGAAACACGCTGTCGCAGGTGGCCGGGGCCGGTTCGGGCACGGAGATCGGCCTCGGAGAGAGCCTGCCCACTCCTTGGGGAAAGTCACCGGGGAGCGGCCGGAGGCGAGGGCCGGGCCAGTTTCTAGGCCTCGGGGTGCAGAGACCCGTCGCCGCGCTGATGAACCTGCGGTGATGCGAGTATTTTTGTGGGAATCCCAGACTGTCACAACTGGAGATGTACTGATCAGTACTAATCAGAAGGGAGTTGGTTAGGTGGCTTCAGGTTAGCTACACGTTTCAGTGACATGCAGTGTACCAGTATATTAAGACTGCTAATGAAGCCGGGTGTGGTGGCGCACGCCTTTAATCCCAGCCCTTGGGAGGCAGAGGTAGGAGGACTGCTGTGAGTTCCAGGACACCCTGAGAGCTAGAGTGAGACCCTACCTTGAACCCCCCCCCCCGCCCCCCAGAAGAAAAAAAGATCGCTAATGAATCAGAACAAAAGCCAACCAGTGGTTCTCAAAGCGATGTCTTCCGGACCAGAAACATCACCTAGAAACTTTAGTTAGAAATACAAATTCTTGGGCTCTATACTCACGGAATAAAACTTCGCTTGAGTAATGTTTTACTTTTTTTAAAACAACCTGGTCAAGTGGTCCTAATGCACACTAACACCGCATGAAATGGATAATGTGTTCATAGTAGTAGTTAAGATGGGAATAAATGAACCTCTTTACCAATGGCCATCTATCAAGGAAATAAATATAATCACTTAGAATTCTTCATGCTTTTCTACCTAAAAGCTTCCTCAGAGGGATGAAATAGGGTGGATTAAGATCTCAAACTATGTCTGAGTCCGCCCAGCGGTTAAAGGTCTTTGCTTATAAAGCTAGCCTGCCTAGGTTTGATCCCTCAGTACCCACATAAAGCCAGATATACAAAGTGGCACATGAATCTGCAGTTCATTCGCAGTGAATGGCAAGAGACCCTGGTATGCCCCATTCTTTCTCCCTTACAAATATTTTTAAAAAATCAAGTGAAAAGAGGCAAACAGGAATAAATACTTGAGGCAATTCACTTCCAAATTTAACATAAAAATGCACCACACCTGGGATGCTCAACTTTAATTCCCCCGTTAGTCTACTTGCCTGAGACCTCCAGAATAAGCATCTCCAAAAATTCTGTTCTTATTCCCTTGATGAGCTTATCCCCATTCTGCCTTCTGCCTTGTTACCGTGAACAAGTTTTTCAAACCTATTTCCAGGGTACTATCTTGAGCGATAGGCCCAAATATCCAATGGTCTCTTCAAAGACTACAATGACATTTCCCATTTCATCCTTTCAACTAGTCCTTTTTTACTGGTCTACAAGGGTCTCGAGGATCGGGGACAGTCATGAGAATGCTATGTCAGAATTTACTGAATACCAAATTCATAAGTTATATCAATTTTGTTTGCTGTAATTTGTCAAGAAGTCCTGATTTCCCTTGATAGATGGCCAACTGTAAACATAGGTTCTTTGATTCCCATCTTAATTACTAACATGACACATTATACATCACATAGTAAATAGACCTGTACCTCTATGTGTGTATGTAAGTTACAGAATGGCAGTTGCAATAGGTTCAAAGAGACTGCATGAGGGCTGAAGAGATAGCTTAGAAGTTAAGGTGCTTACCTGTGAGGGCTAAAGACCCAGTTTTGATTCCCCAAAACCCACATAAGTCAGATGCACAAGGTGGCACAAGCTTCTGGAGTTCATTTGCAGTGGCTAGAGGCCCTAGATGCACCTCTCTCTCAAAAAAAAAAAAAAAAAAAAATTAAGGGCTGGAGAGATGGCTTAGCGGTTAAGGCATTTACCTGCAAAGCCAAAGGAGCTTGGTTCAATTCCCCAGGACTCATGTAAGCCAGATGCACAAGGTGGCACATGCGTCTGGAGTTCGTTTGCAGTGGCTGGCATGACCATTCTCTCTCTCTCTCTGCCTCTTTCTCTCTCTCAAATAAATAAATAAAATTTAAAAAAGAGAGAGTGCATCAAGTGTAGTCACCGCACTGGCGATATCAACGAACCCAGCTGGAGAGCAACTGGAGGCACAAAGTGGGGCCTTAGGCCTCATGGTTAAAGCAAACTGCAAAAGCAAGGTGCAGGACTACAAGGGTCTTAGACATGGGACATAGGATTACAAAACAATGGAGGTGAGGCACAGACTACATCTGTAGTGGGCACCATATGGAGTTGAAGCTGAGGACATGGATGAGTTTTCTGCCCGTGGGGCACTTGATGCACACACCAGGTGATAGGTGACAGCTCAGTGGGGACAGTCACAATTACAAGGCCAGGTGTCCTCTTCTTTATGAGTCCAGGTGAAGGTGCTGTACTCTTGGTTGGCCTGGTATATTTGATAAGACCTTGAGGCCGGTTTTTCTGAGATGGTTTTCATATGTCTGTGTGTACTTGTGGTTCCAATCTCCTTTGATGAGGTTACAGGTCGTATCTGTTTACTTTTAGGAATAAATTAGCAGTCTGTGTGCCTTGCCCTTTTTTGAGGGGCAGAACCCTGAATTTTTTTTTTTTTTTTGAGAGTGACAGAGAGAGATAGAAAGAGGCAGATAGACAGATAGAGAGTGGGCACACCAGGACCTCTAGCCACTACAAAGGACCTCCAGACGCGTGCACCCCTTGTGCATCTGGCTAACGTGGGTCCTGGGGAATCGAGCCTCGAACCAGAAACCCTGAATTTGTAAAGACTAACTTCTGGAATTTCCCGATCTAGAAATGGGCAAACTGTTTTTAGAAGCAGAGCCTGAGATGTGGAAGAGCTAACTCCTGGTATACCCAGCCCAGAAGTGGGCTATCTGCCTCTATCAGCTGCCTGAGGAAAAAGGAAACAAGTATAAGCCATTAGTAAACAGGCTGCATCTGTTGTCACTGCATTTCTGGTCTTAAAATGGCTGTGGCTTATTCTGCAAACAGGTACTCATTGGCACTTTTATTGAACAAGCAAACATCAGTAATAAGTAACAAGAAGTACACTGTATGAGCAAAGGATAAGAAGCTTTTCACTTTGGACAATCCTTAAACGTTTTGTTAAAGGAAGGGATTTTATGGTGTGGCCTGTCGGACTCTGCTGATCCAGAACACACACTGATTACAAATACAATCACACTAAGTCTACCTGTTGTCTACAACAAATCTGTGGGCCAACCCTTAGTTACTGACTTTTCTGTGTTCAATGATATGGTCAGCATTTCTCATGCTTGTTGTGAGTTGAGAGTCCAATCAGGTTGAAAGGTCAATGGTCTTCCCTGAAAACCATAAGGGAACTAAAGAGTTAATAATAAAAGAAACAACAGAAGCATTCAGCCTCATTTAAGTTTGACACACCCTTTCTGATTGATGTACTCCCCTTAGCCTAGATGGCCTTGAAGGACCAGGGACCATCTGAGTATCCTCCCTTAGACATTCCTGACTGAAGAAGCCTATTCTGAACAAGAACACAAACAGCTATAATTTTCTTATCAACTGCACCTGGTACAGCCTGGCTTTTCCTTAGGATTCTCCTTATAAACTCGCACCCTAGCCTGGTTCAGTGCTTCAGCCTTCATCCCATGGGAAAGCTGAGGTCCCTTGCTGTTTTCTTTCAATAAAAGTCTTGTTTGTAGAGATCAGGTCTGATGTTCTCTTTTTCACTTCTCTTACACTTTCCTTACACAGCTTACTGCAGAAATTGGGCAAAGAGTGAAATACTACCTCAAAAAATTTTTTAAAAATTAAGGGTTCAAGACCAGGATTCTTGGCTACATAGTGAGTTCCAGTCCACCCTTGGCTATATGAGCTTTTGTCACACACACACACACACACACACACAAAGCTGGGGAGATGGCTACAAATGAACTTCAGATTTATGTGCCATCTTGTGCATCTGGTTTCATATGGCTACTGGGGAATCCAACCTAGGTTCTTTGGCTTTGCAGGCAAGTACCTAACTGCTAAGCCATCTGTCCAACCCTTAAGATTTGTCTTTCCAGAATGTCACTGACATTTTCATGGGGAATACATTAATTCTGTAGATTGCTTTTAGTAATATAGTTATTCTGCTGGGCGTAGTGATGCACGCCTTTAATCCCAGCACTCGTGAGGCAGAGGTAGGAAGATAGCTGTAAGTGGCCACCTTGAGATTGCATAGTGAATTCCAGGTCAGCCTAGGCTAGAGTGAGACCCTACCTCGAAAACCAAAAACAAAAACAACAAGAAAAAGATAATATAGTTATTTTTACAACACTGATTCTGCCAGTCCATGAACATTCCTCATTGCAGTCGTTCACCTACTTGGTTTTTATTTATTTATTATTTATTTATTTTTAAGCTATTGGGAATGGGATTTCTTTCCTGGCAAGTTTATTATTAGAATATAAAAAGGTGCTTTTTGTCAGGTGTGGTGCCTCATGCTTTTAATCCCAGCACTTGGGATGCAGAGGTAGGAGGATCACTATGAGTTTGAGGCCACCCTGAGGCCTCATAGTGAATTCCAGGTCAGCCTGGACTAGAGTGAAACTCTACCTCAACCCCTCCACCCCAGTAATAAATAAATTTAAAAGGTGATTTCAAAAATATTATTATTTAATTGCAAGCAAAGAGAGAGGAGACAGACAAAATGGGTGTGCCAGGGCCTCCAGAGCTGCAAACAAACTCCAGATGCGTGTGCCTCTTTGTGCATCTGGCTTTATATGGGTACTGGGGAGTTGAACCCAGGTCATTAGACTTTGTAGGCAAGTGCCTTAACCACTGAGCCATTTCTTCAGCCCAATTCTTTATTTTACTTGTCTAGCTAAAACTTTGAGCACTGTATGGAACAAGAGTGGGTATCCTTGTCTCATTCCTCACTTAAAAAATATTTTATTTATTTATTATTTCAGAGAGAGAGAGAGAGAGAGAAAATGAGGCAGATAGAGAGTAAGAGAGAATGGGCATGCCAGGGTCTCCAGCCACTGCAAACGAACTCCAGACACATGCACCCCCTTGTGTACCTGACTTATATGGGTCCTGGGAAATCGAACCAGGGTCCTTAGGCTTTGCAGGCAAACGCTTTAACCACTAAGCCATCTTCCAGCCCCTCATTCCTTATTTTAAATGCTTTTTCCACAGTGTAATGTTACACATTTGTCATATGTGTAGCTTTTATTATACTAATTATATATACCTTCTATTCCTAATTGCTTCAGGGCTTTTATCATGAAGATATGTTGAACTTTGTCACAAGCCTTTTCTGTTTCTACTCAGATGATCATGTGACTTCTGTTTTTAAGTCTATTTGTGCTTATTACATTTATGGATTTGTGTATGTTGAATCAACCCTGCATCTCTGGGATGAAAGCAATTTGGCCATGCTGTATGATCTGACTTTTTGTGAAAATGCGTGTGCCACATTGTGCATCTGGCTTTACATTCCATTTGGAGTTTGTTTGCAGCAGCTGGAGGCCCTGGTGTGTCTTCTTTCTACACATATATATTACTTTTTTTCCCTTCATTTTTCAAGGTAAGGTCTTTACTTCAGCACTCAGGAGACAGAGACAAGAGCCCAAGCTGACCTGGAATTAGTCTCAGGCTGGCCTTAAACTCAGTGATCCTCCTACCTTAGCCTCCCCAATGCTGAGATTAAAGGTGTGTGCCCAGCACAGGGAGACAGAAAGAGAGAGAATGGGTGCACCAAGGCTTCCAGCCACTGAAAAGGAACTCCAGACACATGTGCCACTGTGCATCTGGCTTTAAGTTGGTACTGGGGAATCGAACTGTAGTGGTTAGGCTTTACAGGCAAGCACCTTAACCACTGAGCCATCTCTCCAGCCCTCAATGTTCAACTCTTTGAGGAATTGTTAGACTATCTTCCAAAATGGCTCTACCACTTTAGAGTCCCACCAACACGACAGTGAAGGTTCCAATTTCCCTATATCCTAAAAAAAATTGTTTTTATTACAGGCATTGTACTAGGTGTGACATGGATTATTTCACTGTGTGGTTACTTTGGTTTTAATGCTGGAGATTGAATCTAGGGCATTATGCATGTATGTGTCCTGCCTCTGTTATACTCCTAGATGTACTTATTTATTTATTGCCTATTTGAGACAGGTTCTCATGTAGTCCAGGCTCGAATCTGCTATGAGCTAGAATGGACCTGAATCCTGTCTCTCTCTCCTGAGTGCTGAAGTAAAGACAAGAGGATCCCTGGAGCTTCCCTTGCCAGCCAGCTTAGCCCAATTACTGAGCTGCAGACCAATGAGAGACTGTGCCTCAAAAAAAAAAAAAAAAATGTTACTATTGTCTTCATTTTATAAATATAAAAATTAAGTCTTAGAAAAGTAGTTTGGGCATGAAAGTATTTGATAGTTTCCCCAAGAGTCATACTCAGAACTTCATAAATCCAAAGGGAACAAGTAGGTTATGTTCCTTCCATAATGTGATCCCAATCTACTTCAAATACCTAATTTGTACTACCTGTTCCATGTACTCTAAATTAATGTCCCTACTTACGTTTTTCTGCTTCTAAACTTTTGCTCTATTTGGAATCCTCTGCACTCTGTTTTACAAATTTTTAATTCACAACATCTTCACTATCCCGTGCCAAAGAGATTTCTCTTTTCACTCTATTTCCTTGGTAGTACTAGTACTCGTTGCCTCTCATGTTTTTTCTTCCATTATACTTTGCAATTAAGGTAGCTTTGTATATATTCTATTTGTTTTCCTAAATTAAGGAGCATGTCTCATTCATTTGTTTCCCCAAAGCAAAATACTGTACATTTCACATAGTACTAACTATATGTTGTTTTTTGTTTGTTTTTGAAATAGTGTCTTGACACATAGGTCAGGCTAGTCTGGACCTCACTATGTGGCTCAAGCTAGCCTCAAACTCTGTAATCCTTTTACTGATGCCTCCAGAGGGCTGTGATTACAGGAGTACACCATCATACCTGCCTTCCTTATTAAATGTTTTGAATGAGTAAATGAATTTTAAAATTATCCCATAGGAGTGTGTTTTGGGGCAACAAAGTTGGGGGGGGTGAGGAGGGAAAGACAGAAATGCACAAGTATACAATTTTCTAATCCTCAATGTGATACCACTAAGACCAATGTGATAGGTCCAAAAAGACATGACGTTAATCATTCCCTCCACAATGAAGGAACTTCTAATCTTGAGGTTTTATTTACAAATGAGTAATAGTTGCCAGTAAATAGGAAGTAATTTTATTTATTTATTTTATTATTGTTATTATTACTTTTGGTTTTCTGAGGTAGGGTCTCGCTCTAGCCCAGGCTGACCTGGAATTCACTATGTAATGTCAGGGTGGCCTTGAACTCACTCACAGTGATCCATCTACCTCTGCCTCCCAAGTGCTGGGATTAAAGGTGTGCACCACCACGCCTGGCCCAGGAAGTAATTTTAAAGCCTCAAGGTAACCAGGTGCAATGACAAGTGCTACAGAATTAGCAATGTGGGAGGCTGAGGTAAGAGAATTGTTGAATTTAGGGCCATCCTGGACAACACAGGGATAGACCCTATTGCTAAGCCCCAATCTAACTTCACTGTAGTATAAAACCAAGGCTAATAACTCCAATATATTCATGTAAAGTCTATATGTTCTGTAATATCAAAAATTCAATACCAGAGCCACTCAAGGGTTTTATCTCCAAAAGATAGCAGGAAAATTAGACATTTCCCTAGAAAAAGAATGAAACTTTCAGCCGGGCATGGTGGTGCACGCCTTTAATCCCAGCACTCAGGAGGCAGAGGTAGGAGGATCACCGTGAGTTCAAAGCCACATTGAGACTCCATAGTGAATTCCAGGTCAGCCTGGGCTAGAGTGAGACCCTACCTCGAAAAACCAAAAAAAAAAAAAAAGAATGAAACTTCCTCATTTTCCAACTACTACTGTGACCCGTCTTTGCTCCATTTTCACATCATTCCATTTTCAAATCATTAGTACCTTCATTTTTCTCTCTTTTTGGGGGATTTTCTTTCTCTCTCTCTCTCTCATTCCTTTTTTTTTTTTTTTTTTTTTTTTTTTTTTTTTTTTTTGAGGTAGGGTCTCACTGCAGTCCAAGCTGACCTGGAATCCACTATGTAGTCTCAGGGTAGCTTCAAACTCACAGCGATCCTCCTACCTCTGCCTCTCAAGTGCTGGGGTTAAAGGTGTAAGCCACCATGCCTGGCCATTTTTAATTTTTTATTTAATTTATTTGAGAGCGAGAGAGGAAGAGAAAGAGAAAGAGGTAGATAGAGAGAGAATGGGTGTGCCAGAGTCTAAAGCCACTAAACGAACTCCCCATGCGCCACCTTGTGCATTTGGCTTATGTGGGTTCTGGGGAATTGAATCTGGGTCCTTTGGCTTCACAGGCAAATGCCTTAACCACTAAGCCATCTCTCTAGCCCCATGTTTAATTTTTTTTTCCCCCCGAGGTAGGGTATCACTCTGGCCCAGGCTTACCTGGAATTAACTATGTAGTCTCAGGTTGGCCTCAAACACATGGCAATCCTCCTACTTCTGCCTCCCGAGCGCTGGGATTAAAGGGGTGTGACACCACGCCTGGCTCCCATGTTTAATTTTTTAAATTTTTTAAAATTTATTTGAGAGAGAGAGAGAGGCAGAGGGAGAAAGAGAGAAAATGGGTGTGCCAGGGCCTCCATCTACTACAAATGAACTCCAGACACATGCACTACCTTGTACATCTGGCTTATGTGGGTCCTGGGGAATCAAACCTGGGTCCTCTGGCTTTGCAGGCAAGCACCTTATTTGCTAAGCCATCTCTCCAGCCCCATATTTAGTTTAAGAGCTGGGGGAGGTGGGGGGCAGACAGAGCTAGAGAGAGAGAAAGGGTTATTTGGTTTTTCGAGGTAGAGTCTCACTCTAGTCCAGGCTGACCTAGAATTCACTATGTAGTCTCAGGCTGGCCTTGAACTCACAGCAATCCTCCTACCTCTGCTTCCCAAGTGCTGGGATTAAAGGCGTGTGCCACCATGCCGGCTCAGGTGATGTTTTACTTTTTAAGGCAGGGTCTCACCCAGGCTGACCTGGAACTCACTCTATAGCACAGGCTGGTCTTGAACTCATGAGGACCCTCCTACTTCAGCCTCCTGAGTGCTGAGATGAAAGGAGTGGGACATCATGCCTAGCTTTCACCTTTTTTTTTTTTTAAGTGCAAATTGTTATTTAAGAAGAAAATCTTTTTTCAGAAGAGTAAGGTGATTCTACTTCTCCACTGCCATGCAGTTCTAGTCAACAGGTAGAAGCTCCTCACAAAGAAGCTATTAGGCACCTGCATTCTGGAGACTGACATCAGAGTCTGCTGCCACTCTAGTGATTCTAGAAGCTACTGTGGCTAACCTCTTTGCTGGTATATGAGACTCTTGACTCTGCTCCTGCAGCTTCCTGTGTACTGGTATTAAGTTGTGTAACATCAGGCTCAGAAGTGACTAATCTCTTAGAAATTAGTCAAATCAAGCCAGATTTGGCGGTGCAAGCCTGTAATCCCAGCTACTTGGGAAGCTGAGGCAGGACAGCAAGTGCAAAGCCAGACAGGGGCTACACAGTGAGTTCCAGGCCAGCTTACACAACTTAGTGACACCACCCTGTCTCAAAATATAAAACAAAAAGAAGGCTGGGAATGTAGCTCAGTAGTCATGCTTTCCTAGCACATACAAGTCCCTAGTTTCAGTATCTGGTATTGGGGGAAAAGAAAAGAAATGAGTCTCATCATAAAGGTGCTCTTGTGGCTTAGAATCTTTACTTGAACTATGATTAAAGTTTCACGACACAGTAGGCTTCAAAGTTGGCAACAATTTGGCACGAGCAGAGCAAAGTCATTTGATTAGAACATCATTGCAATGTCCCCATTTTCCAGGCATTCAGTCAGGATGTGGTTCAGTTAATTTAAACATCATCATCTACTTTCTCCTCTAACTGCTTCTTATCTAGCTGGCAGGAGGCGTTTCCAAGGAACATAATGTAGTAGGTGCTGCAGTATACTGGCTGCTTGTTGGGGTTAGAATAGACCTGTTCAGGTTTGAGGGATTTGAAAGGGTTAACTCCATAAGCAATGATGTGTATATCCAAGTTCACCAGAATCTGCAAAGAGGCTGTCAACTCCTGTTGGCTGGGGAAGAAAGAAATATTGCTCTACTGATTATGAGACAGCAGAAGTTGCTCAAGAGCTATTTCCATACTGACCAATCCCAAAGTTATTAAGGATAAGATTATGCAGGGACATTATTTCCTCCCAAATGTCTCACTAAATCTCTCGACTTTATTCCAAGATTAAAAAACAAACAAACAAACAAACATATGCAGACAGGAAGAACAATATGATAGATAAGCAAGGGGGATCATAATGATCTTATCTGTATAGAGATATAGGTGAGAGAAATAGGTAAAAACCTGTAAACTGTAATCAATGTAGGGATGTCATAGTCACGAAGTAGCAGCAGGGTAGGTAGCCAAGCTTCCATCAAGCTTACAGAGGCATGGAAACCTATAGAACAAGAATGAAAATGGGAACATAGAGGGGGAAGAGACTGAGGTAGATCATAACACTTCTTTAATTGGGTTCATCCCCAATATCATGTGACCCCTCAAGTTTTCAATAAAAAAATATGAATTTAGGTGTACTACATGCAGGAAATGATCAACCAAGCTTATCATAATATTGTATTTAACAAGGCCAAATGAATAAGGTTGCAATGACAGAAGACACAAATACCATGAGAGAAAATTCTCAGGGGACCACCCAGTAATACTCTGAATCAATGGCTCTTACCTGGATGGAATGCCACCACCAAATCTGGATGCGCTAGATGCCCAGTCTCTACATGCTCCTCCCAGAAGTCATGATAGAGGCCCCTGTGGCCACTAAGTTGAATTGTTCCAGGTTCCAGGGGTGAAGTTGAGGTACTCTGTAAAAAGTCAGTAGCCACATCCACACCCACCATGATCACACGGAGGCCATGGTGTCCAGTAAACATGTAGCCAAGCTCATCATAGTCCCCAGGACGAACGAGAAATGTCTCCACATGGGAAGCACCAACCACATGCAATGTGCTCCCGCCAGCCTTCCTAACAACTATCCCCAGAGCCCTAAGCCCTAGGCCCAGTGTCAAGGGCCGTGACAGGGCATCAGTCAGCAACCGCTTCAAAGAACCATGAAGGACATCTGGGTCTGGCCTTGGCCTTCTTACACTGGCCCATAGGGTGGTCATAGCTTGACTACCTAGCACAGCATTCATTGCAGCTTCTAGCTGTGACCCCCTCATAGAAAACCAGGCATCCCAATTCTGTACAACTTCAGCTGGCCATGGCCAAGGTCCCGAGGGAAGAACAAAATCACCTGCAGGGAAGAAGGAATAAGAAGTGACTGGATCCTCCCCTAGCTTCAAAATTCCCACTTCCCTAATAATCAGTAGTCGCCTCCGTACCACATTCATTCTGCCAACCTGTGACTACAAGTGTCCCCATCCTTTACCCTAGTTCCTCACTGTTCCTTTTCTTTTATTATTTATTATTTTTTGTTTTTTTCGAGGTAGGGTCTCACTCTAGCTCAGGCTGACCTAGAGTTAGTCTCAGGGTGGCCTCAAACTCTCGCAAACCTCCTGCCTCTGCCTCCCAAGTGCTGGGATTAAAGGCATGCGCCACCATGCCCGGCTTCATTGTTCCTTTATAACAACATGCTTTTTTATATTTGTCCATGTACAATCAACTATTGTCATATGGCAGAGTTCCCCAATACCTCTATTCTACCTGTGACCAAAAGCCATTCCATGAGGCGATCCACAGCCACAAGATGAAGCTCTTCACAAACCTTCCTATGTGCTGGCCAATCTGACCTCTGGCACTCTGGGCCACAGTAATAGACATTTCTGCACCTGAGAAAAATGAGCCACAGAAATAGATGTGCCTGTGCCATCAAAGTGACTAGGTGTGTCTAGGAAAGAGAACTGGGAGACCTACACCTAAAAAAAGACCAAGGACTAGGTAAGGACAGTGTGGAAAGGAAAGAAGCAAATGCACCAAGTATGGGGGCCATGCTGGCGGATGAGGCAGAAGGGATTGGAAATGCAATTATTCTCTCAGAGTGACACCTCAGTCTATCTAAAACAACTTACTTTTTTACATTTCTTTCAGAAAAGCAAAAACAAAAGTAGGAAATTCTAGTTACTTTTGCTTAACAGATAAAAGCTACACCTCTACTTCTCAGAAAAGGTGTTATTGTACACTAGGTATACTCAATAGGGAGGAATGAATTTGGTCTCTTATCTCCACACAATACCAAAAAGAAGGAAGGTTAGTTGGGGTCACACAAAATGAGGAAAAAGCTTTAAATTATTGACAAAACTTTAGGGCTCGCCTAGGGTCACTTCTGAATGTCTGTCTTCCCTACTAGCACCCCACAAGTCACCTCTTACAGTGCCGGAGAACCTTGGAGTCTGAAAGTCCACTGGGGAGTGTTCTACAATGAGCACAGAATCGGAATGTGTCCTCCATCCTCTGGAACATTTCTTGAGGACATCGAAATCCAAAGCCTGCTACTGGGGTACCCCCATCTATCACCAACCTGCAGAGATAGCACGCAAGAAGCAGCAACAGGGAAAGAGAGTATCTCCAGAATATCTTATATGCCCACCCTGCCTTCTATATACTTTCACAACCGCCTAGTTCTCCAACTCCCATTTCTTAAGCAAACTGTATTTCCCCTATAATAACATAACTGACAAGCCAGGATGGGAAAATCCCTCACTACAAATACCCCAGATGTCCCAAATGATACTCTCTTCTCCATCTTGTAGAATCATTTCAACCAAATACATTAAGTCCCTCTTTTCCATACAGCTGGCCACTCACTTATATTCTTCATAGCTTTTCATGTTCAGATTTTGAAGAATCAGCTGGGAAAGACCAGGAACATTATTGTCCAAGGAGAAGAAGCCAAGTGCATCAATGCTAGGGTCAGGTTTTGAGAGATTCAGAGGCACAGGAGTCACTACTGTGGGTGGGATCACAACCATGGGAGCCACTGACGGGGGTTTCTTGTGCTTTTGCCGTCGTGAACGTGGAGCCATGACCCTGGGGACTACATGCAAAACAAATATGGAATGGAATTTGGCAAACTGAATGCATGTTTGTAATTGTTTGTCCTTTTCTTTTTTAAAATATGAATCAAGAGAAAGAGAATGGGTGAACCAAGGGCCTACTACCACTGCAAAATACACCTCCATATGCATGTTCTACTTTGTGTGCCTGGCTTTACACAGGTACTGAGAAATCAAACCCAGGTACTTTTCAAATAAATGTCTTTAACCACTGAACATCTCTCCAGTGCTGCTTGACCTTTTACTTCTCATTCCAGTCACTCAGACCCAGTGTACCAGTAATATTTATTTAGTATTTGTAGATTATTGATCACCACAAGCAGTTGGGAAAAATAGAGAAACAAGGTGGACATGGTGGCTCATCTTTGTAATCCTAGTTCTTGGGAGGCTAAGTGAAGAGAATTACAAATTTGAGGCCAATCTGAGCTACACAGCAAGACCTTGCCTCAAACAACAATATAAAAAAGAGAAGTATATACAATATAACTAAAATGTGCATGAGTATACATATATAGAGAGACACATATTGAAAGTACAAAGCAAAAAGTAAGATCTTGAAAACTCTTAAAAGAGAGTGGATAGAAACTGGGTTGATCAAAGTGGAATCTAGGCTTATCTGTAATGTTTATTTTTTATTTTGAGACAGGGTCTCCTGCAGCCCACACCTGCTTCAACTAGCTACATAGCTGAGGTGCTGGTACTATAGGCATGTGCCACCACAGCTATCTTTTAACAGAGAATATTTATTTATTTATTTATTTAGAGTGTGTGTGTATGGGCATGCCAGGGCTTCAAGTTGCTACACATGAACTCCAAATACATACACCACTTTGTGCATCGGGCTTTACGTGGGTACTGGGGAACCAAACCCCCGTTTTAGGCTTTGCAGGCGAGTGCCTTGACTGCTGAGCCATCTCTCCAGTCCTTCACAGAGTATTTAAAATATGCTTAAAAACAAGGAAGGGGATGGAGGGATGTCTTAGTGGTTAAGGCACTTGCCCACAAAGCTAAAGGACCCAGGTTCAATTCCCCAGGACCCAAGTAAGCCAGATTCACAAGATGGCACATGCTTCTGGAGTTTGTTTGCAGTGGCTGAAGGCTCTGGTGTACCCATTCTCAATCTCTCTCTGCCTCTTGTTCTCTCAAATAAAATAAAAATGAAAAACTTAAAATAAAATAAAAATTTTTTCTCTTTAAAAAAAATAACAAGGGTTGAGAAGATTTCTCAGTGGTTAAAGGCACTTACTTGCAAAGCCTGCAAGCCTGAGTTTGAGTCCCCAGTACCCAAGTAAAGCCATATGTACAAAATGGTGTGTGTGTCTGGGGTTCGTTTGCAGTGGTCAAGAGGCTCTAGCTTGCCCATATTCATTCTCTCTCTCCCTCCCTCTCTTTCCTTGCAAATTAAAAAAAAAAAAAAAAAAAAAAACAAACTAGGATTTTGTGGACACCCAGTTCCTGAACATGAAGTATAAGATGGTCAGTAGGAAAGAGGGTAACACTGGTAGAAATGCCTCTACTAAAGGTGTTGATAGTCATGAGTTGTCTCTTACAAGAAACCAGTTTCACAAATGAAGACTGTAAGAGCTATATCAAAAATTAAATGACATCACTCAAAGGCAATTTGGGGCTGGAGAGATGGCTTATCAGTTAAGGCGCTTGCCTACAAAGCCTAAGAACTCATGTTCGCCAGGTCCCACATAAGCCAGATGCACAGTGACACAAGCATGTAGTGTCGCACATGTGCACACAAGGGGGCATACACATCCAGAGTTTGTTTGCAGTGGCTGAATGCCCTGGCACACCCATTCTCTCTCTAATTGGGGGGGGGGGTGGGAGGCAAAGTTGAACAGACCAGAAATAGTTAAACCTTTTAGGACAGGGGCTACATCTCTGCCAGTTTCAATAAAAATCAGTTTTTATTGGTAAAAACATGAGTCTAGAGGGCATGGCTACTATCCAGCACTACCATGTGTATATATAGTGTGTGGGTATTAGGATGCCAGATATGATTGTCTTTAAGAATGTTTTTTTTTTTTTTTTTTTTTTTTTTTTGAGGTAGGGTTTCACTCTGGCCCAGGCTGACCTGGAATTCACTATGTAGTCTCAGGGTGGCCTTGAACTCTCGGCGATCCTCCTACCCCTGCCTCCCGAGTGCTGGGATTAAAGATGTGCACCACCATGCCCCCCGGCTAAGAATGGTTTTTAAAACTTTTTAATTTAATTTATTTTATTTGAGAGAAGAGAGAGAGAATGGGCGTGCTAGGGTCTGCAGGCACTGCAAACGAACTCCAGACACATGGGCCACCTTGTGCATCTGGCTTACATGGGTCCTGGGGAATTGAACCGAGGTCCTTTGGCTTTGCAGATAAGCGCCTTAACCACTAAGCCATCTCTCCAGGCCCCAAGAATGGATTTTAGAAATAATTTTTTAATATAAATTCTTTTTTAAAATTTATTTGGCAGAGAAAGAGTGTGGGGGGGAGCATGGGCACGCCAGGGCCTCCAGCTCCTGCAAATGATCTCCAGATGTGTGCACCCCCTTGTGCATCTGGCTAATGTGGGTCCTGGGGAATCAAACCTGGGTCCTTTGGCTTTGCTGGCAAATGCATGAACCACTAAACAATCCCTCCAGCCATAGAAATAATTTTTTTAAGCAAATTGGAATCTATCACCTGCCATCATAGCTAGTTGCTTCTTGTCATCTATATCATAACAAAACAAATGGGAATAATGTTATCTTGAACTCTTGGTGGTGATTTATTTGGTGCCATGTTTTTCAATGTAGGGTCTCACTCTAGCCCTGGCTGACCTGAAATTCACTTGGTAGTTTCAGTGTGGCCTGAACTCACGGTGATCCTCCTACCTTTGCCTCCCAAGTGCTGGGATTAGAGGTGTGCGCCACCACACCAAACTTGTTTTTTGAGGTAGAGTCTTGCTCTAGCCCGGGCTGACCTGGAATTCACTCTGTCATCTGAGGCTGGCCTTGAACTCACAATGATCCTCCTACCTCTGCCTCCTGAGTGAGGTGTGGTGATATTTAAGAAAACAATGTCAGGTATGTTATTATCTAAAATTGGTGGTTGTGCAACAGTATGAATGTGCTAAATGCTTTTTTTCCCCCATCACAATAAAAAAAAGAAAGAAGATAACTATAAACATTAAAAGGCTAAAGAGTTATTAATATCCAGGTTAATTGCCTCTAGGGACAAGGAATGACAGAGGACAGAAACTCTAGCAGCAGTTGGTTTTACTACAAATGAGGTAACATCAGGGATCATGTTTTGTTATAAAAACAGCCTGACATTTGAGCCTTCCAAACCCTATTTGTTAAAAGAACCTCCCTCCCACCTGCTCCCCAATCATCAGGTAGTTGCAATGCATTTAAGTGGCAAAACCAACAAAATTTTCCAAAATTAGCCAGCTCCATATATATCTTAAGCATGGCTCTTGTACAAATACCTGGCTTGTCATTAATGGAGGAATGAATTTGTAATTACTTTGCACTTTCTTTCTCTTCATCTTCGTTTCCATTCACCTTTCCAATTATCTCTCTAATGTCACCATGGGCGAATGGATTGAGTTCACAGAACCAAACTAGCTAAGCTCATCTATACTCTCTATATCATCACCGATGACAAAGAAATCTTGGCCAGGCATGCTGGCACACAATTTCAATCCCAGCACTTGGGAGGCCAAGGTAGTAGGATCACTGTGAGTTTGAGGACACCCTGAGACTACATAGTTGAATTCCAGGTCAGCCTGGGATAAAGCAAGACCCTACCTTGACCCCCCCTAAAAAAGAAAAAACATGTTGTCTGAAAGTTTAATTTTCTATTCTAAAAGGCAGATGGAATTGTCCTTCAAACCTCAGAACCCTGTTTCTAAGAACTGAATTGATTATTAGGCCCTCTGTTTTTAAATATTTTTGTTTTCGAGGTAGGGTCTCATTCTAGCCCAGGCTGACCTAGAATTCACTATGTAGTATCAGAGTGGCCTTGAACTCATAGCGATCCTCTTACCTCTGCCTCCCAAGTACTGGGATTAAAGATGTGTGCCACCACACCTGGCATTCTATTTAAAAAGTTTTTAATTTGTATTTTTTTCAAGGTGCTAGGGATCAAACCCAGGGCCTTGTGGATATTAGATAGGCACTTTCCCTTTCAGCTAAACTCCCATCCCATCTGCCATGCACTACTTTATTTATTTATTTTTTGTATCTTATTTTTAAAACAGCTCATATATCCAAGGCTGGTCTCAAACTATGTAGCTGAAGATGGCCATGAACTTCTGATCCTCCTGCCTCCACCTCCCAAGTGCTAGGATTACAGTCATATGCCACCATGCCCAGTTGATGAGTACTGGGGATCAAACCATGGGCTTCATATTCATACTTGCTAAGCAAGCATTCTACCAACTGACCTATATCCCCAGACCCCTGACATTCACTCAATCACCAAACATGTTCACAGTGTTTCTGGAATCATGACATTCTAGAAAAAGCATTTAACTTCTTTGCCTACCCATTCCCTAAGTCAAAATAACAACCTAAACCATATACATATGTATATACAGAGAGGAAGAAGGGAAGTGTCTTTGATTTGGTAGTTTCAAGGCCTTAAATCTCACGGTTTATAATACTTACCTGATGCTAAACCATTGTCTTTTGGCTGCAATGGAAGAGAGTTAAGGTCAGAAAGATATTGTTTCATTTAACTGCATTTTCAAGGATATCTTTCTCCGACGGGAGATTCAGTCTTGGTAATACTGTTAGTTATTACACTAGCTAGAAGTCAAAAGAAATACACTGCTTTGTGTGGAGGGGATTTAGTAATGGTGAAATCCCTAATTTCACAGTCTCCTCTGATGTCTGGAACATATCAGTGAACTGTGGTTTAAATGTACTGGTCTTCTGGCAGAATGGTGAGAAAGTGGAAATGAGAGATCAAGTCTTTTCATGTGTATGTATCAGATTCATTTCTGAATTTATATACCCCAATTTTATACAGCTTCCCTGGTCCTAACTTTTCTATAAAGAGCCCTAGGTTCCTCCAAGCTCAAAGGGTATAAACTGAGAAAAGTAAATGGAAAAAACAGAGAGAAGATGGAAGCGTAAAGCCAGAAAAACTGTTCTAAGATCTCAGAACTCACCAGAATTCTAAACTTAGAAAGGACATCAACTTAACTTTTTTTCCCTCTAGCCATCCCTGACCTGGAATTAATATGTAGTCTCAGGGTGGCCCCAAACTCATGGTGATCCTCCTACCTATGCCTCCCGAGTGCTAAGTTTAAAGGCATGTGCCACCATGCCTGGCAACTTGTATTTTTTTTATTACCAGTATGTATGAGAGAAAGCATCAATACCAACGACTGAAGAGGAGGTATGAACTTAGCTGTTTAGAAAAGCTCTCATCTATCTCTTAAATTATAAATCAAGACATTAGCCTATTCCTAGACAGGTCTCCCATTTTTCTCCTTCCTTCTTAACAAAGCCCCTCCATTTCATCTAAGTCACAGTCACTCTATTCTCTAAACCAGAAGGGACCGCAATTTACCAGTAAGCAAGCAAGCACACATATATGCGCACACGCACACACTTGAGGAAGTAAGGAGAAAGGGGAATGAAACTACATCAGGATCCTCAAAAAGGGTAGAGAAAAACTAGTATGATGGCACACACCAGTAATTTTAGCACTTGAGAGGCTGAGGCAGGAGGATCACAAATACAAGGCCAACCTGGAAACTGTCTCAAAAAATAAATAAATCAATAAAAAGGGGTAGGGGTAGGCTGGAAGGATAGCTTAGCAGTTAAGATGCTTGTCTGGGAACCCAAAGGACACAGGTTCAATTCCATAGTACTCACATAAAGGCAGATGCACAAGGTGGTGCATGCATCTGGAATTCGTTTGCAGTGAATGGGGACCCTAGCGTGCCCATTCTCTCTCTCTCTCTCTCTCTCTGCCTCTCTCTCTCTCTGAAGTAAATAAGATAGAAAAAAGGGGGTGATAGGCTATGGGAAGAAAAAAATACATTAAGAATATTATTGTACCCACACTCAGCTACCTAATCAGTGATTAACGCTAGCTGGGGTGATAAATACTTTAGTCAATTATAAACTAAGCAAGCAGACAGGTTGATGGGAAAGAAACTTACCCTGCTAAGCCCTAGGCTTCCTTCCTTCTCTTTCCTCCAAGTGAAGTGAGTGCTTGATCTCCTCAGGTCTAGGCTGGATTTTACTTGCAGCTGTTCCTTCATATCACTTTCCTATGCAAACTGCTGAAATGCTGGGACTCAGTGATCAATTGTGCCCTGTCAACCAGACAGACAAGGCTGAATTCTTCCTAAGGAGGCAAGTTCTATCTTTCTCTGTCTCTCTCTCTGACACTCATTCTCTGCCAAGAGGGCTCAAGACTCTGTCAACACTCCCAAACTCACCTCAAGTCAGACAGGCTGAGGAAAGATGAAACCTCCTGTTTCTTGGACTTCTCTCAAGACTGTATTTCTGCTATCAGTTTACAGTTTCAGAAGGGGGAAATCCCTTGGGATTACTTCAGGAGTCAGTACTTGGCTGGAAAGGACAGACGCCAGTCCAAAGGAATGGGGACCCTTGGAATTTCTGGATGTCATTCTAGACCTAGGATGAGTTCCCCAAGCTAAGTCCTTTTTTAGAGTAACAAATGCTGCTCAAACAGAATTAACAATGTGCAATCTAGGCTTAAGTATAATTACCCAAGAAAGCAGAAAAGAAATGACCACTTAATGGTACAAAGAAACTTTGTAAAATTTGTAAAATTCACTTTTCTTGAAGGAAAATAAGGTATTCTCTAAATGGGAGTATGACCAAGAGGCATTCTACATGATGCTTTCAAAAGAGGAATAAATGTTTTGGATTATCAAAATATGTAAAGGTAATATGTTAGCTAATGACTGAAAATGTATACTGTTTCCAAGAACAACAAAAAATTAAAAAAGAATTAAGAAAAGAATCATCTCAACAATCTTCTCGTTCCTTCTTGTAAAGGATGCTGATCCAGAAATTCAAGTCTACATGCCAAGCTTCTTTCCACTTAGAACTACTGAGCTGAAGAACCTAAGAAAGATGTTAGGACAGTGGTCCTCTATATCTACAAGAGTTGCCTTTCTGCTTATGTCACTTACCTGGCCCTGTGAACATCAAGCTGGGAAACAACAACCTCTTGTGATAAGATCTTTGGATGTGACACATCAAATCCACATAGTTTTGATACAGAGAAAGGATTCAAAAAGAATCCCAAGCTATAGAAAACAGGACTACAAGTAGGTCAGGTAGAAGTAAAGCATTACAGTTTCAATGAAATACTGCATAACATTATGCAGAATAGCTGAAAACAAAGGAAGTCACAGTCTGTTTTTAAAAGCTGATTAAATAGGTATGATTCATTATAAGTGGAGGTTTCAAACTTCATATTTGATTAGCCTCAAAATAAAACTATGAACCCTACACCCCTTCCCCACAAAGAGGATGAGTCGTGTTACTAATGACTGGACTCAAGAGGGAAGTCACAGACTTAACAACTCAGAAATGTCATCTTTTGATATAATGGATGACAGAAAAGGTTGATGCTGTATATTTATATTTTGTCATTAGTATTCCACTGGTAGACAATTAAAGCACTAATTAAGAAAAAAAATCTGAACTTTTCACAAATTACATTCATCATGGGTTGCATTTATAATATCTTAAATATGTAAGTTTGTGGTAAAGCTACTCATGATGGTAAGATTAGAATGGTACACAGTGGTTCATGCCTGTAATCCCAGCATTCAGGAGGCTGAGGGAAGAGAACAGTGAGTTCAAGGCCAACCTGGGCTACATATACCCTGTAGAGGAGAAAGAACTAGAAAGAGGTTCCTGAGTGATACTCTATCTACCAAATTCATGTACAGTGTTTTTCTGATGTGCACCTATCTTAATTTCTTCTTAATTTTTATCACCAACCCGTAATTCTTCCAGTTTGATGATGCTTTTAAACTGTATAACCATATTGATAAACGTAAGGACTTAGTACCTGATATACAAGTTCTACTTTAACAATGTATAATTTTCATAAAATAGTAACATTAAGAAAAAAATTTAAGATACACATTACATAATAACTTTCTAGACAGTTCATGTACTGATCAAATGGAGATTAAATAGACACTACAATCATCAATTTAAGAAGTTTTGAATAAATAAAAGTAAAAAATATTTTTAAAAATTTGGGGCTGGAGAGATGGCTTAGTGGTTAAGGCACTTGCTTGCAAAGCCTAATGACCAAGGCTTGATTCTCCAAATCCCATGTAAGCCAGATACACATGGTGGTGCATGTGTCTGGAGTTTTTTTGCAGTGGCTATAGGCCCTGGTACACCCATTTTCTCTCTCCCTCTCTCTATCTCTAATAAATAAATACAATTTTTAAAAAAATTAAAGTTTTGTAAGTATATATATTCTGATGTAAAAGGTGTTTTATAATGTATATCATTACTTACAAGTATAGATTATATGATTATATTATAAAATGTAAGGAATTTCTCTTAATTTGCAACCTCCCCCCCTTTTTTGGAGACAGGGTCTCATGTAGCACAAGGCAGCCTCAAACTCATGTAGCCAAAGATTACCTTGAGCTTCTAACCCACTTGCATCTATCTCCTAAGTGCTGAGATTACAGGCAAGCACCACCCCATCCAGTTTATGCTGTGGTAGGGATAGAACTCAAGGCTTCATGCATGCTAGGCAAGCCATACCCCAAATCCCTCAATTTACAAAATCTTATTACTTGGATTATGACAAAGGAGGAGTATAATGGCAGGACAATTATTTCTTTGGCTTATTGATAAAATATCCAACAATTTCCAATTTCACTATAACAAAGTTCTATACAATAATATTTCTTTGAATTAAAAGTTAATGAAAAGTGACTTTACTTGTAATTAAGTAATAAGTTAATTTTCTGATGCTAGAGATTGCATTTAGGCCTTGCACATGCTTGGCAAGTACCCTACCAGTGAACTATGTCCCCAGCCTAAATACTGACTTTAAATACTAGATCAGAAGGACTATTCCAGGCATCTAAAGTCCTCTAGTGTTCAGTTACTCATCTAAAACAAATATAATAAAAGGTTAAGGGGAAATAAAAAGCAAAATTTATAAAGATAAGAATTTATCAAATCACCATGAACTTTCTACAGGATAATCGTCTGTGAAGGATATCCCAGCTCCATTAACAGAATTTTTTGAATTGCATAAAAAGGTCGTATCAGATTGAATCTTCCAAATAAAACCCAACACAGAAATAGGAGCAGCGGCCCATGCATGGAATTTATTGTGTGCTATTGTTTATAAAATACTCGAATAGTCCTGCACATGCATAATATTTCCAACTTAGACAGGAGACCATACAGGGTGCACTTTCTGGCAAACCAAACAACAGATGGTTCCGCTGCCTGGAGCTCTAAGTTATATTCCAGGGCATGAGGGAAGCAGGCCACCAAAGTAAAGGGAAATACCAAACTACAGTGGCAATCAGTATAGTTCAATAATTATGTAAAATTAGCACATGATTCCATTTAGTTTAACCAAGCAGTTCTGTAACTATCAAAAGTAAAATTTCAACATGCAGTCTTGACTTTTATGCTTCCACTAACATCTGAAAGATTGAGGAGAACCATTGCTTTTAGGCTGCATTGCTTAATCAAAAACATTTCCAGACATTTAAAATTTTCCTTTGCATTAAAACATAAAAATGATAGAAAGCCAGCAGCAAATCACCCTGGTGGTTTTTTTTTTTTAAGCAACTGGAATACTCACAATAAACTAAAATTTCCTCATAACATCTAGATAACCTATACATGTCGTACCTGTACATTATAGGTCTATATATTAAATATTTGCAAAATGAAAACATGCATACACAAAATACGTCAAGTTTTACAGACATGATTTGAATTAAAATTTACTTTGACAATGTACAAACTTCTTTTAAAGTACCTTAAATGAGTAATTCTGTAATTCTTCATAATTTTGAAATTTAGAAGTTTTCTTCTTAAATCTCTGGGGTGTAAATCTCAAAAGATCTGGGCAAAAAAGATTCTAAATTAGTTTTTGGATTTGTGTTCAAGTAAGAGTTTTCTTAGAAATAGTTTATGCATTCATAATTGAAAAATATCAAGACTATGTTACAGAATTAGCCACATTTAAGAACTATAGACCTGAGGTTAGCATTTTGTATAAATGCCAACTGGGGTTTTCTCAGTATTTTGTCTACAATTCAAAATACAGCTAATAACCTCAGAAGTATATTTTAAGACCATGCTAATTCATCCTTCAAAGACATTTCATGGGGGAGGGGTCCACATTAACTTTTAGGATTGCATTTAAAGTCATGATTGAAAAAAATCTAATTCTACTGAGGGGAAAAAAGAAATCTCATTTGTAAACTTAAAATGTGTGAACCACAAGCATAAATGGAGGTGCAGATGCCCTCCACTGGAAATTGCCCCAAGCCCCTCGCTCACTGCTCTCCACTGCGGCAGCGATGACCCAATCTCATTAGATAGCACAACATATCCCAGGGCCCTCAAGCCTCCATTCAGAAAGGGGGCTAGGGTCTCAGAAAGCACAGTTGTTTCTTCAATGGGTTGTGACGTTTATCGCCAGCTTGGCCGACCCTTCCAGCTCCTCGGGTGATTTGTCCATCTGGGGCCCGAGATGTGAGAGTCCCTGGGAAGCCGCTGGTCACTGGGCACTATGGCTGCCAGTCCCGTGGTTCTCAGTGGCATGTGCGGTGTTCAGAGAATTGAAACCATCTTGCTGTACAGCATCTTTCCGGGGTGGCATTCTCTCATTGATCCTATCCAAACCCTTTGCCTCTTCAAAACTGCAGATTCTATGTGGTGGAGAGAATCCTCGTATTGCTTAACAAAATGCAAATTTGATAAGTCAGTAATCATAAAACAATTCTAAGATCAAAAACATAATTAATGATTTTTAAGAAAGAAACAGCTGTAAGCAGCAACATTTAAATCTTATTTTAACTGAAACCTATCCCCTTTTCAGTCTTCCCACTAAAATATCAAATATCTAAACCTAATATATAGATGGTAGTATCACAGATGACAAGTCAGAATAGCTTTCTTTAAAAAAAAAAAAAAAAAAAGGAACACACACACACACACACACACACACACACACAGACTTTTTCTTGCCCATAAAATCACTCAGTAGGCAATGGGTGGTCTGTATCTGTCTGACTTCTATTATGCCAGGTATCTCCTCCTACCCCAATCCTAAAACCACACAGTGACTATCCCAGTAAGTTAGCAAAAAAGAGAAGGGGCTAGTGCAGAGGCTAAACAAGGTTAATCCTCAACATACAAACATATGCTGAGAACTACTTTAGAGAAGAAAGAGGTAGGGCTAAACTTTAGTATGTTAAAAACTATCTTGGAGATCACCGTCCCATCAATTCCAATATGAAATGAAAAAAGGTGGGAAATGTCTGAGGAGTTAAATTTGTGTTTGGCTGATAGCTAAAGGTATTTATAGTTTCATATTTCAGGAAACAGCACCTTTTAATTCACTAGTCAGTTACTAGAAACTCTTAGAAAAGCCAAATCAAAATAACTGGCAGCCCTTCACCAATTATTATGGGAATTTTTCAGGGAGGGAGTTGACTATGTTTACTTTGTGAGACAGGCTTATACTACACAACCCAGGCATAGCCTGGACTCAAACTCACAATCGATTTACTTGCCTTAGCTTCCCTGGTGCTGGGGTTACAGCCATTCACCACCATGGCCAGCTTAATCAACTGTTATGAAGTCTCATTTATTTCATTTGGAAAGATGCATTTTCATTATTAAATATTTATTTTTTAAAATATTTCATAAAACTAGTTATAACCTAATTGCTTGCTACATACAATCTCTAGGACTCAGTCTGTGCACATGAACCAAACAAATAGCTGGGGCAGCAAAACATACAGTAGCATGTAATAACAAGCTAATACATGATAGACATGAATATCATCTTATCTACAAAGTACAGTCCAAACTGTAGCAATTAAAAAATATGGCACCAGTTCTTATATTTTTGATCACATTACTTAAGTGGGTAAATCTCTAACTGAAACTTAGCATCATAGATAATGACTGCAAACAGCCAATAACAAGATCAGCAATCGCTGTGACTTTCTCACTAGGAGAAATCTCTGATATATTCTGAGACCACATTTGCTGTGTGGCAGCAACTTTCTCAAATTTACTTTACATTTGTCACTACTTCCAAATTGCAGCAATTATTAGACCTGCTACTTCACTTCATTATTTAAGGCATTAATGAAGAGGCGCATATGTTTTATGTCACAATTGAATTTGAAAATATTTTGACAGGTGTATTTTAATAAAAAATCACTTTACTTTGTAAAAAAAACTCACACATCTATCTAGTGAGTGTTTCATTTAGGGGGAAAATCTGAGCAATACAGAATCATGCAAAATATGGAGCACATCTCTGTATTTGAAGTATCATATTAGTAATTTCCATTAAAATAGGCGACTTTAAATGCTATAATATATAGCATAACACACTAAGTTTTAAAGAAATCAGAACATGAATCCTGGATTATATGAGAAAAGAGAAAAAGATTCACTATGAACATCAGACCTCATGATTAAAAAAAATGTGTTAAGACTTTATGTGGGATTCATCTGTGCAAGCTAGGAGTAAGACCCCCACAGGACATTCTCTGATGCCCACCCCCACACCACAGATCTCTGCCCAGTGCAAGGACTCTGATCGTACCTTTTTCAGCCTCAATAGCCTCAACTGTGGCTGTACAGAAGTGAGCAGAGGCATGCAAAATGAATGAGAGAGATGAGAAGGGTCATATTGTACAGCAGAAAAGGCAATGATCACTTAATATCACAGTACCCCAAACTATATCATCAATACAATAGAACATCAACAGTACCCATATTAGAGAGCCCCAATCCAATCCCCCAATTCCTAACACGGCACAGTTTACACACAGCACTATGACATCACTCAGAGCACAGAACATATAGACCTAGTGTAAACACAGACACTTCAGCACCCATGCAAATGCACTCCAGTAATTACCCATCTTGAATTCAGTATTTTGATGGTGTTAGAATTTTCCATTATATTTGTTATATTACATCCATTACAACCACAGGAAAATTCTCCAGGCTAAAATTATGACAAAGTTGTAGCAGAAAAGCAAACAAGAAAATCTTTCCTTTCACTTCTAATGTTAACAACACTCATCACCAGTTGTTTCCCTAAGATACAAACTGGAAGACGTCAGTAATGGTTTTCTTGTCACTTCGAAATTACAAAGCAAAGCATAAGCAGCAAAAAGATCATAGAGTTGTGATACAATGTTTCTTTTAAAACTGTTTTGGTTTTTAGAGGTAAGTTCTCATAGCTCAGGCTGATCTGGATTTCACTATGTACTCTGAGGGTGGCCTCAAACTCATGGAGATCCTCCTACCTCTGCCTCCCGAGTTCTGGGATTAAAGGCGTACACCACCATGCCCAGCCTAGTTGTGATATAATTTAAGTGCCTTAAATTTGGTGAATTACTATAAGTATTACTGTCATAGTTCTAGTTTTGTTTTGTTTTTGTTTTTTTCCTAGAGAACCTAACAGGACTAATTTTGTCTGCCAGGAACATGTTCCTTTGTTTTGTTTTTCGAGGTAGGGTCTCACTGTTTTTTTGAGGCAGGGTCTCATTATGCTGCCCAGGCTGGGCGCAAACTTCTCGGCTCAAGTGATCCTCCTTCCTTAGCCTCTAGGGTAGCTGAGAGTGGAGTATGACACTGCACCTGGCTTCTTTTAATACTGATGGTATCTAAGATCTTTAAAACTATCTTTACATTCAGTTTATTATAAATTTGAATTTGTCTTGAAAACTAGGAGCTGGCATTCTTCAGTAAGAAAGTCTTTTTTCAAATCCATCTACCAATTAGTGAAGTACTAAAAGATGGAACTGATAACTTTCAAGCAATGAATCCTAATTATTTCATAATATGGGTGTGTGTGTATATATATGTGTCATATGATGAGAAATAAGTTAATGGTATAACATGTACTGGCCCATTTAAATAACTTCAATACTTTGTCCATACATTTTATAGTCAAATTACTTTTTAGCTCATTTCTAGGTATGAACTGTAAAAAAGGGCTTACAGTGAGGTCTAGAATATAAGACTGCAGAACACAATATTGCCTGCTCACAATATTGCTTTTTCTGCATGCAGCTGATCCAAAGTGTGCATGTGCAGAATACTAACTATAGTAATAATGTCCTCTCCTATCTACTTTGCTTCTTTTACAATAAAGACAATTAGAATACTCATCTCTGTTGTCTTTTTAGGAGAAAACAGGATTTCGAAATGACTTATTTTATCCAAAGCAGTTATAAATGTGAGAGGACACTGATGAATCTAAAGAACTAATAGAAACTATATAGAAAAGATTGGTGTCTTAGCCAGGTATTAAAGTGACTTTGAGAGCCAAAAATGATAGTCTGAATACTGAATGAAGTTAACTGTGATTAATTATTAAATTGCATTGTCACTCACACATACTTCTCATTATACCTACTACTCACAATTGAAAAAAAAATCTAGCCATGTACATTTATTACATATTTTTGACAGACAGAAAATTTAGATAAATGACTGACACATTTACTTGTTCGGCTGCTTGTAACTCTTAAAAATGTGAATTTTTTATTAATAATTTTTTGTTGTTGTTGTTTTATTTTTTCAAGGCAGAGTCTTGCTTTTTCCAGGCTGACCTGGAATTCACTATGTAGTCTCAGGGTGGCCTTGAACGCACAACAATTCTCCTACCTCTGCCTCCCAAGGGCTAGGATTAAAGGCATGTGCCACCATGTCTGGCTTTCTTTATAATTTTTAAACATGTATTTTATTATTTGCAAGGGGTGATAGGTAGGAAGGTTGGGGAGAGGAAAAGAATGGGCACATCAAAGCTTCTTTTCATTGCAAATGAACTCCAGATGCACGCACCACTTTGTGCATCTGGCTTTACGTTAGTACTGGGATGCTGAACCCAGGTTGGCAAGCTTTGTAAAAAAGTGCCTTTAATGGATGAGCCATCTCCCCAGCCCTCTTTATAATTGAAAAAAAAAAAAAAAAAAAGGAAAAACCTGCCTGTTGGATTATATATAAAGAGTTTGTGATAATACAAACGTGTTTATATGAAGCATCTTATAATTTTTATGTAGTAATAAAACTAAAAACTGACCTTAAGAGAATTACTATCTTATTATATCAATACTTTATAAGACTGATAGATTTTTTTCAAATTATGAAATATGATATACTGTATACTGTGTCAAGTTTGAATGCTTAGAATTAAAGTATGGGCACCTAAAGTTTAAGTATTAAGCTGGAAAGGAACATATGATAATTGCAAAATTCTATTTGGAAGGCACTATTCTCCTTTATTTGTTTTCAATTATACAGGACATCCTGACATAGCCCTACTAAGTTTCAGTACAGTGCTGCCTATAGATTTTGTTGCTGCTGTTTTTGAAGCAGGGTCTCACATTGCTGCTTTTAACTATGTTAAGCATAATTAAAACATAACATGGGACAAACGGTCAATAAGAATTTGGTATTATTAAGATAGCGATAAAGGTTCTGATGAAAAGCACTATAGGGCTAGCTCTCAATCAAATTTCCATGAGGAAAATACATAAAACACAAGCATAAAATCTAAAAGACTTGTACAGTTTGTAAAAAAAAAAAAAAAAGAAATACCATAGAAATTAGCTTTAAAGCTATACTAAAAGGCAACTTCTAGGATTGAGGACTCAGAATTAAGTTCATTTATTTATTTTGGCATTACCACTGAGTTATATACACTAACATTAGAGATATTACCTATTGAAATTTAAGATCTTAAATAATCTTTTGAAAAAAAAAACACACAGATGCATTTTCTATATGCTTTTTTAAAAAAAAAAAAAACTTGTTTCAAAATGGGTCAAATGCTGAAATCATACCATCAAAAGCCATCACTAGCAAAACTAGGGAGCTATCCAGTTTCCCAAATTAGAGCCCTTAAGCTCAGCTCCTTCCAGTAACTCACTCTATGCTGGGAACAGACAGTCCCTTCAGCAAAGCTGCTGTCTTTCAAACCTTCCCTGCAGCTGAGGGTGGTTCCCAAGATGAAGGAGTGAGCTTTAGGCTGCATGCAAATTAAGAATAAATAGAAGTACTGAGCTGTCAACAAAGCATGTAATTAGCAGGTGCTAATTCTGAAATCTGAAAGGAAGGATTGCTATGGATACAATGTAAAAGTAACTATATATCTAAGGATAACAGAACTGATTGAATTTATTTAAATATAATACCTTTCGGTTTGGTTTTCTTCTCTAAACAAAAAGGATGGGTATAATTTTTTGAACTCGTATTTACTGTTTTCTATTAACATTTCTGCAAATTTTATTTAAAGGCCTTAATTTGCTTTAATATATATTCATGAAATTCTCTTTAGCATTTTTCTAATATTTATAACAAAAATAAGGGCAAAAAATGTAAAGAAAACACCTCATTACGAATGAAACTCTGAAGCTATAATTTCAAAATACAATTGACTTCCTCACATAGGTCAGTAGTGACAGATCCAATAACATACAGGATAAAAATTATTTATCTACCAAAAAACCTTTTATTAACAAGGATTTATTATGAGACTGAGTAAAATGAAGTTGTGAGGGAGTTTCAAATTTATTCAAATATTTAAATTAAAATTGTTTTTGCTTAAAAAATTTAATAATTATAACCACCATAAGGAAATAATTGATTATAACTAAGGACAACAGATCTGTTTTGCTGCCTGTTTTAACAGAACGAAGCCCCTTGGAGGGTTGTGAAGGAGGCTACATATAAGGAGGCTACATATATTCAGGCTTTTCAACATTACAATTTTTGCTTTCCAACCACAACAAGAGCAAGAAATCTAGATGGACTACAATATTCACACCCCTTTCTTCTATTTAATCTATTTAATGGGCTTTCAAAAAGTTAACCCAATATTTACACAAAAACTTACAACAATAAAGTTAGCCTTTAAAAAAATATAAAATACTCAATGAGTCAGATTACAGGAATGCTTTACGTATAATTTTTTTATTTCATGCAGAATAAAGGCACACTTAATAACACCCTTGCAGTTTTGACTTACAGGATTTAAATTCAACCCCTTATAACAATGACTTAACATCTAATGTTACATTCATGTTCAGGATGCACAAAGTGCAACAGTAAATGCAGCAAACCTCAAGATAAGGTGCTACAAAATAAGGTGCTTCTATAGCAAACGACAGTCAAATGCCTGATAGAGTAATTTAATTGAACATATATTTACAGACATACAGCTAGCCTAAAGAGAGACAGACAGATTTAGGAAAGCAGCTACATCTGCAGAGGAAGGAAACAGCATGTTACAGACAGTCAATAATACAGAGAACATTTGACAAACACCACAGAAAACAAACTTTGGCGCCATTTACTAGGGTACAAAACTTCACACAATCTTTTGGTAAATGAAGCGTTTAAGTAAAGACCTGGGTCTAAGCAGATTGTTAATGCTAAAATTAAGTACTTGAAAAGATAAGCATAGTCTAATACAATTATATAAATTGAAAAAATAAGAAACTTGGAATTACATTTCCACTTTAGTAATTAAATATATCCTTGATTCACATTCTAAACTAAAGCTTTTAAAAGAAAAGCACTCATTAGACAAATGAATAAATAAATAAATATATGTATATTTTCAACATTATTATATGAGCTAATTCCATATCACTTCATGAAAAGCTGAGGAACTAGCCCTTATTTTCAACTGAAAGAGCTACCCTTTTTATCAATATTATGCCCTGGCCAGATATTAATCAGATACTATCAATGATATACTACCCTGCCTGTGTCAACTGCTGAGACAGGAACTAAAAAGCAGAAGAAGTTCCCTGCATGCATTATGTGTATTGTTAGCAAAAGAGTGAGGTGTGCCCCAGTCCATCTGAGGCACAGCAAGTTGCATAACATCATTACCACTTTGCAGGGTCTGCCGTCCTCCAGCCAACACTCCACTAGGCAACATCCCTGTGGGAGTCAGGCCCTTGAGTGTCAGCACACTTTCACTCTCCTCCCTATGGCAGAGAGAGATAATAAATATAAGAAAGGATAGGGTAGTAGTTCAGTGTTAGAGCATTTGCCTAGCATGCACAGGGATCCTGGGTTTGATCTCACTGCAAAAAGCAAAAAAATAAAAATAAAAAAATAAAAAAATAATAAAAATTTAGTACTTAACTTAAAAGAGGCAATAAGACACAGTTATAGGCCATGTACATAATTTATGCATTCACTCATTATTATTTTCCTCAATTCTAAGACACACATTTTCCCATATTCTAAATACTTCTGACAGAAGAGGTAAACATTACAATTGAAACATATTTTGTTTTTCCTAAAAACCTTTATTAAATATGTGGTGATATTCATCATCAATGGGAAACATACAATTGAGAAAATATATTTCAGAGGCTCTAAAGCTCACATCTGATACAATCAGTTTTACAAACAAAATTTAAAGATTGACCTATTCATACGCACCCTTAAACCTGAAATTCCGGAATAAACCTCACAAAAGCAATGTGTGGCTCTAACAAAAGGGGCATTCTATATAGATGAGGAAACTCATCAGGAATACTCAAAAAGTATCCTCTCCTTATCCTCATTTAATCTTCAAGGTATAGATTTATTGGTTTCATCACACAAGAACAAAATACACCTAAGATCAAAACCCCTAATTTTAGTGGCAGAGTACATTGCTTAGTATGTGTGAGGCCCTGATTCAATCCCAGCATCACAAAAGAAAACAGAATAAAACACCCAGGGCAGAGCAAAACCAAGGAAACAAACAAACAAAAAACAGATTCGAAGGGATCTGTGTTCCCTTCTTCAGAACATAAATGTGAAGCTAATCTCTTTATAGAAAGAATCCCAGGTTGTTTTTAGATATCAAGGAGAAAAGGCTCATAAAAGTACAATCAAAATATAGTTTCTACAAGAAAATTTATCTGTACCTGAGAACAGAGAAGACTCTTGCCATCTTTCCAATTGCTCGGATTTTGTTTCTTATGATTTCTTTGCGGGCTGCAGCTGAACCTACTTTCGATGGAACAAATAGAAAAAAAGGCTCAAGTTTAGGGCATTCACGCATTATTCTATTAGTCTGGTTCAGGCTCATCTGAACCAATATCAAATCTCCTGCCACCAGCTCACATAGACTAGATGTACTCATGCCAAAATGTTTCCCGCTGTTTCAATGATGAGCTCAGCACTGGTCATATGTCAGGGTCTGATAAAGATCTGGATAAAAGGTAATCCACAAACTACACTTAATCTCAAGCCACTGGCTAATCAAGAAAGGAGTAATGAGGGGGCAGGGTGCTGGACCCAACTTGGATTACACACCAGAGGACAAAAACTACTAACAATCCTATACTACCTTTAACTCCGATGAGCATCTATCGCATGCACTTTAAGAGACACTCTGTTGAACTGTCACAAATGCCTTTAACATGAAGGCTGGAAATACTTTATTAAACTATGAAAAAATAAGCTTCCTTTCTCTATATTAATCTAAAATAGTGGTACAAAGCATAACAATGATTATAAAATTAATTTCAAATTAAGGATTATATCAGCATTTTGGCAACAATGTACATGTCCACCTCATGAACTAGCTGTCTTCTAAAGTCATGCAAGTGTATATAAGTTTTTATGACCATAGGTGATTTTGATCTAAGTAGTGAGAAAAGACTCCCTGAAATACCCAGTTCAAAGACTACTCTACCTGACTTCTAGAGGGTCAGCTGCACTATCAGTGATAGAGAACATACCAAAATAACTGGACTCTTGGCAGAACAAAGACTTAGGTTAAATCTTCCTTCCCTTGGTCTCCAGAAAGAACAACAATTTCAGTCCTATTATCTCATATATAGCAACCAGACCAAGTGTGGTTCCTTAACACATATGGAAGTATCAAGGTTGAGGAGATGGTTAAGCAAAGACTAAAGACACTAGAGCAAAAGGGGTCTTAGGTATACAGAGGTCTAACCAATCAAATCTTCTAGGCTAGAACATTTACTTAAAATTCAAGCAGACTACAAATGCATATAATTAAAAACTAAAACAATGACTGGACCTGACTAAAAGGAAATGGATTTTAAAAGTCCAATTTCTAGAATAAGAACAGGTATTATTTCTAGAAATGTCTCCATGACCAGTTTATTATATTCTGAAGGGAAATACTGAGAGCACTGAAGCTCCAATAAAACTATATGGATCATGGCACTAAGGTAAGATACCAGTTTTTTTTTAAACTAAAAATCAAAGGAACATAGGCTATCAGAATGTGAAGACACACTATGGGTATTGTGAAGATCAATCTCCTTATTTTACAAACCACAAAAAAAAAAAACCCACCAGATTATTAAATGACTTGTCCAAGTATACAATGTCTGATATCCTTCTAATGAATAGAGGTATTTTATTTGAAAATTGGCAGAACTTTTTAAACAGCCAGACTTGGAGTGAGCAGTAGCAGGTTGGGAAGGATAGCTATAACAAGGTAATTTTTATTTTCAGCCTTAATTTATATATTTGTGAAACCATATGATATATAAGCCATACTGAATGAGAATGAAAAAAAAATCACAGGAATATAAAAACATCGTACAAATCAGAATTTAAAACCAATCTACAAACACATCATGCATCATATTAAAGTAAATGTCCACTGTAAAAGTACTTTAGGGGAATAAGACAGACAATCAAACACCCCTAATCATGCAGGGAAAAGTACAAAACATTACAGATAAGCAAAGGAATGAAATTTTAAAACAAGAGGAATGAAAAGAGGGAAAAATATTTCCATGCACAGAAAGACAGATATCTTGGAATATGACTTCTAAAACCATGAAATACTAACTCAGTTAAAAGTTAACTAAAATTTTACAAGGCCCAAAAGGACCACAAAACATTACTCAATGAACTGCTAACTTACATGACATGAAGAAAACTTATGAAGTCATATTTCAAAACAATGTTACTCTGTCTGGTCTGTACCTTTTTTATTGCCATATATGAGCCGTTCTTCAGATGGAGAGTCCAGAAAAAAGGAAGTGAATGATGGAGAAGAGGTGGTTGAGACAAATAAAAAGATAGAGATTTAACTTGGCAGTGGTACTAAAGAATGAATGTAGAAAGAAAGGGAGAAAAATGAAGGCCCTTATATTTGAAAATTTGACAAATGTAGTACTGCAGAATTTGGTGAATAAAAGAGGGATGCCACTGAGTAGAGCTCTAAAGATTTATTAAAAGATATGTGTAGAAAGAAATTATGGACAGAATGATTATAATTTTTGATGAAAGTAGACATAATTAGGGACAGGAAAAAACACGTGAAAACAGATAAGACTGATAACAACAATCACACATTTATATTATACCCTTAAGGAAATGTGTCACCCATGAAAATGCTTTAAGTAAAAGGTAATGACACAAATAAGATACAAACTCATGTGGTTCTTCAAGGACACCAATTTATGCAAAATCTGAGGTATATACAGAAAAATGTAGGTAAATTTATAAACTACTTCAGTGAAAACCTTACCTACTCCCAATAAAGTAAAAGAAAAGCTAAGCCTCCCACACTCCATACAAGAATTTCTTGAATATAAATTGTAGAATGTTTGCATGTACTGAGAAGCAACAGTGTGCTTTCTGTTCCAAATCCAATCTGGGAGTTTGGGGGACATCTTCTTACAAAAAAAATAGCAACAGATTGCTTCAAATCAAGTAATAGCTTTACAAGTAGGCAGCAGGGATGGTTTCATTTTTTTCCTTATTTTTCATTTGAACGCAAAGTTTAATATAGTTAGCACTATAACATACATATTATGTATTTCCTTTACCAAACTAAAGATAAAAGTATGTGAAAGAAATGGCATACACTCTAATATAGAAATCAATGTTCAAAAATTCTTCTATGATTAAAACCTTTAATATCAATGCTATGTGTATTTTTATATGCAATTGTTATGCAAATCTATCTGTACAAAATGACTCCACATATACATTATACAACAGATTACCATAGACTCATCAATTCAGAATAGAGTCTCAATTACTTTAGAAAATCTTAACACCTAAAATTTATTTCCAGCCACTGGGAAACGTCTAATCCTGCTCTCTCCCTTTCTCTGTAGAAATACTAACCCCTTATTCTCCCTCCACAGCTAATACCCTTCCATCAAGTTTTTCTTCTCAGACTCAGTCTGTAAGATGGCTTCACTGAAGCACATAAAAAAAGGAAGGTGAAAGGAAAGAAGTGGGAGGAGTAAAGGGGTTACGAATTAGAGGTAATAACTTAATCTTGGTGGTTCTTTATCCCATCCTAAATTTTAGGGTTTTTTTGTTTGTTTTTCCAGGTAGGGTCTTGCTTTAGCCTAGGCTGACCTGGAATTCACTATGTAGTCTCAGGGTGACCTCCAACTCACAGAGATCCCTAGTGCTGGGATTAAAGGCGTGTACCACCACAACTGGCCTAAACTTCAGTACCTAATCTCTTCTACTTTCCTTGATCTTCTCAATGTTCTTTCTGTCCTAAATTATTCCCGATTCCCTACTCCAGACTTCTATTTTTATCTTTTCTTAGAGTTCTTGCTCCTAATACTTGGTTAATATCAGGGTGAAAAAAAAAAAAAAAGAGGAGTGATGCTGATAATGAAGGAGATCTATACCTAAGACTCAGATCAAATGTCTTTGGATTTTCCCAAAGAAACACTGTCATAAATGGTGCTGAAAAATTCAAAAGTTTCATCCATGCATGGTGGTGCACATCTTTAATCCTAGCACTTGGGAGACAGAGGTAGGAGGATTGCCATGAGTTCGAGATTACCCTGAGGCTCCATAGTAAATTCCAGGTCAGCCTGAGCTAGACTGAAACCTTACCTCCAACCCCCCCCCCAAAAAAAAAATTCACAAGTTTCTTGAGAAAAAAAATTTCATCTTCTCTATTCCCTCAATTGATGAATGAGAAGATCCTAAGAAGTTATGTGACTTTTCCAAGATTGTACAGCTGGTGAATGGTCATGAAAAGACGCTCCCTAAACCATTGTTGTTAATAATACTACTTAATTTTTTAATCAAATATTTTTATTTATTTGCAAGCAGGAAGATAAGAGAGACTGGGTGCACCAGAGCCTCTAGCCACTGCAAATGCACTCCAGATGTATGTTCTACTTTGTGCGTTTGGTTTTATGAGGGTACCGAAAAATTGAACCCAGGTCATTAGGCTTTGCAGGCAAGCACCTTAACTGCTGGGCCATCTTTCCAGCCTGATACTGCCTCTTTAATTATAACATTCAACTCATTCTTCAAATGAAAGACTGATATCAAAAATGAATAAGCTAGCTAATAATGCTAATAATATATCTTAGTGGTAGAGAAAATATTAAGAGAAATAAAACCTCATTAAAGGAATTACAGAATTTTAATTACATACTTTAGGCAAGTGACAAATTATGTGTTCTTCCCCTTGGTTTAATAAAAAAGAATGTATTTCAAGCATCCAATTTACCACTTGTTTAATCTTAAAAATTGGTTATATCTATTGTTATATACATAAATCATAGGTACCTAAACAAAGAAAATACAGGTAACTTCAACTAGAAAACATTTTTCCTTTTTATTATGTGAAAAGGACAAAAGCATTAGTTACTACCATTCCTACTTAATATACTATTGGCAATACTGATAATAACACATAAAGAATTAAAATATGGATATTAGAATACAATAATGTCAGGTTTGTGCAATTGATTTAATATTAAAAATTTATGGAAAACAAGTTAAAAATTATCCTGTGAAATAACTGTACTAATCTTATTGATAAAAGATATTACAAAGACAAGGTGTAGTAGCGCACACCTTCAACACCAGCACTTGAAAGGCAGAGGTAGGAGGAGATTTGTGAATTCCAGGCCAGCCTGGGCTACAGCAAGACCCTACCTCGAAAAACTTAAAAGATAAAACTTTAATTCTTCCTTTATATGATGTTAAGAAATAACAGTTATAGTAACAGGAGTAAATTATACTAAAGCATCAATTTGAACAGATTTTTTAAAAAATGAATTCTAAGGAGAATAATTACATATTCAATGAAGTAATATATAGGAAATAAATCAGGAAATGTTAGTTTAGAATATTATTATGAAATATACTTTTAAATTACTTACATTCACATATAAGTAACTTTTTATGAGACAGAGCAAAAGAGAGAGAATGATAGAGAGAGGGAGAGAGAATTGGTACACCAGGGCCTCTAGCCACTGCAATCAAACCCTAGAAGAATGCACCACCTTGTGCGCATGGTTCATGTGGGTTCTGGGGAGTCAAACCTGGGTCCCTAGGCTTTGCAGACAAATGACTTAACTGTTAAACCATCTCTCTAGCCCCCAATTTAACTTTTTATTTGTTTGTTTTTCAAGGTATGGTCTCACTTTTAGCCCAGGCTGACCTGGAATTCACTATGTAGTCTCAGGGTGGCCTTGAACTCATGGTGATCCTCCTACCTTGGCCTCTTGAATGCTGGGATTAAAGGTGTGCACTATCATATCTGTTACATATAGTTAATTTAATACCAACTGAAATGTCCTCTAAATATTTCATAAAATGTGACAAATTACCTGAAAACTTTACATGAACAAGTTAGTAGGCTATATGCCAAGAATTATCTCAATCATTGTCCCAATATTGAAGAATAAACAGTGATAGCAGAACAAGGAAAAGAAATTAAAAGTACTTAAAATTGGGCTGGAGTCTTGCTGGGTGCGGTAGGGCACGCCTTTAACACCAGCACTTGGGAGGCAGAGGTAGTAGGAGGATCACCATGAGTTCGAGGCCACCCTGAGACTACATAGTGAATCCCAGGTCAGCCTGGGCTACAGTGAGACCCTACCTCGAAAAAAAAAATTATATATGTGTATATATGTATGTATATAGGCCAGGTGTGGTGGTGCATGCCTTTAATCCCAACACTCAGGAGGTAGAAGTAGGAGGATAACTGAGTTTGAGACCATCCTGAGACAACATAATGAATCCAGGTCAGCCTGGGCTACAGTGAGACCCTACCTCAAAAACAAAAACAAAAACAAAAAACAAAAAACAAAAAACAAAAAACAAAAAACAAAAACAAAAAAAACAGGGGCTGGAGAGATGGCTTGGCAGTTAAAACACTTGCCTGCAAAGCCAAAGGACCCGGGTTCAATTCTCCAGGAACCATGTAAAGCCAGATGCACATGGTGGAGCAGGCACCTGGAGTTTGTTTACAGTGGCTGGAGGCACTGTGCACCCATTCTCTTTCTGCCTTATCTGCTTCTCTCACACTCTCTCAAATAAATAAATAAAAATGTTAAAGGGGGGGGGGGAGCTGGAGAGATGGCTGAGCAGTTAAGGCACGTGCCTGGGAAGCCTAAGAACCCATGTTCAGTTCTTCAGGCCCATGTAAGCCAGATGTACAAGGTGGTGCATGTGTCAGCAGTTCGTTTGCAGTGGCTGGAGGCCTTGGCACACCCATTCTCTCTCTTTCTCTGTCAAATAAATAAATAAAAAATGAAATGTTTTGTTTTGTTTTTTAAAAAAATAGAAAGAAAGGAAGGAAAGAAAAGAAAAGAAACCTTTGGCCACGGGAAGTTACAGAGAGTTGCATGGAGAACTTTCCAACTTCCATGAAAGTCATAGTGCAGCACTGGTGGTACAGTGGCGGGCACAACTGCCTCCTGAAGAGTTATGAAAGCAAGAAGCTTTCATGTTCTTCATGAACTGAAGCCGCTTTCTGGCTTCCGTAATACCATCATGATCTTCCATGCTGTACCAACCCCCTCTAACAAAACTATCCCCCCAAAAGGGGAAAAACCTTAAAAATTAAGCTATAACAAAGAAAGAAAAAGAAAAAAAAAGGACCTGAATTTAGTCCTATCATAGGAAAAAAGAAAAAAAATCCAAGGCTAAAGTAAGACAATCATGAATTCAATGCCTTCCTGGGCTATACAGACGCTGTCTTAAGAAAACAAAAGAAAGTCAGGAATAGTGGCACATGTCTATAATCACAGCACTTGGGAGGTAGAAGCAGGAGGATCAAGAATTCAAGGGCAGACTAGAGAGATGACTTAGCAGTTAAGGGGCTTAGAACTCCTGTTCAAATCCTCCAAATCCCACGTATAGCCAGGCAAAAGTGATGCAAGCATGTGGTGCCACGCATGCACGCACACATCTGGAGTTCGTTCACAGTAGCTGAAAGGCCCTAGAATGCCCATTCTCTCTCCCCACCCCCCTCAAAAAAATTTAAAAAAGAATTCAAGGGCTACATGAAACATTCTGTCTCAAAACAAAAAGAACATGAGAACTCTCAGTGGGTAAAGTGTGTGCTTTGCAAGCATGAGGACCTGAGTTAGATACCCACTACCCATGTAAAATGCTGATCCCAGAACCACACAAAGAGAGGAGGATCCCCACAGTTCAATGGCTAGCCAGTCTAGCCAAACAGACAAGTTCTGGGCCAATGTGAGACCCTATCTTACAAAGAGGTGGACCGGATCCCCACAGTTGAATGGCTAGCCAGTCTAGCCAAACAGAGAAGTTCTGGGCCAATGTGAGACCCTATCTTACAAAGAGGTGGACCATAGATAGTGTTCCTGAGGATAGTATCACAGGTTATCCTTTAAGTTCCAAACACATGTGTACATGTGCCCCTTCCCCCACTGCACACACTTAAGAAAAAAAAAAAAAAACAAGAGAAAGAAGTAACTCCCTAGTAAATCTAATCAATATGAAGACCATATTTAACACATGAAAGCATTTGAATACTATCTTAGAAGTATGGCATACTAATTTTTTTTTTTTTTTTTTTTTTTGGTTGTTGTTTTTCGAGGCAGGGTTTTGCTGTAGCCCAGGCTGAGCTGGAATTTCCTATACAGTCTCAGGGTAGCCTCAAACTTATGGCAATCCTCCTAACTCTGCCTCTCAAGTGCTGGGATTAAAGGCATGTGCCACCACACCTGGCTGGCGTACTATTTTTTTTTTCTTTTTAGAAAAAGTATACAGGGCTGGAGAGATGGCTCAGCGGTTAAGGTGATTGCTTGCAAAGTCTAATGACCAGGGTTCAATTCCCCAGCACCCATGTATAGCCAGATGTACACAGTGGCACATGCATCTGGAATTTGTTTACAATGTCTAGAGGCCCTGGTGTGCCCATTTTGTCTGTCTCTCTCTCCTTGCAAATAAATAAATTAAAAAAAATATTTTACTTTCTCTCTCAAGAAAATAAATATTAAAAATTAAATTAAATTTTAAAAGGGCTGGAGAGATAGCTTAGTGGTTAAGGCACTTGCTTGAAAAGCCAAAGGATCCAGGTTTGATTCCCCAGCATACATGTAAAGCCAGATGCACAAGGTGGTGCATGCATCTGGAATTCATTTGCAGTGGCTAGAGGCCCTGGCATACCCATTCTCTCTCTCTCTCAAATAAATAAAAGTACCTGGAACTCCACTGTGTAGTCCCAGGCTGGCTTCCAACTCATAGCAATCCTACCTTTGCTTCCCAAGTGCTGGGATTACAAGCATACGTCACCACACCCAGCTTTTAAGTATTTTTAATAAAAAATTTCAGAACACAAAAAAGAATTTTTAATGTTATTCCTTTTTACTATACATATAGATACACAGGCTTGTTGGTTACCTAAGCACTAACCACCATGTATAACCTTGTTTCTATGGAAAAAATACTTTGAGAAACTGTAGCAAAAAGGAAAGTAGCCCTTTAGAACATAACTACACTATAGTTAAGAACAGCCTGCTTTGGTATCGACAAAGAGTGAAAGCAATACTGGGTGCTTGTTTAAGTGTCTGATGCACCAAGCACACTGTACTAAATCCTCTTAACAAAGGCAAGGTCCATATTCATGAAGAAACACACCCTTTTAATAACCTTGTCTCCTTGTCCTTCTGTTCTTTCTCCCATATTTTCCCTTTACCAAAATTCATCTTCTTCAACACACCATGATAAAAATACCTAAAATTATTCTCAAATTTTAAACAATATCTGGAAAAAGATGACTTGTGATTTTTCAAATAGCAGATCCATCTTAAAGTAATAACTTTTTTTGCACAATAGTGAATAGTAACCCAGGAGTTAAATACCATCTCATAATAAAAAGAGTAAAATTAGAAATCATACCATCAAACTGGTCTTCACCTTCAGTCATTAGTTCATCATCAGAGCAAATACTCAGAACATTTACCAACATTTCTGTCACTATGCAAAAGAGAAAAAGAAAGTTATGTTAGCTGTCCATATCCAACAATCTATATGCATGTACAGCAATAACTGATACAAAAGGCCAAATGATTTTTAACACAAGACAAATGCATTGATTGCAGGGAAGATGAAATTATGAAAACTGAAAAGCTTAAAAATGAAAGCAATTCAATGGAACTTAACTCTGACAGAAATGGATTCTTTGTGGAATAATAAACCTCAAAGGCATAAAGAGATAAGAAAAGAGAAATAATTGAATGTAGTAAACACTTCAACGTTTTACTCATAGATAGAGCATTAAGAAATAACAAAATGCCAGGTGTGGTAACAAAATGCCCGGCTTTCTCTCTGTCATTCTTTCTGCTTGCAAATAAATAAATAAAAATATTTTTTAAGGGCTAGAAAGATGGCTTAGCGGTTAAGTGCTTGCCTGTGAAGCCTAAGTACCCTGGTTCTAGGCTCGATTCCCCAGGACCCATGTTAGCCAGATGCACAAGGGGGCACACCCGTCTGGAGTTCGTTTGCAGTGGCTGGAGGCCCTGGTGCGCCCATTCTCTCCCTCTCTCTCTATCTGCCTCTTTCTCTCTGTCACTCTCAAATAAATAAATAAAAATGAGAAAAAAAAATATTTTTTAAGGCCAGGCATGGTGGTGCACGCCTTTAATCCCAACACTCAGTAAGCAGAGGTAGGAGGATCACTGTGAGTTTGAGGCCACCTTGGCTGGGATTTACAGAGTGAGTTCTAGGTCAGCCTGGGCTGGAGTGAGATCCTATCTGGGAAAAAAAAAAAAAAAAAAATATATATATATATATATATATATATACACATATATATGTACATATATTAAAAGTGGGGGCTGGGGAAATGGCTTAGCAGTTAAGGCATTTGCCTATGAAGCCTAAGGACCCGGGTTCGATATCCCAGGACCCATGTAAGCCAGATACACAAGGGGGCACATGTGTCTGGAGTTTGTGTGCAGTGGCTGGAGGCCGTGGCACACCCATTCTCTCCTTCCCTCTGCCTCTTCCTCTTTTTCGCTCTCAAATAAATAAATAAATAAAATATATTTTTTAAGTGGTTTGCAGAGGTGGCTCAGCAGTTAAAGACACTTGCTTACAAACCCTAACAGCCTGAGTTCAATTACCCTGTACCTACATAAGGCCAGACATACAAACTAGTGAATGCATCTAGAGTACATCTGCAGTTGCAAGAGGTCCTGGTGTGTACATTTCTTCTCTCTTTAATTCTCTGTCTCTGCTACAAAGAAAAAAATTATTTATCTATTTACTTATTTGTGATAAATGGAGAGAAAGAGGCAGAGTCTGCTGGCAAATAACATTTTTTAAGTACTAGGAGTCAATCTTTTTATTTATTTATTTATTTATTGTTTTGGTTTTTCAAGGTAGGGTCTCACTCTAGATCAGGCTGACCTGGAATTCACTGTGTAGTCTCAGGGTGGCCTTGAACTCACAGAGATCCTCCTACCTCTATTCCTGAGTGTTGGAATTAAAGATGCATGCCACCATGCTTGGCTGAGTCAATCTTTTTTAAACTCCAAGAATTCCTTGGAAAGATCTTTCCTTTCCGTTTTTTTCGACACAAGTCCAATGGACTGCTTTTTTTTTTTTTTTGAGGTAGGGTCTCACTCTAGTCCAGGCTGACCTGGAATTCACTGTGTAGTCTCAGGGTGGCCTTGAACTCACGACAATCCTCCTACTGATCCTCCTACTGCTAGGATTAAAGGAGCCACCCTGCCCAGCCTTTTTTTTTTTTTTTTTAAGTTTTTTTTGAGGTAGGGTTTCACTCTAGCTCAGGGTGATCCTCCTACCTCTGCCTCCCAAATGCTGGGATTAAAGGTGTGTACCACCATGCCCGGTCGCCCAGCCTTTTTTAAATGAATGAGAGCGAACGAGTGAGATACAACTGGCCTGCCAGGGCCTCGAGCCACTGTAATCAAACTCCAGATGCGTGCGCCCCCCTCATGTGCATGTGTGACCTTGCGTGCTTGCACCACTGTGCATCTGGCTTACATGGGACTTGGAGAGTTTAGCATGAGTCCTTAGGCTTCACAGGAAAGTGCCTTAACCGCTAAGCCATCTCTCCAGCCCCTTCTTTCCTTTTGTTAAAAAAAATTGTGTGTGTGCACGAACATGAGCACACACAGGTTCATGTAAGAACGTATGAGTGCAACATGTGCTTACCAAAGAGCACATGTGAAGGTCAGAAAACAACTTTAGGTTGGTCTACCCATCTCATTTGAAGCAGGGCTTCTTGCTCTGGATTCTAGTTCTGCTGTTCTTGATGGCTCACTTTAAGCAGCTGCTGCTGCTTCGTGTGTGTGTGTGTGAGTGTGTGCGCGCGCGCATGTGTGTGTGTCTGTCTGTCTCTCTCTCTCATCTTGCCACTGCCATCAGCATCAGCATGCTGGGATTATACAAGTCAGCCAAGGCTTCTAGGTTTTTACATAGGGTCTTGGGATTGAACCCAGGTATTTCAGGTTGAGCAGCAATAATTTGAACCTCTGCCTCATCTGTCCAGCTCCCACTTGAAACTTACCTAAATATTACTAATTATCTAATAATCTGAACCCACAGTTCAGTCTTAGGCACAATCCTTCTTGAATATCCTATGTATTTTTTTTCTTTCTCTCTTCTCTAGGTTTCTAAGATCTGCCTTGAAGAAGGTGGAAGGTGAAAATTAATATCCAAAGTTGTATGTGCTATTGAATATGTGTGTCCCACACTCACACATATGTACACGCTCCCCCAAGATGATCAACAAACTGAATCCACAAAAACAAACAAACAAAGAAAAAAACCTTGGACACCCCCTTGCACAGTACATTACATAATAACTCTCAATGGAACAAAGACCCAACCAGGTAAAAGCTGAAACCATAAAACAAATTTAGAAAAATAAAACCAGAGGTAAATCTTTGTATGATTGAATTAGGTAATGATTTCTTAAATATGACCCTGTCACAAAAAAACAAAGTAATCCCAGCACTTGGGAAGGTAAGGTAGGAGGATCACTTTGAGATCAAGACTATCTTGGGCTACAGAGTGAGTTCCAGGTCAGCTTGGGTTATGGTGAGACCTTGGGTCAAAAATAAATAAATAAATAAGAACTATTTTAAATTTATTTTTATTTTTGTGAAAAGGGTATGTATGTGTCAATGTGAATGATGTGTGTGTATGCACCATGAAGGTTAGAGGACAACCTTGGGGTACAGGGTGTTTGTCTTCTCCCTCCATCTTTTTTATGAGACAGGGTCTCTTGTTCTGCCACTGTGTGTGTGCAGTCTAGTTGGCCCACTAGTCTCCAGATTTTCCTGTCTCCAACTCCCATTAAGGTAGGCACACTGAGATTCTAGGTGCTTGCCCCATTTTGTGGCCAGTTTTACATGGGTGCTGGGGAATTGAACTTGGGCCAGCATGCTTGCAAGCAAATGCCTTTAACTTCTGAACCATCTCAACCCCTGTAAAATATAAATTGTATTTCCAAAACACACTATCAAGAAAGGAAAAGGCGAACCCACAGAATTTGCAAACCATTTATCTGATATAAACAAATTTTAATAGTAAACAAACAACACAAACATAAAATGAGCAATATTGGAAAATACATTCACCCAAAGATACTCAACACTATTATTTAGAAGTTGCAAACCAGGGCTGGAGAAATGGCTTAGCGGTTAAGGCACTTGCCTACAAAGCCTAAGGATCCAGGTTTGATTCTCCAGATCTCACATAAGCCAGATGCACAAAGTGGCGCATGCATGTGCAGTTCGTTTGCAGTGGCTAGAGGCCCTGGCATGTCCATTCTTTCTTTCTCTCTCTCTACCCCCCCTTTCTAATAAATAAGTAAAAATAAATATTAAAAAAAGAAGATGCAAACCAAAACCAAGTGATATCTATTATAACAGCAATGATACAAATACATATAGATAATAACAAATGTAGGCCATAATATGAAGAAACAGAGACAATTCTATACTGCTAGTAGGATTGTAAGATGATATAGCTGCTGTATAAAACAATATGGCAGATCCTCAAAAGGTAATCATAAAGTTACTATATGACCCAGGAATTTCACTCTCAGGTCTGAATCCAAGAAAAATATAGCTATGTTTACACAAACATTTATACTTAAGACAGGTGTGGTGGTGCATGGGGGTTGAAGGAAGAAGACTGAGAGTTCAGGGTCATTTTTGGCTACGCAGAGTTTGAGACTATCCTGGGCTACAAAGATACTATCTCAAAAACATTTTAAAAAAACAAAAAACAACTTGTATACGAATTTTCTCCTCAGTGTTATTTATAATAGTTCAAAAAAAGTAGAAAGTGGGGCTGGGGAAATGGCTTAGCAGTTAAGGCGTTTACCTGCAAAGCCTAAGGACCCATGTTAGCCAGATGCACAAGGGAATGAATGCATCTGGAGTTCGTTTGCAGTGGCTGGAGGCCCTGGCATGCCCATTCTCTTTCTCTCTGCCTCTTTCTCTCTCTCAAATAAATAAATAACATATTGTTTTAAAGTAGAAAGACTCCAATGTCTATAAGATAACAAATATGTAAATATATTACATTATATATAATAAATATAATAATACATATTATTATATTATATATATTTTAAAATATATTATAGTTGGACGTGGTGGCACACACCTTTAATCCCAGCACTTGGGAGGCAGAGGTAGGAGGATTGCCATGAGTTCGAGGCCACCCTGAGACTCCATAGTGCATTCCAGGACAGCCTGGGCTAGAGTGAGACCCTACCTCAAAAAAAAAAACCAAAAAAAAAATATTATATAATATATATATTATATATATATAATAAATATAATATATCCGTCCATACAACAGATTACCATTTAGACATAAATATGAATAAAGGTATGATTCATGCTACAACATGAATGAACCTTTAAAAAGTTCGAGAAGACAGGAGTGATGGCACATAACTATAATCTTAGCATTCAGGAGACAGGAGGTTATCAAATTCCAGGTCAGCCTAGTTACACAGAAAATTCAAGCCAGTCTGTAGCAAACCCTGACTTAAAATAAAGAGTGACTACTGGGCTGGAGAGATGGCTTAGTGGTTAAGCACTTGCCTGTGAAGCCTAAGGACCCCGGTTTAAGGCTCCCCAGAACCCACGTTAGCCAGATGCACAAGGGGGCGCACGCGTCTGGAGTTCGTTTGCAGTGGCTGGAGGCCCTGGCGCGCCCATTCTCTCTCCCTCTCTCTATCTGCCTCTTTCTCTCTGTCTGTCACTCTCGAATAAATAAATAAAAATAAAAAATAAAAATAAATAAAAAAAGAGTGACTACTGATATGAACAGAGTTTCTTTGAGAGGATGAATAAAATATTTCAAAACTGCACAACTCTAGAGAATATAGTGTAAGCCATTTAACTGGACAATTTAAATGTAGATTTTGTGATATTTGGATATAATGCAATCAAGGCATTATGAAATATAAAGAAAAAGTATGAAGGCATAAGAACATAGCCCAGACAGGTGTGGTCATATGCACTTGTGATCCCAGCATTCAGGAAGCTGAGGCAGGATGATCAATAGTTCTAGGCCAGCTGGGTGTGGTGGTGCACGCCTTTAATCCCAGCACTCGGGAGGCAGAGGTAGGAGGATTGCTGTGAGTTCGAGGCCACCCTGAGACTCCATAGTGAATTCCAGGTCAGCCTGGGCTACAGTGAGACCCTACCTTGAAAAAAACAAAAACAAAAGAATAGTTCTAGGCCAACCTGGGCTATTTTTGTTTTGTTTGTTTTTGAGGTAGAGTCTCACCCTAGCCCAGGCTGATCTGGAATTCACTATGGAGTCTCAGGGTGCCCTCGAACTCATGGCGATCCCCCTACCTCTACCTTCCAAGTGCTGGGATTAAAAGTGTGCGCCACCATGCCTGGCTTGTAACCTGAGCTATTATAGCAAGTTCCATTTAGCATGAGCTATATGGCAAGACCCTGTCTCAAGGAAACAAAACAAAACCAAAAAAAAAAAAACACAACAACAACAAAAAAACCCCAAGGAATAAAAAGACAAGAAAGGGAGCTGTTAAGACACTTGCCTACAAAGCCTAACGAGCCAGGTCCGATTCCACCAGTACCCATGGAAAGTTAGATGTATCATGCATCCAGAGTTTATTTGCATTGGCTGGAGACCCCGGCACACCCATTCTGTGTCTGGCTCTACTCTCCCACCCTCTCTCTCTGCTTGGAAATAAACAAATATAGTAAAAAAGAAAAGAGAAGAAAGGGACTAGACAAATGGCTGTTAATGAAGAGTGTGCTACCAGTATGTAGGATTCAGAGACAGAAGAATCAAGAGTTTTATGGCCAATATGAGCCACAACATAGTGGGAAAGCCTGTCTCCAAAAGTATAAAGGGGTACACTCTCCTGTTGCTATTGTCCATCTGATGTTGGCCAAGAAGGGATGCCCACATTCTGTTCATACCATCGCTTTCCCCTGCCATCATGGAGCTTCCCCTCAAGTCTATAAGCCAAAACAAACTTTCTTCCCACAAGCTGCTCTTGGTAGGGTGTTTTCTGCCAGCAATGTGAACCTGAATGCATGGCTTTTAGCCTTTTAGAGCTGATTTTCAAGAGGAATGTGGAAAGATTTAAAACCTGGGCCTAAGAGACGCATTGCAGTGCTGTTAAGTACAGTTTGATAGACGACTCTTGTCAGAGTTGAAAGATCTGAATGCAGTAAGGACTATGGACTGTGAGGTTTGGCTTACGAGGGTAAGAAAGAGCCTTACCTGAACTGGGCTAGAAGCAGTTTGTGCAAGAGGCTTGCTGTTATGCCCATGTCCTGAGAATCTGTGGAGGGTTGCATTGCATAGAAATGGACTGGTATGAGCAGAGGGATATGGCATAGAAAAAATGAAATCTTTGGGCCCAAACTACTGTTTGTTCAGCTGCAATTATGTGACAGATTACAACCAGATTGGGCCATCTGACCTGCATTGGGACAACAGAAAGACTGCAGAGTCTTTTGAAGGGGCCTGAATGCTGTAAGGAGTATCCTGTTCTTCAAAGTCTGCTTTATTCCCCCCTGGATTAACAAAGTGGCACCCCACCTGATATTGAGTATAACAAATGCAGGAAAGAGAGGGTCACTGACTTTGCAACACAGTTTTGTATTTTGGAAATGGTCATAGACATTGTAAAGCAGGCTTGTTGGATTACCTGCATGGAGACCTGATGGAGCCATGAAGATGAGACATGGGTTGCAGTGGAGACCCAGTGGAGATGCCAGGGATATGGGATTGCTGCCAAGGAGAGCTGCTGACACTGGATGAAATTTTCTGTGACTGTAAGCAGCCTAGCTAGAGGGGCAGAATTGAAACTCCAGAGACTTGTCACTGGTTAGCATTACCGCACTTGGAGACTTGTCACTGGTTAGAGTTATTGGACTTGGCACTACAGAGTTTGATGTTTGCCCTGTTTAAATCTTGTATTGGTTGAATACTACTTTGCTATACCCAATGCCATCTTTTGCAGTGTGAATGTTTACTTTGCGCCATTCTGGATTTTTTTTTTTTTTTTTTTGGTATTATGGCTTAGTTAAAAGACTCTGGACTGTGAGGATGTTTGAACATCATTGGTATTGATTAAAACTATGGTGATTTTTAAAGATGAACTGAATGCACTGTATTTTACATCATGTACATCAGTTTATAGGGGGCTAAGGGCAGAATGTGGTGGTTTGATTCAGGTGGCCCCATAAACTTAGGTGTTCTGAATGCTAGGTACCCAGCTAATGGCAATTTGGGAATTAAAACCTCCTGGAGACAATGTATGTTGGGGGCTCGCATATGGGTGTTAGCCAGCTTCCTTGTGCCACTGTTTGGCACACTCTCCTGTTGCTGTTGTTCATTTGATGTTGGCCAGGAGGTGATGTCCACCCTCTGCTCATACCATCGTTTTCCTCTGCCATTATGGAGCTTCCCCTCGAGTCTGTAGGCCAAAATGAACTTTTTTTTTTTATATACACACACATACACACAGAGAAAGAGAAAGAAAAAAAGAGAAAGAGAAAGAGAAAGAGGAAGAGGAAGAGGAAGAGAAAAGGAAGGAAGGAAGGAAGGAAGGAAGGAAGAAAGAAAAGAAAATACAAAGGGCTAGAGAGAGGGTTTGTGAATAAGGTGCTTGTTATATAACCATGAGGACCTGAGCTCAGACATTAGAATCCACATAAAATGCTGAATACTCTAGCATACACCTGAAATCCCACAGCTGGGGAGGTGGAGAAAGGAGGGTCCCTAGGGCTAGCTTATCTAGCCAAATCAGCGAGACCCAGATTCAGTAAGGTGAGCTGAGTGTGATGGTTTATGCCTTTAATCCCAGCACTTGGGAGGCAGAGGTAGGATGATCACTGTGAGTTGAGACGAGCCTGCAACTACAGAGTTCCAGGTCAGCCTGGGCTACAGGGAGACCCTACCTCAAAAAAACACAAATGAAAAGGTGAAGAGTGACAGAGGATGTCAACCTTTGTCCTCCATATGGAACAGTGTGTATGTGTGCACATGTACCTGTATATACACAAATATGCCCACATATGCATGTACACAACACAGAAACAATATATACCTTTAATCCCAGCACTTACTTGGGAGGCAGAGGTAGGAGGATCATGGTGAGTTCGAGGCCAGTCTGGACTAGAGTCAGATTCTACCTCCAAAACAAAACAAAACAAAACAAAACAAAACGAAGTCCAGTCAGGAAACTGGCTATGTAGTGTGTTTGTATGAAACACGGAGAACATGAGAGAGAAAGACAGAAAATAAGGCCGAAGAAATAATGGGTAAAATCCAATGCATAACTAAATAACAGCATTTGCAGGGCATGATGATTCACACCTATAATTGTAACACTTGAGAGGGCAAAGGCAGGAGTATTGTGAATTCCCAGTCAATTTGGGCTACAAAGAGAGTTACAGGGTAACCTGAACTGCATAGTTGAAATGTCTCAAAATTTACAAAAAGGTATGGTACTTTCCATCCAGAAGCTTGGTTGTGAAAGAAAGACATTGCACAATAGTAGTTAAGAAAGAAATAACAACTACTTTTTTATTTAAAAATCAGAAAAGGGGGTGGAGAGATGGCTTACCAGTTAAGACGTTTGCCTGCAAAAACAAAGGACCCATGTTCAACTCTCCATGACCCATGCAAGCCAGATGCACAAGGTGGTGCATGCACCTGTAGTCTGTTTGCAGCCACTGTAGGCCGTGGCACGCCCATTCTCTCTCTCACTCTGCCTCTTTCTATCTCTCTCAAATAAATAAATAAATAAAAATTAAATTTAAAAAAAATCAGAAAAGGTCTGGCATGATGGCTCACTCTTGTAGTACCACTAGTTGGGTTTAAGGCTAGCCTGGCTAGCCTGGGATATATAGGGAGTTCCAAAACAGTATGGGCTATAGGGTGAGACACATTCAGGAGAAAAACAAATCAAGTAGATTGAATAAGTTATAGCTAAGCTATCAAAAAACTTGCAACCCAGGTACAATAATGCACATTTATCTGGAAAGTAAACAGAGGATGGCTTCCAGTTTGAGACCAGCTTGGGCTATACAGAAAGACTGTCTCTAAAGGAAAGAAAGGGATGGAGGGGCATGTGAGGGTCTCTGCTGCAAACAGACTGTCAGATGCTTGCACCACTTTTTACATTCAGCTTAATGTGGGTGGCTGTGGAATCAGCAGCCTTTATAAGCAAGTACCTTTACTGAATAAGCCACCTCCCAGCCCCTAGGGTTACCTTTTCAAACCAAAGATAAATTCAATGTAGTGACCAATAAGCAGGGAAAATTCCTACTACTGACAAGATTTTTTTTTGTTTGTTTTTGCTTTTCTTTTTTCTTTCTTTCTTTTTTTTTGAGACCATCGTGAGTGAATTTTTTCCATTTTTTAAAATTTTTTATAATTAACTTCAATGATTGTAAACAATATCCCATGGTAATTCCCCCCCACTATCTCCTTTGAAACTGCACTCTCCATCATATCCCCTCCCCCTCTCAATCAGTTTCTCTTTTATTTTGATGCCACTATCTTTTTGTTTTTGATTTGTTAAATAGGGTCTCAATCTAACCCAGGCTGACCTGAAATTCACTGAGTGAATTCACATGAGTTGCTATAAAAAAAATTTTCCCATCAGAGTGTTAGTGGTGCCACGCCTAAGAGACTCAAAATATCTATGTCATCTCCAATCACTTTCTCCCCTTAAGCATGTAATAATCTCATTAAGTCTCACTGAGCCTACTTTTACAGTTTTTTTTTTTTTTGATTCTCTACATTTCTAATGTCTAATGGAACTAGGGTTTCATTATGTTCCTAATTCATTTTCTTTTTCCTCAAGGTAGTGTCTCACTTTAGCCCAGGCTGACCTGGAGTTCACTATGTAATGTCAGGCTAGCCTCAAATCATCCTACTTCTGCCTGCCAAGTGCTAAGATTAAAGGCATGCACAAACACACCTGGCTCTAACTGACTTTAAATACTGCCTTGACAAGACTCTACCAGCCTCTAGTCTTCTCTTTTCAGATGGCAGTGACCTTGGGATGACTCAGAAGGCATCATGGTGCTGGAAAGAAGTGACAGGAGTGCTCAGCACTGCAATATCTCTATCACACCTTCCAAGACTCAGGGTCTTTTGCGGAAGAGGTGGCAGAAAGAATGTAAGAGCCAAAGGAAGAGTAGGACTCCTTACAACATGCTCCCCCCACCCCCCAGACACAAAATGGCCTGAGTATCCATGACCTCACAGTGCCTGACACCACCTACACAAGACCATCATAATAGGAGGAAAAGATCATGACATCAAAATAAAAGAGAGACTGATTGAGATGGAGAGGGGATATGATGGAGAATGGAGTTTCAAAGGGGAAAGAGGGGGGAGGGAGGATATTATCATGGGATATTTTTTATAATCATGGAAGTTGTTAATAAATATTTGAAAAAAAAGGGGGGGCCTGGAGAGATGGCTTAGTGATTAAGGAGTTTGCCTACAAAGCCTAAGGACCCAGGTTCATTTCCCCAGAATCCACATAACCCAGATGCACATAGTAGCACATGCGTCTGGTGTTTGTTTGCAGTAGCTACAAGCCCTGGTGCACCTGTTCTCTCTCTCAATAATGAATGAATGAATAAAAGTATGTGCACGGTGGCACACACCTTTAATCTCAGCACTCAGGAGGCAGAGACAGGAGGATTGCTGTGAGTTTGAGGCCACCCTAAGTCTAAATAGTGAATTCCAGGTCAGCCTGGGCTAGAGTGAGACCCTACCTCAAGAAAAAAGAAAGAAGAAAGGAAAGAGGAAAGGAAAGAAGGAAAGGAGGGATGTAGGGAAGGAGGGAGAAGGAAGAAGAAAAGGAGGAAAGGAGGGAGGGAAGGCAAGAGGAAGAGCCTTTAACTGCTGAGCCATCTCTCCAGCTCTAAAAAATATTTTTTACTTATTTGTGAGTAGGGGGAGAGAGATAAAGAGAATATGAGAATGAATATCATCACAGTAGGACTTCTTGCCATTACAAATGAACTCTAGATTCATGGACCACTCTGGGCATCTGGCTTTACATAGGTACTGGAGAACTGAACCTGGGCCAGCAGGTATTCTGGGGCAGGGGTTTTGCAAGAAAATGCCTTTAATTACTGAGCCATCTCCCTAGTCCCACATCCAATATCTTATTCTTTTTCTACTACTATTCTTCATATAGCCTACTCACTGATCAAATTTAACCCCTTAATATTTGCCAGAAACATTTTATCTTGCTTTCAGACAAGGATTGAGAAGTTTTCTAGACCTCTTGTTCATATTCACAAGCACAATTCCATAATTTCAATCTTATTTCATCCTTTTGACAGAAATAACCTCCCCTCTCCTCTGAATTTCTATAAAACTACGCCTGTCTTGAAATGCTTACTAGATTGCCTCCTACTGTCATTTTTTAAAATATCTTATTATTTATTTATTTATTTATTTGAGAGAGAGAGGGGAGAAAGAGAAAAAGAGAGAATGGGCGAACCAGGACCTCCAGCCACTGCAAATGAACTCCAGATGCCTGTGCCACCTTGTGCATCTGGCTTACATGGGTACTAGGGAATTGAACCTGGGTCCTTAGGCTTCATAGGCAAATGATTTAATTGCTAAGCCATCTCTACAGCCTCCCTACTGTCATTATTTATGTACCTCAAACTCATATTAATCTGTAAAGGCCCGCATCTTACTTGAATCTTTGCATTCCTTGTACCATGAATAAAAGAGACTTCCAAAAAAATTTTTAATTAAATAATTAGGTCTTATATATACGACCTTTTATCGGAAAAAAAATTACACCATATTGTAGCCTCTATAACAGAGGTTCTTAAATTAGGGCAATAAACCTAAGCGAAGTTACCAACTTATTTCAAATATATGAACATACTAAAATATTCTCTGTACATTATATCACTGTACATCAACATTTTATTTCTCAAAAGGATTATATATTAAGAAACTGGCAAGTTTTCTTTATGTATAATTCCTCTAAAAAATTATCTGGTGGAGAACAGAATTCCAAAGGGGAAAATGGGGGTAAGGAAGGTATTACCAAGGGATATTTTTTATAATCATGGAAGATGTTAATAAAAATTGAGGGGAAAAAAAGTTTAAAAAGAGAAAAAAAATCATCTGGGGCTGGAGAAATGTCTTAGAAGTTAAGGCACTTGCCTGCAAAGCCTAAGGACCCATGTTCAACTCTCCAGGTCCCACGTAAGCCAGATGTATAAGGTGACACAAATGTGCAAGGTCGCACATGCACACAAGGAGGCGCATATGTCTGGAATTCAACTTCAGTGGCTGGAGGCCCTGGCACACCAATTTTCTCTCTGATTTCTGGGCTAGAGAGATGGCTTAGCAGTTAAGGTGTTTGCATGTGAAGCCAAGGGACCTAGGTTTGATTCCCCAGGACCCGCGTAAGCCAGATGCACAAGGTGGCACATGCATATGGAGTTCTTTTATAGTGTCTGAAGGTCTTGGCGTGCCCATTCTCTGCCTCTCTCTCTCTTTCTCTTTGCCTCTTTCTCTCAAATAAATATTTTTTTAAAAATTTCTGATTTCTCAAGAGGAAATAGGCAACATAATTATTAAGTTCATTTATGAGCTACTATCTACTGCTTTCCTTAAGTACTCATACCATGAACATTAGATATTATGAAATAGTATGTAAAAGTACCAGATAATCAAATTAAAATCCACAAAATGGTCCTTTTCTTCTTACTTTATCTTAGTGGTTCCATCCTATACCCTCCCAATCTTGCACTAAAATAGTTTAGTTACAATCTAGCCTGGAGTCAGCAGAGTGAGCAAGATGAATTTTTAAATTCCCTTTAGCTTGATGATGCTATGATTGAACTATTCTCATATACCAGACAGAAGGCTGTAAGTGTAGTGCATCCCCCTTCCCCTCTAACCCTTAACTGGCCCCTTCTCAAATGCTAAAGCAGGTAATTCTGTCTCCACATAGACTTCACATCAGACCGACTGAGTAAACGAAGAACAGTGTAAGTATTAATTCTGAATTTTAGAACTTAAATTCATTTTGGCAGAAGTGTTGTAACATACAGAAAGTAACATTTTGTAACATGAAAAGGTGTGAAAAAATAGAGGAAGATATAGAGCAAAATGTTTTCTAATCATATTTGTACTCATATACTGTCAATTTACCCGATATAAAAACTAAGGTATTATCTTGCAATAGGTAACAACTCTAAGAATTGTAAAAAAAAAAAAGGGGGGGGGAGGGAGGGGAAGGAACAGAAGCAAGATTCCTTAAATATTTATTTTTTCTTCAAATACCTACTAAGTATGTTCTAGTATGTATTCCTCAAATTATCAAAAGGCATCAATACTAAGAGTTTATAAATATTCTCAATATGTAATATAGGAAAAGAAATATTGGCTTATATAGAACCTGAATTTCTTACGAAAGTACTATAAAATGACGAACATTACCAAAATAAAGGCTATTAAATGGTCCCATAAGTTGCTGTGAAATTCCCACAAATGGTGTGAAATTAGAATGGAGGGTCCATTCTAAAGCAAGGCTAACCCTCCATAAAAAGATTTAAGCTAAAGACAAAAAGAAAGAAAATCTAACAGCTGAACACAACATCAGGCTATTTATAAAAGTCTTCTCCCAGTCCCCCAGACATCCTCACATGGGGGCTGGAAGCAGTGAACCAAAATATCTTTGAGGCTGTCATATCCACACCCACAGACACAAGTAGAACTGCAAAACAGTGAAATCAGACTTCAGTTTTTTTAGCAAGTATGGGCCTATGATAGTAAACTAGAGTAAATGTAGCACTAATAAAATAGTTATGTTTTAAAATAAAAACCATACCTTTTTCTCCAACAAATGGTAAAGACCATGTGAAGACATCCATGAAATTGGGCAACCAGTAAGGATGTGGAGAACAATTAAACTGGCGAATATTCATCACATTATTTTCATACTTTAATACAGCAGCTGCAAGATAAATTAAATATCAATGAAAAATTTGTTGTGAGCCTGGAAATTATAAACTACATAAAAATTTGTTGTGAGCCTGGAAATTATAAACTACATAAAAAGCATAAAAATATCTTTTTAAGAAGGAGGGAGATAAGAGGGACAAGAAGAATCTAGATTGACTGAGGGAGATAGAAGCTAAGTTTTTGCAATAACACATTTTGTTTTAAAAATATTTTTATATAGAGTAATAGATCTTTACTTGCTATTATTAATGAAATTTCCAGATTCTTTCTAGAAAGTCTGCTTTATTTTATAATCTAAAAATAAACATGCACTTTCACTAAATCCAAAATTGTGAAAACTCAATTTTTTGAGGAAACACAGAATGGCAGTGAGCAATTTTCTAGGTTTTTAAAGTCATAAAGTTGAGTAATGAAAGAGAATCCATTTAGCTGCATGTAACCTGAGAAAGATAGTTGAATGGCAACAAGGCAAACCAACCAAAAACCTCACCAATTTAGAACTATTTACTAATGAAAGTGTGTATGTGTTTGTTTCACTCACTGTAAGAAATCAAGTGAAACTTCTAGAAAAATTTTTTACTTCATTTAGAAAAAACTTGACTAAAATACTACAAAATAATTGTTATAACTAAATAATCCAAAGGTATCTCAATTTTAGATTTCTTTCTAGTGTTACAATATGTTATCATATATATTTTTTATTATCTTATATTAACCTACATAAATTTCAGTCACTGGTTATATTATATATATAGAAAAGATTACAAGGGATAGATTCTAAAAGAACAGCATGTATTAACTTTGTAATGCATGATCAATTATTTAACTAAAATATCCACCCTGCCTACTTTACAAGTTTAAGTCCAGAGAATGCATTTTACATGAACTACATAAAATGCTCTGTAAATATAACAACTACCTAATGTAAACATAACAATTACGTGTTTAAGATTTTTTCTTTCATTTTAATGAAAAACACTGATGTTAGATTTCAATATTTGGAATTCTGGGTAATATAGAACCAAAAGCAATTCTGCTACATATTTACAATTGTCTAATTTAATAGGTATGCTTGTTTTCCTTATAAAATTTCCATGTTAAATAAAAATAGTTTCAAGTTAGCCTCTAAAGTTATGGGCTGATACCAAGTTTTCAGACCGCATTTAAAAAAAAGACAAAGAAAATCTAGAAAATTGCCTTATAGGTGGAAATGAAACAATACAAATATGCTCATTCTTTGTAAACAATCAAATCATTAACACCATTTATGTACAAATTTTAAACTACTGAGACATTGGATTTTTGACAGGACAGATTCAATGGTTTGAGTTTCAATTTTATCCATTTTTTTTAATTGACCTCCTGAGATAAGCTGACAAAGCACAACCAGTAAGGCAGCAATTAGCTGGGCACTAAACACTAGCTCCTTTAATACTGGCAAGGAGAAAAGATGGTTGAGGAATTAAGAATACTAATGAAAAGTTAAATGTAGCAATCAGTTCTGGTCTTGAGAATGGAGTCAAAACTTAAGATGTTTCTTTTTAAAATTGAATATTAAAAAATGAACATACAATTTATTAGATACCCATAAATTCTTAAGAGAATATTCTATATCAAAATAAACCTATATGCTACTGCTTGATCTCAAGCAAATGCTTCAATCTTTTAACCATCTTCTCTCATCATCCAAAAATCCTCTTCTTACATCATGACCCGTATTTAGCAATGACCTCATTATCTTTTTAAATGTACTTTTTAAAGTCTTTAACCTTCTGTTCTTTTCTCCTGGCACATCTACTCCAGTCTGACTCTGAAGCTATGAAATACTCAACTGAATTCCAGACATGTCAAGACAGAATAGTAGCTGGCCTCTTAATTTCCTCTTCTGAAGATGTGAACTACGTAAATCCCCATCTCATCTTCCATGTCTTTGGAACACACTTAACTAGATTAAGACCCTGAGACATTCTCTGTCAATAGTTATGTTCAGAATAAAATGAAATCCAATCTTTATAGCAGATCAAATTCAGAAGGAAGAAGGGGAAGTGGAAGCCACAGGAACAAAAAGTAAAGATTTTTTTTTTTAAAAAAAAGAAAGATTAAAAAAAGATAAAAGGTAATAAAAGGAAAGAGAAGACTATCTCTGAAAGGATCAGAGTGGATTAATAAGGAAAGCTCAAATACAAATATTTCTGGGGTAGTAAGAAAAGATTGTGGCGATAAGAGAAATTGAGAAAAAGAGAACCTACGGCTAGTAAACATAAAACAAGCAGCATGCTAAACTAAACAAGTAGACAGTGCAAATAAACAAAATGGTAAAAGCAGCAGTAGCTTTACACAAACACGAAAACATCCTTGTGGTTATAAGGGAAAGATTTAAGAAAGGGGAGTTTAAGAAAATCATCTTTGGTTTTGCTTAATGTAAAGCACTTTTTACAAAACAGCTTTTGTACATGAAGTTGTGGAATGGGTACATATGACTTGATTTCACATTTTGGATTTTTATTTCTTGTTCTCTCCCCTCACTTATATCTTAGCTTCTTATAATGAGATTTGGACAGTTACAAACACTGTCCCTTTTCTACTATTTTTTAAAGTATATTAAAATGCTAATTTGTTTATTACAAGGTTTTTTATCAACAACATCTTACCTTTATTATTGTAGACATCTAAGTAATTAGGTGCCGAAAAAATTGTTATTAATGAAGGGAACCCTGTAGTTTGACTTTTTCTGTACATTCTATAGCTGCAAAACAAATAGCTTAATATGCATCGTAAAGCATCAATCATGATTACTAAGTTTGATTTGTATTAAAGGTGTTAATTTGGGTCAGGGAAACAAAATTCTTACCCTGCATCTTGAGCTTCATGAGCTCTAATAATCGATAACAAATTATTGTTTTGCAAAAATTCACACACTGCTGGGTAGCTGTAGGGGAAAAAGAGTAATTTAAGTAAAATAATGTTTTTTGTATGAAGCATAAACTATTTTAAATAATAAAAATGTAATTAATCTTGGGTATTTTCCTTACTTATAAAAATAAGAACATCCTCGAACTGTATTGTGACTAAAATGTTCTTGTGATTTTTCATTTCCAAAGTCTTCAGAAGGATCAGACCAGAGCAAGTCACACATTGGTCCAAATGCAGGTGGCTCTTTGAATCTATCTAACTGTGAAAAAAGAAACAACAAAAGGAAATAACTCAAGTGAGAACAAGATATTCATAAGAAAGCGATAGAAACTTTGAATGTAGTCTGAACTACATTGTTTTGATAATCAGATCTATTTCCTTGAAATCTGTAATGAGAATATTAATTTTTTACTATTACATAATCTTGCCAGTGAGATAAATTGGAGTGGTTACTCTTTGTTCAAAAATGCCATGAGCTGGGCGTGGTGGCACATGCCTTTAATCCCAGCACTCAGGAGGCAGAGGTAGGAGGATCACCGTTGAGTTCGAGGCCAGCCTGAGACAACATAGTGAATTCCAGGTCAGCTTGGGGCAGAGTGATACCCTACCTCAAAAAAAACAAAAAAAGGGCTGGAGGGATGGCTTAGCAGATAAGGCATTTGCCTGCAAAGCCAAAGGACCCAGGTTCAATTCCCTAGGACCCATGTTATCCAGATGTACAAAGGGGCACACGCGTCTGGAGTTCGTTTGTAGTGGCTGGAGACCCTGTGTGCCCATTCTCTCTCTTTCTCTCTCCCCCTCTTTCTCTGTCAAATAAATAATAATAATAATAAAATACTTAAAAGAAAAAAAGGACCACAAAACAGAATCAACTTTAGAAATCTAACATATACTCACTCTTCTAATATCATCCAGAGTGTGTATTTCTGGTGAAAGTCCACCATGAACACAAAGAAACTGTTGGTTTAAAAGTGCAGCAAGGGGCAAGCTATCAAAAGCTTCCATACAAGCTTCATAGACTCTTTCTGAATATTTAATTTTACCTACAAAAAGAAAAGAAAATCAGAAATTACTATTTTTTAAATTGAGAAAATTAGATTTTATTTCTTATTCTCTTCTCCGGTGTGTGTATGTGTGTTTGGTATTTTGAAGCAGGGTCTCTAGCCTAGGCTGACCTAAAACTCATGGCAATCCTTTTATGGTGGCCTCCTGAGTGCTAGAATTATAGGCATAAACCACGACACCAAGCCTCTCCACTATATTATGTAGCTGCTTTTTTTGTATGTGAGATTTGGAAAAATACAATTTTAATAATTAAAGGTAAGTGTTCTAAATTGATTACTAAGACCAAATCAAGAAAATTACAGAGTTACAGAAAACACAAATAGGCAGTGGAAAGGAGTTGAGACTGACTAAAAAGATAGCAGAAAGAATTGACAGCATAAGGGGGCTAGAGAGATGGCTTAGCAGTTAAGCGCTTGCCTGTGAGGCCTAAGGACCCCGGTTCGAGGCTGGATTCCCAAGGACCCACGTTAGCCAGATGCACAAGGGGGCGCATGCATCTGGAGTTCATTTGCAGTGGCTGGAGGCCCTGGCACGCCCATTCTCTCTCTCTCTACCTGTCTCTTTCTCTCTCTGTGTCTGTCACTCTCAAATAAATAAATAAAAATATACAATAAATTTTTTTAAAAAAGAATTTACAGCATAAGGAAACTTGTATCATGATTGGGGTGGTGTGCAATATCATGAGTTTGTCAAAATTCACAGCAATAAAGTGATTTTGCTGCACAGATTTTTAAAAGGGCAAGTCTCTTCCCCTGCAAGAGTCAACAGAAATAAGCAATGTTAGAGGAAAAAATTTTGCAATAAAATTGTCATGTCATAAAATATTACTAAAATAAGTCAAACTGCTAAAAGCAGCTCAATCATTCACTTTCATGAGCTAAGTAAGGGAGAATTAGAACTATATTCAGGATAATGACTTTAATGCTTCACTTTATTCCAAGATTCTGTATTTGTTATTATTACAGCAAGACTGAAATCACAATAGAATTAAAAGTCCATTCATTTATAAATAACAAATAATATGCTGGACATGGCACATGCCTTTAATCCCAGAACTTGGGAGGCAGAAGTAGGAGGATCACTGTGAGTTCAAGGACACTGTGAGATTATATAGTGAATTCCAGGTCAGCCGGAGCTAGTCAGATACCCTACCTCAGAAAACAATAACAACAACAAAAAAAGAAAAAAAATATACACATATGTTGGAAGCACTGACAGATTCCTATTGTCTAAAATAAATGCTTAAGGACTGGTGAGATGGGTTAGTAGTTAAGGCACTTGCCTGCAAAGCCAAAGGACCCAGGTTCCATTCCCCAAGACCCACATAAGCCAGATGCACAAGGTTGGCACATGCATCTGGAGTTCATCTGCAGTGGCTGAAGGCCCTAGAATGCTCTCTATCTGTTCTCTCTCTCTCAAATAAATAAAATAAAATTAAAATAATGAAATGAATGTTTTAAAAGGAAAGTTAAGCAAGAACCCAATACAAAAATACTAGAGAGATAAAACACTATCAAACCAACTACCATTCACTTTTAGGAAGATATACACACTTCTTTACTCCACTATGCTTTCAAATTTGTTTGTTTTAAATGACTTCTTTTTTTCTTTCTTTCTTGTTCTTTTCTTTTTCTTTTTCTTTTGAAGTGGTGTCTCACTCTAGGCCAGGCTGACATGGAATTCACTATGTAGTCTCAGGATGGCCTCAAACTCATGATGCTCCAAACTCTGCCACCCAAGTGCTGGGATTAAAGGTGTATGCAACCATATCCCCCCCCTTTTTTTTTTTGAGGGAGGGAGGCAGGGCCTTTCCTGGAATTCATTATGTAGTCTTAGACTGGCCTCAAACTCAGAGTGATCCTCCTACCTCTGCCTCCCGAGTGCTGGGATTAAAGGTGTGCGCCATCAGTCCCAGCCTAGTGAGATTTTTTGATGTTGTTGTTTTTTGTTTTTCTTGGTAGGGTCTCGCTCTGGCCCAGGCTGACCTGGAATTCACTATGTAGTCTCAGGGTAGCCTCAAACTCATAGCGATCTGCCTACCTCTGCCTCCCAAGTGCTGGGATTGAAAGTGTGCGCCACCACACCTGGCTCCCTAGTGAGATTTTTTTTTTAGTATTTTTATTTATTTGCAAGCAGAGATAGACAGAGAGAGAATGGGTGCTCTAGATCCTCTAGCTGCTGCAAACAAACTCCAGGTGCATGAGCTACTTTGTGCATCTGGCTTTTTTTTTAAAATATTTTTATTTATTTATTTATTTGACAGAGAAAGAGGGAGAGAGAGAGAGAATGGGTATGCCAGGGCCTCCAGCCACTGCAAACAAACTCATGATGCATGCACCCCCTTAGCATCTGGCTAACGTGGGTCCTGGGGAATCGAACCTGGGTCCTTTGGCTTTGCAGACAAACGCCTAAAGTGCTAAGCCATCCCTCCAGCCCAGCATCTGGCTTTATGTGGGTACTGGAGAATTAAACTTGGGTCTTTAGGTTTTGTAGACCAGTGCCTTAACCACAGAGCCATCTCTCTAGCCCCCTAGTGATATATATATATATATATATATATATATATTTTTTTTTTGGTTTTTCGAGGTAGGGTCTCACTCTAGCCCAGGCTGACCTGGAAATCACTCTGTATTCCCAGGGTGGCCTCAAACTCACGGTGATCCTCCTACCTCTGCCTCCTGAGTGCTGGGATTAAAGGCGTGCGCCACCACGCCCGGCTTCCTAGTGAGATTTTTGATGAGTGATTTATTAAGAAAAAGATGAGCCGAACATGGTGGCATACGCCTTTAATCCTAGCACTCAGAAGGTAGAGGTAGGATGATTGCTATGAGTTCAAGGCCACCCTGAGACTACATAGTGAATTCCAGGTCAGTCTGAGCTAGAATGAGACCCCACCTCAAAAAACCAAAAAGAAAAGGCCTACAGAGTTCCCTGAACATAAAAGTGATCTATAAATATTTAGGAAAAAAAAAAAAAGGAAGAAAGAAAAAGGGGCTGGAGAGATGGCTTAGCAGTTAAGGTGCTTGCCTGTGAAGCCTTAGGACCCATGTTCGACTCTCCAGGACTCATGTAAGCCAGACACAAATGGACAAGGTCACACATGCACACTAGGTGGTGCACACGTCTGGAGTTTGATTACAGTGGCTGGAGGCCCTGGCATACCAATTCCCTCCCTGCGACTCTTGCATAAATAAAAGGCCAATCTGTTGAGCTTGCCTCAAAAAAAGAAAAAGAAAAGGAGCTTAGTTTGCTTTCTTGTTTGTTCCTGACTTCCTGGTGGTGGTGATATACAGCTTTCCCACAGGTTTCTTGGTTGAGAGGCTTGGGAAAGGATGCACCGGTGTCTTTGTCTGCTTGTGGAGAAAAGTGAACAAGCAAGAGGAGGAGGAATAGAATTAGCTCATCGTTTTTAGCTAATACTCTAACATTCAAACATAAGAAAAATCCCGATATATCTAGCAACCAGAGGTTAAAAACTGACATGCTGCTGACAGATCTATTTGTATGCATGTGTGCACACATGTGAATGTGGATGCTGGGTTGACGTGGTTATGTGTGCACATGCAATGGAAGCCAGAGGTCCACAATGAGATTAAAGGCATGTGCCACCACACCGAGCATATATATTTTTTTTTTTTAGTCTGGTTTTTCGAGGTAGGCTCTCGCTCTAGCCCAGCTGACCTGGAATTCACTATGTAGTCTCAGGCTGCCCTCGAACTGAAAGTGATCCTCCTACCTCTACCTCCCGGAGTGCAGGGATTAAAGTCATGTACCACCACATCCAGCTATCATACCTAATTTTATTTTTTAGCACTGTGATTTAGTAAAAAAGTTTAGGGATGGGAAGATGGCTCATTGGTTAAAAGTGCTTGCTTGCAAGGTCTGTAGGCCCAGATTGAATTTCCCAGTGCCCACGCAGGGCCAGATGCACAGTCTGGAGTTTGCATGCTCTCTCTTTCTCTCTCTCAACTTATGAATAAAAATATTTTTACAAAAACCTTATTTTGTTCTCTTTTAGTTTAAGCATGCATTTTCCACATGTTTCATCCTGCTTATCTGAGTTATGTGCATCATTCTTCAAGTCAGATGGCATGCTGGTTTTTTCTATCTTTTCCTATAAACATTGTTAGAACACAGATGCAGAGGCTCTGGGCCTGAGCAGAGGCGACCCTGAATTATCATTTTATTCTCTTATCTAATTCCTTCCTGGCTTCCACTCCCCCACCTCACAGTCCCCACCCCAGATTTGAGCTAGATTTGAGATTTGAGTATGGCAGGGCAGAGCAGCCCTCTCCCTTATGGACCTTGAAGGACTAGAGGACTCTTTATCTCCCACTGTCACCTCCAGTGCCTCTATGACTTCTCTCATATCTACTGTAGAGACAACACTTGCTCCACTATGTTTGTTGCTGCTCTATTCACAACAGCTAGAAACAGAATCAGCCTAGATGCCTATCAACTGATGAATGGATAATGAAGATATGGTACATATACACAGTAGAGTTCTATTCAAACTTAAGGAAAACTGGTATTCATAAGAAAATGAATAGACAAAAAGGAAGGAAGGAAGGAAGGAAGGAAGGAAGGAAGGAAGGAAGGACGGACGGAAGGAAGGAAAGAAAATTAATAGGCCAGAAAAAAATGATGCTAAGTGAGGTAACTTGGGCCCAGAAAAAAAAGGTCACATGTTCTCTCTCACATGCAAATACTAACTTGGAATAGTTAAGATTTGTTTGTATGTTGTTGTAAGCATCAGTACTAGTGATCAAGAAGCTAGAATAAGGGCTGGAGAGATGGCTTAGTGGTTAAGCGCTTGCCTGTGAAGCCTAAGGACCCCGGTTCGAGGCTCGATTCTCCAGGACCCATGTAAGCCAGATGCACAAAGGGGCGCACGCGTCTGGAGTTCGTTTGCAGTGGCTGAAGGCCCTGGCACGCCCATTCTCTCTCTCTCTCTCTCTCTCTCTCTCTCTCTCTCTCAGCCTCATTCTCTCTCTGTCTGTCACTCTCAAATAAATAAATAAAACAGAAAAATTAAAAAAAAAGAAGCTAGAATAAGGCTTAGATGAAGGAGAAGTGGGGAGGGACTAGGGAAGAATAAAGTAGACAGGCAAATAGGGGGGGGGACAGAATACAAAATATAGTGGGTGGAAAGGTCTAAGGCAGACAGAGGAAAGGGATGGAGAGATACATAAAACTAAAAGACAGTATAAGTACCATAGAAATCACCTCCTTAGCTATGAAAAGACAAATTTAAACTGAGAGGGAAGACAGAGAGAGCCTGGGCAGAAGCACCTTGCCAGGGTGGAGAAATCTCAACTTTGAAGCCATGGTTTGTTCCAGGTGAATCCCAATGAAAAAATAGTGCCAAAGACAAGTCATCACCCCCTCCCCAGACAGCAGCTAGTCAGGGAGGCCCATGAGGCCTCCGAAATAATACAGTCCACTGCCAAAGCACTTGATTATCACCCACAAAGTACGGTAAAACCCTATTGCTAAAACACCAGAGACTGCAGTCACAGGCTATGGAGAAATCAAGCTGGAACTGAGACGGAAGCCAGCTCCCTGCCAGATAGCTGCCATAATGATGGAAGGTGTTATATGAGCTGCTGGGGAGAAAAGTCATCCTCAGTCTGAACAACTAGTGGACCCTGGCAAACTAAAAATTCAACCAGTCAGGCAATATGCACCCACCAATGCAATGGTGATGCATAAGTTATGGGGGTAATTAGCTGATCTCTGATTGGATATGAGGCCTGCTTACTGGGAGTGAATTCATGCTTGATACTGAGAACTGAGTCCAAAGCCTATGGCTTGGAAGATCACAGACCCTACAGGGAAGCTTACACTTCATTTGGATAAATGGAGATATGATGACCGTCAAAAAACCTTCTAAGTGTATATATTCACGTTCTATGATTAATGCTATTTTCACCTTTACTTAGAGAACATTCTTTCTACAGACAGTAGCAAATACTGGGGAACCCAAGACTCATCAAATGACAAAAAGAAAAATTCCAATATTTGTTTGCTTATTTTCTTTTTTGTTTTTTTGAGGTAGAGTCTTGCTTTAGCCCAGACTGACCTGGAATCCACTATGCAGTCTCAGGCTGGCCTTGAACTCAAGGCAATCTTCCTACCTCTGCCTCCCAAGAGTTGGGATTAAAGGCATGCGCCACCACACCCAGCAGAAAAATAATTTTAACATTAAAACTATATATAGGGCTGGGGAGATGGCTTAGCGGTTAAGGTGCTTGCCTTCAAAGCTTAAGAAAACAGGTCAACTCCCCAGAATCCACATAAGCCAGACGTGTAAGGTGACACATGCACACACAGGTGGCACATGTGTCTGGAATTCATTTGCAGTGACTAAGGTACTAATATTCTCTCTTTCATTAAAAAATTAAATAAAACCTATATACAGCCCCATGAATATATAAAATTGCCATGTCAATAAAAAAAAAATAAAAATATATAAGGGCTGGAGAGATTGCTCAGTGGTTAAAGGCACTTTCTTGCAAAACCTGATGGTTCGGGTTCAATTCCCCAGTACCATGTAAAGCCATATGCACAAAGTGACACATGCTTGCAAATAAATAAATAAATAAAGTATTAAAAATAAACCAAAGCCAGGAGTGGTGGCACATGCCTTTAATTCTAGCTCTTAGGAGACAGAGGTAGGAGGATCACTGTGAGTTCAAGGCCCCTCTGAGACTACATAGTGAATTTCAGGTCAGCCTGGGCTAGAGGGAGACCCTACCTCAAAAAAAAAAAAATAATATAAATAAAAATAAAAAACACACGCCTTGAATCCCAGCACTTGGGAGGCAGAGGAAGGACGATTGCTATGAGTTCGACGCCACCTTGAGACTACATAGTGAATTCCAGGTCAGCCTGAGTTAGACTGAGAGCACACCTCGAAAAACAAAACAAACAAACAAAAAAACCACACACACACACACACACACACACACACACGTACACACATATACATGAAAAAGTCCAAACTATTCTTAGGTACATTAAAAAAATTTAAATTTAATAGAAATACTAAAATGAAAACTTTTAAATTAAATACCAGTTAAACAGTAGAGTCCTTAATAGTTTTTCACAAAGATTTAATATGTGTGGTCACAAAATCCATTCTTATACAATACGCTATAAGCCTTCATTACTGTTACCACCCATACCAAAAGGATATTGAGGAAGTGAAAATTTTTCTCCTGAAAGTACTCACATTCTTGCTTAAAAGTAAAATATTCAGTAAGGTGTCTGCATTCATGGTTGCCTCTCAGAAGGAATAATGTGCTTGGGTACAGAATCTTCAAGACCCATAAATATAAGACACACTGCAAAAAAAAAAAAAGTTCCAATGAATTTATCTTGATGTTTTGTTGAACTAAATTGATCCTTGCTCTTTTTCCTTTAACTCTATCCCACTATAATCTCTACTATCACTTACTAAAATATAAGCTCCGTGAAATCACTTTAGTGTACATAGAAAATATTTAGAAAATAGAAGAGCAATTCATATTTGTTAACTGAATCAAATAATCCATTTAATTTCTTTAGATTTACAGACTGACATAAAAACCAATCAGCAAAATGGAAGCCTCTGCAAGTATATTCGTAAATATAATGTAAAAAATAATAGCAGCTAACATTTATAAAGACTTTACAATTTATCAAACACTATATAATTAATACTCCTTATTCCTCAAATACCATGAAGTATGTAATATCTCCACCTGATCTTTGCCAAAATGCTAAAAAGCAATTGTATAATATTTCTATTTTACAAATAAGGAAACTAAAGCAATAAGCTTAAGTAGCTTGTGCAAAATCACAATTCCTAAATAATGAAGACGGAATGCTTATCTTCTAATCTTAGGCATTGTTTCATACTGCCTAACAACATGAAGGGCCAAATCGTATGTTTGTTTTGTTGATTACAAATGCTGCCTCATACACAGTGTCTATTATCCAAACAGATTCAAATGCAGTTTTATAATAAGAAATATTGAGGGTTGCAGAGATGGCTCAACTGTTAAGGCACTTGCCTGCAAAGCATAAGGACCCATGTTCGATTCCCCAGTACCTACAAAAAGCCAGATGCACAAAGTGGTGCATGCATTGTAGTTAGTTTGCAGTGGCTATAGGCTCTGGTGCACCCGTTCTCTCCATCTGCCTCTCATAATAAACAAATAAATAAATATTAAAAACATATTGAAACAGGATATGCATTTCTCTAGATTTACCATTTGAAAAATCCTAACACTTTACTTACTTGGTTAGGAAAAAAGGAAGATTTTATGTGGAGATAAATAATTATGATATATAATCATATATATATTTTTAAAGTTTTTGTTGTTGTCATTGTTTGAGGTAAGGTCTTGCTCTAGCCCAGGCTGACCTAGAATGCACTCTGTAGTCACAGGCTGGCCACAAACTCACAGCAATCCTCCTATCTCTGCCTCATGAGTGTTGGGATTAAAGGCATGTGATACCATGCCTGGCAAGAAAAGCTTGCTTTTTGCATGTATGTGTGGTGTTGTATGGTATATGTGTAGTGTATGCACAGATGCACTTGAAGGTGTGTGGATGCCAGAGAATGTCAGATGTCCTTCCTTTATTATTCATTTGAGCATTTCCTTGAGATGGAACACCTCTCTGAACACACAGAGCCTAGGTTTTCATACACCCCAGTGTTTCTCCAGTCTTTGCTCCCAACAGAATTGAAGCTACAGGTGTTTATGTGGGTCCTGGGGAATCAAATTTGGGAAGTTTCAGGCACTTTCAGACTATCATGTTAGAGCAAGCACTCTTACCGGCTAGGCCATCTCCTTAGCCCAGAAAAACTTATTTTCTGTCTCTCTCTCTTTTTTTTTTCTTCCCGAGACAGGGTTTCACTGTAGCCCAAGATGAAGTGGAACTCACTCTCTAGTACCAGGCTGACCTCAAACTCATGGTGATCATCCTACCTCTGCTCCCCAAGTGCTGGGATTAAAGATGTGAACCACCATGACCGGCTTAGAAAGACTTTTTAACAAGAATGTATAATTATTCAGGCATTTTATTCATAAAAGACATGTAATAAGACCAAGGAAATACCAAATAAACTCAACTTATTCTTGTTTTCAACCATTTGTTATTTTCCTTTGGTAATAATAGTGTATTGACTAGGCCACAAGACAGTCTTCTTTCAGTACACCAACTTACTCAATTATCAACCAAGGCTTACTTTATTTTTCTATCAAATGCATATAAACTTTTGTTAGGAAAGGTTATTTTCTGATTTTCTTTTTTTCTTTTATTTTTAAAAAAAATTTTTTGTTTATTTTTTATTTATTTATTTGAGAGCGATAGAGAGAAAGAGGCAGATAGAGAATGCGCGCACCAGGGCCTTCAGCCACTGCAAATGAACTCCAGATGCATGTGTTCCACCTTGTACATCTGGTTTACATGGGTCCTGGGGAATCGAGCCTTGAACTGGGGTCCTTAGGCTTCGCAGGCAAGTGCCTAACTGCTAAGCCATCTCTCCAGCCCAGAACTCCAGATGCATGTGTACCTTGTGCATCTGGCTTACACGGGTACTGGAGAATCAAACCTGGGTCCTTGGGCTTTGCAGGCAAATGCCTTAACCACCAAGATGTCACTACAGCCCCCTTCTTTTTCTTTTTTAAAAGTGTATAAATGTGCACATGTGCATGCATGGCCTGTGGAAGCCAGAGAACAACGCTGGGTGTTGTTTCTCTGTAATGTTGTCCGCATTTTTTGAAACAGGGTTCTCTCAGCTCCAGAGATCTTCTCATCTGTGCCTCCCTAGATCTAGAGTTACAAGCATGAGCCACCATATGCAGCATTCTTTTCTTTTTTTTTTTTTTTTTTTTTTTGGTTTTTCAAGGTAGGGTCTCGCTCTAGCCCAGGCTGACCTGGAATTCACTATGGAGTCTCAGGGTGGCCTCGAACTCATGGCGATCCTCCTACCTCTGCCTCCCGAGTGCTGGGATTAAAGGCGTGCGCCACCACGCCCGGCTCATATGCAGCATTCTTATGTGGGCTCTAGGGATGCAACTCCAAGTCCTCATGCTTGTAAGACAAGCACTTCCTCTACTGAGCTATCTAACTCCTCAGGTCTCTGATTGTCTTCAAACCCTTAGGTAATTCACAGAAAGTTAGGCAATCTGATAATGAAACTATGAATGAGAAGAACCACCAACCAGGATAAAAAAAACTCCTAAGGGAGGCAGGATGGATAAAGACTAGAATTGATGACCATTTTGGGAATCCTAGCACACCTCAGAAATGAGGTGTATTGAAAATACTTGAAAAGTGGATAGAGCAGTAACTAGCACAGACTAGGTAAAAAGGCTTCAATGCCTATTAAGACAGGCCTTGAGTCAGACTGCCACTTACTAACAAAATGACTTTTGGGCAAGTTACTTAACTTCAAGCCTCAGGTTCCTCATCTATTGAATGGATAAAATAACAGTACTTACCTCTCTTAACAATGTTGTGAGGATTAAATTAATCAATATCTGTTAAGTGCTTAGAACCTGCTTGGAATATATTAAATGTGCAACATAATTACATATTGATAGAACTCTGACCCAGCTATACTACCTAGGTATCCGCCCAACAGAAATGACAAGCCAAATCTGCAGAAATGTATGAATAAAATGTCCCAGTGAGGCATCATTTGTAATGAAAAAAAAATGGGAACACCTTAAGTGTCTATTAATTATGACTTGTTTATTCAATGGAAAGTAATGTAGATATTAAAAATGAAACTGTAAAAAAGGACACTGGAGATTTATAATTGCCAATATATAGAAACATTCACAGTGTGGGGATGTGAAAAAGACAAGTTATAAAACATGTTATAACAGGGTCCCATTTTAATTTAAAGAAAGGAGAGATATACATGGTAAAATATATATATACATTTACATATATATATATATATATATATATATATATACATAATGTTCTATATAAATAAAATACTTTATTTTTATTTTATTTTATTTTTCCAGGTATGGTTTCATTCTAGTCCAGGCTGACCTGGAATTCACTATGCAGTCTCAGGGTGGCCTCAAACTCACAGCAATCCTCCTACCTATACCTCCTAAGTGCTGGCATTAAAGGCATGCGACACCATGCCCGGCTAAATAACATACATTAAATTAAGAATGAAAGAAAAAGGAGCAAAAGGAATCTTCTATTGCGAAGTGATGATCAACAAGTCATTTTAATGCCTCTTATGTTTTAATTTTGTTTCAGAAAGATTACATATGATATACTTCAGTCTTAATAGCTATGTGATAGGACAGAAGTTCGAGGGCTTAAAAGAATCACAAAATGCTTCACTTAATCAAATAGAATTTAATGTTTTCACATGGCTTATGACCTTTAGTGGCAATAGAGATAAATATATAAAAATTAATAGAATTAGCTTCTTAAGACCATGAGATATCAAGGCACTAAAGACCTCTTGGTCTGCTCATAATTTCCATTGGGAAGGCTGGCAATTATAACTATACAGAGTAATACAAAGAAAATTAATTGAACAATCTAAACAAAGAGTAAATAATAGCTTTTTCTACAAATTTCAGAATATGTACAGGTATGACAAAGAACCCAATACAGGTAGTTTCAAGAACTTATTATAATAGGAATTAGTGGAAATCATCTATGGTAACACGTAACAGAAAAATTAAATGACAGTATATGATTATTACCTCTATACTAAAATAACCTCTGTCCACATAATCACCAAGAAAAAGGTATCGTGTATTAGCAGGTGATCCTCCTACTTCAAAAAGTTTCATCAGATCAAAAAATTGGCCATGGATGTCACCACACACTGAAACAAGAAGATTATTAGATATGAAAAAAAATTCTCTGAATTAACAAATTTTACTTAAAACTCTACGTTCTGTAACATAAGAGATAATGTAAATGCTATCAAGAAACATCTGAAAAGCACTAGTTGAAAAGCACTAGTTTATGAAGAGTCACCCTAGGTCTAATATATAACCAAGTGTTTTTATGTTCAAAATCTAGAACAAGATGTAACAGAAGTAATAAGATTTGTGGTCAGTAGCAAAATTTTCATCTAAATTTACAACTTTAAGAAGCTAAAAAAGTGGGGAGAAAAAAAGAAGCTAATAAAGTATTTAAATTACAAGATGATAAAATTATAAGATTGGCAATAAAATCTCTATTCCAACTCAGTATTTTCTATTGACCTTTAAATGATTAGGCTTTTGATATGACTTCAAGGTATTTGCCCCTAATAATTAAAAGCCAAATAAGTGTTGAATGAAAATAAATATGGCCAATACAACTGATGAAACCTTCACAAGAGCATAATAAACTAACTTCATGTTTATGCACTGAGAACAGGCAAAAACTTTTTTCAAAAGTACAGAAAATAATTTATAAAATCAAGATACTGTCCATGTAATATTAATCAGTACATAATATAACTACCTAAATACTGGAGTAATAACATACAAAACATTAAATAAGTTACCTGTAATTGGAGCTTCTACTTCTATCATCGTTTTCTCCCTCCGAAGGATAGCAGCACCCTCATTGATAATTCTAAGTGCAATTTCTTCATCTACCCGACCTTCTTTTACCAGATGGTTCTTCAGAACATCAACCCTGGGTATCCCATCCATATCAAATACTTCTTCAGATGTTAACCGATGTGTTGGGGGGAAAGGGACAGCTGTAAATTTTTAAAATTAACACAAAATAAGTCATTAATATATATTAACATAAAAAATGAATCATTGGAGCCAGGCATGGTGGTGGATGCCTTTAATCCCAGCACTTGGGAGGCAGAGGTAGGAGGATCGCCGTGAGTTCGAGGGCAGCCTGAGACTACATAGTGAATTATAGGTCAGCCAGAGCTAGAGTGAGACCCTACCTTGAAAAAAACAAAACAAAACAAAAAAAAAAAAAAATCACTGGATCTGAACTGAGTAAAAATTTTAATATAAGGACAGGTGGGGTGGCTTATGCCTATAATCCTAGCTCTCAGGAGTCTGAAGCAAGTAGAGATTGTCATGAGTTCAAAGCTAGCCTGGTCTAAAATGAATTCTTGACAACTGGGGCTACAAAATGGCACTCAGTCTCAAAACAAAACAAAACTAAAGTAAAAACAAGACAAAACAAAAACTAAGTTTAAAAGAAGGGCTACATCCATCAAATTCTCCTAAATTCATAAGACTTATCCCATTAACCTGTGCTTACTTCACTCTGTTGGAGAATCTGATTTTTTCTCTTTTAGAGGATAGCAAGGCTCTTGCATTTCAGCCAAGCACCAGCTGAAACTACAGAGGAATTGGGGAGATGAGCAAGAATGCAACTTCCATGGTGAGTCTGACAATCAGCGCCAGGGTGAAGGAGACAGATGCTGAGGATACTCAACACCTACCAAAGCAGAGATCCAGAGACTCCTGAGAGCTCATCACTGAAGTAGACTTAAAACACACCCGTCATGGCTCAGGGAACTTTGTGGAAGAGGGGGCAGAAAGATATTAAGAGCCACAGGTTGGGACATCATGCCCAGAGGCATTGCCTTCCCCCAACAACTGACTGCTGCTCCCACAACCCCATGGGGAACACCTGCATCCCCACAAAGAGGGCCCCCAGCAGGAGGGGGGCAAGGCTGAGGGAAAGGATGGTACCAGCTCATGATGTATCCATAATAAGCATGTCTGTAATTAATAAGGAACAAATGGGGGGGGGAGCAGAAAGTTTGTTTCTTCTTCATTATTGTGAACAAGCGTTAAATTTTTTAAACCTTTTTTTGCAGCAGTCAGTCATTGGCAAAGAGGTGATTCCAGCCTCTGCTCATGCCTCAAGACTGTAAGCCAAAATAAACAACTTTCCTCCCACCAGCTGCTTTTGGTCAGATGTTTTATGCCAGCAACAAGAAGGTAACTGCATCACTTGGCAAACCTCAAACATGCTATGTAAACCAAGCTGGCCTTGAACCTGGGGCAATCCCTCTTCTGCCTACTCCTCCCAAGTTCTAGAATTAATCTGAAGTGTGCATCATCACACCTTCTTAATGAAGTCTATTTTGACAGTATAATTTTAAGGATATACCTAAGAAAATGTACTATATTAATCAAACAGGTATACTCCATGCATTCACAATAAAGTTTATCAGGGCTGGAGAGATGGCTCAGCGGTTAAGGCACTTGTTCAATTCTTCAGGTCCCACATAAGACAGATGCATGTGGTGGCACATGTGTCTGGAGTTTGTTTGCAGTGGCTGGAGGCCCTGGGGGCTCATTCTCTCTCTCTCTCCCTTTCTCTTTCTATAATAAATAAATAAAAATAATGTTTATCAAATAGACTACTGTTTTCAAATTAAGGTGAGAGAAACTCAAAGTAAAAGTCAAGTAAGTACAGACTCAAATATACAGCAGCTCCTTATCTTCTTGTTAAAAAAAAAAAAAAAAACCTTTAAGAAAAAAAATACCTCACTAATATTTGGGCACACAACAGATAGTATTTTCTTGGAGCAACATGGTCATCATTGTGATATCAGTAACTATGTAGGAGCCTGAACTTCAAAGAGACCAATTGGTCTTTCACATTTCAACATAAAGTACCTAAACACTTGGTGAGCTGAGCTAGAAATATATCAATTACCCAACACATACAGCCTTCTCATACTACAAAAAAAAATGGGAAGAAATTGATCATTCAAGAAGTGATATTAGAGGTGGAGATGTGAATCAGTGGGTAGAGTGCTTGTTTAGGATGCACAAAGCTCTGGGTCCAATCTCCAGCACAGCACAGAACGGTGGCACACATTTATCCCAACACTGAGGAGGTAGAGGCAGGAAGATCATAAATTCAAGACGATCTTTGGCTACAAAAGGAGTTGGAGGGCTACAGAGATGGCTTAGCAGTTAAGGAGTTTGCCTGAGAAGTCTAAGGACCCAGGTTTGATTCCTCAGTACCCATATAAGCCAGATGCACAAGGTGGTGCATGTGTTTAGAGTTCGTTTGCAGTGGCTGGAGGTCCTGGCACACCCATTCTCTCTCTCTCTCTCTCTCATAAATAAAATCTTCAAAATGAGTTGGAGGCCAGATTGTGATAATCCCAGCACTCGGGAGGCAGAGGTAGGAGGACTCCTGTGAGTTGGAGGCCACCCTGAGACTACATAGTGAATTCCAGGTCAGCCTGGGCTAGAGTGAGACCCTACCTCGGAAAAAAAAAAAAAAAAGAAACAAGAGTTTTGCCTGAGTTTCCTGCTGTGTGGCTGTCTGGTGTTTGCTCTTACTTTTGGGTGAGTTTTCTCTTTTTTCGCCATTATGGAACTTCCCCTAGATCTGTAAGCTTCAATATATCCCTTCTTCCCATTAAACACACACACACACACACACACACACCAAGGCAGAAGGGTATCAATCATTTCTAAGTCTCTGAAATCATATCTCTCTACTGCCCTTTCCACCTGCAGCTGCTCCTTCAGCATGCTACATAAGAACTTTTCTATTGACTGTATCATCCCTAACCCATTTTTTCTTTTTTTGTGATAGTAAGCAAAACCTGTACTTTTAACTTTGACTACATGATTTCACCTGCTTTTTTATAAACTGACAATTTATATACATTATATATATTTTGGTTATACTCACTTCCCATTACCTACTCTTTTCCCCCTTCCCCTCAACCTTTTTTTCTTCCCAGCCAGTACCTTTTCCACACTGATGTCTCTCTCTCTCACTCGAGAGAGAGAGAGAGAGAGAGAGAGAGAGAGAGAGAGAGAGAACGACCCACTGAGTTTAATTACAGTTACTCCCATGAGCAGGTGCAAGTGGTTAGTAACCAGAGCACAAGCAACTTACCAGTGGCTGCACAACTAAATAATATGTCTCCCCCACCCATCACAATCTTACCTGCCACTAACATCTCAGAGAGATGGGAGCCCCATTTCGGTTTTCTTTCTTTCTTTCTTTCTTTTTTTTTTTTTTGGTCTACAGAATGCTGGGATTAAAGGAGTGTGCCACCACACCCAGTCCCCATTGCTTTCTACTCCATCTAGAACAAGGCCTTAAAACACATTATGTTCAACTAAATGGCAAGTAAATTTCTAATTAAAAAAACTCAAAGTATGTTTATCACCAAAGATAAACAATTATGTATATTATAATCAAATTTGCTCCCATCAGTAAACCTACTGTTTAAAACTTTATAATCTTTTTTTTTTTTTTTTTTTTTCAAGGTAGGGTCTTGCTCTGGCCCAAGCTGACCTGTAATTCACTACGTAGTCTCAGGCTGGCCTCGCACTCTCAGCAATCCTCCTACCTTCATCCAGCTCCCAAATGCTGGGATTAAAGCTCTATGCCATCACGACCCACTTAAAATTTATAAATGTTAATGAACTGATTTCTAGTTTCTTTGGAAACCTAAAAGACAAATTTCTGAGATTAGGATAGAAATACATTTTCCTTATTAAGCAAAGAAAATTTACCATTCTATTCAGTAAAAGAAAGAGTACTTAATTTTTAAGATGCCGTGTTTTATTTTGTTGAGACAGGATCTTGTGCAGCTTGGACTGGCCTCAAACTCACTACAGTGGCCTTGAATCTTTGAAGCCTCCACATCCTGAGTACTAGGATGACAAGCATGTGTGTACTACCACATTGGTCTTAAGATGCTGCCTTCAAAAAAAATTGTGTGTGTATGCACATGCAGAGGGAAAGAGAAACAGGGAGAAAGAGAGGTAGGGAGAAAGGAAGGGAAGAGGAGAGAAAGAATATGGGTGCACCAGGACCTCTTGCCACTGCAAATTAACTCCAGGTGGGAGTGCCATTTTGTGCATCTGGCTTTACTGAGTACTGGGGAATTAAACCTGGGCTGATAGGCTTTGTAAGCAAACACCTTTAACTGCTGAGCCATGTCCCCAGCCCAGATTCTGTACTTTAGACCATGAGTTCTTTCCTAACAACATAATTCTATTAATGGATGGATTCTGCTCAAAATACAGAGCTTCCTAAAAACTCACCCTAAGGACCACATTTCCCCTACTCAACCAGACATAGTTGGCCACTGCATGCTCACACACACTGTGAATGCTGCACTGCAGTCACTTTGAGGTGCTGACACTTTTTAAAGAATTGTTTTGGTGCTGGGCATGGTGGCACACGCCTTTAATCCCAGCACTTGGGAGGCAGAGGTAGGAGGATCACCATGAGTTTCAGGCCACCCTGAGACTACATAGTGAATTCCAGGTCAGCCTGGGCTAGAGCGAGACCCTACCTAGAAAAATAAAAAAATTGTTTCGGTGCATATGATGTATGCATTTCTGAGTGAGTGCCAGCATGTCATTATTCAAATGAAAAAAAAAATACAAACAACTTCCATACCAACCAGCTAGTTACCTGTACACCTATACTTCATCAACTTCCCTCCCTCCCTTCCTTCTGTCCTTCCTCTCTCCCCTTTCCCTCTCTCCTTTCCTCTCTCTGGAACAGGTACAGGTGAGTGGTAGAGAAATGCTACCCATTCATAGGGAAGTCAATGACAACTATCAGGTATTAGTGTTCTTCAAACAACACAACACTGTAAGTAAAAAAAAAAAAAAAAAGTTTCTCAAAAGAAAGTATATTTCAATGTTTCAGTAAATAAGAAAACAAATGAGAGTTGAGGGGTATGTATGGTGGTGTTTTGCAGCTGGAGTGGTTGCAGCAGGAACAACCTGACCAGGCCAAAGAGAATCGACCAAATATAATTTGGCCTTAAAAAGTTAGGAATGGGGGCTGGAGAGATGGCTTAGCGCTTAAATGCTTGCCTGTGAAGCCTAAGGACCCTGGTTCTAGGCTCTATTCCCCAGGACCCACGTTAGCCAGATGCACAAGGGGGCGCACACATCTGGAGTTCGTTTGCATTGGCTAGAGGCCCTGGCGTGCCTATTCTCTCTCTCTCTCTCTGTCTCTCTGCTGTCACTCTCAAATAAATAAATAAAAATTTTTTTTAAAAAGTTAGGAATGGTGGTTCACACCTTCAATACCAGTATGCAGGATTCTCAAAAGGATCAAGAGTTTAAGGCCTTAACTGCTAAGCCCTCTATCCAGTCTGGGAAACTTTAAAAGCACCCAAAAGAACTAATTAGGGGCGTGGTATGGCTTCAAGGCTGGAAAGGGAATGAATTACAGCATTGTTTCCAAAAGAAAAAAATGGTTGGAATTAAAGTGTCCACTGAGGACCTACATAAGCATAACAAACATATCAGCTTTAATGGACATGGGAAGTACCAATAGAAAAGCTGGGGCCTGCAGAACAGGTACATTTGTCATACCAGGAAGAACAGGACTAGACTAATCACTATGAAGAAAGGACTTGGTATACTTGGTAATAAAATGGAACTTCTTGGGGAAGTTCTTGTAGCCTATCTGAGCTACAACATAGGGAGAGAACCTATCTCAAAATATATTAATAAGAGGCTGGGAGATGGCTCCGTGGGTAAAGTGCTTGCTATGTAAGCATGAGTTTAGATCCCTAACATCTACATAAAAGGCTGGGAGCCATGGCATACACCTGTAATCCCAGAGCTGGGGTGGTGTAGACAAGATGATCCCCAAGACTGCTGCTAGCTTGTCTAGCCAAACCAGTGAGTCCCCAGGTTCAGTGAGGCCCTTTTGCAAAAATAAATAAATAAATAAGGTAGAGAGCAATACAGGAGAATAATTGATGTTGACCTCTAGCCTCCACAACCCCACACACACCACACAAACATACACATGCAGAAAATTATAAGTAGAATTTAGATTGGAGTAAATGCTTCTATACAGATCTAAATAATTTCCATCAAAAATCAATATTCTGGGCTGGAGAGATGGCTTAGTGGTTAAGGCACTTGCCTGCAAAGCCAAAGGACCCAGATTTGATTCCCCAGGACCCACTTAAACCAGATGGACAAGAGGGCACACACATCTGAAGTTCATTTGCATCGGCTAGAAGCCCTGGCATGTCCATTCTCTCTCAAATAAAAATAAAAATAACTAGCTTCTTCCCTAACACATACACAAAACTAGCACTTCACAAAATGTTTATTTTTGTAGCTTAATTAAATCTTGGTTCTCCTAAAGGAAAGCACTTTTCTTCAAAGTAGACAGTACTTACTGTCCCATTGGCTACTACTTCTTTCAGCTCTCCATTACCTTTTGCAATATTGTTACTTTTTCACATCTAAAGTCCACAATTTCAGATCTTTTATTGCTCAAGTTTTATTCTTTTGTTCTCCATCTGTCCATTTATTACATTAAGAACCCAGAGAACGACTTCTTATAAACTCATCCACCCACTATTAAACTTGAGTGCTGGACTAGAGTATGGCTCAGCTTGCAAAGCATGATTGCCTGGGTTTGACTCTCCAGTATCCATGTAAAACCAGATGCACAAAGTGGGGATTATCTGGAGTTCTATTTACAGTGGCAGGAGGCCCTGGCATGCCAATTCATATTCATTTATTCTCATGCCCCCCAGTCTCCACTTGCAAATAAATAATGAAATATTTAAAACATGAATGGGGGGTCTGGAGAGATGGCTCAGTAGTTAAAGGTGCTTGCTTGCAAGCCTCATGGCCTGAGTTCAATTGCCCAGTACCCATATAAAAAGCGAGATACACAAAGTGGCACATGCATCTGGAATTCATCTGCAGTGGCAAGAGGCCCTATAGTGCTTTTATTTATTTATTTATTTATTTATTTATTTATTTATTTATTTTTTGAGGCAAGCCCAAGAGACTGGCTTTTTTATTTTTTTTTTATTTATTTTACTTGAAAGAGAAAGAGGAAGAAACAGAGAGAGAATGGGAGTGAGTGGGCCTTCAGCCACTGCAAACAAGCTCCAGAAGTATGTGCCACCTTATGCATCTGGATGTGGGTCCTAGGGAATCTAATTTGGGTCCTTTGGCTTTGCAGGCAAATGTCTTAACTGCTAAGCCATCCCTCCAGCCCTGGCCTTTTTATTTTTAAGATTTTATTTTTATTTATTTATTTATTAGAGACAGAGAGAGGGAGGGAGAGAGAGTGAGAAAGGTCGCGCCAGGGCCTCTAGCTACTGCAAATGAACTCCAGACGCATGCGACCCCCTTGTGCATCTGGCTAATGTGGGACCTGGAGAATCGTACCCGGGTCCTTAGGCTTCGCAGGCATACACCTTAACCGCTAAGCCATCTCTCCAGGGGCCCCCTTTTTTTATGAGAGAGAGAACTGGCATACCAGGGCCTCCGGCCACTGGAATCAAACTCCAGATGTGTACACCACCTTTTGCACATGTGTGACCTTGAGCATCTGGCATGTTTCTTTCTTTACTTATTGTTATGGTATCACCTTTAATTCCAGCACCTGGGAGGCAGAGATAGGAGGATCGCAGTTGGTTCAAGGCTGCCTTGATAGACTACATAGTGAATTCCAGGTCAGCCTGGGGTAGAGTGAGCCCCTACCTAGAAAAACAAAAAAAAAAATTTTTTTTGAAAAAAAAAAAATTAAGTGCTACTGTTGACTTTCTCAACTCCAAATCTTTTATTCTTCAAAAACTCAATTTTCTTGCATCCTTAATGTTATGATACTAGCACATGTTCTTATCATCTATCTCTACTAAAAAAAAAAAAAAAAAATCCAATTAAAAAAAAAAAATTCAAGCCGGGTGTGGTGGCGCACACCTTTAATCCCAGCACTCAGGAGGCAGAGGTAGGAGGATCGCCTTGAGTTCAAGGCCACCCTGAGACTTCATAGTGAATTCCAGGTCAGCCTGGGCTAGAGTGAGACCCTACCTTGAAAAACCAAAAACAAAAACAAAAAAAAAAAAAAAAAAAAAATTCAAGGGCTGGAGAGATGGCTTAGCAGTTGGGCACTTGCCTGTGAGGCCTAAGGACCCAGGTTCGAGGCTCGATTCCCCAGGTCCCACGTTAGCCAGATGCACAAGGGGGCGCACGCGTCTGGAGTTTCTTTGCAGTGGCTGGAGGCCCTGGTGTGCCCATTCTCTCTCTCTCAGCCTCTTTCTCTCTCTGTCTGTCGCTCTCAAATAAATAAAAATAAACAAAAAAAATTTTTTTAAACCAAGCCGGGCATGGTGGCACATGCATTTAATTACAGCATTCTGGAAGGTAGAGGTGGGAGGATCACTGTGAGTTCAAGGCCACCCTGAGACTACATAGTGAATTCCAGGTCAGCCTGGTCTAAAGCGAGACCCTACCCTGAAAAAAAAAAAAAAAAAACAAATCAATTTCTACTATTCATCCTCAACTAGACAAAGCACAACCAGATTGACTTAGTCAGAAATTAGTTTAGGGGCTGGCTCCTATGGATGAAGTGCTTGCACTGCAAGCCTATGGACCTGAGTTGGGAACCTTAAGCCCCATGTAAAAGTCAGAAGCTGTGACTGGCTTCTGCAATCCCAGCATGCCTAAGGTTAGACTGGACAGAGGTGGAGACAGAAGAATTTCTTGAAAAGTTCATGTACTAGCTAGTGTGGCAAACAGAGCAGTGAACAAGGAAGCCAATCTTGAAACAAGGTGGAAAACAAAGACTAACACCCAGAAGTTGCCCTCTGATCTCCACACACATGCCATGGCACACATGCGTTCCTTCACAAACATACACATGCATGAAAAATAAATTTTTTAAACTTGTGTTTAAGTTTTCTTTAAACTTATTTTATTTGAGAGAGAGAAGGCAGATGGAATGTGCATGCCAGGGCCTCTAGCAAACAAACTCCAGATGCATGCGCCACCTAAAGCATTTGGCTTTACATGGGTAAATGGGGAATCGAACCTGGGTCCTTTGCTTTCCAGGCAAGTGCCTGAACCACTGAGCCATCGCTCCAGGCCAAAATTTGTCTTTGAGGCAGGGTTTGGTCTCTCTGTATAGCTTAGGCTGGCATGGAAATTGCAAAACTTGTGTCTCCACCCCCAAGTGCTGAGGTTAAAGGCAAGTACAACATTCCTGGTAATAGTTTCTTAATGACTAAAAAACTGAAGAAAAATAAACCCCTGAATCTTTTTTTTTTTTTTTAATTTATTTGAGAGAGAGACAGAGGCAGAGAGAGAGAGAATGGGCACACCAGGAGGGCCTCGAGCCACTGCAAACCAACTCCAGACGCATGTGCCACCTTATGCATCTGGCTTACGAGGGTCCTGGGGATTAGAACCTGGGTCCTTTGGCTTTGCAGGCAAGTGCCTTTACTGCTAAGCCATCTTTCCAGCCCCACCCCTTGAATCTCATTTTTAAAATCTTTCTCAATTTAACTATTCTCAGTCTTTTATATATAATTCCAATCTTTGTTTCCAACTATAATTGCCAATTTAACAAATTTCTAAAGAAAATTTACTCGCTTATGTTCTCATAAGAAAAGTGGTATCTGCTTCACTCCCATATCCAATCACTTATCCAATAAATATCTACCTTCTAATATTGAGAGTCTGTATCACATCTGGTTTTTTAATTTGACCATCCCTCACTTGAACTACTCTGCTGATATACCTAAGCCTAATTTAAGCCTCTGCCCTCTTTAATAATTTGTTCCACATAGTATTACCAGAGTTAGCTTTCAAAAAGATAGTACATTGGTATTCTACATTAAAACCTTCAAAACCAGTATTAGTGATGGCTACTATTGGTTCAGTACTCATCACATGCAAGGCCAGGCACTATGGTACATACTTAACATGCACTATCCTCAATAGTTACATAACTCTATAGAGTAAGATTTTATTAGCTCTAGTTTATAGATGAGTTAAAATTAAGACTTGTGAATGTTAAGATCTTGTTCATATGAGAAGGCTATTATTATTAAGGGGCAGAGCTAGTTTTCAAAGTCAGATAGTCTAACTGTAGAAATTGTGTTCCTAATCATCCACAGGCTATCCTGCTTACAAGCTTAAGTTTCAGCTCCTTAACCTGGTATACAAAAAAAAAAAAAAAAAAGTCCTTCACCACTTGCCACTCCTTGTCAAGTACATTAGGTACTATTTACTATATATTTCATCTTTTCTTTCAAACTCTGTAACTTTCTACTTCCATTTTCTCTACTCCATTTTTACCTTCTGTGTCTGGAGAAATTCTTCTCATCTTTCAAGGAATATGTCAAAACATTTTGATGCTCTCTTTTCAAATTAAATCCTCAATTCCTTTATCATTCCAGCAGCCCTTTGTTTTTCACTGATCTTATTTACAATAATGTCTCCTGTCTACACTCCTGCGCTAAAAATCCATTTTAAGCTTTTCTTTTTTGGAGAGGGTCTCATGAATACCAGGTTGGCCTCAAGCTATGTAGATGAGGATGACCTTGAATTTATGATACCCCCCACTTCTACCTCTTGAGTGCTGGGATTACAGGCATATGCTACCATATTTCATTATGCAGCACTGCGGATCAACCCAGAGCTTTGTGTTAAGCAACCACTCTACCAACTGAACTACATCCCTGTCCCCTTCCTTAGTATCTTATTCAATTCTACATCTCCAGTGCCTAGCAAAATGCATTGTACATGCAGGTATTCAATAAATAGTGTACAAGTAAATGGGCCCACCTTCTACTGATTTCAATCCTACCCATCCTTCAAGGTCTCTTTTCCTTTTATATATATTAAATAAAAAATATAATAAAATAAAATAAAATAAAATAAAATAAAAGCTCCCCACACCATTCCAGCCCCGAGTCATTACCACCTCCTTCAAACTCTATTTATTGGCTCTGCTACTTAATCTGGTATTTATCAATCATACCTAATCATACTCATCCTTATGAAATACACTAACTTTTCATGAGTACTTATTTCTCCAAGAATTAAGACTATTTGGGGGCTGGAGAGATGGTTTAGTGGTTAAAGTGCTTGCTTGCAAAGCTAAATGACCCAGGTTCGATTTCTCACGTAAGCCAGATGTACAAGGTGGCACATGCATCTGGAGTTCATTTGCAGCAGCTGGAGGGAGGCCCTGGAGCACCCATTCTCTCTCTCTATTATCTATCTGCCTCTTTCTCTCAAATAAATAAAAATAGCCGGGCATGGTGGTGCACGCCTTTAATCCCAGTACTCAGGAGGCAGAGGTAGGAGGACCGCCATGAGTTTGGGGCCACCCTAAGACCACATAGTGAATTCCAGGTCAGCCTGGGCTACAGTGAGACTCTACCTCGAACGGCCAAAAAAAAAAAGACTATTTTACTTCTGACACTTTTGTTGTTTCTTATACTTCTGAAGCATGTAGCAGGAACTTAAATAACTGTTATTTGATAAATCTGATATCCTAAAATAAATTTTATATACACAGGTATAAAATATTTTTATAATGAAATGAAGTCATATGTTTGGAACTAAAAAACACCTCATTTAATAAATCAAGGTTCCTTTAACCAAACTTTGGCTTACATCTCTTGCCAATTCATTCAATAATTCTGGAACCTGAAGCTTTTGGCTTTCTACTGAGCAGCTGTATTTCCTACTTGGCATTTTCCTTCTAAGATAACTTGTTACCATAGTGTTCTCTCTCCTCTCTTAAACACATACACATTATATTCTCTGTTCCTTTGCTTTCTCTAGGACACATGGTACTAAAGATTTATTTTAATACAGTTATAGTTTAACGGGGGTGGAAAGAGAAAGAAAAATCATTTTAACGAGTTATCTTTATGCAAAAGTCTACAAAATATTCTGTAAATAAAAACTAAAATTAAAAATGCTATAAAATAGAAACAACACTAGCAAGCATCATTGAGGTAGCTATGTGACCCCCAAGACCTATGTGGATCATCCAGAAATCATTATGAAAATAAACAATCCTAGTAAAGTTGAGGTACTGGAAACAGTTTTCTCAAATGACCTCAGATCTACAAGCAGGACATGGCAAAGGAACCTAAATGAATCATAAGGCTGCCCACCAAAAACATTAACAAACACGCTTCAGAATTTTGGTGCAATCTGAACGTGATAACTTATGGTCAATAAAGTCTACGAAATAAGGAGGAAATGTTGAATATAAAAGAAAGCTGTCACTTGTGTGGGGTGTATGCCCATAATCCCAGCATTTAGGAGATGGAGGATGATCAGGAGTTCAAAGCCAGCCTTGGGCAAACATTGAGTTTGAGGCTACTCTAACCTACATAAGATCCAATCTCAAAAATCCAAAAGGAGGGGCTGAGGGGAAGAAGGGGAAAGAAAAGAGGACCTAGAGAAATGGTTCAGTGGTTAAGTGTACTTTCTGAACAAGCATAAGGGCCTGAGATCCCTGAGTTCAAATCTCCAGACCACACAAAAACATTTGGGTGTGGTCATTCTAGCCTTTTAGGCCAGTCCAGTAAGGAAGCAGAGACCTGGGAATTGTCAGAGCTCCAGCTCCAGCTCCAGGATCAGTAAGAAACTTGACTTAAAGCCGGGCGTGGTGGCGCACGCCTTTAATCCCAGCACTCGGGAGGCAGAGGTAGGAGGATTGCCGTGAGTTTGAGGCCACCCTGAGACTCCATAGTGAATTCCAGGTCAGCCTGGGCTAGAGTGAGACCCTACCTCGAAAAACCAAAAAAAAAAAAAAAAAGAAAAAAGAAAAAAGAAACTTGACTTAAATTAGAAGGATGGAAGAATGTTCTGTGTTCCACTCTAGCCACTCCAGGCAAATAAATGGGGCATCACCAGGACACACATACATGCATACAACACACACAGATTTTTAAAAAGAAAATTGTCACACTGTAGGTGTTAAAACTGCATAATTGGGGCTGGGGAAATGGCTTAGTAGTTAAGGTGCTTGCCTGCAAACCCTAAGGACTCAGGTTCAATTCCTCAAGACCCGCATAAGCCAGATGCACATGGTGACACATGCCATCTGGATGGAGTTCGTTTGCAGTGGCTAGAGGCCTTGGTGCACACCTCCCCCCTCCCTACCCCCTTCAAATAAATAATTTTAAAAAACAGCATAATTCAGACATTCTCTAAATGATAAAAATAAGTTTTGCATTAATAAAATTTAACCGCAGTGACAATCCAGCTTCATAAATTTGAAACTTAAGTCTATATAACAAAACACACATCATTTTAGAGTAAGAAAAGAACTTGGACAATTCAGGTCAAGTAAATTTGTAGGGTGATGAAGGAAAGCAATATACCTAAACTCAAGGAGAGAAGGAAGGAGGGTGGAAGGGGGGAGGGTGTTGTGTGTGTGTTGAGGCAGGATCTCACTGTGTAGGCTAGGTTGACCTCAAACTCACAGGGTTACTACCTTAGTCTCTTAAGTGCTTAGATCACAGTTGTAAGGGGCCACTATGCCCCACTAGGGTTTTGTGTTTTAAGTCAATGTTGCTGAAGAAGCAGTAAGGCACATGTGAAAAAACTGCCCCATGTCTTACCTAGTTTGTTTCCATCTTCTTATTTGAAACATTAAAAGGGGAGGAGGGGTCTGGCGTGGTGGCACACACCTTTAATCCCAGTACTGGGGAGGGCAAAGGTATCACTGTAAGTTTGAGGACAGCCAGGAACTACATAGTAAATTCCAGGTCAGCCTGGGCTAGAGTGTAACCCCTTCCTTGAAATACAAACAAAGCCTGGACTGGAGAGATGGCTTTGCAGTTAAGGTGCTTGCCTACAAAGCTTAAGGACTCAGGTTTGATTCCCCAGTACCCACGTAAGCCAGATGCACAAAGTGGCTCATGCTTCTGGAGTTTGTTTGCAGTGGCTAGAAGCCCTGCCACACCCATTCTCTCTGTTCTCTACTTGCAAATATATAAATAGAAAAAAAAATTTTTTTAAGCCTAACAGAAGTTAAAGGGACATTAAACTACCTCACCCAAAGCACTTGTGCTAAAAATAAAAAGCTTTTGGTTTGTAGCTGTTGTTTTGTTATATGCCCCAGGATGGTCTTGAACACATGATCCTCCTGCCTCTGCCTTCCAGGTGCTGGGATTACAAGCATGTGACATGAGCCAGCAACTAGACTACTAGACTCAGAACTGAGTTTGCTTTAATTAGAAAACCTAATTACACATAATGAGTGACATGGAATTGCTATTAACTGTAACAAGCTCTACAGTATTCAAATTTCCCAAACTTAAGAAGTGAATTACAAAAATGTGGTAAGTACAAGATCTATATTCCCTTAAAAATCTACATGGAAGGCTGGAGAGATGGCTTGTCAGTTAAGATATTTGCCTGCAAAGCCAAAGGACCCATATTTGATTTCCCAATACCCCTTGTAAACATGCATCTAGAGTTCGTTGGCAGTGACTGGAGGCCCTGAGGTGCCCATCCTCTTTCTGCCTCTTTCCCTTTCTCAAATAAATAAATAAAATATTTTTGTAAAATATACATACAGGGGCTGGAGGGATGGCTTAGCAATTAAGGCACTAGCCTGCAAAGCTAAAGAACCCAGGTTCAATTACCCAGGACCCTCGTAAGCCAGATGCACAAGGTGCTGCATGCTTTTGGAGTTTGTCTGAGGCGGCTGAAGGCCCTGGTGCACCCATTCTCTCTATCTGCCTCTTTCTCTCTCTCTCTCTCTGTCTCTCACTCTAAAAAAAATAATAATTAAAATCTACATGCAGGCCATGCATGGTGGTGCACCTCTTTAATCCCCAGCATTCAAGAGGCTGAGGTAGGAGGATTGCTGTGAGTTTGAGGTCAGCCTGAAACCACAGAGTTCTGGGCTAGAGCAAGATCCTGCCTCAAAAAACAAAACATATGCTTGCAAAGCCAAAGGACCTTGGCTCGATTCCCCAGTACCCACGTAAGCTGGTGGCACATGTGTCTGGGGTTCATTTACAGTGGCTGGAGCCCTGGCACACCCATTCTCTCCCTCTCTCTGTCTTAAATAAATAAATAAATAATATTAATTAAAAAAAACATAACAACAACAACATGACATTCAGGGCTGAAGGGATGACTCAGTGGTTACGGCACTTGCTTACAAGGCCTAATGGACCAGGTTTGATTCTCCAGTACCCACATAAAGCCAAATACACAAAGTGGCATGTGCATCTGGAGTTCGTTTGCAGTGGCTGGAGGCCCTGGTGAGCCCATTCTGTCTGTTTCTCTTCTCTTTCTGCTTGCAAATAAATAAATAAATTCTACATGCAACAAAATGTGGGTCTTCTGAGTAGAAGGATAAAGTGTAAAATTTAGAGACAGTAAAAAAAGTTCCAGGGCTGACAGAAGCTGCAAGAAGCCATTCTACATGCAGTTCAATGGAAGAAAGAGAAATCACCAGTGAAGATAATCAACAGTGGACACTGCAAGCCTTATATTTGGCCAGTCAGGCCAAAGGAGCCAACGGGTACAATAGTGGCACGTCTGTTATGGGGGAAACCAACTGCCCTCTAATTGGACTGGAGGCCCACTCCATGGGAGGGAATACATCCCTGATACTGAAAACTTAAAACAGGGGTAGTCGTGAGCCCTAGGGGTGTAACGTCTGCTGTTGTCTGGCTAAATGTATATACTATGCTTATCAAACTGCCCAGTAAGCACTTCTGTTAATGTTCACACCCTTATATTAATGATATTCTCACTTTTGGTACAGAATCTTCTCTTTTCAGATGGCAGAGACCTTGGGACAACTCAGAAGGTATCATGGTGATGGAAAGAAATGACCGCAGTGCTCAGCACTGCAATATCTCTATCACACCTTCCAAGGCTCAGGGTCTAATGTGGAAGAGGTGGTGGAAAGAATGTAAGAGCCAAAGGAAGGGCAGGACTCCATACTACATGCTCCCTCCAGACACAAAATGGCCTGGATATCCATGACCTCACAGTGCCTGACACTACCTGCATAAGACCATCATAAGAGGAGGAAAAGATCATGACATCAAAAGTAAAAGAGAGACTGATTGAGATGGGGAAGGGGGTATGATGGAGAATGGAGTTTCAAAGGGGGAAGGTGGGGGGAGGGAGGGTGCTACCATGGGATATTTTTTATAATCATGGAAGTTAATAAAAAATAAAAATAAATGCAAAAAAAAGAAAAGCTCCAGGGAGTAACAAGATATTTGTAAACCGGGTGTGGTGGCACACACCTTTAATCCCAGGACTTGGGAGGCAGAGGTAGGATTGCTGTGAGTTCAAGGCCACCCTGAGACTACATAGTGAATTCCAGGTCAGTCTGGGCTAGAGCAAAACCCTACCTCAAAAAAAAAAAACAAAAACAAAAAAGATACTTGTATTATTTATATATGTAAAACTAGTACCACATCCTGGACTTAAAAGAAACCTGCACCTTACTTATTTTTGGTATGTATGTGCATGCGTGCATGATTACGTGTGTGAGTCAGGGCATCTACATGCCACAGCCATGTGTGTGAAGGTCAGAGGGTAACCTCAGGTGCCAATCCTTGTCTTCTACCTTGAGGCAGAGTCCCTTGTTTTCATTACTGTTCACCACTGCCTTTGCCTGGCTAGTTAGCCCATGGGCTTTAGGGAGCCTCTCCTGTTTGTACCTCCCTTCTCACAGTGGAAGCACTGGGCTTACAGGTGCCCACCACAACGTCCAGCTTTTATGTGGGATCTGGGGATCCAAATTCAGGTATGCCTGCATGGCTTTATTTATTAAGCCATCTCCCCCTTCCTCTGGTGGTATTATAGCCTGCTACAGTGGTGTTCCCACCTCCCATCTTGCCTTTGCTTCCTAGCTTAAACATCCTCAGCTTCCAGCTTCTTACATGGGGTCCCACTTAATCCACTGAGACCCCTTTTTTCCCTTAAATTTTGCATCGTGCCACTATGCAGCATGGCTAGCCTTGAACTTGCAGCAATCCTCCTGCTTCTGCCTCCATAGTGCTGGGATTACAGATGTGAACCACCAAGTATAAACAAAATCTGCATTTTAAACAAATTAAACTTAATCTATACACAGTGGTTCTTTATCTTCAGGTAACCAATATTCTCAATCAAATATAACAGTATGGTACAATAATAAATGTAAGATACAAATATAAGCCTGAAGATGAAATTCAAAAGCGGATTTTTTTTTTTTTTTTTTTTTTGGTAGCCAGGAGTGGTGGCACACGCCTTTATTCCCAGCACTTGGGAGGCAGAGGTAGGAGGATCGCTGAGTTCAAGGCCACCCTGAGATTCCATAGTGAATTACATATAGGTCAGCTTGGGCTAGAGTGATACCCTACCTCAAAAAGAAAAAAGAAAAAAAAAAGTGGATTTTTGGACCCATATGAAAGGTGGACTTCCAAATAACTGCAGAGAAAGCTAGAGACAAGACTCTTTACACAGAGCAAACTATTCTGCTGCACACTACCTCCAAACATGTGATCTGTATCAAGAATTCTAACTGGCTAAAAATTCTATAAAGAAATGAAAATTCAGGCTGGAGTGATGCCTCAGCAGTTAAGGCACTTGCCTGCAAAGCCTAATGACCTGGGTTCAATTCCCCGGTACCCATGTACAGACAGATGCACAATGTGTCACATGCATCTGGAGTTTGTTCTCAGTGGCTGGAGGTCCTGGAGCACCCATTCTATCTGTCTCGTTTCTCTCTCTGCTTGTAAATAAGTAAATAGAAACATATTTAAAAAAATTAAAAAAAGTTAGCAGGGGGTGGGGGCAGGCTGGAGAGATTGCTTAGTGATTAAGGTGCATGCCACAGAAATGCCAAAGGACCCATGTTCAAGTCCCCAGGACCCACATAAGCCAGATGCACAAGGTAGCACATGTGTCTGGAGTTCGTTTGCAGCAGCTGGAGGCCCTGACATGCTCATTCTCTTTCTCTCTATCTGCCTCTCTAATAATTTTTTTAAAAAAGTTAGCCTGAGCCGGGCATGGTGGCACACACCTTTAATCCCAGCACTTGGGACACAGAGCTAGGAGGAACACTGTGAGTTTGAGGCCACCCTGAGACTACATAGTGAATTCCAGGATAGCCAGAACTGCAGTAAAACCCTACCTCGAAAAAAAAAAAGTTAGCTGGGTGTGGTGGCACAAACCTTTAATACCAGCACTCTGGAGGCGGAGGTAGGAGGATTGCTGTCAGTATGAGGCCAGCCTGAGACTACATAGTAAATTCCAGGTCAGCCTGAGCTAGAACAAGACCCTACCTCATAAAAACAAAAAAAAAAAGAAAAAAAAATTAAATATGAAAATTTGTCTCCATGAAGAAGATGCAACTAAGTGCATGAGATATGCTAACCATGTTTTAGAACCAAAACTTTTCCAGACTAAAAAGCTCTTTTCCTACTAAACTTATAAAGAAAAAAGGCTTGCTGGGAGTGGTGGTGCACATCTTTAATTCCAGCACTGGGGAGGCAGATGTAGGAGGACTGCTGTGAGTTTGAGGCCAGCCTGAGACTACATAGTGAATTCCAGGTCAGCCTGAGCTAGAGCAAGACCCTACCTCGAAAAACACACACACAGAAAAGAAAAAAGGCTTTAATTTCATACCCAATCAACTGTCAATAACTGGTCATGCACTCACAACTCACCCCTAAGGAATCTGCCTTATTCTTGGAGTCTCATTTCTACTGCATTAAAGCAGTACAGGAGGGCTGGATAAATGGCTTAGCGGTTAAAGCATTTGCCTGGGAAGCCTAAGGACCCAGGTTTGATTTCCCAGTACCCATGTAAGTGATGCATGCGTATGGAGTTCCTTTACAGGGGCTGGAGGCCCTGGTGCACCCATTCTCTGTCTTTCTATTTGCCTCTTTCCCTCTCTCTCCCAAATAAATAAAATAAAATAAAATAAAATAAATCAAAAGTGGAGCTAGGCATGGTGGTGTATGCCTTTAATCCCAGCACTCGGGAGGCAGAGGTAGGAGGATCGCCTAAATTGGAGGTCAGACTGAGATTACACAGTGAATTCCAGATCAGCCTGGGCTAGAGCAAAACCCTACCTCGAAAAACCAAAAAAAAAAAAAAAATCAAAAGTGGTAGGAGGATCGCTGTGAGTTCAAGGCCATCCTGAGACTGCATACATATTGAAAGGTCAGCCTGGGCTAGAGCAATACCCTACCTCGAAAAAAAAAAAAAAATCATCATCAAAGAAGCTCAGATTGAATTTTTTACTTTTTTCTTTATTTGAGAGAGCGGAAGAGAGGGAGAGAGAATAGGCACATCAGGGCCTTCAGCAGCTGCACGCAAACTCCAAACACACGTGCACCTGGCTTATGTGGTTCCTGGGGAATGGAACCTGGATCCTTTGGCTTTGCAGGTGTCTCAACCGCTAAGGCATCACTCCAGCCTCAGACTGAAATTTTTTAATTTAAAAAGAAAACACACAAGGAAAAAGTTTTCTTGTTTATAAGTCTTTCAATGGAAAAACAGGGTCAGGTCTCAAAACTGGGCTAACTGTTTAAACAGTGTGCCAATATATTTGGGAAGCTGAATAAATAAATGACATCTATTTCAAAAATAAATGTAAAAAATACAGAAACCTTAATAATTTCAAGTTATTGATCAAGCTACATGGCGAAGAAAAATCATTTTGGAATTGCTTTTAGTATCCATAGTAGCACCTGAAATTGACGGGCTCTCCCAGCAAGCATGGAAGCTTAAACCACTCTCAATTAGCCCTCAATTCCTCTATTTTAAACAAATCTACTTATGTCCTGTGACAATCACCCACTAATTCTTCCCTGACTCAGAAACATCTCACTTTTCCTTGCAGAGTATGTGGTGTGTGTTGTAAGATGGGAAAGGATAACTAACCCCTTTTGACCAATACTGATGGTTTTGTAGGTAAATATTTCTTTCCATGCCCACGACCTGTTATTTATTTATTCCCCCTTCTTTTACGCAGCTGCCTCCCGAGCCTGTTCTGCACTTACAAAAGTCTGAGGCTGCTATAAACCCTGTCCTGGTTCAATCCCATATGGTTCCAGCGTGGGCGCGGGGTGCACCCGAGGGCCGAGCGCGAACCCCGGCGCTGGCTGCCTGGCATCAGCATCCCGGCGCGGATAGGGCGGACGGCTGTCACCGGGGAAGGAGCAGGCGTGGGCCAGCGCCGAGCCAGCGGTTCCCCACTGCTCGTCGCCCCAGCCCCGCGTGGCTCACGGTGTCGGGGGGGCGGGGGGGGGCCTCGCTGGGCCCCGGCCAGGGACCCGGGTGCAGCTGTCGCGAAGCCGGAAGCTCGTGTCGCGGTCCCTGCGGCGCCGCGGTGACAGGCCGAGGGGGATCGGGCGGCTAGAGAAGCCCGAGTGCAAACCACCCCTGGCCCGAAGACGTACATACGGGACACCGCGGAGCCACCGGCCCGGCCCGGCCCAGCCCAGCAGGGGCCCGCCCAGGGGCCACTCCCCAAGGGAGGCAGCCAGTCACTCGCCCGCCCGAGCCGGCCCGCTCCCGAGGGGAGGCTCCCGCCCGCCAGCCCGCCCGCTCGGCTCCTCACGCCAGGCCCCCCAGGGCTTCATCCACCTCTCACCTTTGACGACGCGGTCAGCCCCGGGAGGGGGCGGCGGAGGCGGGGGTGGGGGCGGTGCAGCCCGGGCCGGCTCCGGGGCGGCCATGCTGGGCCCGGGGCTCGGCTAAAGTGCTGGGCCGGGCAGGGTTGAGGGGGGGGGCGGGGGAGGCGGCTACCAGAGCCAAGCGGCGGCGCCGCCGGGGAACATGGCGGACCCTCTTTTTTTTTTTTCCCTTCACAGGGGCTGAAGACCGTCATGCACCGCGCCGGCGGGGGCGGAGGCGGGGCAGGCTTCAGGGACTCGGGCAAAATTACTGAGGGTAGAGGAGACGCGGGAGCGGGACAAGGGATCGGGTTAAAATTACTGGCACGATGAAACTTAAGGCTAGAGTGCCCGGGGATTAAAGAGAGCAAGGAAAAAACAGACACTAGCTCACAATGAGCTCTCAGTAAAAATGAAGGGGTGATCAAACTTCAGAGTCTCCTAACAAACAAACGAACATTTTACCTACCACTGGACAAGATTGTAAAGCCCCTGAGAAATGACCATTCAAAATGACATTTGAGCTGGGCGTGGTGGCGCACGCCTTTAATCCCAGCACTCAGGAGGCCACGTGGTAGGAGGAGCACATAGAGCTCAAAGCCAGTTTCGGACTAAAGAGTGAGTTCCAGGTCAGCCTGGGATAGAGTGACACTACCCTGAAAAAAAAAATGGAATTTGAAACAAATTCTGACTCTTGTGTGTAGAGCTTGGAATGCTCAAGTCTGAAGGCACCCAATGAAAATGCAACTGGAGCAGTTTATACTCCAGGGTTTAAGAATTAAAGCCAGTAAGGAGAAATGAGGCAATAGTCAAAGAATCTGCAAGATTCACCCAAAAGGGCAATACTCTTCTTGACTCATTGAGAAAATAGATTTGGAAGGGAACTGGAAATTACTTTATTATTATTATTTTTGTGCATACACAGGATCTGTGCCCAGGTGACTTACAGATATAGATACCTAAGGTGATCAACATTCATGGGGTTGAGTGACAAGAACCTACTGCTCCGTCAATAATGACTGACTTTGCATGGAGCTAGAGAGATGGCTTGGCGGTTAAGGCGTTTGCCTGCAAAGCCAAAGGACCCAGGTTCAATTCCCCAGGACCCATGTAAGCCAGATGTACAGGGTAGCGCATGTGTCTGGAGTTTATTTACAGCAGCTAGAGGCCCTGGCGCACCCATTGGCCCTCTTTCTCTGCCTCTTTCTCTCTCTAATAAAAAATGTTTTTAAAATGACTGACTTGGTCTGGAGAAATGCTTAGTGGTTAAAGCACTTGCCTCTGAAGCCTAAGGATCCAGCTTTGATTCCCCAGTACCTATGTAAGCCACATGTACAAGGTGGTGCATGTGTCTGGAGTTCAGTTTGCAGTGGCTGGAGGCCCTGGTATGCCCATTCTCTCCCTCTCTCAATCTACATCTCTCTCTCAAGTAATTAAACAAATAAATGTTTTTAAAAGTGCTTAATAATGACTGAGTGTAGGTACCAGGTATGTTGAATCATGTTCAAGGATCAGCATATGTACATACCAAGATGGTGAAGGATCCAAATAGGATGAAGCAAGAAACTCCTGCACATCCTCCTACTCTAACATTCATGTTCAGAATCTGTTGACAGTGGAGGGTGACGATTAGATAAGTAGAATAAAGGTCTCAGTGCCCTTCCACTTCTTTGAATCTCAATGATTCTGAGACCTGAGGTTTTAAAAAATGAAGGATAGGGAGCTGGAGAGATGGCTCAGCGGTTAATGCACTTGCCTGCAACGCTGAAGGACCCAGGTTCAATTCCTCAGTACCCACATAAAGCCAGATGTGCAAGGTGGCACGTGCATCTGGAGTTTGTTTGCAGTGGCTGGAGGCCCTGGTATGCCCATTCTCTTTCCCTCTCAAATAAATAAAATATTGGTAAAAAATAAAATGAAGGAAAGCCCAATGGGCACTCTTTCCAAAGGGAACTCAAAAATAGCTTAGAGGGAGGGAAGGGACTCTTGGGTGTGAGAAAGGGGTGAAGATGGCTCTTTCTGGCATAGAAGTACTGTAACACTCAAGGTGAAAGGGAAGCGGCAGGAGGCCATGGGAAGAAAGCAAGAGACAGGAGGCACATCACAGACTGTAAGGTAGAGGGAGGTCACCAAGAGTACATGAACCAGGAATGAGTTTGTCAGAGTAATTTGAAAGCCCAGAAACTCTCCTTAGGAGTGGCAGAATTAAGTATGCAATGTATGGGGTACTCCAGGCAGTAAAGGGATAGGAAACACTACGGCAGTGATAACAAGGAAAAGCACAATTCTTCAACTCCTCCTTGGCTTCTCAGTTTCACTGTGCCAAAGGCCATTTCAGGGTGGAGAGATGAGTTAGCGGTTAAGGCACTTGCCTGCAAAGCCAAAAAGGGACCTCAGTTCAATTCCCCAGGATCCATGTAAGCCAGATGCACAAGGTGGTGCATGCGTCTGGAGTTCGTTTGCAGTGGCTGGAAGCCCTGATGCACCCATTTTCTCTCTCTATCTCTCTGCCTCTTTCTCTCGCTCTCTCAAGTAAAAAATAAGTTTTTTAAAAAGAAAAAAAAAAAGGCCATTTCGGGGCTGGAGAAATGGCTTAGCAGTTAAGGCTTTTGCCTACAAAACCAAAGGACCAAGGATTCCCCAGGACTCACGTAAGCCAGATGTACAAAGTGGCACATACTTCTGGGGTTCATCTGCAGTGGCTGACAGCCCTGGCATGCCCATCCTCTCTCTATCTGCCCCCTCTCTCTAAAATAAATAACAAATTTTTTTGAAGCCATTTCAGGGCTGGAGAGATTGCTTCGTGGTTAAGGTGCTTATCTGCAAAGCCAAAGGACCCAGGTTCGATTCCCCAGCACCCACATACACCAAATGCACAAAGTAGCACATGTGTCTGGAGTTTGTTTGCAATAGCTAGAGGCCCTGGCGTGCCCATTCTCTCTCGGTCTGCCTCCCTAAATAAATTTTAAAAATTAAATATTGAAAAAAAGAAGGCAGAAATAAAATTTTTAAACTGTTTAGGGTTAGAGAAATGGCTTAGCAGTTAAGGCACTTGCCTGCAAAGCCTAAGGACCCATGTTCGACTCTTCAGAGCATGTAAGCCAGACGCACAGGTGATGCAAGGTCTCACAAGATGGCACATATATTTGGAGTTTGATTACACTGGCTGGAGGCCCCAGCATGCCAATGCTCTCACTCTCTCGTATAAGGTTAAAAAAAAAAAGAGGCCAGTCTGTTGGGCTTGCCTCAAAAAAATATTTTTAATTAAACAAAAATAAAATAAAAAACCATTTCATATAAATGTCCAAGCCTCCCCACCCAAAAGAAAACAGCAAGAGCATACAAAAGTAAAGGACAAGGGATTAAATAGAACTATCTTATAGATTTATTAATGAAAAATACTTTACAAAAACAGTATGTTTTGCCCTAAAATAGTTTAGCTGACTCTGAAGGTTTACAACGGCGACTGAGCAAGTGGCAGTAATGGCTCTGCTGCTGAGGACAGGAGGGTATGTTAGTATGCCTGACTCTATCTGTTTAGAAGGGCAAATGTTATTTTGGCAGCTCCACAATGTAGACCTAAGGTTTGGGGCATAGCCAAAGTTGACAGGCCATAATACCTGGACAGGTGGGCTGCCCTAAATAATGTGGTCAGAACTATGACCACAAGGATACGTGTCCATCCAAGGATGGGAGATACAGGGAAGACCTAAGGTAAGGTAATTGGGATGGAGGGAAAAACAAAAGATATAAGTTCAGGATAGTAGGGACCAGAAAATAAGGGCTAAGGTGGAGGTAGGGGCTTAGCAGTATGCAGGAATAAAATGATGACTTTAAAATGATAAGGAATGGCTAGTGTCCAGATTAATATAATGTACTCAATTTTAAAGTGGCTCAAATAAAGCCCTAAACAGCAGATACTTCCTTTTGCTAGGGGAATCAATCTCACTATACAGCCAATGATGACCTTGGACTCCTGATCCTCCTGCCTCCATCTTCCATGCACGAGGATTACAGGTGCATCATTGCGCCCGGTTTATATAGTGCTAGGGGTCAAACCAAGGGCTTCGTGCATGCTAGGCAAGCATTCTATTGACTGAGCTGCATCCCCAGTCCTAAAGTTGAAACTTCAAGTATTCTCCAAGAGCCAGGACTCTATAGAGGTTCTGGAATCCCCTAGGAGAAACTGTCAAATCTTTTGTTGTTAGTTTGTTTTTAAAGTCAGGGTCTCCAGTAGCCCAGTCTGGCCTTAAAACTCGTTTTTCCTACTTCCACTTTCCAAATGCTGGGATTATAGGTGTGTTCCACCATGCCTAGTCTGAAAATGCCAATACTATGTTGAGATGAGAATAGCACAACCATGGCAGGGATGCAGGGTATCAACTCTGGCACTGTACAGTTTTATAGAGAAAGGTGTGGCTCCAGGAAATAAAGGGATAGCCCTTACCACCTGCTGTGCTGCATGATCCTAGTCCTGGTCTGCTCTCTTCCAGGGGCATCTGCTAGGACAAACGGAAACCCCTCGTCCCCTGTCCCTATCCTCCTGTACCTAGATTGGGATATGTAACTGCTTTGCCTCCAGTCATCATCTGGGGGCATATCCACTCTTCGAGGACCGGGTGTTCGAGACCCCTGGACAGGACCCGAATTCCAAGCTGACCTCAGGGGTAAATGAAGACTGCTGGATGATGGGGACACCAGGTGAGGGTGAGGAGGTGAATGACAAAGATCCCCCCAGGACCGAGCATGAGGAACTTGAAGGCCCTGGCTTCTTTCTGGCAGTGTGGCAGTGTGGGTTAAATGCGGAGTGCCTTCTGGAGTAGTTAGGAATCTGGCTCCAATGTGCTGGTTGGGCTCTGACCATGGCCCCCAGGAAGCATCAGTTCTGGAACGATGGGGAAGACTCCGGTAGTTCAAAGTCCTTCCTGTGTACTTGATCCCTTGGGAAGTTTCACTCCTGTCACACATAGCCAGAAAGTGTTGGACACTCCTCGAAGTTCCTGGAAGAGAAAAGAAACCCAAAGACTAAGCATCTTCAGAAAATAGTGTTCCTTCCCAGAGGACCACTGCTGGCTGGTCTACCTATCACTTCCCTTCTTCAATAGCACACATCACAAAGGAAAGAAGGAACCCAGCTTTGCTTTTTTTTTTTTTTTTGGTTTTTTGAGGTAGGGTCTCACTCTAGCCCAGGCTGACCTGGAATTCACTGTGTAGTCTCAGGATGGCCTTGAACTCACAGCGATCCTCCTACCTCTGCCTCCAGAGTGCTGGGATTAAAGGCGTGTGCCACCACACCTGGCTAGTTTTATCTTTTTAATTCTTTTTATTTCTATTTTTAGTAGTAATGGAGATTGAATCTAGGGCATAATGCATGCTAAGTAATCACTCTACCAGTGAGCTATATCCCAAGCCCTAAAATTCTTAATATGTTAAAATCAATTCTTATCTCTATCTCGAGCAAATGAAATAGTCTTAGATGTTGCCATACCTGCCTCATTCCATATAACCCCTTCACTAACATACAGGCATGCATGCACACACACTTCACATAACATAACAGACACCAAGTATGGTTCATGAATATAGCAAATACATTTTCCTTGCAAACTCTTGGAGCAAATACTCTAAAATCTCACTTGGCTTTTCTTAACATGGTACCTCCTTCATTCTACTTAAGCTCCTTCTCCTTAAATTCCTGCACAATTCTGAAATCAATGTTTTTGTTCATACCACTCCTCCCCCCATACCAATATAGAATATCATGTGTGCGTACACGCTGCAAAAACGTGTGCAGAGTCCAAAGAACACTTGGTGTCCTCCTCCTTTACTCTCCTGTCTCGTTTCCTTCCTGAACCCAGAACTGCTGTTTTTGGTCTGGCTGACCAGCAAGCTCCAGTGAGTCTCTGGTTTCTTCCCACAGAACTGGGGTTGCAGAAGCATGTGGCCAAGACCAGCTGTTCACATGGGTGCTCAGTAATTGAACCCAAGGCAATTATGTACCTTTCAGGCCTTGTTTATGAGGCAAGTGCTCTTGCCAGCTTTGCCATCTCCTCAGTTCCTAGAATGTCTTTTCCACCATCACACCAGTGACATTGTGGGCTGATTTGTTCTTTGTAGTGGTGGACAGGGACTGCCTTGTGCATTGCATGATGTTTAGCAGCATCTTTGCCTCTGCCCCTTTGGTGACAAGTAGTATGTCCTCTCTCCCCACTGAGAGCCCCTGCTTTAAAATGTAGATTGAGGGCTGGAGAAATGGCTTAGCAGTTAAATGCTTGCCTATGTAGCCTAAGGATCCCGGTTCGAGGCATGATTCCCCAGGACCCACGTTAGCCAGATGCACAAGGGGGCGCACGCGTCTGGAGTTCGTTTGCAGTGGCTGGAGGCCCTGGCGAACCCATTCTCTCTCTCTCTCTCTCTCTCTCTCTCTCTCTCTATCTGCCCCCCTCTCTCTCTCTCTGTTGCTCTCAAATAAATACATAAAAATAAACAAAAAAAAAACATTAAAAAAAATGTAGATTGAGCCAGGCGTGGTGGCGCACGCCTTTAATCCCAGTACTCGGGAGGCAGAGGTAGGAGGATCGCCATGAGTTCGAGGCCACCCTAAGAGTACATAGTGAATTCCAGGTCAGCCTCGGCTAGAGTGAGACCCTACCTCGAAAAACTAAAAAAAAAAAAAAAAAAATGTAGATTGAACCCTTAAGGAGAACATCTTACAGTGGAGGTCAACAAAAGCCAGAACGATACTGCTCGCCACCCCAGGGACCACTGGGTCTGTACAATGATAAGAGATCTGCAGAGAAAGGGGTTTTCCAGCATGCCATTCACCCTTAGCCTCCTATAGCATCCCTCAGCTAAAAATAAATGGAAGGACAGAAAATGAGGTAATATAATCACTTTCAGTTTGGTGGGGAGATCCCAAAGTCTAGGTGTTAACTACCCTTCATCACTTAACACCTTATTCTATCATGACTGAAACAGTACATTCTCAGAGCTGAAGGCGCCAATTTGATCCTGACGTAAGGAGCTTGAAACATGGTGTCTAAAGTATGATTCAGTAATAGCTCATCAAGATCAATGCTTGATCTTAAGGCAGTAATTCATATTCTTATAGTTTTACTCCATTCCACTTGGGACATCACACCTTCCCACCAGGTATATTGATTTGACACTGAAAAGGTACTATATTCCAGCACATATTAGACTGGAGGAGTTACCTGGGGGTCTATAGGGCTCCCCTGCCCCGCTGGGCATCAGGACATCTGGGGACAGGAACTGTGGTTGGGGAGGGTAGAGATGGGGATCATAGAGAAATACAGGAGGGTCATGGATGGCAGGGAGGGAAGAGGAGCTGGAACAATGGTGCCCGGTTTCCAAAGTCTTTTTCCTCACGTTTGATGAATCCTTATAATGAGACAAGACAAAAAAACACAGAGATGAGGATTAACACATGGCAGGATGTGGTTGGATAAACACAGTGAGGCAAGCAGGGGGAAATGGAGGGAACTACAGCACAAACCAAACCTTTACTAGAAGGAAAACAAGGTACTTTACCACTTTCCCTGTCAGCCCTTCTGGTAAACTCTGAAGTTCACATGCTCTTTCTTTTACCAGTTTTCATCAGATCCCTTACTTCTCTACCTCTACCACTCAGATTCTTAGCAAACTCTCTAATGCTAACAAAACAAATTTAAATATAGGGGCTGGGGGCTCACAGTGTTGGTGAATGCCTATAATCTCAGCACTCAGGAGACTAAAGCAGAGGGATCACTGTGGTTATGAGGCTAGCCTGGCCTATATAGTGAGTTCAAGGCCCATCTGGGCCACATAGGAAGATCCTGTCTTAAGAAAATCAAAACCAGGGGCTGGAAAGATGGCTTAGCGGTTAAGCACTTGCCTGTGAAGCTTAAGGATTCTGGTTCGAGGGTCGATTCCCCAGTAGCCATGTAAGCCAAATGCACAAGGTGGCGCATGCACCTGGAGTTCGTTTGCAGTGGCTGGAGGCCCTAATGCCATTTGCTCACGCTCGCACGCGCACTCTCCTTCTCTCTCTCTCTCTGTCACTCTCAAATACATACATACATACATACATACATACATACATACATACATAAATAAAAGAAAATCAAAACCAAACAAACAAATATAGTAAGAAGGATGCTGCACAATGGTAGAGTACTTGCCTAGCATGTACCAGGACATGGGTTCAATCACAGTGCCACAATAAATAAATAAATAAATAAATAAATAAATAAATAAATAGAGATGGCTTAGCCTAACAACCCAAGTTTGATTCCCCAGTACCCATGTAAAGCCAGGTACACAAAGTAGCTCATGCATTTGGAGTTTGTTCACAGCATGTAGAAGCCCTTGCAAAGAAATAAAAATATTTTTTAAAAAAATCCTGAAGGCCGGGTGTGGTGGTGCACGACTTTAATCCCAGCACTCGAGAGGCAGAGGTAGGAGGATGGCTGTGAGTTCAAGGCAACACTGAGACTATAGCGAATTCCAGGTCAGCCTGGGCTAGAGTGAGACCCTACCTCAAAAAAAAAAAAAAACAAAACACTAAGAGGCTAGGCATGGTGGTTCGCTCCTTTAATCCCAGCACTTGGGAGGCAGAGGTAGGAGAATCACTATGAGTTCAAGGCAAGCCTAGGACTACAGAGTAAGCTTCAGGTCAGCCGGGCTAGAGTAAGACCCTACCTCGGGAGTGCGGGGGGCAGGACTAAGGGATTGAGAAAATTAAATTATTCCTTATTCTCAGTGTTGGGAACTAAACACATCTGTTGAAATACAGAACCAGCAGTTCCGTTCACCTTCTTGCCTTACCACTGCTACTCCCCGCAGCTGCTTCTTGTGTGCTGTCTCTAGAGAGTTCCAGATGAGCATGTCTGGCTCTATATACATTTCCTTTTGTGACAGACCCAGAAATATTTTGTTTATCACCTGAAACACTAATACATCCAAAACTGAATGGACATTTTTCCAAATTCCTTCTGGTACCACGTTTTCCTAAGTCACTCGGACAGAAATACTGGCATTGCCCTTGACTTCCTATTTCATACACACAATTCCCGTAGTAGCATTTCCACTTACAAATTTCATATTTAAATTTGCCTAGACTACAGCAAAAGCCTCCAATCTGATCTTCCCATCTCCTGTAACCTGCTTACTAGGATCTACAAACTCCTATGGGACATGGTGTGGCTCATCTTCCTCACTTAATCTTCCATCATCCCTTTAGCTCTTATACACACACTCTTCTTTATTTCCCTCCTCCTCTTATCATCATTATTATTTGAGACAGCATCTTGCTAGGTAGCCCAGACTGACCGGGTAGTCACTATGTAGTCTAAGCTGGCCTCAAACTCGAGATTCTCCTGCCTCCTCCTGAGCACAAGGATTACCAGGCAAGCACCACTACACCTAACTTAACCTAACCTCCCTGATGTTTCTAAACACATCAGCTCATCAGAACCCATGCGCTTTACACTTTCTTATCTGTCACCAGGAATACTGTCCCATGGCTCAAACATTCATATCACTGAGCTCTCTGACACATTACTACCTCTCAGAGCCAATGTCTCTCACTCCCTATCAAAACCAGCCCTGAGGAAGGCCACTACTACCTCCCTAACTCCTTGTTTCCTGAACTTATCTATAATCCATCATAATTATCATTGTCTTCGGTTATGCCATTTGTTTCTTTATTGTATTGCTCCCCTAGTAGAGTAAGTTTATTTTCATGTCAATATCCCTAACAACTGGAGCAATGAGGCACTTAGTAAACAACGTGTTAAATAAAACAATCTATATACTAGCACACTGAATTCATTTAATAGACTACAAGCTATTCAAGGGCAGAATCACTATATGCTTGTAATAATTATCAGGAGTCCCAGGAGAAGAGTGTTCCACAAACAAAGGAATTTTCACTAGATTAACACACTTCTCTGCTATCTCTTTCCTAAGCAACCTTGTTTCTTTTTCTCTATTTCAGAAAAAGAACCACCTTGAACCTGATGCTACTCAAAGATATACCCTGGCTTGTCTCCTCATTGTTAAGCTTTTTCCCCCTCTTTTCAGCAGCCAGGATTCCCAATTCTCTATCTCTAGTTCCAATGTCTCATAAGCAAAGGTCTACCAACTATCTCCACTCATGCATAATATATCCAAAGTTAACTCCCCAAACACACAATTATCAGCCCACAAAACTTGGATACCATCCTTGATTCTCTTCCTTACATCCAGGCAGGCAGGATGGCATGGAGTCTCTTATCATTACTTTCTAACTGGCTCTCTCATATATTTACTTCTCTCTACCCTTCAAAATTCTTCACTTGATATTAGCCAAAAGGACAAGAAGCGATTTCTCCTTCAAAATTCTTATGTGACCTGTAGAGCATTTTGAGGTCCAGGATCTGACCTTTGCTTTATATTCCTTTCCATCACACCTGCCATCATTCTCCATCATCTCCCCTTCCTCACCAGTCTCCAATCCTGCCGTGCCAAATGAACCTCTTCTAATTCTACTAAAGTTCACTTCAGACTCCTCCTTTGCCTGCCATTTTCATGTTGCTTCTTCCAGGAAGCCTTCCTTGATACTACAATTTAGACATCCCTTCCTTTTTTTTTGGTTTTGTTTTGTTTTTCAAGGTAGGGTTTCACTCTAGCTCAGGCTGACTTGGAATTCACTCTGTAATCTCAGGGTGACCTCGAACTTACAGCGATGCTCCTACCTCTGCCTTCCGAGTGCTGGGATTAAAGGCGTGCACCACTATGCCCGGCTAGACATCCCTTCTATAATGTTCCCACAGGAGCAAATCTTCATCACATTATAAAACCATTTGTGCTTCATCTGTCCCCTGCTCCATGAAGCAGGGAAGGTAGCTAACTTGTGCATACAGTAGCTTCAGCACCTGTCACAATTCCAAAACATAAATTCAACAGGTGTTTTTTTGCTTAAAAGGATGCATTAAATCAATGAATAAATGCTTGATGTAAGCCGGGTGTGATGGCGCACGCCTTTAATCCCAGCACTCGGGAGGCAGAGGTAGGAGGATCACCGTGAGTTCGAGGCCACCCTGAGACTCCATAGTGAATTCCAGGTCAGCCTGGGCTAGAGTGAGACGTGAGACCCTACCTCGAAAAACCAAAAAAAAAAAAAAAAAAAAAAGCTTGATGTAAACGTCAGACAGGGTAGTGCACACCTTTAGTTTCAGCACTCAGGAGGCAGAGGTAGGAGGACTGCTGTGAGTGTGAGGCCAGTCTGGGACTACAGAGTGAGTTCCAGGTCACCTGGGGCTAGAGTGAGGCCCTGCCTCAAAACAAACAAAAAGTCAAAAGATGGGCCTGGAGAGATAGCTTAAGGGGTTAAGGCATTTGCCTGCAAAGCCAAAGGACCTCGGTTCAATTCCCTAGAACCCATATAAGCCAGATGCACAAGGGGGCGCATGTATCTGGAGTTCGTTTGCAGTGGCTGGAGGCCCTGGCATGACCATTCTCTCTCTCCCTCTCTCTCGAATAAATAAAAATAAAGTTTTAAAAAAAGCAAAAAAAAAAGTCAAAAGAAAGCAAGCTATGACAGAAAGACCATCTTTTCTGAAAATGAATGGCAGATGTGAATTTATTTAGCAATTAAATAAATTAACAATAAACTGAGGGATGAGGAGAATGAGTGCCTCTTGGGAGGAAAATGAAGGGCTAATAGGACAGAAATATCATTTTCATAGTATAACCTTTGGAAACTTTTCTTTTTTTCCAAGGTAGGGTCTTACTTTACTCAGGCTGACCTGAAATTCACTATGTAGTCTCAGGGTGGCCTTCAGCTCATGGCGATCCTCCTACCCCTGCCTCCCAAGTGCTGAGATTAAAGGCATGAGCCACCACGGCTGCTCTTCTTACTTTTTTTTCTTTTTGAACCTTTTGTTTTTTAATTTTTTATTTATCTATTTGAGAGAGAGAGAGAATGGGCATGCTAGGGCCTCCAGCCACTGCAAAAGAACTCCAGACGTATGCACCCCCTTGTGCATCTGGCTTATGTGGGTCCTGGAGAATCGAACCAGGATCCTCTGGCTTTGCAGGCAAATGCCTTAACCACTAAGCCATCTCTCCAGCTCATCCTTTTGAACCTTTTTAATTGCAACATGTATTTAAAATTTCCTTTAAAGGGGGTAGGGTATGGTTCAGTGGTAGCTGGCTTGCCTAGCATGTATCCTAGGTTCAATCCCAGCAGTACAAATGAAAAATACAATTAAAACTGTTTTTACCTGTTATTAAAGAGAATTGGTCAGACATGGTGGCACATGCCTTTAATCCCAATACTCAGGAAGCAAAGGTGAGATCACTTTGAGTTCAAGGCCAGTCTGAAACTACATAGTGAATTCCAGGTCAGCCTGGGCTAGAGTGAGACCCTACCTCAAAAAAAACAAAAAGAGCTAGGCATAGTGTTGCACACCTTTAATCCCAGCACTATGGAGGCAGAGGTAGGAGGACTGCAGAGTTTTCAAGGCCACCCTGAGACTACATAGTGAATTCCCGGTCAGCCTGAGCTAGAGTGAGCCATACCTCAAAAAAAAAAAAAAAAAAAAAAAAAAAAAAAACAGGAGGAGAGAGAGAGAGAGAAAGAAAGAACGAACGAATGAACTGGTGGCTAAGCTTCAATGTACTGAACACTCTGCATCCTAAACTCTATAGAAATGACAACAGGGGGCTGGAGAGATGGCTTAGTGGTTAAACGCTTGCCTGTGAAGCTGAAGGACCCTGGTTTGAGGCTCAATTCCCCAGTACCCACGTAAGCCAGATGCACAAGGTGGCACATGCGTCTGGAGTTCATTTAAAAAAAAAAAAAAATGACAACATGTGAAACATGTGAAATGACAAGGATGTGAAATTCATAACAAATGGATTACCTATAAATGTAGCTAATGGTAGTATTTGAGTTTGTTGGTTGTTAATTTCTACCAACTTGTACTCTCCTATCCATTCCACTTCATATTATTGCATTAGTACACTGTGGAAAGCCTCACAGGATTGGGAATAATGGCACATAACTGTAATCCCCAGCACTTAGGAGGCAGAGGCAGGAAGACTGTCACAAGTTCAGAGCAAACTGGTGTACACAGTATACTCTAGACCAATCAGGGTTATATACATAGCAAAACCTTGTCACAAAAGAAACCAAAATGAGTAAGGAAGAGAAGAAGAAAAAAAAGGGAGAGAAGGAGGTAAGAAAAGAGAGGGAGGGAGGGAAGAAAAGATAATGGAAATTTTCTTTTTGTGTGTAAGCACATGTTTTTTGTTTCCCCACCCCCCCAAGGTAGGGTCTCACTCTATCCCAGGCTGACCTGGAATTCACGATGTAGTCTTAAGCTGGCCTTGAACTCATGGTGATCCTTGTACCTCTGCCTCTCAAGTGCTGGGATTAAAGGTGTGTGCCACCACCCCCAGGATGCTTCACTTTTGATTGAAGACACACTCAATAGTGCACTGACATAGGGAGGAGAGGGTAAAACAACCCTCCATCCAACTTTGCTCCTTCTGACCCAGTCTGAAGCTTTTGCTTCTCAGATTCTTTTAAGGTTTCCATGAGTCCTCTCAAGATATGGATATGAAATTTCCCCCAAAAGATCTTGGTCCCCAGCTGGAAAATCAAGTTACTGAGAAGTGCCCAGTGGATTGTGTCAGGAGGGTACTAACTTCACCAACTGATTAATCCATTCATTCATTCATTCATTAGGAGGTGAGGCTTAGCTGGGAGAAGTAGACCACTCCAAGTGTGCCTCTGAAGAGTGAATCGGTCCCTGGCCCTTCCCATCACTGCGATGAGGTAAGCAGCTTTCCCCCATGTGTCCTCTCCAGTGTATCAGCCTTGACTCAGGCCCACAGCAATGGAACCAGCAACTACGGACTGAAACTTCTAAAACCATGAGCTCAAATAAATCTCCTCCCTTGATTTCTCAGGAATTTTTCAAAAATGAAAGCTGACTAACACAACTCCTCACACCGTAAGGAGCCCTACAAAATACTCTTCAAAATTGCTTTAGGAAAGGGGCATTTTTCTGAGTTTAAAATAAGTGTGTGTAAATAAAATAATGACCAAGTGTTCTAATTTTCGTTAAATGTATACAGCTTCCCCAAATCACAATCTTCACTTTCTCCCTGTTCCTTCTCCTACACTATATTTTTACTAACAAGTAAGAGATGCTGTGAATAGATGAAATCTGGTTCTATTTAGAAGCTATGGGGAAGAGACTTGAGCCTCCTCCCTCTCGGAGACAATGGTGCCACTGAGACTAAGTTCTTGGTACTATACTGTTCATTCCCCCCACATTCCCTACTGAAGCCTTGACAAGCTGCATCCTTCAAACACACAGGTAGACACAGAACATCAGACCGGTGGTGTTTTTTTTCACACCTTCCCCTGGCCCTGTCCTCAGAGATATGGGAGAATATTGGACTAAGACTCACTAGGTAACACTTGAATCAGATAGATGTGAAAGGTAATGGCCATCTCACTCAAAAGCAGTCCAATAGCAGACCATGTTCTCTTCAGACAGGCCTACATAACCTCTGCACATGCCTCTGCCTTCCCACCACTTACTCCACCCATGCTTCCTTCTCCAGCACACCACAAGGCCCAGCACCTTAGCACCAGAGGCTGCTACCTGAGCTGTAGGCACTGTGCTCGCTCCTTGGAGAATGTGCTCCATTTCCACTGTTGGGGTCTTTGAGAGATCAAGACCAGGGGCTGAGTGCAATCTCCTCTCCACGCCATCTGCAGAGCCTAAAGAAGAAAATATAAGAACAAGTTGAAGCCATCTTTCTTCTAAGGCTGGAGCCTGGAAGCACAAACTCAGTTCTTTCACTAATGAAAAAATATACATCCCTAAATCCAGTGGAGAGATGTGCTCCTAGAATTTGGGCAGTAATTTTCAGAATATGGGCAGATTCCCATAGACCACTGAAGCCATTGAAAAACTTTATAGAAAAGAAGGTAACTGTCCCTCATACTCCCTTATTTTATTTTTGTAAACATAATCAGATTCTCTCACACTTAGGTCCAATATCTACAACTGAGGACATTATTTGATAATGTGATGTTCTAGAGTATCTGTGGTACTATTATCTCCAGTTTAGTTCAGAGCTTAAATGGTAGTTAAATCATAGATACCATATATCAAACTTCATTTGATAAACCAGGAAAACAAGTTCTGATACATGGTTATTATTTTAACCGGGATTAAAATGTAAATCTTCCAATGGTCATCTCACCAGTGCCGTCCTAGCACTCTGAGCAGGAGCGCTTCAAGAATATTCGACATGTATAATGCTCTTTTATCCCTACCCTCCCAGCTTGTCTCAATCACTTAAATCCTACACAACCACTAATGCTGCTCTAAAGTGGATATGTGACTCCCAAGGTGCTGTCCCCAATCCAACTAATTAAGTCTTCTGAAAGTGTATCTGCCCTTGACCTATATTTGGTGTATACATGCATAGCAAATTCCTGGCTCAGTTTGACACTCTGATCGTGATATATGTGTATGTATATGTATATACACACACACACATATGCAAGTATGGTACTGCTGGCATAAATATCGAAGATCAGTTATTTTTAATATTTCCTGGTACTTTATGCAGTGGTTCTAATACCACCACCACCACTTCATCTGGGAGCTTTTAGAATTACAGCTCGTTGGAGACAGGAGACATAGCTCAATGCCTAGCATACATGAGGCCCTAGGGGTTTGGTCCACAGTACAGAGAGACAGAGGGAGGGAAGGAGGGAGGGCAGGGGAGGGAAGAGAAGTCCAAATGCTTATGGCCAAATCCTGGGAACTTTTATTGTTAAAAGGTTCTCTGAAAGGTATGGGAAAATACTGGAGAAAATGTTACAACATTCTTTTTGTTTTGTTTTGTTGTTTGTTTTTCAAGGTAGGGTCTCGCTCTAGCCCAGGCTGACCTGAAATTTATTATGTAGTCTCAGGGTGGCCTCAAACTCACAGCAATCCTCCTACTTCAGCATCTTGAGTGCTGAGATTAAAGGTGTGCACCACCATGCCCGGCTACAACATTCTTAAAAAGCAACCTGGAACTCTCCATTAAAACTGGTAGTAGGGCTGGAGAGATAGCTTACAGATCAAGGCACTTGCTGGCAAAGCCAAAGGACCGAGGTTCAATTCCCCAGTTCCCATGTAAAGCTGGATGCACAAGGTGGAGCATGTGTCTGAAGTTATTTGAAGTGTCTAGAGGCCCTGATGCACTCATTCTCCCTCTCTTTCTTTCTTTCTTTCTTTCTTTCTCTCTCTCTTTCTCTCTCTCTCTCTCTCTCTCAAATAAACATATTTAATTTAATTTACGTATTTATTTACTAGGGAAAGAGGGAGGGAGGGAGAAGTATGGGTATGCCAGGGCCTCCTACCACTGCAAACAAGCTCCAGACACATGTGCCACTTTGTGCATTTGGCTTTACATGGGTACTGGGGAATAAACCTGGGCTGTTGGGCTTTACAAGCAAGCATATTTAACCACTGAGCCATCTCTCCAGCCCTCAAAGGAATAAGTAAAATATTGAAAAAAAAACTGGAAGTATATTTACTTTCTGTCCCAACATTCCTACAGCTAGGAATAAAAGTAAAAGCACCAGCTTCTTTTTTATGTACTTATGAGAGAGAGAGAATGAATGGGTGCGCTAGGACCTCTAGCCACTCCAAGAAATTCCAGATGCATGCACCATCATGTTTATGCTTATGGATACTGGGGAGTCGAACCTGGGTCCTTAGGCTTCACAGGCAAGCACCTTAACTGCTAAGCCAGCTCTTAGGCCTAAAAGCACCAGCTTCTAACAACGTATGTACAAAAATGTTTTCTTCTGCCATTGTTTGTTAGCTAAGAACTAAAAATTAAGTAATGTCCACCTACAACAGAATGATGGAACACCAATATGGCCTCCTCAATATATATATATAAAATAGTGTCCATCCACTAAAAATGTGAATTGAGTTAAACTAGATTACTTGGTTGATTTTCATGAGATACAATGTTAAAAGGAAAAAAAAAAAGCCAGGCGTGGTGGCGCATGCCTTTAATCCTAGCACTCAGGAGGCAGAGGTAGGAGGATCACCGTGAGTTCAAGGCCACCCTAAGACTACATAGTGAATTCCAGGTCAGCCTGGACCAGCGTGAGACACTACCTTGAAAAAACAAAAAAAAAAAACAAACAAACAAAAAAAAAAAATCTCTTATATTATGCCCAAGCAATAAACACATAAACACCCCTGGCAGCATTCTTACCTGCTTGGTTAAATGGATGCCAAGCCACGTCCTGCTGCCTCCATCCAGAAGAGCCAGCTTGAGAGGCCTGAAGACTAGCCTGGTAGAGAGATTCTAATTCAGAGGTCTCCTGCTCTGTGTCTTGGTTCCAATGTGGATGCAGAAGGATGTGATTTCTCTCTGGGTAAGTTACACAGGTGTGGGAATCATGAGGGGAGGACTTGACTCCTGGCCCAGGGACCCTATGTTTAACCTGAGAATCACAGATCCTTGTGACATTCACCCAGGAATCCAAAGGCAAAGTAGTCCCCAAGTTGCCATTGCTACCCAGCTCCTTGGGCCTAGCATCTGTCACTTGGGGCAGTTTCCCTTGGTGTCTACCTAGCTCTACTATCCTGGGCTGTCTTCCCCTAGAGGTTTCACCATTGGGCAACCCTGAATCCATGGCAAGAGAAGAATGGTCAGGAGGTTCTTCCCAGGAAGGCAGACTTTCCCTACCATCCAGGGAGGGCTGATGTTTTACCCATGGACAGTGGCCTTTCCCTGCACCCTGGAGGAAAGGAGGCTTAAAGTCAGAATGGGAAGAGCTCTTCCTTGGACCATTTGGCAAACCTCGATCCTGGGAGCTTATAACACCCTTTGCAGAGGCACCCTGCATCCTCTGGAACTGTTCTGCCAGAGAGCGGACAAGTCCCTTTGTGCTGGGAAAGTCTGGCCTATAGAGCTCCTCACTGCTTCCATCCACTTTTGAAGTCAATGGGGCTTGGAGACACTGGTCAGTCTTGTGCGCAGGATCAGGAGAGTGAAGCAGCACAGGTGAAGAAGCAGTAGGCATCAAAGAGTGGCAGGCCCTGGAAGGGGGAATGCTGGGCTGAGCTGATGAGCTTGAAGGACTATAGCCTAGGGTATGTTTCTCTCCTCTCTCCATGGAGGCTTCTCCTGTCGAGTGTGACCAAGGCATCACCAGGGATGCATCAGCAGTCTTTTCTTGGAACCGCTGTTCTTGAGCAACGCCCCTTCCTTCTTGTGGAGGGAGCTTGCTGCAGACGCTGTTATCTTCCCTGTGGCCTTGCAGCTTTCCCTCCAGGGCATCCAATGGGAGACACTTGTGGTGAGAAATCATCTCAATCCTCCCTGATGTTTCAGGTAAACCCTGCCTGTGGAATGCTGAGGGATCAGTGCTGTCTACCTCAACTGAAGTTGGAAGCTTCAAGGCAGATGTACTAGGAGAACTGTGCTGTGAGACAGATGGAGCAGGTGACTCTGGGAATAACGATGAATGAGACTCATGGCAGGAAGCAGGTGAGTGGAAGAAAGAAGAACTGGCCCCAAACTCCTTATCCTTGCAGGGTTCCAATTCGATCTCCTGGCTTAACAATATTTGGAACGGGATAGACTGTTCACTGAAACAAATGGAGAGAGCCAGTCATAAACTGCCTTAATTAACAAAGTACTTCCAAAAGGATCTGTTTATTCCATTCTCATTTTTAGCTATCTATAGAGAGAATGAAAAAAATGCAAAGACAAGTACAAAATCAAGAATTTACACAAGAAAAGGCACACGATCTGTTAGTGCCCAGGTATCAGACACTATTTACCCTCTATTAAATGCCATCACCAAAGCTACACAGTGAAATGAGTCCATGTCAATATCTTCACTACTGGTGAAGTCCTATTCCAATCATATTCTACTTGCAAATAAAAATTGCTATTCTCACATGCAAGATGATATGGAAGGTAAGCAAAGCTTAAAAATCACTCATACCAAAATGGAAAAATCCAAAATGCAATACAAAGAGAAAAATGCTACCTTAAGTCCTATGAAGTAACCCAGCAAAAAAACCAAGAGGATACAATTACAAAATACAAGGTGATTGGGTTCACTAGATTATAAAGACAGCAATTATTTCATATCCGAATTTCACTGTATTCCTCATTCAGATGTTGCCTTACAGAGCCTACTATGACTGTCTTCAGATTTAGGAACAGTAATGGGGATTAACTTCATTTAGTTGGTTTCCCACTAATTTTTTTTGTATTTCTGACCAAAATTATGCAGCGTTACAAGCATTTAAGTAAAACTTCAACCTTTCAAACTCTGGATTTTCAAATTCTGAACATCCAAAATTTGACATGCTTCAAAAGTTCAACCTTTATGAGCACACACATTGTTGAAGTCGTTTTAGATTATGGAACATTTTAGATATTTAGGTTAGAGATGTCCAACCAATCTAGGTAGTGTTCCAAACTTAAAAAAAAAAAAAAAAAAAAAAAAAGCAGCCAGGCATGGTGGTACACGCCTTTAATCCCAGAACATGGGAAGCAGAGGTAGGAGGATTGCTGTGAGTTCGAGGCCACCCTGAGACTACATAGTGAATTCCAGGTCAGCCTAAACAAAGTGAGATCCTACCTCGAAAAAACAAAAAACAAAAACAGGGGCTGGAGAAATGGCTTAGCAGTTAAGTGCTTGCCTGTGAAGCCTAAGGACCCCGGTTCGAGGCTTGATTCCCCAGGTCCCATGTTAGCCAGATGCACAAGGGGGCGCACGCGTCTGGAGTTTGTTTGCAGTGGCTGGAGGCCCTGGCGCGCCCATTCTCTCTCACTCTCTCTCTCTCTCTACCTGCCTCTTTCTCTGTCTGTCCCTCTGAAATAAATAAATAAAAATGAACAACAACAAAAAAAAAAAAAACAGTTACCAACAACAACAACAAAAATGGCATCTGAAACACTTCTAGTCCCAAGCATGTTGGATAAGGGATAAACAACCTGTATACTACAAACTTTGGTGGGTTTAGTTATCCAGTCATTCTTATAAAATTACTAAAAATATTATATTATAAGGGCTGTGGATACAACTCAGTGGTTAAAAGCACTTTCTTATAAAGCCTGCTGACCAATATTTGATTCCCCAGGACCCATGTAAAGCCAGATGCACAAAGTGGCACATGTGTCTGGGGTTCATTTGCTATGGCAAGAGGCCCTGCTGTACCAATGCTTTCCTGGTTTCTCTCTACTCGCAAGTAAATAGAATAAAAATATAAAAATTATATTCTAAGGCTAGAGAGATGGCTTAGCGGTTAAAGCATTTGCCTGTGAACCCTAAGGACCCAAGTCTGATTGTCCAGTACACACATAAGCCAAATGCACAAGGTAGCACATGCATCTGAAATTCATTTGCAGTGGCTAGAGGCCCTGGAACACCCATTCTATCTGCCTCTCATTCTCTTTCTCAAAATAAATAAATAGAAATTATATTCTAATCAAAAAGGAAAATTTGGGTTAGGGATGTGGCTCAGTTGGTAGAGTGTTTGTCCACCATGCATGAAACCCTGGGTTCTATCACTAGCACCTCATAAACCAGGCATTGTGGCACATTCCTAAAATCCCAGCACTCAGGAGGTAGAAGCAAGAGGACCAGAAGTTGAAAGTTATCCTTCACCTACATAGCACATTTGAGGCCAGCTAGGAATATATGAGACAGTTCCCCTGACCCAACCACCCGCCCAAGGTAGGGACCCACTCTAGCCCAGGCTGACCTGCAACTCATATAGTCCCAGGCTGGTCTTGAACTCACAGTGATCCTCCTACCTCTGCCTCCTGATTGTGGAAACTAAAGGCCTGGGCTGCCACATCTGGCTTAAAAAAAAAAAAAAAAAAAAAAACTTACTAGTCAACAACATGTGCTGGGCTGGAGAGATTGCTCAGTGGTTAAAGGCACTTGCTTGCAAAGCCTAATGGCCTAGGTTCAATTCCCCATTACTCATGTAAACCATATGGACAAAGTGGTACATGTACCTGGAGTTTATTCACAGTGGCAAAGGCCCTGGTGCACCCTTGCTTGCTCACTCTCCCGCTCCTTCCTCTCTGCTTGCAAATAAATAAAGTTTAAAAAAAATTTAAGCCAGGCGTGGTGGTGCACACCTTTAATCCCCCAGCACTTGGGAGGCAGAGGTAGAAGGATTGCCATGAGTTTAAGGCCACCCTGAGACGACATAGTGAATTCCAGGTCAGCCTGAACTAGAGTGAGACCCTACCTTGGGGGGGGAAATTTTTTTTTTTTTAAAAGAACATGAGCTCCAGACAGATCTGGATTTGAATTGTATATTTCTACCACTTATTAGCTAAGTAATCTTGATTTCCTTATCTTCTCTGAGCCCAAGTTTCCTTATTTTAAAAGCATGCTAAATAATTTTCCCTATTTCATAAGGTTATTGTGAGAACACAATACAATAAAACATGAAGTGGGCTGGAGGGATGGCTGAGCAATTATGGCACTTGCCTGCAAAGCTTAAGGACCCAGGTTTGATTTCCCAGTACCCACATAAGCCAGATGTACAAGGTAATACATGGATCTGGAGTTCATTTGCAGTGACTACAGGCCCTGCACACCCATTCTTTCTCTGTCTGGAGTATGTGTGTGTGTGTCTCTCTGCTTGCAAATCAATAAATAAAACTTTTAAAATGAAAAACAAGCCAGGTATGGTGGCACACACCTTTAATCCCAGCACTTAAGAGGCAGAGGTAGGAGGATCGCTATGAGTTCGAGTCCACCCTGAAACTACATAGTAAATTCCAGGTCAGTCTGAGTGAGTGAGATCCTACCTCAAAAAAGCAAAAACCATGAAGTGGTTAGCTCAGACCTGAACCTAGGCAAATGTTCAAAAAATTTAAGCATATTAGAATGGAATTTCAAAGGGGAAAGGGGGGAGGGTAATACCATGGGATTTTTTTTGTTATCATGGAAAATATTAATAAAAATGGAGAAAAAAAAAATTTAAGCATAGTGCCCAGCATGGTGGAACATTCCTTTAGTCCCAGCATTTGGGAGGCAGAAGTAGGAGAATTGCCATGAGTTCAAGGGCAACCTGAGACCACACAGTGAATTCCAGGTCAGCCTGGGCTAAAGCAAAACCCTATCTCAAAAAACTAAAGAAAAAAAATTTAAAAACCAAGTCAAAAACCAAAGCAACAGGACAGGGGATGTAGCCTAGTGTTAGAGCACATGTCAAGCATGTACAAGGCGCAAGAGCCTGGGTTCCATCCCCAGCACAACAAAAAAAGAAAAGTAAAAGAAGAAAGTTAGCTACTTTTTACTTATATTTTTAGAACTACTAAACTTAATTTTAACTTGGAGTCATTTATTCTAGTAGAAGCCAAATTTAAGGGAAAAGGTGCTGGGAGCTATACCGATGCTTACTGGTACTTTCCTATTCCTAACCTTACAGACGCAAGCAAAGAAATATGTATCTCTATCATTTAATCAGAGCAAAGTAGATTGCTTTCGTTGTCTCCAGGAGGGATGAGAACATTGAAATCCCAAAATAAACTCAATGGTTGCTACCATAACATGAAGGTGGCCCAGATCACCATGCCTAAAAATATTATGTATAAATATAATAACCATATTGCTACACATGTCCAGGGACAAACTCACCCATTAAAATTTGACCAAGTAGTCTATTACTTTGTACTTTTTATATCTTTCTAGGAATTATTAAGAAAAAGACCATCAATGAATTGAATTTTTCACTGCATGTCTGACCTGAAAGAAAATCTTTTCAGCGAACTCTTCTCTCTCTTCTGGAATAGCCAAGACAATGAGAGCTCTTGCTACGGCATACCCATGGTCACTTCCTCCCCTGGCGTCCACAAGCTAAGGTGGTTCTCAAGCACTACCTGGTTGGCTGAGGGAGGGTGCCCCCCTGTGATGGGAGACAGGCTGAGGGCTGCACCGGTTGCTGCGATGGTTGTTGCTGCTGCATGCGATCCTGCAGGCTCCGTGCTTTTCGAATACTGATTTGCAACTTCTTATCGACTAGGGCTCTGCTGTGCGTGCTAGAGCTGGCACCATGCAAGGCAAGTCTTAGTTTAGCTAAAATGCAAAAGAAAATATAGCAGAAACAGAACACAAAATACAAACAAAAATAAAAGAACAAAACTAAACCAAAACCAAGCAAAGATAGGTGGTAAAACTCAAAATATGCAGCAGGAATGCAAGGCATGACCATGCATATGCTGTCCTGGCACCAAACTGGCTCTGGCTAGAAGGAACGTTCATGGAAGCTATGGAGGCCAAACAGGTTAATTCAAATTTAAACAAACAAAAGACAAACAAAAGAAAACAAAAATTAAAAAGGAATCAGGAAGATAAACTAGTGCTTAGAGGTTACCACTCTTGTCATCTTTTCAACTGACCTGTTTGACTGTGGTCTGTACACTCTTGTTCCCAACTCCCCCTTCCCAGTGGCCAATAGCAGAAATGAGTCACATACCAATTCTAAGACTTAGTTCCTTGCTGCAACATTACGGTACTGCATACCAGGAGGCAGGGAGAAACAAAAGGGATCGAATATGGCAGTGAAAAGTCACTGGCCTAGGAAGTCAGCCATTTCTCAGTTTTCCTGCCATAAGCTCCAACTTATTAGTCAGGGACTACAAAAACAGCAAACTAACCTCATATTTGAAGTCTCACTTTGTCTCACTTTATCTCAGGATAAGAAGGTAGACATGGCTGGAGAATTCAGCTGTGGCTTCCTATTGAAATTATTCCAGTAAATATTCACAGGCCACAGAGACATCACCAGTACATTTAGACATGTAAAGGTCAAAGATAGCTAAAGGGTCTTAGCTTGGGAACATGAAAATGAAGAGACAGAGGCACCTGTGTATCAACACGAATCCCTGCTGTGAAGTTAGTCAACAAGGCCATAGCAGTTAGTTACTTACAGATAGCTTCGTTACAGAGAGCCAGAGCTGCAGCACAGTCTCCCTTTTGTTCCAGGTGCAGTGACTCTTCAAGCACTGAATTTGCCTCTTGCAAGGACTTCTCAAAGCCGTCACTCCTCCCTGAAAGGGCCAGCACTTTTCATTTTCATTACAATTAAGTCCAGTCTCTCCTATGTACTGCTGTTTCCCTTTGGGAACACAGATCCCAACTGCTGAGCTCTATTCTTATTCTCTCTGTTGCTACTGAGGGAAGTGTCTGGAAGGAGGCCATGAAAGAGAGGCATGTCACTGCCATCCATATATTCCAACTCCAAGATCTCTTAGACAGTCCCTCAAGGGAAGAACCAGGTATTGTCTGCAGCAGCAGTGTGGTTCTAATGCCTGGAGTTGAATGACTGTTTCTCAGTGTAATAGCATACAGCTTGTCAACTACTGTCAGAACACCCCAGACTTCAACTGCTCTTATGGCAAAAATGGTTTCACTATTTTGTGGAAATGTAGCCATATCGTGGGTCTACATAAATTCACAGTCCTCTCTGTACCACACTACACATATACCTCTTTAGCACAGGCAGTCTAGAGCGCCCACCTCAAAGTACCTACCGCAGCAGCTGACCTGAACTTGTTGCTTCATGAACACACCTTTCACTAGCAATGCTAAGTTTTTACTTTTAGCATGTCTTATTCACCTAAACAGGCCCTCAAAAAGTCACCCCTGGGCCTGGAGAGGTGGCTTAGTGGTTAAAGTGCTTGACTGCAAAGCCTAAGGACCCAGGTTCAATTTTCCAGTACCCACATAAGCCAGATGCACATAGTGGTGTATGCATCTGAGTTCGTTTGCAGTGGCTGGAGGCCCTGGAACACCCATTCTCTTTCTCTCTAACATGTAAAAATTACAGCTGGAGAGATGGCGTAGCAGTTAAGGTGCTTGCCTGTGAAGCCTAATGACCTATGTTTGACTCTCCATGTCCCACATAAGCCAGCTGCACAGTGATGTAAGCTCACAAGGCCACACATGCACACAAGGTGGCACATATGTCTGGAGATTGAGTGCAGTAGCTGGAGGCCCTGATGCACCAATTCTCTCACGCATATTAAAAATAACTATCTAAATAAAAGGCCAGTCTGTTGGGCTTGCCCCATTAAAAAAAAAAAAAAAGGTGAAAAATATAAAATTAGAGTTGGAGAGATGGCTTACTGGTTAAGTGCTTGCCTGTGAAGCCTAAGGACTCCAGTTCGAGGCTTGATTCCCCAGGACCCACGAAAGCCAGATGCATTAGGTGGTGCATGCATCTGGAGATCATTTGTAGTGGCTGGAGGCCCTGGTGCGCCCATTCTCCCTCTTTCTCTGTGCCTTTTTCTTTCTCTCTCTCTTTCTGTCTCTATCAAATAAAAATTTAAAAAAAATAATAAAAACTTTTTCGTTAATTTTTTTCTTTTTTCTTTTCAAAATTGTTTTCTAAAAAAGATAAAATTAAAAGATTATTTTTTTAAAAAATGTCACCTCCCTATATATCAAGCCTGGGATACTCCTGTTTCTCTCAAGGTAGAAGTGTGTCAAAGCAGGCACAGAAGAGACCTGATGAAAAGGCTAGGATGTGCAGTAAAGAAAGCTTTTGTGAACAAACCATCAAGTTAATATATATCCTCTTGCCTTCTACTCACTCATAATCATCAATGGGTAGGAAGCTATAATGTGAATTCATCTATAAGTTAAACTGACAGTGATCCTTCATGAGAACACAGAGAAAGGAAAAATCAAATCATAACAGACATTAGCTGGCATGGTGCACGCCTTTAATGAGGACTGCTGAGTTCAAGGCCATCCTGAGGCTACATAGTGAATTCCAGGTCAGCCTGGACTAGAACAAGACCCTACCTTGAAAAAACCAAAAAAAAAAAAAAAAATCCAGGCTTATTGGCTCATACCTATAATCACAACACTCTAGTGGTAGAGGCAGAAGGTCTACATAGCAAGATCTCAAAAAACAAAAAATAATAATGTCTGAGTTATGTCTCTTCATAATGTCACCCTCACCCTATCCTCAACATACCTCCAACTGGACATGATAATAAGAAAGGCTCTTCTGGGAAGGAGAGATGGCTTAGCAGTTAAGGTTCTTGCCTGCAAAACCTAAAGACCCAGGTTCAATTCTCAGGGACCCCACATAAGCCAGATGCACAAAGTGGTGCATGCTTCTGGAATTTGTCTGCAGTGGCTAGAGCCCTTGGTGTACCCATTCTCACTCTATCTGACCCCCTTTCAAATAAGTAAATACATACAACATTTAAATAAGAAAAAGGAAAGGCTCTTCTGCACCCTTAACATTCACTTCCTACTTCGCTATAGCTTTGAGAGAGCAACTGCAAGACAGTAGAAAGTAGCCAGTCAGTTCTGAAAAGTTCAGCAGTCAAATTTTCACCCCATTTCCACAGTAGTGGTTTCTCCTAGGCCCAAAACTCTCTCATTTTATTTGTAATCAATTAAACCTAAACATCTTTACAATTAGAGGTAGTAGCTTTAAAAAAAAAAATCAAGTTCTTGGCTAGGTGTGATGGTGCATAACTATAATTTCAGCACTCAGGAGACTGAGATAGGAGGATAGTAAATTTGAGATGAGCCTGGGCTTCCTAGTAAGACCATTTAAAAGTTCTTAACTTTAGGGCTGGAGGGATGGTTTAGCAGTTAAGGCATTTGCCTGCAAAGCCAAAGGACCCAGTTTCAATTCCCCAGGACCCATGTTAGCCAGATGCACAAGGACGCGCACGCGTCTGGAGTTCATTTGCAGTGGCTGGAGGCCCTGGCGCGCCCACTACCCCCCTTCTCTGTCAAATAAAAAAAATAGTTCTTAGCTTTATAAAGATCTAGGCAAGCTCTAGGTAATCAATTAGTATACTAGATTTAATTTTTATCATCCAGATTATTAGCACTATATTCTTTGCTCTTCCAGTAGGTGTTGAACCAAGTATACAGAGAGCTGACACTTACAGCACTTGTTGATTGTAAGAAATCTGAAAACAAGCCGGGCATGGTGGTGCGCGCCTTTATTCCCAGCACTTGAAAGGCAGAGGTAAGAGAATCACTGTGAGTTCAAAGACACCCTGAGAATACATAGTGAATTCCGGGTCAACCTGAGCTAGAGTGAGACCCTACCTCGAAAAACAAAAAACAAAACCAAAACAAAACAACCAAAAAGAAGTGGGGAAAAGATGACATGGAGAGATGGCAAGACTCCTCTTTCTGACGTACTATTAACCTCAAAGCTGGGCATGATGGTGCATGCCTGTAATTCCAGCACTTGGAAAGCAGAGGCAAGAGAGTTGCTACCAGCCTGGTCTACATGGCAAGTTTCAAGTCAGCCAGGGCTACAGAGTAAGCACCTGTTTCAGAACAAAACAACAGCAGACACAGAAGAGAGAGAAGAGAGAGAAGAGAGAGAGAAGAGAGAGAGAAAAGAGAGAGAAGAGAAGAGAGGGAAGGGAAAGGAAGGGAAGGGAAGGGAAGGGAATAGAATAAATAGAAGAAGTAATATAAACACGGGACACCAGATTGATGAAACTTGAGGTCAAAAATGAAAAAAAAAAAAGGCTGGAGAGATGGCTTAGTGATTAAGACGCATGCGACATCAAAGCCAAAGAACCCAGGTTTGATCCCCAGTACCCATGTAAAGCCAAATGCACAAGGTGGCACATGCATATGGAGTTTGTTTATAGTGGTTGGAGGTCTTGATGCACCCATTCTCTATCTGCCTCCCTCTTTCTTTCTTTCTCTCTCTCTCTCTCCCCCTCTCCCTCCCTCCCTCTCATAAAGATAAATAATTAATTTTTTAAATGAAAAAAGGGAAACAGGCGTGGTACAGCACACCTTTAATTTCAGCACTTGGGAGGCAGAGGTAGGAGGATTGCTGTGAGTTCAAGGCCACCCTGAAACTACACAGTGAATTCCAGGTCAGCCTGGGCTAGAGTGAGACCCTACTTTGAAAAACCAAAAAAAGGAAAAAGAAAAAAAGCTAAATAAAGGGGAAAAGAAAAACTGAGGTAAATGTTTCACAACTTATTTAAGGAAGACACCTTAGCTTGTTGACCCCCTGTTTTGAAGGCTAGTCTCTTGGCACCAAGTAATGACCTAACTGGAAAGGGTGACTAACATGGGGAAGTTGAGGAAACTTAAGTCTATGCAAATCATGAGAGTTCATAGAATTAATTTTTATACGATCAAAAATTAATTAGAACTGCACATGGTGCCACATGCCTATAACCACAATTATTCCAAAGACTGAGAGAGAAGGCTTTGAGGTAAAGGCCAATCTAAGGAACAAAACAAAAACCTCATTTCAAATCAAACCAGGCTGGGAGTGGTGGTGCATGCCTTTAATCCCAGCACGTGAGAGGCAGAAGTAGAATGATCGCTGTGAGCTCAAGGTCAGCCTGGAACTACAGAGTGAGGTCCAGGTTAGCCTGGGCTAAAGTGAGAACCTACCTCAAAATATAAACAAAAAAAGCAGGGCTATAAAGATTGCTCAGCAGTTAAGGCACTTGCTTGCACAGCCTGATGGCCCGGGTTTGATTCCCCAGTACCCATGTAAATAAAGCCAGATGCACAAAGTGGCACATCCATCATTTGTCATGTTCATTTGTCATGGCAAGAGGCCCTGGTGTGCACATTCTCATTCATCCTCATTCTCTCTCTCCCTTGCAAATAAATAAATTAAATTAAAAACAAAATAAAAGCCAGTATGATGGCGCACACCTTTAATCCCAGCACTTGGGAGGCAGAGGTAGGAGGATCACTTTGAGTTCGAGGCCACCCTGAGACTACATAGTGAATTCCAGGTCAGCATGGGCTAAAGCAAGATCCAACATCAAAAAACCAATAATAATAATAATAATAATAATAACAACAACAATAACAACAACAATAATAATAAATAAACTCAGTAAATTAGATCCTGGGAGTATAGGTCAGTGATAGAGAACTTTCCTAGCATGTGTGAGGCCTTGGTTCAATCCCCAGCACTGCATTAAAAGAAAAAAAGGGGGGGGCTGGAGGAATGGCTTAGTGGGTAAGGCATTTGCCTGCAAAGCCAAAGGACCCAGGTTCAATTCCCCAGGACCCACGTTAGCCAGATGCACAAGGGGGCACACACATCTGGAGTTCGTTTGCAGTGGCTGGAGGCCCTGGTGCACCCATTCTCTCACTCTCTCTCTCCCTCTTTCTCTGTCAAATAAATAAATAAAAATAAAATATTTTTTTTTAAAAAGAAAAGAAAAAAGACAAAAAGGGGGCTGGACAGACAGCTTAGTGGTTAAGGCACTTGCCTGCAAAAGCCAAAGGATCCAGGTTCAATTCCCCCAGGACCCATGTAGGCCAAATGCACAAGGGGGTGCATGCATCTGGAGTTCATTTGCAGTGGCTAGAGGCCCTGGCATGCCCATCCTCTCTCTCTCATCCTCCCTCTCTCTCAAATAAATACAGGAAAAAAAAAAAAAAAAAGACTGGGCTAGAGAGATGGCTTAGCATTTAAGGTACTTTACAGCAAAGCCAAAGGACCAGGTTTGATTCCCACATAAAGCCAGATGCTCAAGGGCTGGAGAGATGGCTTAGCAGTTAAGGCACATGCCTGCGAAGCCTAAGGACCCCGGTTCGATTCTCTAGGTCCCACATTAGCCAGATGCACAAGGAGGCACATGCATCTGGAGTTCGTTTGCAGTGGCTAGAGGCCCTGGCATGCCCATTCTCATTCTTTCTCTCTCCCTCCCTCTCTCTGTCTCTAATTAATAAAAAAATAAAAGTAAATTAAAAAAAAAAAGCCAGATGCTCAAGGTGGCACATACATCTGAAGTTCATTTGCAGTGGCTAGGAGGCCCTTGTGTGCCCATTCTATCTGCCTCTGCCTCTCTCTCTCTTCCTCTTATAAGTAAATAAGTGAATAAAGTCAAAAAATAAATAAAGTCAACCACCCTTTTTTGCTTTGTTTGTTTGTTTTGGAGGGAGGGGTGTTTTTGAAGGCAAGGTCTCACTCTAGCCCAGGCTGGCCTCAAGCTCAGAGTGATCCGATCCCAACCTACCAAGTGTGCTAGGATCAAAGGTGTGTGTCACTATGCTCAGCTTAACCTTTTTTGCTTTCTTAATTGAGACTTGTTTTACTTACACCTATAGATGTTTATGGAACACATTTTCCATGAATAGTACAGTGCAGTCTCTTACCTATATGCTTTTAACAGATGTACCTAGAGGAAGTACTATCTCTAATAAATAAATTTGTCATCTTTACTTTAAATAGCTCTCCCTGGAATAGTTGGACTAAAATTAAATATTACCTTGCTAAAAATTGATTGCAAACTTCCCCACACACACACACAAATTTTGATAGCAAATTTAAACAGCATGGATCTTACTTCCTGCCTTTCTCTGTCCCCATCACCCACATCCTAATTCTCACAGCAATTACCCTGATTCTGCAGTTCATCCAAGTCCATGTAGCGGCTGGGATGAGGGTTAAACCCTTTAGCAGCCTCCAATTCCTTCTCCCGTTTCCTCCAAAGTTCCTGTTCCTGGGCCCTCCTGGCCACCTCTTCCTGAAGTTCATCCAGTTCACTTTTAGAGGATACTTCTCCACCTGGATCCAAGCAAGTGAAAAGATAAATCATCACATCATCAAGATGAAGCATTGTTGAGTTCATGGTCATTGTGCTATTTATCCTCTGGAAATCTCCTTCAGGTTGAAGTTCATGTTTTGAATGTTGTTTTCCTTACTGGATTCAGGGTGAGACCCAGGCCACTTCACGAGCGCTTAGTAAAAGCATTTTCAAGGCACCAGATAAAACTGTAAAAGCACTCTTACATACTTTTTTTTTGTTTTGTTTTTGAGGTAGGGTCTCACTCTAGCCCAGGCTGACCTGGAATTCACTATGTAGTCTCAGGGTGGCCTCAAACTCATGGTGATCCTCCTACCTCTTCCTCCCAAGTGCTGGGATTAAAGGTGTGCACTACCACACCCAGCCTTTTACAAAAATATTTTATTTATTAATTTGCAAAGAGGAGGGATGGGCATACTAGGGCCTGTTGCCACTGCAAATGAAATCCAGATGCACATGCCACTCTGTGCATCTGGCTTACATGGGTACTGGGAAATCGAACACAAGCCATCAGACTTTGCAAGTAAGTGCCTTTAACCACTGAGCCATCTCTCCAGCCCTGAAAATTGTTTTTTGTTTTGTTTTGTTTTATAAGTTTTTGGAGGTAGGGTCTCACTTTAGCCCAGGCTGACCTGGAGCACACTCTGTAGCCCCAAGCTGGCCTTGAACTCACTGCAATATGCCTACTTCTACCTCCTGAGTGCTGGGACTAAGGGCATGTGCCACCATGCCCAGGCTCAAGAGAACTGGTAATAATATAGAACCAAAAGCAGTGGTAAGGTTGAATTACTAATTTCCTAGTTTTGCTCACATAGCCATGTTGTGTATCTTACTTCACAGTACTAATCAATGAGAAGTCCATTTCTCAAGAGGCTGCCCCATACCAAGGAAAGTCCCAGACATGAGTTTGCTGAGGCATGAAGCTGTCATTACTACTATTCACCACATTTATGTCTCTTGTTTGCACAAAGTCTCTCTTTAAGGTAAAACATTCAGGTAAGCTGTACTTGACAGTAAAAGTAGAAGAAATTCAAAGACAGAGCAGGTAAAAAGACACCACATTTAGATTTTGATGGAATAGTCAGACTGCAGCTGTCCTTTAGCTCAAATGTGCTCAAGTATACCCAAATTCCCCAAAGAGAACTAATAGTCAAATTCAGTTCCCAGCTTTCTGCTTACCAGAGAGGGGCTGAGTCTTTGTCCAGTCACTCACAGATGCTGTGGAGTCCACCTCTAGGATGCTACTGCTGTGAGACTTGGGGATATGACGCCAAGAAGGGACAAACCCAACTGATCTTTTTGCACTTGGATCCCTTCAAAAGAGAATAAAAATCTAGTAAAAGTATCAGAGGGGATGGTTTCTAGCAAAATTCCTAAGACTAAAGTTTGAAAACATCCTATGAGTATAATTAGTTTCTGGGAGCCAAGTGTTATGGTACACAGCTGGGGTCCCGCTCAGGAATTCCAGATTTGGGCAACACAACCAGAACCCATCTCAGAAATAAGCAAATACAAAGCTTCTGCTAAACTACTTCTAGAAAACTTAAAGATCTGCTCATTTCCCCATCTCACCTCACTTCCTTCACATCTTGTTCATCTCAAATAGTATGTAGGAGGCATTCAAAATCTAGTAAATGAATTTAAATTTGTTTTTATTTTTATTTATTTATTTGAGAGCGACAGATAGAGAAAGAGGCAGAGAGAGAGAGAGAGAGAGAGAGAATTGGTACGTCAGGGCCTCCAGACACTGAAAATGAACTGCAGACGCTTGCGCCCCCTTGTGCATCTGGCTAACGTGGGTCCTGGGGAATCGAGCCTCAAACTGGGGTCCTTAGGCTTCACAGGCACGCGCTTAACCGCTAAGCCATCTCTCCAGCCCTAGTAAATGAATTTAATAAGCATATCCTCATAAATATTATTTTTTTCTTACTAATCATTTTCTGAGGTGGGGATACCACTAGGGAATATTACTATGTTGAGCAAATACTCTATCCACTGTGCTATATCCCCAACTCATCTTATTAAACTTCTTCTTTTTTAATATTTCATTTTTATTTATTTGAGAGAAAGAGACAGAGAGAGGGAAAGAGAGTGCATCCTGCCACTGCAAATAAACTCCAAACGCATGTGCCACCTTGTGCATCTGGCTTACGTGGGTCCTTGGGAATCAAACCTGGCTTAGTGGTTAAGGCACTTACCTGCAAAGCCTAAGGACCCAGGTTCAATTCCCCAGTACACACATAAAGGCAGATACACAAGGTGGTATATGCATCTGGAGTCTGTTTGCACTGGCTGGAGGCCCTGACATGCTTGCTTGCTCTTGCTCTCTCTCTCTCTCGCTCCCTCTGCCTCTTTCTCTTCTCTCACTCTTAAATAAATAAATTTAATTTAATTTAAAAATTAGAATATTTCATTACACATTACTTTTTTGTTGTTTTGTGAGCATCTAGAATCTTAATGTGAATTCTACATACAGTATAATTTTTAATTTTTTTGTTTATTTTTATTTATTTGTTTGAGAGTGACAGGCAGAGACAGAGAGAGAGACAGAGGATGGGCACGCCAGGGCCTCCAGCCACTACAAACGAATTCCAGATGCATGCGCCCCCTTGTGCATCTGGCTAACACGGGTCCTGAGGAAATCGAGCCTCGAACCAAGGTCCTTAGCTTTCACAGGCAAGTGCTTAATCACTAAGCCATCTCTCCAGCCCTACAGTATAATTTTAATACCCATATTCCTCATTTTGTACAGTAGATCACTAGACTTGTTCATCCTACATATCTGAAAAATGAGGAACATTTCACAAATTTGCAAGTCATCCTTGTTCAAAGGGCCATGTTAGTACTCTCTGTATTGTTCCAACTTTGGTAAATGTGCTACTTAAGTAAGCACTAAACAATAAAGTTGATACCATTACATCTAGTACTTGAAATGGAGAGCGCTTTTCTCAAGTGTCTTTACTCCTTTTTCCAGCAGAGGGTGCTGCTGCTACAGAAAAGTTGGGAGAGCATAAAACCATCCCTCCACTGTCTTAAGCCACAGCTCAAAGTTCCAAGTAGGTGACTACTCACACTGCTTCAGGGAACAGCAGCATTATTAAAAGCCAAACAATACCTGCAGACAGTCAAGCTCTCAGGCAGGGATGCATCCAAGCTGACAGGGCTGCTGCTGTTCCTCTCACTGCTCTCGTAGCCAGATTCCATTCGCTGGATGAGGCGAGGATGTTGCTCTAAAAGAGAGCCTGGCCGGCCTGGGCCCCAGGGCTTGTCCTGGGAGCTTGATCCAGCTTTAATGTCATACGCAGGTGGCTTGCTTACTTCATCTGGTGTAAATTCTTTAGCTATCCCGATCAAAGAGCAAGTATGAAAAAAAGAGGTAGATTGAGCATTTGCTTAAATCAAGACCTAACTAACCCCCTCCCTCCAGATACACACTCACTGAACTCATATCCCCCTCCAAAACAATCTGTCACTAGGAAGAGGGATATGGTTCCGTGGATATTGCTGTGAACAATGAAGACTAGAGTTTGGGTCCCTAGCATCCATGCAAAGCTGATCATTGTAGCACAAATGCCTGTAATTCCAGTACCTGTAACAAGACAGGAGGCAGAGAGAGGAGAATCTGGGAAGTTTGGGGGCCAGCTACTCTGTCAAGTGCAGCAGCAAACAAGGTGGAAGCCAAGGACCAACACTAGAGATTATCCTCTGACTACATGCATAATGTGGCACGTACATGTCTCTCTCTCTCTCTCTCTCAATCTCTCCCTCCCTTCCTCTTTTTCTCTTACACACACCAAAAAAGAAAGAAAAGAAAAGAAAGAAAAAAAAAACCTGACATGAGTGAAAATGCTTTTGCCAGGTCTACCAGGAAACTGTGAATTTAAAAAAAAATTTTTTTAATTTACTTATTTGAGAGAGAGAATGGGCATGCCAGGGCCTCCAGCCACTGCAAACCAACTCCAGACACATGCACCACCTTGTACACCTGGCTTACATGGGTACTGGGGTAGAGAACCTGGGTTCTTAGGCTTTCCAGGCAAGCACCTTAACTGCTAAGCCATCTCTCCAGCCCCTAAACTCTGGATTTTTAAACACATAAATCAACTTTATTTGAAAGCCCAATTCTTCCCTAATTATTTCCTCACCTGAATCCTCAGAAAAGGGGCTAAGCTGAGTATAGCCACAATGTTTCCTTTTGTCCTTACTAAAAATACTGTCAATATTCAGAGACTCTCGTTTAGGTCTCCATGTTGGGCGATACTTGCTGGAAGAACTGGATTTTGACTCACTGCTTGTACTCTCTATTTCCCAGTCATGAGAGTGTACAGGCAAGGTCCGAGGTTTCTTGTCAGGCTGGTCTCCTCCCCTCCCCACAAAGGAAGAAGCCACATTGGTTTGAGGAGCCAAGGATGGTCTGTTGTGGATGATATTACTGACTGTCTCTTTGAAGTCCCTCAGTCTGCTGGTGCTGCTGGATAATTTGGAGGCATTCCTAGGAGCCTGTTTCTCTTTCAATGTTTCTCCTAAAAAATGAGAGAGAGAGAGAAGCAAATATTTACGCTTAAAGTGATGACAAATGTCAAAATCCTAAATTTCAGAAAGCAAGGAAAATCCCTTTGAGCAGAAAGGAGAAAGAAACAGTCTGAAGTATGAGCAGTTTAGCAGAGGAGATAGAGAGAGTAATGCAGATGGCTTGCCTTCGCTGTGGTATCCCGAGCCCTGTGGCTCGTCACCTTTCTTTCTAACACGGCCAGAGCTCCTCTTGCGCTCTACCAGGGACCCTTTCTTCGATGTGTGTTTCTGGTTACATTCACTATCAGTCAGGTGTCCTGAAAGAACAAGGACATGGGAAAAAGCTGGTTTCTGCAATAGTCCTCTATCCTCTTGAGAACATAGTCTCCCTTTAGAATTTGTGGCAGTACAACAAATTTAATATACACATGGATCAGAAACTGTAGGGGCAGAACTATTGTATTGAAGTATAGGAATCTCTGAGTAGATAAATGGTGAGAAGCTCAAGTAGTTCATGGTAGCTTCGAAATTCACTGTTTCCTTGACAATCATTAGTCTCAAACTACACGAATCTTTCTTAGTGACCCAGAAGGACTAAGGATATGTTGCTTGGTAACTTTTGTTTGTTCTTATAATATTGAGAAAACAAACCCACAGCCTTGCATAAACTAACTGGACACTCTACCACTGAGCTGTATCTCCAGCTTCTGGTAGTTTTTTAAAATGCAAAAAGTTTAAAGAATAGGTAAAAATATCATATACTCACATATTTTCTTTCTTTTGGGGGGAAAAGGAGATAGGTTGGTTTCTGTGAGACAAAGCACTGCTATGGAGCCCTGGCCTAGAATTTGCTATAGAGACCAGACTGGTCTTAAACACACGGCAATTCTCCTACCTCAGCCTCTTTTGTTCACAGCAATGCACCACCATGCCTGGCTCTCATATATTTTCAACCTCATAAAGTGAAGATAGAATTTTCCTTTTATTTATCGTCAAAATTTTTAGTACGCTGGATATTGGGCCTCTGACCACAACAGCTCTGATTATATATCTGTTTAAGATCTAGTTCTAGGGAGTGGAGAGATGGCTCAATGGATAAAGTACATGCCACACAAATGTGAGAGCCTAAGTTCAGAACCCACGTAAAGCCAGACATAGTAGTGCAGCTGACTGTAATCAGAGCATAATTCTGGTGAGGTGGGAGGCACAGACAGGAGAATCCCCCAAAGCTTGTGGGCTAGCTAGCCTGGTGAACACAGTAGAAACAAGGAAACCTTTGTGTCATACACACACAAACACACAAAATAAAAATTTCTAGTGACGTTTTAGTGTTTTAGCAACAGCTACTAAACCATCTATGGAAGAAGCAATACAAAGTCTAAGATGTTTCAAAATAACTGAGGAGTAGAGGAAGTATGTACATGTAAAATTAAATTGGAAATAAGTTACAATTATTGAAGCTAAGTAATAAATATATAGAGGGGTAGTGTACTGTTCTATATACTTAGAAATTATTGATTTAAAACACAAAAACCATATACAGCATAAACAGCTCATTAACCCTCAAAGTCCTGAAAAATCTAGGCAGGCATTATTCTATGCTTTACTTTTTCTATTTCCCATAATAATCTACCTTATGCCTGTGTGTATATGGGCATGTGTATGGCACAATGCACTTGTGAAAGCCAGACGACAACCTCAGCATGTCAGTCCTCTCCCTTCTAGCTTCTTTTTTCTCTTTTGTTGTTTTTTGTTTGGTTGGTTGGTTAGTTGGTTGTGTTTTTTGTTTTGTTTTGTAAGTAGAGAGAAATAGAAAAAAGAGAGACAAGCAGAGAGAATGGGCCTGCCAGGGTCTCCAGCCACTGCAAGTACATGTGCCTCTTTGCGCATCTGGATCTACATGGATATTAGGGAACTGAACTCTGGTCATTAGGCTTTGCAGTCAAATGCCTTAATCCCTAAGCCATCTCTCCAGCCCCTTGTTTCGTTTAATTTATTTTTACCTTTTTTATTATTTACTTGTGTGAGAGAAAAGAAGAGGCAGTGGGGGTGGGGGGGAAGGAATGGGTGTGCCAGGGCCTCCAGCCACTGCAAATGAACTCTAGAAACATGTACCACTTTGTGCATCTGGCTTACATGGATGCTGGGGAACTGAACCTGGGTCCTTAGGTTTCATAGGCAAGTACCTTAATTGCTAGGCCATTTCTCCAGTCCTTGTTTTTTGTTTTGTTTTAATTTTTAGTTTTAGACAAGGTCTGTCTTGTTTTTTAGTACTATATAAGCCAGACTAGCTGGCTTACAAACTCTCAGGGCCTCCTAGCTCCAGCTGTAGTAGATGTGTTAGGATTACACACATGTGCTACTTTGCGTCCAGCTTCATGTGGATGCTAAGGAACTGAACTCAGGATGACAGTCATCCAAGCAGGAGCCTTTAGCTGCTGAGCCATCTCTCCAGCCCACATGAACTTTTTATCCCAGCAGTCACTGATATTTTCCTTCTGTACCATGTACTGATTTCTCCCACTATACAGGCACAGGTGCATTACAGATTAATAGAACAATCCAAGAATTCTCCTATATGGAATGCACAATAATAAGCAGTCCATCTCTTCTTCAATTGCACTTCTGTCCTATAGAAACCAATCAAGATGATGAGCAAGTGACCCTCACCCATACATATACATTCTATTGAAGCCCTTCACTAAAGACAAAATCTAGCATGATAACATGGTTAGGTATAAGATGAAGTAAAGGGCTTTAATAGGAAACCATGGATCAAAAGGATAGCAGGGCAGGGCGTGGTGGTGCACACCTTTAATCCCAGCACTTGGGAGGCAGAGGTAGGAGGATCGCCATGAGTTCGAGGCCACCCTGAGACTACATAGTGAATTCCAGGTCAGCCTGAGCTAGACTGAGACCCTACCTCGGAAAACCAAAAAAATAAAATAAAATAAAATAAAAAATTAAAAAAAAAATAAAAGGATAGCAGGACAAAGACAGACTTCAGAATAGTCACATGACCATAACATTCCTGGTCCTTGCTGATACACTGTTGCTGACAGAAGGAGGCATGCAATGGAGCATCACCATTCATTCAGACTATCTCTTTCCTTGCTTCTTTGTATTCCAATCAGTCATCCGAAGTCTGTACCCTTTCTGCCTTGCATGGCAAACATTTCTCACTTTCCCCAGGTTTTTTTGTTTTGTTTTGGTTTTTGGTTTGGTTTAGTTTTGGTTTTGGTTTTTCAAGGTAGGGTCTCAGTCTAGCTCAGGCTGACCTGGAATTCACTATGTATTCTCAAGGTGGCCTCGAACTCATGGTGATCCTCCTACCTCTGCCTCCTGAGTGCTGGGATTAAAGGCATGTGCCACCATGCCCAGCTCCTTCCCCAGTTTTTTTTTTTAATATTTTATTTTTTCTTACTTATTTATGAGAGAAAGAGGCAGAGAGAGAGAGAATGAATGGGCTTGCCACTACAAATGAACTATAGACGCATATGCCCCCTTGTCGATCTGGCTTTACGTGGGTACTGGGGAGTCAAACACAGGTCCTTAGGCTTTGCAGGTAAGCACCTTAACCACTGAGCCATCTCTCCAGCTCCCCTAGGTTTTTTTTTTCCTAAGTAGAAATAAAATCAAGTAAGCAGGGTCTTCTGTGTAAGTCCCTACCTGTGTCCCGACTGCTCTGGGACATGGAATCATTCTCCACATTATAGATGACTGTCCCCTGAGAATCAGAAGAGAAGTGACTGACCACAGACTCATGGTGGGAGTGTTTGTAGGGATAGCTCTCCGTTGAAGAATCTGTTCGAGTGTCACTTGAGATGGAGGGCTCCCTCCCTGGGGGAAGGAGGAGACACATAGGCAAAAGTGAGGGAGGAAAGAAAGAACAGTGATGGAGATGAGGAGAAGAGATGAATATAGTGAAGGGCCATAAGTCAAAAACTTCCTAGAAGGAAACATGAGAAGAATATGCCAGCACCTAACTTCCCAGTAATCCAGACACATACGATTCCTCCCACCCCTGCCCCTACCTTGGTGAAGCCCTCACTTTCCTGCCACTGTGAAAAAATGAAGTTTCTAGAAAACCTATTGGGGAGGGAGGGAGTCAAAGAAATGAAAAAGTTGTGAGAAATAATACGATCTATTCAGATGGGAAGTTCCAAGTCAACCTACCATATGTACCAGCTGTTCACCTCCACTATAATCTTCCCATACTGTCATAAATGTCACTTTGTTAAAAATTGACTTTACATATATTTGAATAGCTGAGAAATTACAGGGCTGTCATTCATCTTTCACATGAATTAGTCTGTTAGAAGGCTTTCTTCTGAACACTGAGCTGAGCTAAGCACAATAGGACAATGACAAATTGGGTGTTTGACTGCAGGGAGAAGCAGTGCAAGTCTGAGTAGAATACAAAGCAGCAGGAAAATTGCTGGGTGTGGTGAGGCTGAGGCAGGAGGATCACTGTGAGATGGAAGACAGCATAGGCACATAGTGAGTTATAAGATGTCTGTGCTAAAAAGTGAAACACTGTCTCAAAGCAAATGACAGAGAAAGAAAGGGGGAGAAAGAGACAGAAAGATAGGAAGGAAGGAAGGAAGGAAGGAAGGAAGGAAGGAAGGAAGGAAGGAAGGAAGGAGGGAGGAAAGGAGGGAAGGACACACACATGCACACACAGGACCAAGAGAGAAGCAAAGGAGGGGGAGGAAAGACTTCAAAGCCAAAACCCTTCTGTTCAAAAAACACACTAAGAGCCAGTCCTAGATCCAGAAGAGAGAAGTGAAAGAATATTTCTTCTCCCTTTACAAAAATCAAATCCAAACTACTAGGGCTAGAACTGGCTATCAAGCTGAAAAGCATTTCTATATGAAAACATGGTATAAATCCTAAATAAGTAACTTAGAAGTAAACAATTAAGCTGAGGATTATCACCATGTACTTAGGATTTCAAAGCAAAACTCTCATCTGCCCAAAAAAATGAATGGCTTTGTAGTGACTCATTATTTCTTAACCACGTAAGTCACAGTTAAACTGATAATAAGAATCAATCCTCTTCAATAATATTAGAAGGCTAAATACGGAGGTGATGCTTATCAGTTTTGTATCTGTCAAAAAGCACAATTTTCCTCTCACTTTTAGGTTGGTGCAAATTAATTTGGGCAACACTTGTAATCTTCTAGCACTGCAATCTGAAGGAAACAAAGCCTAAGAGGGAGGGGTCAGGTTTCCGCACAAGTGTGCACTTCTCTCTTATGGCAAGGAGATCAGTACTGCTCAACATGGAAGTATGAGTGGGGAGGGAAGAGAGTGAGAGTTAGATTGCTCACCAGAATCTTCACTATCATAGCATGTCCTGCTGTACGACTGGAACTGAGCTTGGGGAGGCAGGTCCTGGGTAGATACCGGGGTACCCTGGGGGTCAGCATAAAGCAGCAGCAGGGGCTGGTAATGACCCTTGATGCATTTGGTTACCACATCCTTCCATTTTGGGCCAATCTGAACCAGAAACACCAGAACATTATACTTATACTTCACATCCATTCAAAACCCATCTTCCTATTGTGCTTCCTAAACAAAATAATTGGCTAGAGACGACAAAAATGACCTTAGACCTAAATTTAGTGACTTTCTGTCAAATCTTTTTTTAAAAAAATCCTTTTAGAAAGCATTAAAATACTATGACAATGTATGAATCCAATTATTTTTATTTCTGTGAAAAGAATTAACTTGGTTTTGAAATATGAATAAGAGCTCTCAAAGGTGGATATGCTATGTGAAGGAACTTGTCTTTGTGACTTCTTTTTATAGATATCAGATTAAAGTCCTCATTTAAAATTGCACTTCCACAATTTTCACCTAAATTAAAATCCTCTAATTTATGAAGTTGAAAGGCAGGCAGGAACTCTGTGGCCTTGAAACAAATGACTGTCAAATTCAAGAGTTCGCACAAGGCAGGACATCAAATGTCAAGCTGCTTAGAATAGACAGCTGACCTCTCACCCTTAGCCCTGTGATGGATTCCGCTCTTTGAGCACAGTGCAAAAAGAGAGACAGAAGAGCCATGTAAACAGCAATCTGACCCAATTTCCATCTCCTACCATCTCAAGCTCGATCCAGGCATATTTGGAGATATTAGCTGTTCTCTTCCAGTTAAACAACTAGCGTAAAAGATGTTCCCCAAACTTAAACTGACTTATTATTTTAATTAAAGCATGATTCAACTGGTTTTCACATACAAATTTTATTTAATATTATAAGTATGTGTCAAAAAATCCTAATGATTAAATAATTTAAGTACCTCATTATAACATCCCACAAAAAAAAACATAAAAGAAAAGAAATAAGGTCATTTGACAAAGACTTTACTATTTATAAGAGACTGCTTCAAGTGCACAGGTTATTAGAGTTATCAGTACTCATAGCTACTAATGTGATCAAAAGGGGCTTCTTAGTTGATGTAGACCAACTAAACCATTTTATTCAGAGAGTCTGTGGCTTAGACAAGAGCTAGTTTCTGGCTCTAAGTATCAACATTTTCCATTTTCCCTACACTATCCTATGTTAGCCTGATAAAAACATTCGACAGAAATTATACTAGAAGAGTAAATAATTTATAACAGCCTTGAGAGAAACTATCTCTGCATAATGCCAAGATGTAAAATTCTGACCTTTATGTAACCTAATTTTTCCAGATTTTTTTCCATGTAACCTAATTTGAACATTATATTATTCCTGCTGAAATCAATCAATTAACAAATAAAAGATGCTTTGTCAACCCTAAATACAGAGTTGTGTTCAGTGTCTGGTGAGGGGATTCAGAGACAATAACAGATGATATACTGTGACTATCCTCAAAAAACTAAACATTTATTAGAAAATACTAGATTAATTCTCTCATAAATTTAACAATTAAAAGCCAGAAGTGACGGCTCTTGCCTGTACTCCCAGCACTCAGGAAGCTGAAGCAATAGGATTGCCACATGTTTCAGGCCAGTCTGGGCTACACAGTGAGTGCTAGGGCAGCCTGGACTACAGAGTGAGACCCTGTCTCAGAAAAACAACAAAAAATGATAATAACAATTAAACAGGTGGGTAGATATAAAACTTCAAAGTATATCATACAGAAAGGATGAGGAGATTCACAATTCAAACTATAAAAATAAAATAGTTGAGTGTGGTGGCGCACTTGGGAGGTTAAGGATTGTTGTGAGTTCAAAGTCAGCCTGAGACTATATAGTGAATTCCAGGTTAACCCAGGCTATAGTGAGACCCTACCTTAAAAAAAATCAAAGAAAAAAATAAAAAATAAACACTGATAAGTTAATATCTTTGCTTGTGGTTTCAGTCAGCATATACTTTAAGAAGGCTAAAATATTCTCACCTCCTTGACGTGAGCATCATCAAAATACATCCATTTGCGGATTTTAGTTTGAAAAAAGAATGTAGAATAATGTTTGCCATAATAGCAGATCATTCCTACTAAGTACAGTTCAGATTGCTTGGCCCGGTCATCTGTGACTCTGAAAAACAGCTGCAGAAAGAAAAAAAGATCAGCAATCAACATTTCCTTTTTTTTTTTTTTTTTTACATTTTATTTATTTATTTATGAGAGAGAAGGGAGGAGGCAAATAGAGAATAAGTACACCAGGGCCTCCAGCCACTGCAAACAAACTCCAGACACATGCACCACCCTGTGCATCTGGCTTTAAGTGGGTACTGAGGAATCGAACAGGGGTCCTTTGGCTTTGCTGGCAAACACCTTAACCGCTAAGCCATCTTTTCTTTTTAGATGGGGGTCTTCTTTGTAGCTCTGGCTGGTACTCACTACATATAGCCCAGGCTGACCTCAAACTTGTGACAATTCTCAAGCCTCAGCTTCCTCAATGCTGAGCCTGTAGGCATTCACAGAACATTTCTTTATTTTGTTTTGCTATAACAGAGCCTCATGTAACCTAGGTTGGCCTCAAATTCACCACATAAACAAGGGTAACCTTGAACTTCTGACTCTCTGCCTCTCTTAACTTCCAAAGGCTGGGAATACAGGTAGGTGCATATGGTGGTCATCAACACTTCTTCATGAAGGTATGGAATTGTTTCTCCTCCCCTTAATCCAAGATAATTTTGATAGTCTAGATGATTCACTGGAAGTAAACTCAAAAGCCAAGCATGGTAGCACATACCTATAATCCCAACAGTCAAGAGGTCTTTGTCAATAATTATGGAAGTTGTCAATTAAAAAAAAATAAAATTATTTTAAAAAATGGGAAAAAAAAAGAGGCCAGCAGTCTGGAGACTAAGGCAAAAGGATTATAAATTTGAGGCTAGCCTAGCCTACACAGTGAGTTCCTGTTCAGACCAAAATAAGAGTGAGGAGAGAAGAAAAGCAAAAAATCTAAAAAGGCAAAAAGCAAGATAGATATTGTTGAGTAAATTCTCAAGTGATAATGGTTCTTATACCTTTCAATATTTTCTTTCTGGGGTCTAACATAAGAGGAACCAGGGAAGCCAGGCGTGGTGGCACACACCTTAATCCCAGCACTCGGGAGGCAAAGGTAGGAGGATCACCATGAGTTTGAGGCCACCCTTAGACTACACAGTTAATTCCACGTCAGCCTGGACCAGACAGACGCTACCCCAAGGGTGGTGGAATGGGTGAAGAAGAGCCAGGAAATTTGAAAAGTAAAACAAAATCTAGTTCTCACGTTTCAAAGGTTTTATTCTGCTGGCCTCATAAATATAAACACCATCCTGGGCCCTACGCAGAAGGTGAGAAAGCTCTTAGAAGAAGTGCTTACAGGCCAGGTGCAGTGGTGGTGCACGCCTTAATCCCAGCACTCGGGAAGCAGAGGCAGGAGGATCACCATGAGTCTGAGGCCATTCTGAGACTCCATAATGAATTATAGGTCAGCCTGGGCTACAGCGAGACCCTACCTTGAAAAACAAACAAACAAAAACAAAAAACAATAAGCGCTTATAGCTGTGTGAGCTAACAGCATTCCCACTCCTAGGTGCTTGCTTAGCAGTGCCCTGAACATTAAAAGATAGACAAAAATATTTCAATAAAGGGATTCTGGACTTGAGCAACTTATTTGGTGGAGATAATAATTTTTTTAAAAATCAGAGTTGTAGAGATGCCTTAGTAATTAAGGTACTTGCCTGAGAAGCTAAGGACCCAGGTTCAATTCCCCAGTACCCATGTAAGCCAGATGCACATGGTAGTGCATACATCTGGAATTCGTTTGCAATGGCTAGAGGGCCCAGCATACCCATTCTCCCTTTCTCTCTCTTAAATAAAAAAATAAATATAAAATACTTTTAAAAAACAAACCAGGAACAGTACAAAATATATATATAGTACAGAAATATCTTTAAAAGATTTTATGATGGGAAACCAACCTACTCCCATCAGATTTCTTGGGAAGATCAAAAAGAAGACCCCAAAGAGTACATCTACTCTGAGTAGTTGGCTTCAATGAAACAACAAAGACTCTCCCAGACAGAAACCCATACAAACAGAACCAGCCTTTCTGGTTCTTCTGGAACAGAAGGAAAACACCAGCTGCACCTCCTCTAGGGCATAGAGCTGATAAGACCTAGTCTGACATCTTTTCCCCTGTCTCCTGAAATCAATACACAGAAAACTCTTAAACCACTTAATTATCTTCCAAGCTGTTTCACTGCCTTCTTGACAGAAGAATCCTTCAACAGAATTCTGACTGTAAATTTCATGTTCTTGAGCTCAGGCCACCCATTTTTTACCTCCTTTAGTCCCACAGCAGTTCTACTCAAGACTGCTCACTCTTTTGACCTTACCACCTCCCATGGTTAAACACACTACCATATACCATACAAGTATAAACTGACAGATGGGTAGAGCATACAGTAATTCTATAATTGATTTTTTTACTAGTAGCTAAGTTCTGTCATCCTGTCCTTTAAGACCAAAGTTGTGCTATTTCTTCCACAAGACTCTCACAGAGGAGCTAGGTGAGTACACACATGTGGCCCATGTATCTCCACACATAAACACAAGCATATGTGTCCAAAACTGTACAGTAACTGTCACAGAGAATATACATTTTGTTCAATTCTTGAACAATACTAAGACACAAGAACTCTAAGTTATAGGTAAAGGTAACTGATACGCACATCGCCTAGCTTAAGGCAGGTGCCCAGACTGTGGATGACATCCTCTGCCAAGTCCGAATGGTCTGAATCCCATACCAGCCCAATTGTGATAATCTGTGGCGCATTCATCAACACCCGGCGAATGCGGATCCTCTCTCCACAGTTGCTCTGAAATACATATATAAGGTAGGTCAACATGTTTCCACCTGGCTCTGCCTCAATTCTATAGAGCCAAGGTTTTCTCTAGTATCTTGAATCCCACACAACTGAACTTACCGGACAGTTCCGCAGGTCCCCCATGGTGCTGGCATTCTGAAGCAGCTCACCAAACATACTTGGTGAAGGTTTTTCTCGCTTTTCCAGCATACAAATAGCCTGATTGCTTCAAAATGGAAAAAGAAAGGGGGTCATGGGGAAAGCTGTACTGAGTTATGGCTAATCAAAGAAAACAAGAAACATTCATGCAAACTCCTGACTCACACGGTTGATTTTCTTCCTCTGCCCACTTTACCACAGCCCCTTGTCCTGACTAGCCTCAGTGTCCCACAAACACAGTGAGTGCCTCTACCTGTCCCAAAATCCAAAGCTCATAGAATCCCCATTTTTCCTCCCACTTTGCTGGCCAGTACTGAGCCTAAGAAAAAGGGAGGATAGGAGAAGGAAAAAGGAAAACAAACGTTATTTTTCAACAACTGTTCTGAGATCCTGAAATATTGCACAGACTCTGCAATAAGGACATAACTATGTGGTGGCCTTCAGTTCAAACCCAGTTAACTGGAGCAGCACCCAACAGTACAGTAAGGAATTCTGTAAGACTCACCACAGGGAAGTAGTAGAGATGTAATGCACCATCTGGATGAAAGGCAGCGGGTCCGAAGTGGCACCACAGCTAGTACATACACACTGGGCCAGGAGGAGAAAGGAAAACCAAGCAGCCAGAGTCATGAACTGTTTTGGACCCACTTAAGACCCTACATCCCAGGATAAAGGGTTCTCGAAGAAACAGTCTAAGAAGAGATGGAGATAGATAGGGTTCACCTGCTCAAATAGTGTCATTGCAAATTTCTGGTGAGAAATGCAGTGTTGGGCAGTACATATATCCTCTTTGGTTTCATCAGCAATGTGGAAGTGAATCCTCATCAGGAGATTTTCCTAACAGAAAAAGAACAAAAATAGTATTCCAATAGCATTTAATAAACAAATGAGTGAAGAAATAACAACCTTCCTAAAGTTGGACTAACTCTGATTTTCTAACCTTTAAAAAAAAAAATTAAGGCCAGCTGGGTGTGGTGGTGCATGTCTTTAATCCCAGCACTCAGGAGGCAGAGGTAGGAGGATCACCATGGGTTGAAGGCCACCCTAAGACTACATAGTGAATTCCAGGTCAGCTTGGGCAAGAGTGAGACCCTACATGGGGGGGGGGGGGGGATTAAAACCAACAAATAGACATAAATGCAATCTATCATTTATTCAGATTTCACCTGTTTTTAATGAATTCATCTGGTTTTGAAGCTCTGTGCAGTTTTGTAACATGTATAAATTATATACCATCACAATCAAAATACAGAACACTTCCATCACCACAAAGCTCCTTTATGCTATCTCTTTACAGCGTTACCTATCCATCTACTTTCCTCACCCATCCATCTACTTTTCCTAACCCTAGCAACCATAAACGTGCTCTCCCTATGTATCATTTTTTCATTTCAAGAATATTCATTGGCTGGACATAGTGACACATGCCTTTAATCCCAGCACTTGATTCCAGATTCCAGATCAGCCTGGGCTACAATGAGACCCTATATCAAAAAAAAAAAAAAAAAAAAAAAGAAAGGGCTGGAGAGATGGCTTAGCAGTTAAGGAGCTTGCCTGCAAAGCCTAAGGACCTAGGTTTGATTCTCCAGGTCCCACATAAGTCAGATGCACATGGTGATACATGTGTCTGGAGTTCATTTGCAGTAGCTAGAGGCCCTAGCACATTCATCCTCTCTCTACCCCCCTCCGCCTGCCTCAAATAAATAAAAATAAATCGGGGGGGGGGGGGGACAGCCAGGCACAGTGGTGCACGCCTTTAATCCCAGCACTCAGAAGCAGAGGTAGGAGGATCACCATGAGTTCGAGGCCACCCTGAGAATACAGAGTGAATTCTAAGTCAGCCTGGGCTAGAGTGAGACCCTACCTCGAAAAACAAAAACAAATTCATTGTATAAGAGCTGGGGAGATAACTCAACAGTTAAAGGTGCTTGCTTGCAAAACTTGGCAGCCTGGGTTCCATTCCCCAGTACCCACAAATGGCACATGAGTCTGGAGTTCATTTACAATGACAAGAGGCCCAAGCATGCTCATTCACTCTTTCTCTCATAAATAAAATAGTTTTTGCTGTTGTTGTTTTTTTCAAGGTAGGGTCTTGCTCTAAGCCAAGCTGACCTGGAATTCACTATGTAGTCTCATGCTGGCCTCCAACTCACAGTGATCCTCATACCTCTGCCTTCTGAGTGCTGAGATTAATATTAAGCCAAAGGACCCAGGTTCAATTCCCCAGGACCCACGTAAGCCAGACACACAAGGTAGCACATGCATTTGGAGTTTGTTTGCAGTGGCTGGAGGCCCTGGTGTGCCAAGTCTCTCTCTTTATCTGCTTCTTTCTCTCTCCTCTCTCTCAAATAAGTAAAAATTTAAAAATTAAATTAATTAAGTTCATGGTGGCTTAAAGTTAAAAAAATTTTTTTTTATTTATTTGCACGGGAAGGGTACCAGGCTCTTTGCTACTGCAAAAGAACTAAAGACACATGCACCACTTTTTGCATACAATAACATTTTGCATCTGGCTTAACATGGGTGCTGGGGAATTCAATCTGAACTGGCAGGCTTTGCAAGCAAGTGCCTTTAACAACTGAGCTGTCTCCCAGCCCTTGATTTTTTTTTCCAGACAGCACCTCTTGTAGCCCAGTGTGGCCTGAAACTTATTATAGAGGCAAGCCTGGCCTTGAATTCCTGATCCTCCACCTCCTGAGTGATGATTATGAGTGTGTACCACCACACACAGTACCAGAGACAGTCTCTGAAGACTCACAGATAAGCCACAGAGTTCAGAAGAGTTGAAGTTAGCACTTCTGGCCAGGTGTGGTGACACATGTCCATAAGCTAGCACTCAGGAGGCAGAGCAAGAGGATCCCTGCAGCTCTATGGCCAGCCTGGCCAACAGAGAGAGTTCCAACTCTGCAAGGGCTACAAAGTGAGATCCTGCCTCAGAAAACAAGAGTTAAAACCTTCTTTTAAAGTACTAAAGCTGTCTATATTCTATACTACATAATACTCCATGCTTAATATCTTTAGAAATAGAGATGTGCAAGAAACTGTGCTTCCTAGACCAGCAACATCAATATCAGCATCACCAGGGAACTTGTTAGAGATGGCTAGCCACGCTATCATTGGGCCTTATCCCCGGTTACTGAATCAGAAACTCTGAGAGTCCAGTCCAGCAATGTACTGTAATGTGCCTTGACTCTTCTGAAGGTGATAGCCACTACTTTAGGCAATGACAAGCATTAAACTATCACAAGCCTGAAGGAAAAGAACAAACCCACTTGGCAATTCACACTGCAGCAATATAGATTCTCAAGCTCTGAGAAGCTAAAGAAACTCCTAGTTCTAACTACAGAGATGAGGGCACAGTCAATTCCATCATAAAGCAGTCACTGATGGAAGCTATCAACAGTCCCACCCCTTTCAAAGAGGGCCAAGGCCAGCACTTACAAAGCATTCTGCAGCATCATCCATAATTCCCAGCTGGAAGCGTTGTTCATCCTGGAAAGTCTTTGCCAGGGCACTGCGGAGAGTGTCAGATGGAAGCACTTTCTCGCTGCTACACTGAAACTGGTTAAAGATCCCCTGTAGAGAAGAGGTAAATGAGAGCAAAGATACACCGCTGTGACTAGGCTTCCACACAGCTTATTCTGTAACACTAGCACATCAGGCTGATAGCTACAGAAGCAAATGCCTTCCCCAAGGGCTGATATGCAGGCAGTCAGGAATTTACAAATTCAAAATTGAGCTAGAGGATGGCTTAGCGGTTAAGGGGTTTGTCTGCAAAACCAAAGGACCCATGTTCGATTCCCCAGGACCCACGTTAGACAGATGCACAAGGGGGTGCACGCGTCTGGAGTTCATTTGCAGTGGCTGGAGGCCCTGGCGTGCCCATTCTCCCCCATTTCTCTCAAATAAATAAAAATAAAATATATTTTTTTAAAGGGCTGGAGAGATTGCTCAATGGTTAAGGCACTTGCCTGCAAAGTCCAAGGGCCCAAGTTCAATTCCCCAGTGCCCATATAAAGCCAGATGCACAAGATGGTATACTTGTCTGGAGTTTGTTTGTAGTGGCTAGAGGATCTGGTACACCCATTCTCTTTCTTTCTTTCTCTCTCTCTCAAATAAATAAATAATAATAGTTAAAAAAAAAGAATCAGGATGAAGGGAATGTTGTGTGCTAATAGATGCTACCTGAATATGATGCTACTAAGGACACCTTAGAAAAGCCCATTCAGTAACTATAGACAGATGCTTTAGTGGTTAAGGTGCTTGCCTGCAAAGCCAAAGGACCTAGGCTTCATTCCCCAGGACCCACATAAGCCAGATGCACAAGGTGGCACATGCATCTGGAGTTTGTTTGCAGCGGTTGGAGGCCCTGGCATACCCATTCTCTCTCTGCCCCTCTCTGTCTGTCTCTCTTAAACAAATAAATTATATATATATAATATATACATATATGTGTGTGTGTGTGTGTGTATACTTTTTTTTGGTTTTTTGAGGTTGGGTCTCACTCTAGCCCAGGCTGACCTGGAATTCACTCTGTATTCTCAGGCTGACCTCGAAGTCACAGTGATCTGCCTTCCTCTGCCTCCCAAGAGCTGGGATTAAAGGCATGCACCACCACACCCAGCAAAATAATTTTTTTGTTTATTTTTATTTATTTAGCAACAGAGAAATAGAGAAAGAGAGACAGAATGGGCGCACCAGGGCTTCCAGACACTGCAAACAAACTCCAGACACGTGTGCCCCTTGTGCATCTGGCTAACGTGGGTCCTGGGGAATTGAGCCTCAAACCGGGGTCCTTAGGCTTCACAGGCAAGCACTTAACCACTAAACCATCTCTCCAGCCCCAAAATAAATATTTTTAATAAATTTTTGTTTGTTTGTTTTTGTTTTTTGTTTTTCCGAGGTAGGGTCTCAGTCTAGCTCACACTGACCTGGAATTCACTATGTAGTCTCAGGGTAGCCTCAAACTCATGGCAAACCTCCTACCTTTGCCTCCCAAGTGCTGGGATTAAAGGCACACACCACCATGCCCATCTTAATAGATTTTTTTAATATTTTATTTTTATTTATTTATTTGAGAGAGGGAAAGAAGCAGAGTGAGAGAGAGAGAGAGAGAGAGAGAGAATGGGCGCACCAGGGCTTCCAGCCACTGCAAACGAATTCCCGACACATGCACCACCTTGTGCATCTGGCTTACGTGGGTCCTGAAGAATTGAACCAAGGTCCTTTAGCTTTGCAGGCAAGCGCCCTAACTGCGAAGCCATCTCTCCAGCCCACCCTTAATAAATACTTTTAATCCCAGCACTTGAGAGGCAGAGGCAGGAGGGATTGCTGTGGGTTCAAGGCCAGCCTGGGACTACAAAGTAAATTCCAGATTAGCCTGGACTAGAGCAAAACTTTATCTTGAAAAACGAAAAAATAAATAAAATAAAATAAATGAATATTTTTATTTATTTGAGAGAGAGAGAGAGAGAGGATGAATGGGTGCGTGCACCAGGGCCTCCAGCCACTGCAAAGAATCTCCAGATGTGTGTGCCCCCTTGTACAACTGGCTAGGGTCCTGGGGAGTGGAACCTGGGTCCTGTGGCTTTGAAGGCAAGCGCCTTAACCACTAAGCCATCTCTCCAACCCAAATGTTTCTTTTAAAAAAACTTTTTTTCCCCAGGGCTAGGGATCAAACTCAGGCCATGCATATTGCTAGTTAAGAACCCTATACACCCTACCACTGAACCACATCCACAATCAACTCTTCTTTTCCTTTCCTCTCTTTTCCTTTTCTCTTTTAAGCTTTTATTAGAGACAGAATACTACCCAAGTGCTGGAATTAGAGGCATGAGCCACCATGCCTAGCTTAATTTAGCTGATCTATAAAATATGTCCTTCCTGCAGGGGCTGGATAAATGGCTTAACAGTTAAAGCATTTGCCTGCAAAGTCAAAGGACCCAGGTTCGATTCTCCAGGTCCCACATAAACCAGATAGATGTACAAGGTGGCTCATGGGTCTGGAGTTCATTTACAGTGGCTACAGGTTGTGGTGTGCCCATTTTATCTCTCTCTCTATCTGCCTGCCCCCCCTCTCATAAATTAAATAAATAAATATTTAAAAATATGTCCTTCCTGGCTGGACATGGCTCTGCAGCTAAAGGTACTTGCTTGCAAAACCTGGAAGTCTCAGTTTGATTCCCCAGTACCCATGTAAAGCCAAATGCCTAAAGTGGCATGTGCATGTAGAGTTTGCAGTAGCAAGAGGACCTAGTGTGCCCATTCTCTCTCTCCAAATAAATAAAAATATTTACCAAAAATAAAATGTCCTTTCCTTTTAGGGCATCACACTATCCTGGTGTTGTGTTGCTCTTCTTTTTTTTTTTTTTTTTTTTTTTTTTGGTTTTTCGAGGTGGGGTCTCACTCTAGCCCAGGCTGACCTGGAATTCACTATGTAGTCTCAGGGTGACCTCAAACTCACAGCGATCCTCCTACCTCTGCCTCCTGAGTGCTGGGATTAAAGGCGTGCACCACCACGTCCAGCTTGCTCTTTCTTCCTTTCTCTCTCTCTCTTTTTCTTTCTTTCTTTCTTTTGAGACAGGGACTCACTATGTAGGCCAGACTGGCCTACAATTTATTATGCAGCCCAGGCTATTGACCCTTCTGTTTTCTGGGATTGAGTGCTAGAATCACTATGCCCAGCTTCTGGTTCCTTTCTTCTTTCTTTCTTTTTGGCCACGCCCCTTCTCGTCCTCCTTTATTGGTTCCTTTTCAGTTCCAGACTCAGACATCAACCTCTTGACTTTCCTAGTCAATCATTCACACTCTTAGAAGTCACATCTAAAATAACAGTTTTAGGGGCTGGGGAGATGGTTCAGTGGTTAAAGGTGTTTGCTTGGACTAGCTTGGGTTCATCTCCCTAGCACCCATGTAAAGCCAGATGCAAGTAGTACATGGAACCAGCATGGTGGCACACACCTTTAATCCCAGCACTCGGGAGGCAGAGGTAGGAGGATCGCTGTGAGTTCGAGGCCACCCTGAGACTACATAGTGAATTCCAGGTCAGCCTGAGCCAGAGTGAGACGCTACCTCGAAAAAACCAAAAAAAAGAAAAAGTAGTACATGATCTGTGATCCCAAAGTGCCTATAAAAATGAGAGATGGAGTCAGGAGAATGCAGAGACCATGGGCCAACTACTTTGATATTCACTGGCAGCTCATTTGCAAAAGAAACTGCCTCAAAGATGGAGCATAGACACCACAAAGCTGTCCTCTGACCTCTACATGCACATCACGGTACATACACCCATATACACACACACACACAAAATAAAATCATAGACCTGGGCATAGTGGCACACACCATGCTGTGCTGGTGGCTCCCAGCACATGGGAGATTGCGGTAGGAAGACTGTCATGAGCTCAAGACCAGCCCGGGCCATAGACTAAGTTCTAGGTCAGAGTAAGATCCTGCCTCAAGAAAATAGTTGATGATAGACAAAAGTGGTATTTGAATATGCCAGTGTAAATGTAGGGTCCCACAGACTCAGATGTTTTATTAAAACAGTTTACATTTCAGCCCCTAGCATGCACATTCCTGCTACAGGGAGGTGTCACTGGGAACAGGCCTAATTCCAGCCCAAAAATGTGTGGACAGCAGTTTGGTTTCTGGCAGTTCATGCTTGCTTGTGGGGCTGGCTATTTGGGTGGTTTCTCTCTGCTTGGATCTGTTGAAGGGGGCCAGCTTCTTCCACCAGGGATGGAACTTCCCTGGATTTGTGAGCTGAAATAAACCCCTTTCTCCTATAAACTGTATTGGTTGGATGTTTGTTCCAGCAACAAGGAGCTGACTACAACAGAATTATAGACAAAAATCTAAATCTGGGTTTGACGTCTAAGCATTGCACATACCAGGCATGAAGGAAAAGGCAGAAGAACCACAAGTTCAAGGCCAACTTGGGATACATGATAACTTGTCTCAAAAATATTAATAGTAACAATAATAAAATCAGGTCAGTCCTCTGTTCAAAGCCCTATAAAAGTTTCTCGTCAAATATTCAATAAAAGCCAAAGTGCAGCTGGAGGGATGGCTTAGCGGTTAAGACATTTGCCTGCACAGCCAAAGGATCCAGGTTCGATTCCCCAGGACCCACATTAGCCAGATGCCCAAGGGGGCGCACAAATCTGGAGTTTGTTTGCAGTGGCTGGAGGCCCTGGTGCGCCTATATTCTCTCTCTCTCTCTCTCTCTCTCTCTCTCTCTGTCTCTCTCTCTCTCTTTCTTTCTGTCAAATAAATAGCCAAAGTGAAAATGCTACATATAATTTGGCCAACTAATCTACTTCTAGCTCACCCACATCAGCCATACAGGCCTCTAGCATCATGCATGTTTGAGATCCAAGGACTTTGCACTTGAGTTTCTTGTCCAAGATCACTCTTTCTCTAGACAGCTGATGGCTTGATCACCCATATTCTGAGCAGTTTTATGTAAATATCACTTCCTCAGTATAATATTTTCTGTCCAATCTATTTAAAATCGCAAGTTCTACCCTCCCTTTCCCCAAATGCCCATGTCTACATATTTTTCTCTATGGCATCTATTACTATCATATTGCATATTTCAGTTACTGTCTGTCACTACTCTCTAGAATACAAATAAAAGAAAATTATGTCTTGCTGTTTTATTCCCTGATCTGTCCAAGCACCTAGGTTGGCAATGGAATATATTTTTAAATTTTTTTAATTTTATTTATTTGTAAGGAGAGAGAGAAAGAACAAAAGAGAGAGAGAAAATATATAGGCATGCCAGAGCCTCTAGCCACTGTAAATGAACTCCAGATTCATGGGCCATTTTGTGCACATGGGTACTGAGGAATCAAACCCGGGTCTTTAGGTTTTGTAGGCAAGTACCTTAACTGCTGAGCCACCTCTCCAGCCCAATACCTATGTTATTAGTAAATCAATCATGTCACATGGGTAGACCTTACTAAAGGGAAATATTAAGGAAAATTTCTCTTCCTTTAAGAAAGAAAACACATCTGGGTACGGTGGTGTACGCCTTTAATCCCAGCACTGTCCAGGCAGGGGTAGGAGGAATGCCATAGGTTTGAGGCCAGCCTGAAACTACAGTGAGTTCCAGGTCATCCTGGGCTACAGTGAGACCCTAACTCAAAAAAAGGGGAGGAGGGGCTGGGAGATGACTCAGCAGTTAAGACACTTGCCTGCAAAGCCTGACAACCCAAGTTCAATTCCCCAGTACCCATGTAAACCAGATGAACAAAGTGGTGAATGCATCTTTAATTTGTTTGCAGTGGCTGGTAATGTATACCTGTAGTCCCAGCGCTTAAAGGAGGACCACTGTGAGTTCGAAGCCAGCCTGAGACTAATTTCAGGTCAGCCTGGATTAAAGTGAGCTCCTATCTTAAAAAATAAAATAATAAAATAAAATGAAAAGAAAAGAAAAAATAAAAGAAACTTAGTAAATATAGAAATAACAACAGGAAAGCTAAAAAAAAGTAAGTAAGATAATAGAAATCAATGAACTAGCAAAATGGACTAAGTTTAGTTCTGCCAATTCCTCGCTCTACTCTCTCAGCAGCTTTCCTCTTCACACACGCTGAATGTCCATCTGTTCTGAAGCAGCTCAAGAAAGGAAGACTGTAGAACTTGCTACTACTTCTTTAGAAATGATTCTGTGAGAGGTAGAGGAGTCCGTGTAGCAACATGTACTTAGTGTGACTTCACAGTCTGTGGGGGGATCTACCACAATCACTCCAGCCAGGGCACTCTGGACCAACTGAAAATCTACTTACAAGTCTACTACAAAGTTAAGTAAGGCAGTGTAACACCTTCCATAATTTGTTGCTAGATAAATAAGAATGTCTATGAGAAAGCCAGGCATAGTAGCACATGCCTTCAATTCCAGCACTCGAGAGGCAGAGGTAGGAGGATCCCTGTGAGTTTGAGGCCAGCTTGGAACTACAGAATGAGTTCCAGGTCAGCCAGGGTTACAGGGAGACCCTACCTCAAAAAACCCAACAACAAAGAAAAGAAAAGAAAATCTAGAATGTCTATGAAAGAGTTCTTAAACTATACCAAAAGAAAAGACCTATGTCCATAGTTAAACAACTGGGTATCTGTCCAATGCCTATTGATTTTGAAAATATGGGGAAATGAGAAGAAAGGCATGACAGTTTGTCAATTTACTGGGGGAAAATAAAAGGTAACCCCAGTTTGGCAAAACTTAGTGAGCGCCACCAGCTTGCTGGGTTTTTCTATTATTACTGATAAGGCATTACTGCTAGCAGAAACTATCTCCAAAGCAAGGTATGGATGAGGTTTGGCTTTGCTTAAGGGTCCAAAACTGGTTATAAAACAAACCAGCAGAAAATTATTTCCAAGACAGCTCTGTACAAACTGTGTATTTACAAATTTCAGCTCTTTTAAGCATTAATTCTAGCTATCTATCAACATAGAAGAATTAAGACAATAATCACGTGGACTGGAAGTAGTGGCTCACACCCATAATCACAGTACTTAGGAGACTGAGGCAGAAGAAGATTGTTTTAAGTTCCAGGCAAGCCTGGGCTACACTGTGAAACTGTTTCAAAAAAAAAAAACAAGAAAGAAGAGATGGGAAGGGGCAGACAAGTTTTAGGCTAACCTTGGCTACATACTAAACCTCTGTCCTTAAAAAGACAGTCACAAGGGCTGGAGAGATGGCTTAGCAGTTAAAGCACTTGCCTGCAAAGCCAAAGGATCCTGGTTCGACTCTCCAGGACCCACGTAAGCCAGATGCTCAAGGTGACGCATGCATCTAGAGTTTGTTTGCAGTGGCTGGAGGCCCTGGTGCGCTCACTGTGCATACGCTCACACGTGCTTTCTCTCGCTCTCTCACTATCCCTCTTTCTCTCTCTCCAATAAGTAAATTTTATATATATATATATATATATATATATATATATATATATATATATATATATAAAAGAAATGCTGGGTGTGGTGGCACACGTCTTTAATCCCAGCACTCGGGAGGCAGAAGTAGGAGGATCACCATGAGTTTGAGGCTACCCTGAGACTACATAGAGAATTCCAGGTCAGCCTGAGCTAAAGTGAGACCCTACCTTGAAAAAAAAAAAAAAAAAAAAAAAAACAAGAAAGGGCTGGAGACATGGCTTAGCGGTTAAGCGCTTGCCTGTGAAGCCTAAGGACCCCGGTTCGAGGCTCGATTCCCCAGGACCCACGTTAGCCAGATGCACAAGGGGGCGCACAAATCTGGAGTTCGTTTGCAGTGGCTGGAGCCCTGGCGCACCCATTCATATTTTCTCTCTCTCTCTCTCTCTCTCTCTCTCTCTCTGTCTCTTTCTGTGTGTCTGTGGCTCTCAAATAAATAAAAATAAAACAAAAAAATTTATAATATAAAAAAAGTACACATTATATTTCAAAAAAAAGTCTCAGCCTTGATACCACTTACTTGAATTTAAACGAGTTATTTTATTTTTTAAAACTTTCATTTATGTTATATGTATATGGGGTGTGTGTGTGTGTGTGTGTGTACATATGCATGCACCATGGTGTGTGTGTAGAGGTCAGAGAATAATCTCAGGACGTTCTATTTCTCCTTCTACCTTCTTTCCAGATTCTCCTGGCCCCACCTCCCATTGACACAGGCACATTAGATTCACATGCATGTGTACCACTCTGCATATGGCTTTATGTGGTGCTGAAGAACTAGGGCCAGTCAGGCTTGCAAGCAAGTACCTTTAACCACTGAACCATCTCCCCAACCCCACTTGTTTAACTTCAGTTTCCCTTTTAAGCAAATAATAGTATATACCTCTTATAGTTAGTTGAAGATTAGATGAATATATATATATACACACACACACATATATATGTAACACTATATATAAATCTAAGATATTTAAATTAATCCATATAAATTGTCATGTTATTTTAGAACAGGTTAATAATTAGTTAAGTACATAGCTACCTTGGATTTATGTGTGGAGTAAACATGCTATCAAGTATCAGCTATTACTAAGTTATTAAAAAGTCTGTCACTGAGCCAGATGTGGTGGCACACACCTTTGACCCCAGATCAGGAGGCAGAGGTAGGAGGGTCGCTGTGAGTTAGAGACCAGCCTGAGGTAGAAGGAGCACCTCCCTTGAAACAGAACAAAACAAGCCTGTCACTGCCCTGTACTTCAGAGCCCTGAGTCAGATGTTTCTACCTAAGTAACTCCTCCTCCTGTCTCTGAGGTCTGGGTAGGAAGGACTATTTTCTACTCTGTTGGCCTTGTTCAAAAAACGCAGATTTAGCCAGGTGTGGTAGTGCTCAGGAGGCAGAGGTAGGAGGATCGCCATCAGTTCAAGGCCACCCTGAGACTACACAGTGAATTCCAGGTCAGCTTGAGAGACCCTACCTCAGAAAAAAAAAAAAAAAAAGGCAGATTTCCCATTCTCTAAATAATTCGGATTTCAGTAGAGAATGAGGAAGGTCCAAGGTCAAAGCTGTTCTGTACCCACAGTTGATAGGCAACAGACCTGGCTCGTGTTCATTGGCATCAGTGTATCCATGCCATATTCTTTTCTCGTCTCTTAATTAATGGCAGGCAGCCTTCCCATACACACTGAGAATTTGAGTGCATTTAGAATGGCCTCTGACTGAATCTTCTCTATTTTTCTTATTTTAATTATTGTCAGTCTTGCTCTGCCCCTTGCTAGGAATGAAGGAGCCTGATCCCGCCTATCATGCACCCGTGGAGCTGCAGCTCTGGGAGGAACTGGAGCACAAAGCCCCTCTGTTAGGGCAGCACACTAACCCCTGTGTCTCCCTCTCACATGAGCACGGGGGCTGGAACAGGCCTCCTCCAGTTCCCTTTCTCACCCTCCTCCCACCTTTCCCAGAGGGAGATCCTGTTCACGCCAAAGAAAGCCAAGAACATTTAGTTCAGCAGTCGGAACAGGTGGCAGTACCAATAAGGAACAAAAACTGGTATTTTTCCAATTGCTGAGTTCTATGGCAGGGAGGGAGAAACAGGCAGGAAAGACCAAAATCCAGGAATCATTTTTCCTTGTGGGGTCCTTGATCGCATTTTGCTAAGAAAAAGAAAAAGAAAAGAAAAGATCGATCTTTGAAATTCCTCTCTGCTCTTCCTCACATCTTGAAACCAAAGAGGGCTTGCTTTTTATTCTCATGAAAGAACGGCATTCCTTTTTGTCTGTTAATGATTTTCTTGGATACAGGACAAAGACAACAAGACTTTAATGACTCAAAGCAGGTGCTTCCCCACCCATCTCTCTTGGATGAGTAGCAACAATACTGTCCACATAAGGAGGTAATCATCAGGATTAGCAAAAACCACGTAAATAAGACAGAAGTGCCAGAAAGGGGAAGTCTTTGTGTTTTGGCCTCTACTAATGCAGCTGTTGCTTCTGTCTTTTCCCTAAAACCTGGATCATCAACTTTGGGCAGAAAATAGCTGTTTATTTCTCTCTCAGAATAACCTAGCCTTATGGCTCAAAGAAATCCTTAACAGAGATGGTGAGGGTTAGGAGAAAGGTGGTCACTAGTTTCAGTGAATTATAGGCCAGACCTATGGTCTTTACAAAGTCTCCCAGCAACAGTCTAAATCGTCCCTGGCAGATGTCCAGCAAGCCCACTACAAGGCACAAGGCATATGCACTGCCATTTGCTCTGTTCTTGGGTTTTCCCTTCCTGATCTGGCCTCCCAAACTGCTTGCCATTTCAGCTCTCATGATCACTCTTTCGCTTTTTTCTTTTTAAATATGGAATGTTTTGCCAATTTGCTTGTCACTCTTGCACAGGGGCTAAGCTAATCTTCTCTGTATCATTCCAATTTTAGTACACATGCTGCTGAAACAAGCACTGATCACCCTTTTTCTATACCTTCTGGAAATCAAAGAACCTAACTATGGCCAATCTAGTCTGTTAATATAGCCCACTGGAGTCCAGGGAGCTAGTACTTGAGGACTGCTGACTGCTGAGAAAAAGTGAACAATTTTCACTGGTTTTGTGTAATAGAAGAATGTTAAAAGTTCTCTTTCAAGGACTGGAGAGATGGCTTAGCAGTTAAGGTGTTTGTCTGCAAAGCCTAAGTACTCAGGTTCCCCAGGACCTACATAAGCCAGATATGCAAGGTGGCGCATGCGTCTGGAGTTCATTTGCAGCAGCTGGAGGACTTAAGAATAAAGAAGGTTCATCAAGGACCACATAAATTTGCTGATATTTAAAGGTAATCAAATAAGGACATTAAACACAAATATTTGATATTTGGATTAGGCATCAAGACATAATTCCTTATGTGTCAGTTGATATTCTTATTTTAATTATTGTCAGTCTTGCTCTGCCCCTTGCTAGGAATGAAGGAGCCTGATCCCGCTCATATTTCTAAGTCAAATTTCCTGCTTTACTGTATATCATTTCTAAAACTCTGTGTGTGGCCGAGCGTAGTGGCACATGCCTTTAATCCAACACTGGGGACGCAGAGATAGGCCAGCCTGAGACTACCTAGTGAATTACAGGTCAGCCTGGGATACAGCAAAACCCTACCTTAAAAAAAATATTTTTTTTAAATTTGTGTGTGAATACAAGTGTGTATGTGTGTACAGCACACATGTATAGGTCTGCCTTGCCTGAGGCAGGCTCTCTTGCGAGTCACCACTGTGTATGCCAGGCTAGCTGGCCTGGAAGCTTCTGGGACTCTGCTGTCTCTGCCTCCATCTCACTGTAGGAGCACTGGGATTTCAGATGCTTGTGCTACCATGTCTGGCTTTACATGGGCCCAGGTATCAGAACTCTGGTCATCATGCTTGGACAATAAGCACTTTTACCCACTGAGCCATCCCCTGTCCCCTAATTTCCTGGTTTAAATAGTTCAAGGTAATAGGTTTATTCTCTGATACTGGCCATGAAGGAAAACAAAGAACCTTCCATTTATATGGTCTACAAAAGAACAGACTATATTAATAATAAGCAGTAAGTAATTTCTCATACTACTTTATTCTCTGTGCTTAATACTTAGTATCCAATAAAGGAACAGCCACAAGATACAAAAAAAAAAAATAAGGCAGAGCTGGAGAGATGGCTTAGCGGTTAAAGCACTTGCCTGCAAAGCCAACAGACCCAGGTTTGACTCCCCAGGAACCATGTAAGCCAGATGCACAAGGGGGCGCACACATCTGGAGTTTGTTCACAGTGGCTGGAGGCCCTGGTGCACCGTTCTCTCTCTTTCTACCTGCCTATTTCTGTATCTCTCTCTCTCTCTCTCTCTCTTCAAATTAATAAATAAAAATAAAATATAGAACTTTAAAAATAATGAGTCAGGGCTGGAGAGATGGCTCAGCTGTTAAAGATGCTTACAAAGCATGACGGCCCAGGTTTGCTTCCCCAGTAGCTATGTAACACCAAAAGCACAAAGTGGCACATGCATCTGGAGTTTGTCTGCAGTGGCAGAAGGCCCTGGTACACCCATAATCTCTCTATCTGTTTGTCTTTCTAATAAATATTAAAAACAAAAAAAGTAAGGGCTGAGATGCACAAGGGGGCGCACACATCTGGAGTTCGTTTGCAGTGGCCGGAGACCCTGGCACACCCATTCATATTCTCTCTCTCTCTCTCTCTCTCTTCTCTCTCTCTCTCTCTCTCTGCCTCTTTCTCTCTCTGTCTGTTGCTCTCAAATAAATAAATAAAAATAAACAAAAAAATTTTTTTAAAAGTAAGGGCTGGAGAGATGGCTTAGTGGTTAAACGTTTGCCTGTGAAGCCTAAGGACCCTACCTTGAAAAAACAAACAAATAAAAAGTTCAATTGGGGGCTGGAGAGATGGTTTAACAGTTAAGGCACTCGCCTGCAAAGCCAAAGGACCCAGGTTCGATTCCCCACGACCCACGTTAGCCAGATGCACAAGGGGTTACATGCATCTGGAGTTCGTTTGCAGTGGCTGGAGGCCCTAGAGTGCCCATTCTCTCTCTCTTCCCCGCCTCCCTCCATCCGTCCCTCCCCTCTTTCTCTGTCAAAAAAAAAAAAAAACACTCTGTTCTACATCCTGGCACTGCAAAGCCTCAAGTACAATCCCTGGAAGGAGAACAAAATCTTTGTAGCATACTAAGCACAGAGCACGGATTTCCTCCTCTGAACAAGAGATAAATAAATAAGCACCAAAATAAAGTCATACCCTAAGGGCTGAGGGAGCAGATCCACTATGAATAGGAATAAGAACTCTGGACTCTAGGCAATGACAATTTAGGTCAGGAAACATCCTTTAGTCATACTAGATGGCAGTAAGTTGAATTTTGGGAAGACAAAGTACTTGGTACGTCTTCTATTTGCTAAGTCACACTTGATAGGCATCAAGGTTAGCATTTAGCAGAGTGATATACCGATACAATTATTTTCATCAAAAGTCATCACTAGCCGGGCATGGTGGCACATGCCTTTAATCCCAGCACAGGTAAGAGGATCGCTATGAGTTTGAGACCACCCTGAGACTACATAGTGAATTCCAAGTCAGCCTGGGCTAGAGTAAGACTCTACCTTGAAAAACCAAAAAAAAAAAAAAAAAAAAAAACTGGAAAAAAGAAAGAATAGGGCTGTGTATCTTTGAGTCAGACATGTGAAAATACTTCATTCTAACACTGAACATGAAGTTAGCTAGCCTCAGCCAGATGTGGTGGTACATACCTTTAATCTTAGCACTTGAGAGGCACAGGTAAAAGAATCACTGTGAGTTCAAGACCAGCCTGAGACTACAGAGTGAGTTCTAGGTCAGCCTGGGCTAGAGGGAGACCCTGCCTCAAATACAAACAAATCAAAAGAAGAACAAGAGAGTTAGCTAGCTTCTGGCTCACACAGGAACATGTGTGACAGTGTGTGTACGGGGGCGGGAGGTGTTTCTGGGATTTTTGTTTATTTTTGCTCAACAGTAAATGCAAGAGTAAACAATTATGCTCCAACATAATGAAATCTGACTTTAAAGAGGTGGAAAATTATTACAGGGTACTTCAAATTGAGTAACTTTGGACTTTCTTGTTAAGAAAAAAGATTAATAAGAATTTTATACATCAAACTTAATTCTAAAGAATGCAAACATAAGCGAGCGTGGCCTTTAATCCCAGCACTCCAGAGGCAGAGGTAGGAGGATCAACATGAGTTTGAGGCCAGCCATAGACTACATAGTCAATTCAGGTCAACCTACCTCGGAAAACCAAAAACAAGGAAAAACAATGCAAACATGTTATAAGTGTCATACAGAAAGGAATTATTGGGCTGGAGAAATGGCTTAGAGATTAAGGCATTTACCTGCAAAGCCTAAGGACCCAGGTTCATTTCCCCAGTACCTACACAAGTCCGATGCACAAGATGGTGTGAGTCTGGAGTTTGTTTGCAGTGGCTAGAAGCCTTAGGGCGCCCATTCTCTCTGTCTCTTCCTCTCTTTCTCTCTCTCAAGTAAATAAATATTTTTTAAGGAAAGTAATCCTTTTTTATTTTTATTTATTTTAATATTTTTTCTTTGGTTTTTCAAGATATGGTCTCACTCTAGCTCAGGCTGACCTGGAATTAGTCTCAGGGTGGCCTTGAACTCACAGCAATCCTCCTACCTCTGCCTCTCAAGTGCTGGGATTAGTGCACCACCACACCCAGCTCTTTTTTTAATATTTTATTTTATTTATTTATTTGACAGAGAGAAAAAGGCAGAGAGAGAGACTGACAGAGAAAGAGAATGGACATGTCAAGGCCTTCAGGCACTGCAAATGAACTCCAGACACATACACCAACTTATGCATCTGGCTTACATGGGTCTTGGGACATCAAACCTGAGTCCTTTGGCTTTGCAGGCAAACACCTTAAAAACTAAGCCATCCATCCAGCCCAAGGAAAGTAATTCTTACTAGCTTCACCAAACACTCCTTAAGTTTTAAAATAAGCAACAGTAAAAAATAATGGGATTTAAAAAATACAGAAATATTTCTACAAAGTAACACTGTACCACAAAGTAACTTAGAACTCAACTGTAGAATACCAGATGACTAGTTTGCTGACAAAATCTCTGGCCTTCACTCACTATAGTTTTACCATTATTCCCTCTGCAACCCCATGCCCACCACTGAACACTTGCATGTACACCCAGGCATCTCACCTGTCCTTTTTCTAAATGAGAAAGAAAGGTCTAGATTAGTAGGACCATTTTTTAAGGGCAGGGTGCTGGGAGATGGCACAACGGGTTACAAGTGCTTGCTATGCAAGCCTGATGACCAGATTTTGGATCCCCAGATCCCACACACTGTAGTGCCAATACCAGTCAGAAGAATCCCAGAAGCAGTGAACAAGATAGACCCTGTCTCAAATAAAGTGGAAGGCAAGGACCAATATCCTGAGCTTGTCCTCTGACTTCACACTCACACCATGATAAACATGTGCCAATACACATGCACACACATGCATATTAACATACTTAAAAAGGAAGGCTGGACTGGGTAGATAATTCAGTTGGTCAAGTGCTTGCCACCTGCAAGCTTAAGGACCTGAGTCTACATCCTTAACATCCACATAAAAGCTGGGCAAGAAGGCTGGGTGTGGTGGCGCATGCCTTTAACCCTAGCACCTGCAAAGCAGAGGTAGGAGAATCACCGTGAGTTCAAGGCCACCCTGAGACTACATAGTGAATTCCAGGTCAGCCTGGGCTAGAATGAAACCCTACCTCGGGGGGGGGGGGGGGGAGAAAAAAAAAAAAGAAAAAAGAAAGAAATTTCGTAATCCCCTCACTGGGAAAGCGGAGACTGGAGGATCCCTGGGTCTAGTCTAGCTGAATTGGTGAATTACATGCTCAGAAAGAGGCTAGGGAGATAGCTCAGTCAATGAAGTATTTGCCTTGCAAGCATGAGGACCTGAGTTCAATCCAGAACCAAGATAGAAAATGACAATCCTACCTGCGATTACAGCAGGGTTAGGAGGACATAGTAACAAAAGCAGATACTTAGGGTAATTGGTGAGCTCTGGGGTCAATCAGAAATCTTGTTTCAAAGAGACACAACATTCTTTTTTTTTTTCTTTTCAAAACAATTTTTTTATTAACAACTTCCATGATTATAAAAAAAAAATCCCATAGTAATACCCACTTTTCCCATTGAAACTCCATTCTCCCCATCTCAATCAGTCTCTCTTTTATTTTGATGTCATGATCTTTTCCTCCTATTATGATGGTCTTGTGTAAGTCGAAGACACAACATTCTTAAGGCTGACATCCAAGGTTGTCCTCTGGCCTTCAAACATCACACACATACACACACACACATACACACACACATACACACATACACACGCACACATCTTAAAAAGCCAAGAAAAATACAAGCAGTAATTTAAATCCAAAAACTACTTTAAAAAAAAAAAAAGTATATTGTGGCTACATGTGGTGGCACACTTTTTTCAGCATTTGGGAGGCAGAGGCAAGACGATGACTGAGTTCAAAGCCACCCTGAGACTACATGGTGAATTCCAGATCTACCTGGGCTAGAGCAAGACTCTACCTTGGAAAACATAAATAAATAAAACGAGCTAGAGATGGCTTAGCAGTTAAGATGCTTGCCTGCAAAGCCAAAGGGCCTCAGTTCAATTCCCCACGACCTACGTAAGCCAGATGCACAAGGTGGTGCATGCATCTGGAGTTCGTTTGCAGTGGCTGGAAACCCTGGTGTGCCCATTCTCTCTCTCTCCCTCTCTCTCTCAAGTAAATAAGTAAAAATAAAATATTTTTAAAAAACACAAAGAGTATACTGGCTGGGTGTAGTGGCTCACGTCTTTAATCCCAGCACTCGGGAGGCAGAGGCAGGAGGATCGTTGTGAGTTCAAGGCCACCCTGACACTCCATAGTGAATTCCAGGTCAGCCTGGCCTACAGTGAAACCCTACCTTGAAAAATCAAAAAAAAAAAAAAAAAAAAAAAAAGGCTGGAGGGATGGCTTAGTGGTTAAGGAGTTTGCCTGCAAAGTCAAAGGACCCAGGTTTGATTCCCCAATAGTCACGTTAGCCAGACGCACAAGGAGGCACATGTGTCTGGAGTTGGTTTGCAGTGGCTGGAGGCCCTGGAGTACCCGTTCTCTGCCTCTCTCCCTCTTTCTCTGTCAAATAAATAAATAAATAAATAAAATAATTTTTTAAAAATAATATATTGATCCAGAGAGATAGAGTAGGCAATGTGTTAGGCAATGTAATAATAAGAGGGAAAGAGAGCTGGGCTACTTTCCCAAAAGTGCATTTAGCAATGGCAAATATTGATAAGCAAACTATGATAGATTTAGACATAGACAGGATTTTGTGATATTGGAGATTGAATCCAAGGCCTCAAAAAGCTAGGCACTCTATCACTACACTAGACTTCCAGCCCAGTCAAATAAATTTAAAACGTCATCAAGGAGCAGGATTTGGAGCTGGAGAGATGGCTCAAAGGCTAGGGCACTTTCCTGCAGAGCCTAACGACAGGAGTTTGATTCCCCAGTACCCATGTAAAGCCAGATACACAAAGTGGTGCATGCATCTGGAGTCTGTTTGCAGTGGCTGGAGGCCCTGCCACACCCATTCTCTCTGTCTGACTCTCTCTCTCTCTCTGCTTGCAAAAAAACATAAATTATCAAAAAAAAAAAAAAAAAAAAAGCAGGACTTGGTGGGTCACATCTACAATCCCAGCATTCAAGTGGCTGAATCAAAAGGATTGACATAAGTAGGGTTTGCCTAACTTGCACAGGCCCTGGTTTCAATCCCCAGAACCTGAAAAAGAAAAACTAATAAGCAGGGCATGGTGGCACACGCCTTTAATCCCAGCACTAGGGAGGCAGAGGTAGGAGGATCACTGTGAGTTCGAGGCCACCCTGAGACTCCATAGTGAATTCCAGGTCAGCCTGGGCTAGAGTGAGACCCTATCTCCAAAAAAAAAAAAAAAAAAGAAGGAAAGAAAGAAAGAAAAACTAAGCATAATAATTTATTTTTTGTTGTTGTTGTTTTACAAGGTAGGGTCTCACTCTAGTCCAAGGTTTGTTTGCAGTCTGGCACTTTATTTGCAGTTGCAAGAGACTCTGTCATCAAGAGTTGGAGAAATGAGGGCCAGGCACTGTGGCACATGTCTTTAATCCCAGCACTTGGGAGGCAGAGGTAGGAGGATCGTCATGAGTTCGAGGCCACCTGAGACTACATAGTGAATTCCAGGTCAGCCTGGGCTAGAGTGAGACCCTACCTCAAAAAAAAAAAAAAAAAAAAGAATTGAAGAAATGGTTCAGTGGCTAAAGGCAGTTGCTTGCAAAGCCTGATGGCCTGGGTTCAATACCTCAGTATCCATGTAAAACTGGAGGCACAAAGAGGCGCATATGTCTGGAATTGTCTGCAGCAGCAAGAAGCCTTTGCTCACCCAAACATACTCTCTTTCTCCTTCCCTCACTCACTCTCTCCTTTCTCCTCCTCCCCTCCTCAAATAAAAATAAACAAATAATTTTAAAACATAATGCTGGGGCATGGTGGCGCATGTCTTTAATCCCAACACTTGGGAGGCCAAGGTAAGAGGATCACTGTGAGTTCAAGGGCAGCCTGAGACTAATTCCAGGTCAGCCTGGGATAGAGTGAGACCCTACCTTGAAAAAAACCAAAAAAAAAAAAAAAAAAGAAGGAAGGAAGAAAGAAAGAGGAAATTAAGGATCTGTGGGAAAAAATAAATTCTTTCTTTCTTTCTTTCTTTGCAAGCAGAGATAGAAGAGACAGAGAGAACAGGCATGCCAGAGTCTCTAGCCATTGCAAACAAACTCCAGATATAAGTCCCACTTTATGCATCTGGCTTTATTTGGATACTGGGGAATCGAACATGGGTCATTAGACTTTGCAAGCAAACACCTTAACCACTGAGCCACTGAGCCATCTCTCCAGCTGAATTTTTTAAAAGATTTTATTTATTTATTTATTTATTTATTAGAGAGAATGAGAATGGATATTCCAGGGCCTCTAGCCACTGAGAACAAACTCCAGACGCATGCACCGCCTTGTACATCTGGCTTATGCGGGACCAGGAGAATCGAACCTGGGTCTTAGGCTATGCAGACAAGCACCTTAAACACTAAGCCATCTCCTCAACATCCCCTCCCAACTTTTTTTAAATGAAAGCAGTTGGCAAGAAGACTTACAATCAGCAATATCAGAAACCAGAGAGAGCTTTATAGAAATGATGGTCTCTTCTGGGGCTCAGGCAATTTTCAGTTTGCTACTTTATACTTTAGTATGCTTTCTAGAGTAATTACAGTACTTTTCTACATTTCATAACAAAAACCATCATACAAAAAGGAACACAAATAATATGTGCATGCGTATGTATACAGCCAAAAGAGAACTAAATGTCCACAGATCTACCACCCAAATTAAGAAACTAAAAAGTTAACAATGCACTTAAGACTCCCCAGTTAATTATGTTCTTCCCCATACTTCTAGAGGCAACCATTATCCTGAGGCTTCATTCCCTTTTTCTCTCTTCAGTTTTATCACATACATGCATATGTGAACAATGTTTAGCTTTGCCTGGTTTTAATTTGTACTTATATATGCCTTTTTTGTTATTAATGTTTTGAGACAGAGTCCAAGCAGTTCTGAACTATGCAGACCAGGTTGCACTTGAACTCATGGCAATCTGCCTGACTAAAGCACCTGAGTAGTGGGATTACAGGCACGGGCTACCAGGTCCAGCTAAAATTAAAGTTGATATATTCTATGACTTGCTTTTTCTTTCAATGTGTGGTTTTTTTGTTTGTTTGTTTGTTTGTTTGTTTGTTTTTTTTTGTGTGTGTGTGTGTGTGGTTTTTCAAGGTAACATCTCACTACAGCACAGGCTGACCTGGAATTCACTATGTATTCCCAAGCTGGCCTCAAACTCACAGCGATCCTCCTAGCTCTGCCTCCCAAGTGCTGGGATTAAAGGTGTGCATGACCACGCCCGGCTTCAATATGGTTTTTATTTATTTGTGTGAGAGAAAGAAGCAAACAGAAAGAGTGAGTATGGGGACACCAGGGCCTCTAGCCACTGCAAACAAACTTGAGACACATGAGACACTTGTGCATCTGACTTTACATGGGTATTGGGGAATTAAACCTGAGCTGTCAGGCTTTCAGGCTTTACAAAATAGTGTCTTTAACTGCCTACTGGGCCATCTCTCTAGCCCCAATATGCTCAGTTTTTGAGATTGCTACAAGTTATGTATGCAATGGTAAGTCATCATTTTTACTACCATAGAGTATTTTACTATGGATAAGCACACAATTATTTTTTAAGTTTTATTTTATTTTTATTTATCTATTTATTAGAGACTGAGAGAGGGAGAGAGGGAGTAAGAATGGGAGCACCAGGGCCTCTAGCCACTGCAAATGAACTCCAGACGCATGCACCACCATGCATCTGACTTATGTGGGACCTGGAGAATCGAACCGGGTTCTTAGGCTTTGCAGACATGCACCTTAACCACTAAGCCATTTCTCCAGCCCTAAACACATTACTTTAAAATCTATTTTACTATAGTTGGGAAAGGTTTTATCTATTTTCTGTAAGCACATACACACACACGCACACACACAAATGCTACTTTATAGAGGCTGGGGGTATGGCTCAGTGGCTAAAGACTCTTGCATGCAAGCCTACTGACTCAAGTTCAATTACCCAGAACCCACATAAAGCTGCATAGGCATTTGTGATCCTAGCATGCCTATGGCCAGAATGGCAAACACATAGTCCAACAGCAAGAGATCCTGCTTCAAAAAGAAGGCAAAAGGACTAGAAAGATGGCTTAGCAGTTAAGGCGCTTGCCTGCAAAGCCAAAGGACCCAAGTTCAATTCCCCAGGACCCACGTAAGCCAGATGCACAAGGGGACACATGCATCTGGAGTTCATTTGCAGGGGCTGGTGGCCCTGGTGTGCCTATATTCATTCCCTCTCTCTCTCTCTCTCTGCCTCTCTCTCTCTCTCTGTACCTGCCTATTTCTCTCCCTCACTCTCTCAAATAAAAAAATTAATTTTAAGAAATTTAAAAATTAAATTTCAAAACAGAAGGCAGGAGAATGGGCTGGAGAGATGACTTAGTGGTTAAGGCGCTTGCCTGCAAAGTCTAAGAAAATATGTTTGAATCTCCAGGTCCCACAGAAGCCAGATGCAAAGTGACACAAGTATGCAATGTTGCACTAGCACCACAAGGGGGGCGGACACGTCTGGAGTTCATTCACAGCAGCTGAAAAACCCTGGGATGCCCATACTCTCTGTCTCTTTCTCTCAAAAATAAATAATAATGGGGCTAATAAAAATCTAAGAGGATATAAATAAATCATATGGAAACCTACTTTTTTGGACAATGGAACACTCAGGAGCCATAGATTGTTGCTAGAAAATTTTCAGTGTCAGGGATGGGATACGTTCCAGTGAGTTGTTGGCCAGGGAGGTCCCTGATGCCCCCAAAACATTATAGGCCATTGCCCAGGCCCTTGGTTTCCCACCAGGAATAGATGGTAAGACCCTATTGCTGAAGACTCCACATACTTGGGCTGCAAGGCCACTGAGAAATCCTGCTGGAACTGAGCCAATAACCTCCTCCATGTAGACCAGCTGACAGAAAGCTGGAAGAAGCCATTCTGCATGCACTTCAATGGAAGAAAGAGAAATCACCAGTGAAGATACTCAACAGTGGACACTGCAAGCCTTGTATTTGGCCAGCCAGGCTAAATGATCCAACGGGTGGAATAGTGGCATGTCTATCATGGTGGAAACCAACTATCCTCTAATTGGACTGGAGGCCCACTCCATGGGAGGGAATATATCCCTGATACTGAAAACTTAAAACAGGGGTAGTCATGAGCCCTAGGGGTGTAACATCTGCTGGTGTCTGGCTAAATGTATATACTATGCTCATCAAACTGCCCAGTAAGCACTTCTCTTAATGTTCATACCCTTATCTTAATGCTACTCTCACTTTGGGTAGAGAATCTTCTCTTTTCAGATGGTTGTGTCCTTGAGATGACTCAGAAGGCATCGTGGTGCTGGAAAGAAGTGACAGGAGTGCTCAGCACTGCAATATCTCTATCACACCTTCCAAGGCTCAGGGTCTACTGCGGAAGAAGTGGCGGAAAGAATGTAAGAGCCAAAGGAAGAGTAGGACTCCTTACAACATGCTCCCCCCAGACACAAAATGGCCTGGATATCCATGACCTCACAGTGCCTGACACTACCTATATATAAGACCATCGTAATAGGAGGAAAAGATCATGACATCAAAAGAAAAGAGACTGATTGAGATGGGGAGGGGATATGATGGAGAATGGAGTTTCAAAGGAGAAAGTGGGGGAAGGGAGGGCATTACCATGGGATATTTTTTATAATCATGGAAGTTGTTAATATAAAAAAATTTAAATACAAAAAAAAAGTTTAAAGCCAGGCGTGGTGGTGCACGCCTTTAATCCCAGCACTCGGGAGGCAGAGGTAGGAGGATCGCCGTGAGTTCGAGGCCACCCTGAGACTCCATAGTGAATTCCAGGTCAGCGTGGGCTAGAGTGAGACCCTACCTTGAAAGACCAAAAAAGAAAAAAAAAAAATTTTTTTAAATTTGAAAAGAAAAAAAAAAGTGACACATGTACCTGGAGTTCATTTGCAGTGGCAAGAGGCCCAGGTACACATATACACAAATAAATAATAATTAAATAATTTTAAAAAAAGAAAGAAATTTTATTAATCCAGTTGTGTTTGAGGGTTGTTTGTACATATTATTTTTTTTAAAGTTTCACAAAATTTCAGAGATGTTTTATCCTGAAATTAATTTTGGGGTAATATTTAAAACAGATATTTTATAACCCTGTAAAATACTTTCCAATGTACACAAAGAAGGCAAATTCTTTAAGCAAATCAAAGAGTATTATAAAAGAAAACTCCAGAATTCTAACACATCCCCAGAATTATTAAGTGACAAGATACAGCTTTTGATCCACTGAGCATATTTACCTATCTATCATAAGCAACTTCTGAAAGGGTCTAGATATTTTATTAGGACAAAGAGACTAACAACAACTTCCCTTCTGTAAGTGGGTATCTCTGTGTGTACCACAAAATCTGATAGCTAGTTTTCCTCTTTCTGGCTTATAAGGTACTAATTTGTATTAAAATAACAATTTGCTACTCTGGAAAATGAAACATAATGAGTAGGGCAACCAGTTCTCTAGAGTTCTTCCAAGGTCAATAAAAAGTAAAAAGCCACAGCCAGGACTGGAGACATGGCTCAGCAGTTAACAGCGCTTGCCTGCAAAAACAGCCTGATGACCTGGGTTCAATTCCCACACGTAAAGCCAGATGCACAACGTGGCAAATGTGTCTGGAGTTCATTTGCAGTGGCCTGAGGTCCTGGGACACCCATACTCTCACTCTCAAAAATTAATTAATTAAAGAACACAAGCCGGGCGTGATGGCGCACGCCTTTAATGCCAGCACTTGGGAGGCAGAGGTGGGAGGATCGCCATGAGTTTGAGGCCACTCTGAGACTACATAGTGAGTTCCAGGTCAGCTTGGGCTAGAGCAAGACCCTACCTTGAAAAACCAAAAACCAAAAACCAAAAACCAAAAACCAAAAACCAAAAACCAAAAACCAAAAACCAAAAACCAAAAACCAAAAACCAAAAACCAAAAACCAAAAAAAAAAAAAAAAAAACCATAGCCAGGTATGGTGGCTCACACCTATAATCCCAGCACTGGGGAGGGTGAGGTTGGAGAATCACAATGAATTCAATGCCAGTGAGTTCCAAGTCAGCCTGGGCTAGAGCCAGACCAGGCAAGCTAGAAGAAAAGGGGGGGGGGGGGGAACAGACACAGTGGTTTATACCTAAAGTCCCAATAGTCTAGAGGCTAAGGTAAGAGAACTGCTGTAAATTCAAGGTCAGCCTAGGCTACAAGGTGTCCTTCTCTTATACATAATCTATCTCATCAGACTATTTCCTTGAGTAGGGTCTGTTCCTCAAGCCAGAGCTGCTGTCCACTGGTAAACTCCAGAAATTCTTCAGTCTCCACCTGCTCCCCACATGGGTTACAGGTGTGGGTGGCCACGCCCAAAACTTTGTTGTTGTTATTTTATTTTGAAAACAGGGAAGGACAGGAAGGAGAGAGAGACATGGAGGGAGTGAAGGAGAGAATGAATAAGCAAAGTAGGGTCTCTTGCCCAACCAAACAAACTCCAGATGCATGTGCCACTTTCTGCACCTTGCTTTATGTGGGTACTTGGAAATTAAACTGAGGCCGTCACTTTGCATGTAAGTGCCTTTAAACCATTAAGCCATCTCCCCAGCCTCCCCCCCTCCTTTTTTGTAGGTTCTGGGGAGTTGAATTCAGCAGCCCAAGAAACCCTCCCGCTTAAGCTGCAAGTACTGTTAACCACTGAGTCATCTCCTCATCCAAAGTTATTGTTTTGGGGATGAGCTCTCACACTATAGGCCAGGATGGCCTAGAACTCACTTTGTAGCCAAGGCTACTCAGTTTTAACAAACAACAGTTAATGCCATTAAAAGCACTTAGTGGGGGTTAGGGAGATGGCTCAGTAGATAAAGTGCTCACTGCTCAAGCATAGGTACTCAAATTCAACCCTTCATAAAAAGCCAGGAGCTGTGACAGGCTTCCATAATCCCAGCAAGCCCACAGCAATAATGGAGGTAGAAACAAGAATTTCCTGGAAGTTCCAGGCCAGCTCAACAAAGAACAGCAGCAGAGTGAAAAACCCTGCCTCAAATGAGGTAGAAAGTCAGAGGATCAACCCAAAAGTTGTCATCCGACCTTCACATTCCCACTGTGACAAGTATATGCTCTTACACACATGCACACACATGCATACACACACAAACACTCAGTACAGACAGAATAATTTCCCAGGTAAATGCTCAAAGTAGAAGCACTCTCCAGTAGGACCCTATCATTTACTACAACTCCAAAGACAGAAACTGCTCTGAAGATAAAGGCTAAGTGTGCACTGACCCTGAAATAAACAACACAATTCTCTGGAATTGTCCTAGTAATCAAACCACTCAATTTTGACCATTTGACAACCTAATAGTCAGAAGAAACAAACATGAAATGCTTACCTTAAGAGCACAAAAGATGCAGGAGTCTCCCATGCACTTGTGAGTTGTGAGCTGCCTAAAGCTACGCCGAAAGATGTCCAAGTGCCACAAAACCTTGCCCCCCAAAAAAAAAGAAAGAAAGAAAGAAATTACTACCCCTTAAGTAGCCACAATTTAACCTTAAATTCAAGAGATCAAGCAAACAGATAATGATTACTGCGGGGGGGGGGGGGACCTTTATTCCTCAAAGAAAGGCTCATTCAAGTATATTAAAACAAATTTCAGAAAAGATGAAATATCTAATAAAATGGAAAAGGGACATATTCTGAAAAAATTAAGTAGAGGTCCACAGAGCAAATATGATATGACAAATGTCAAATGTGATCCTTACGAAGAAATACAGGGTGATAAGCTACAAAACAGGGGTGAAGGTATACTCAGCAGTAGAGCCCTTGCTTGGCATGTCAGGTCCCGGGTTCCACATCCAACATCAATAAATAAATGAACCGTGCAAAAGAAGGATTTTTTTAATGGTCCCCACAGAGAAATTATATTTTATATATATATATATATATATATATATATATATATATATATATATATATATATATACATACACACACACACACATATATTATATATAGATCCTCTGACCTTTGCCTCTCCAGTTCTGGGATTAAAGGCATGCAAAACCACACCCAGCTCACAATGTGGAATTCTGTCTCTACTAGAATTTAATAGTCAACAGGATAAAAGGTAATAGTGCTACCAACAGTGATGATCACATTCAGTGTATGTGCCCTTGATGCAGGAAGAATGACACTTCTCTTTTGTGGCCTTCCTCCTTAAAATCAAAATCCGTAATTCCAATCTAATCAGGATAAATTCTGTATGTGGGTAATATACAAAACACCTAAAATAAAAAAACAGAACTTTTCAGGAAGTGTCACAGCCAAGAGGAACCTAAACAAACAGGTCAAGTAAATGTACAAAAGATAATCTGGAGGGGATCCTGGACAGAGCAAGACCCTAGGTAAAAAACTGAGAAAATCAGCCAGGCATGGTGGCACACACCCTTAATCCCAGCACTTGGGAGGCAGAGGTAGAAGGATCACCATGAGTTCAAGGCCACCCTGAGACAACATAGCGAGTTCTAGGTCAGCCTGAGCTAGAGTGAGACCCTACCTCAAAAAAAAAAAACAAAAACCTGAGAAAATCTGTATAAACTATGAACTCTAGTTAAATAGTTAAAAAATAACTGATGTGAGCTGGAGAGATGGCTCAGCAGTTAAAGCACTTTCCTGCAAAGCCTAATGACCCAGGTCTGATTCCCCAGTACCCACATAAAGACAGATGTACAAGGTGGCACATGAACCTAGAGTTCGTGTACAGCAGCTGGAGGCCCTGGCATGCCCATTCTCTGCCTCTTCTCTCTGTGCTTGCAAATAAGTAAATAAATATTTTTAAAATAAAAGTTTTAAAAAAATAACTGATTGGACTGGAGAAATGGCTTAGTGGTTAAGGTGCTTGCCTGTGAAGCCTAAGGACCCAGGTTCAATTCCCTAGGACCCACATGAGCCAGATGCACAAGGTGGTGCATGCATCTAGAATTCGTTTGCAGTGGCTGGAGGCCCTAACATGTCCATTCTCTCTATCTGCCTCTTCCTCTCTCCCTCTCTCTCTCTCTCTCTCTCAAATAAATCAATAAATTTTTTTTTAATTTATTTATTTGAGAGAGGGAAAGAGGCAGAGAGAGAGAGAGAATGGGCAAGCCAGGGCTTCCAGGCACTGCAAACAAACTTGAGGTGCATGCACCACCTTGTGCATCTGGCTTACGTGGGTACTGGGGAATCGAACCGAAGTGCTCTGGCTTTGCAGGCAAGCGCCTTAACCAACAAGCCATCTCTCCGGCCCAAAAAATAAATTTTAAAAATATCTTAAAAATAAATAAATAGCTGGTTGATTACTGGGTGCAATGTAGAGCACTAGGGAGATAGAAGGAGCACCATGAATGAGAGGCCAGTCTGGGCTACAGCATGAGTTCCAGGTTAGCCTGGGCTAGAGTAAGACCCTCCCATAAAAAGGGGGGCAATCTGGAGAGATGGCTAAGTAGTTAAGGCACTTGCCTGCAAGACCCAAGGACCTAGGTTCAATTCCTCAGTACCCACATAAAGACAGATGGACAAGGTATGCATACGTCTACCATTTGTTTGCAGTGGCTAGAAGCCCTAGTGTGCCCATTCTCTCTGTTTTATCTATCTCTGTCTGTCTCTCTCTCTCTCTCAAATAAATAAAAATAAAAAATAGGCCGGGCATGGTGGTGCACACCTTTAATCCCAGCACTCAGAAAGCAAAGGTAGGAGGATCACCATGAGTTCGAGAACACCCTGAAACTACATAGTGAATTCCAGGTGAGCCTGGGATAGAGTGAGACCCTACCTCAAAAAAAAAAAAATAAATAGGGCTGGAGAGATGGCTTAGGAGTTAAAGCGCATGCCTGCGAAGACTAAGGACCCAGGTTCGATTCTCCAGGTCCCACATAAGCCAGATGCACAAGGTGGCACATGCGTCTGGAGTTCATTTGCAGTGGCTAGAGGCCATGGCGTGCCCATTCTCTCTCTCTTTCTCTCAAATAAATAAATAAATAAAATCTGAAAATAAATAAATAAATAATAATAATACAGCTGGAGAGATGGCACAGTGGCTAAGGCACTTGCCTATAAAGCCTAATGACCAAGGTTCAAATCCCCAGAACCCACGTAAGACAGATGCACATGGTGGCACATGCGTCTGGAGTTGGTTTGCAGTGGCTAGAGGCCCTGGCATGCCCATTCTCTCTCTTCCTTTCTTTCTCTCTCTAATAAATAAATAAATAGATAAAAATAAAATAAATAAAATAATTCAAAAAAAAAAAAAAAAGATGGGAACCAGGCATGGTGGCACACACCTTCTCACTCAGCACTCAGGAGGCAGAGGCAGGAGGATTGCTCTGAATTCAAGGCCACCCTGAGAGTACAGAGTGAATTCCAGGTCAGCTTGGGCCAGAGAAAGACCCTACCTCAAAAAATTAAATAAAAAAAAATTTTTAATGACTCAATGTATACCATGACCTTGGAAGTTATCCTTTGTTAGAAAAATAGTGTCAATATGTATAAAGAAAGGGGGGGGGGGACATGGACTGGAGACAGATGGTTAACTAGTTAAGGTGCTTACCTGCAAAGCCAAAGGACCTAGTTTTGATCCCCTAGAACCCACGTAAGCCAGATGAAATGGTGGTGCCTACATCCAGAATTCATTTGCAGTTGCAAGAGGCCTTGGTGGAACCATTCACTAATTGATTCATTCATTCTCATTCCCCCCCCCCCTCTCTCTGCACCTCTTTGTCTCATAAATAAATCGCCAGGCATGGTGGCACATGCCTTTAATCCCAGCACTCAGGAAGCAGAGGTAGGAAGATGGCCATGAGTTCAAGGCCACCCTGAGACTCCATAGTGAATTCTAGGTCAGCCTGGGCTACAGTAATTCCCTCCCTCAAAAAAAGAAAAAACTAAACTAAATTAAATAAATAAATAAAAACAGAATAGGCAAGGCATGTTGGTGCCTGTCTTAAATCCTCGCACTTGGGAGGCAGAGGTAGAAGGACTGCTGTGAGTTCGAGGCCACCCTGAGACCACAGAGTGAATCTCTTTTTGTTTGTTTGTTTGTTCTGTTTTTTGTTTTGTTTTTCAAAGTAGGCTCTCATTCTAGCCCGGGCTGTCCTAGAATTCACTATGTAGTCTCAGGGTGGCCTAGAGCTCATGGTGATCCTCCTAGCCCTGCCTCCAAAGTGCTGGACTTAAAGGCATGTACCACCAAACCCAAGCCCATAATCATTTTTTTTTAAAAATTTATGGACTGAGGAAATGGCTTAGCCATTAAGGCATTTGCCTGTGAAACCTAAGGACTCCAGTCAGAATCCCCAGGACCCATGTAAGCCAGATGCACAAAGGGGCACATGTGTCTGGAGTTTGTTTGCAGTGGCTAGAGGAACTGGCACACCCATTCTCTCTTTCTCTCTATCTGCCTCTTCCTCTCTCTCTCTCTAACAAATAATTAAAAATTATTATTTAGAGCCACGCGTGGTGGCGCACACCTTTAATCCCAGCACTCGGGAGGCAGAGGTAGGAGGATCGCTATAAATTCAAGGCCAGCCTGAGACTACAGAGTGAATTCCAGGTCAGCCTGAGCTAGAGTGGGACCCTACCTCAAAAAAACAAACAAAAGAAAAATTATTATTTATTTTCAAGGAGAGGTGGGGGGCACACCAGGGCTTATTGCCACTGCAAATGAACTTCAGATGCATGTGCCACTTTGTGCCTCTGGCTTTACATGCATACTGGGGAACTGAACTCAAGCTGTCAGGTTTTGCAAGCATGTACCTTTAACCACTGAGCCATCTCTCCAGCCCTCAAGATACATATTCTAAAAGTTTTTAAAATAGAATTAGTGATAGAAACTTTTTATAGCAAATATAGCAGACCTAGTAACACTTTTTTTTTTTTTTAAAGTAAGGTTTCACGTTGGCCCAGGCTGACCTGGTATTCACTATGTAGTCCCAGGCTGGCCTTGAACTCAGAGTGATCCTTCTCTATCTGTCTCCTGAGTGCTTGCTTTTAAATTCCAAAAAGTATCCTCAGGCCAGATATGGTGGTGCACGCTTGTACCCCCAGCATTTGGGAAGCAGAGGCAGAAGGATCACAGCAAGTATGAGCCAGTCTGGTCTATAAAGCAAGCTCCATGCCAATCAGGGCTATATGGAAAGATCTTGTCTCAAAAATTCAAAGACAAAAATGAAGACTTAATATGTATTGTCTGAAAGAAAAATCAAACCAACCTTATATAACTACACAAAATTTGCGGGAGTAATTAAGCAGAGAATTTACATTCTTTCTGTAGACCTGCCAGGACAGAATTTTTTTTTTCGGTAGGGTCTCACTCTAACCTGGAATTTACTATGTAGTCTCAGGGTGGCCTTGAACTCTCAGTGATCCTCCTACCTCTGCCTCCCAAGTGCTAGGATTAAAGGCATGCGCCACCATGCCTGGCCAAAACTCTTTTTTAACGTTTTCAAATAAGAACTTGAGAGCCAGGCATGGTGGTACACACACCTTGAGTCCCAGGCTGAGGTAGATCTCTGTAGGTTCAAGATCAGTCTATGTCTATACAGTGAGTTCCAGGTTAGCCTGGGTTAGAGAGTGAGATCTTGCCTCAGGGGAAAAAAAACTCACTTTAAAACTGAGACAGAATATAAAGCTTTTATGACACAGATAAGGTTGGAAGAATTCTTGTATTATGAATGAGGAAACTCAGACACTATTACCTATTCAAGGCCAAAAGGTTTTTCTTACAAAAGAGCTAAAATTATAGTTCAGTGTTCTTTATACCAAATACACTGTCCTGTCTTTTGTTCTCTCATAGCAACCCATTTTCTAATTATATCTGAGAAGTCAAGCTAAGTTTTACCAAAAACCATTACTTTCGGTAGAAATTTCATTTACTTTTACTCTGAAAGGCAGAAGAAAAAAGAACATAATTATTTGCAGTGAGTAGGGCCAACAGGGATGAATGGACACTGTATGGACCACACTAGGCAGAGCACATAGGCAAATGGGAGGCTTCTGAGACTGCTAAGGTAGAATGCAACAGCAAAAAAGGAAATCTAGGGTAGATAATCTGCCCTACAAATGACCAACTGACTTTCCACTAGCTCTTCTCACTAGCTGCTTATCCAATCAGACTCTAATCATGAGCCCATATAGCAGAACTCAGAGGGAAAAAATTACATAGTAGAAGCCAGGCATGGTGGCGCACGCCTTTAATCCCAGCACTCAGAGGCAGATGTAGGAGGATTGCCGTGAGTTCAAGGCCACACTGAGACTACATAGTGAATTCCAGGCCAGCCTGGGCTAGAGTAAAAACCTACTTCAAAAAAAAAAAAAAAAGATTACATACTGGAGACTGGCCTCCGCTCTGTTGGGCTAACAGCATGAATAGGGAGATAAGAACAACAAACTACCCATCTCTAATTTATGGAAAAAAATTTACTTCCTACACTAGAGAAAAGAAATTAGGGTGACAAGATATCTTGTCACAGGAAAAAAAAAAAAAAACAGTTCCCATTTAGACAGGTAGTTAGACAGGTAGTTAGGGTGATCCCATTTCCACAAACAGGGTAATTGATATTCAAAGAAAATAAAGATCCCTAAGATCACACCGTAAGCATAAAAAATGATCTCAGGTACATACCTCAGCCATAAATTATCAATAATTACATTTAAAAGTATCTCAAAATAGACTGGGCATTGTGGCACATGCCTTTAATACCAGCACTTGGGAGGCAGAGGTAGGAGGATCACAGTGAGTTTGAGGCCACCCTGAGACTTCATAGTGATCTAGGTCAATCTGGGCTAGAGCAAGACCTTACCTCAAAAAAAAGGCACTTGCTACAAACCCTAAGGATCCAGGTTCGATTCCCTAGTACTCACATAAAACCAGATGCACAAAGAGGAGCATGCATCTGGAGTTCGTTTGCAGTGTCTAGAGGCCCTGGCACACCTATTCTCTCCTTCTCTCCCCTCTCTCTTTCTCTCTGCCTTTTCTTCTCTCTCTCAAATAAAAATATTTTTTAAATATTTTATTCTTATTTATTTATTTGAGAGAGACACAGTCAGACAGAAGGAGAGAGAGAATGGGCATGCCAGGGTCTCAAGCCACTGTTAACTAACTCCAGACACATGTGCCATCTTGTGCATCTGTCTTATGTGGGTCCTGGAGAATCGAACCTAGGTCCTTTGGCTTTGCAGGCAAGTGTCTTAACCACTAAGCCATCTCCCCAGCCCAATAAAAATATTTTTTAAAATATATATTTAAAAATAGCAAGCCAGGCATGGTGGTGCATGCCTTTAATCCCAGCACTTGGGAAGCAGAGGTAGGAGGATCACCATAAATTCAAGGCCACCCTGAGATTACATAGTGAAGTCCAGGTCAGCCTGGGCTAGAGTGAGACACTACCTAAAAAAAAAAAAAAAAAAATAGCCAAAGAACAACAGAAAAAAAGCACCAAAAATATAGCACCACCAACTAAAAGTCAATATTTATCAAAAAGAAAGAGGTTCCCTTACCTGTAGAGCACTGTTGAGAAAGCAGCTGTTTTGCCCTGGCTCATTACTGAGGCCCTTGCTGGGGGCTATGGAGGTTGAGCTTCGAGGTGCAAACATCCCTTGGACACTCCCTCGGCCCCCTGAAAAATAATTTCTTTTCCAAGACATTATTGTTCACATTTAGCTTGAAAGCGCACAAAAACAGTTTTTTGTCTTTTTCACCGGAATTTTTGTCTGCTGAAGTCCTCAAAAAAAAGAAAATCCAGAATTGAGTGGGTTTATATTGAAAGACTGGATTTATAACCTTCATATATATAAACTCAAGGACTTCAGGTATCCTCTTAGATCCGGATGACAAAGCTGTCCTTCACCTGCTCCAGTGTTCAAATGTAACACGGCACAGGACTAACGCAGAGAAGTTCTTAGGTTGCTTCCCTCTATTTTTCTTGAACAGCCTCCAAAGCATCCAGGTGAGAGAGATGGACTCAACTGTAGCAGGATCAAGACCCAGGATCAGAGGGAGACATGCTCTTCAGGCTTGCCCTGCTTGTGCACTGAAGATGGTCCCAACCAGGAGACAGAGGCAAAGGCAGAGGCAGACGGGTAAGCAGGAGCCCAAAGTAACTTTCCTGGCCCTCTGCTGCCTGGTCTCATCATCCTCTGTAGCATAAAGTCAACTCTGAACACGGAAAAGGTCCCTCAAAGCCAAGAAGCTTGCTCCAGTGATGTCTTGCTGATGTTTCTGGCTGCACCTTTCAATATGACTCAAATTTCTTTATCGTCTCAACCAGGTCTTCAGAGAGCTCTTTCCTTCTGGGACTAGAACAGCCAGCTGTACCAAAGAGCTTTAACAGAAAGAAAAAAAAAAATAAGCTTGCGTCACTTAATGACTCTACTGGTTTTGCACTGTTCTGCCAAGATCAACGCTGCCTCACCTCTCAATATAAACTTGAAACCTTGGCAAACAATGCAAAAAAAAAAAAAAAAAAAAGTAACAAAAAAGGGAAACAAACTAAAAGAAAAAAGAACTATGAGTAACTTTACTTTCATGGGAAAGTCTTTTAAATTGTGAAGAAGAAAGTTGATTTGGGTAAAAACAGAAACTAAACTCAAACTCTGTACAATCAGGCTGACAACCACCGCAAGTCGCTAAGTAAGTATGGAACAAACCAGGAACTCCACTTTCTCTAGATGACGTGGAGAAAGGTTTTTTGGTTTATTTGTTTTGGTTTTGGTTTGGTTTGGTTTAGTTTGGTTTTTCAAAGGTGCTGGGATTAAAGGCATGTGCCACCATGCCCAGCTAAGTTTTTTATAAAGGTGTTTTCTACACATGGTTATGAAAACCCTGCAGAAAGGTGGGAGGGACAAGTGAACAGTCTGGACTCTGTTGTAGAACAATGATGTAAATACATCACGCAGCCTATCATCCACTCCAAGATCTCTACTGATTTGGTTGACTACCAGATTTTTTTTTTTTTTTGATCAATTAACTTTTGACAGAGAATTAGAGAGATAATTTGTATTGAAAAATCACTTAACCTGCCAGGCATGGTGGGCACATACTTTAATCCCAGCACTTGGGAGGCCAAAGTAGGAGGATCACCGTGAGTGCAAGGCCACCCTGAGACTACATAGTGAATTCCAGGTCAGCCTGGGCTAGAGAGAGAGTCTACCTTGGAACCCCCCCCCCAAAAAAAAAAATATTGACTTAATCTTCAAATTATATAAAGGGGCTCAAAATCAGAGTCCACCTATTGACTATCTTTCGGGTTCAATTAACCAAAATGCTTGAGAGACAGTAGTAAGTACAAAGTAAGTAACTTTCCAGGAATGAAATCATCTCATGTGTAGCTATTAAGATTTCTTTCTTGCCAGGCGTGGCGGCGCATGCCTTTAATCCCAGCACTCGGAGGCAGAGGGAGGATTGCCATGAGTTCAAGGCCATCCTGAGACTCCATAGTGAATTTCAGGTCAGCCTGGGCTAGAGTGAGACCCTACCTCGAAAAACCAAAAAAGGTTTTTTTTTTTTGTTTTTGAGGTAGGTCACCTTGAAAAACCAAAATAAACAAACAAATAAATAACCTAAATAAAGCCAGGCATGGTGGCACACATGTTCATTCCCAGCGTTCAATTCCCAGTACAATCCTCCCAATCGGGAGGCAGAGGTAGGTGGATTTCTGTGAGTTCAAGGACAACCTGAGTCTACAAAGTAAATTCCAGGGCAGGTCAGCCTTGGGCTGTAGCGAGATCCTAACTCGAAAAAAAAAAAAAAAGGCTGGAGGGATGGCTTAGCGGTTAAGGCGTTTGCCTACAAAGCCAAAGGACCCAGGTTCAATTCCCCAGGACCCACATTAGCTACATGCACAAGGGGGCGCATGTGTCTGAAGTTCATTTGCAGTGGCTGGAGGCCTTGGCGTGCCCATTCTCTCTCTCTCTCCCTTTCTCCCTCTTTCTCTGTCAAATAAATGAAAATAAAATATTTTTTAAAAGCAACAACAACAAAAAAACAATGAACATAAAAAAGTGATTCATTAATTAAAAAAAAAAACTAAATGAAGGGGAACATGTTACTATGATGCATGCATGCCTGTTATCCCAGCATTCAAAAGGTATAGGTGAGAGGACCCAGACCAGCCTGGCTACACATTGAGACCTGATGTCATAGTTTAAAAAACAAAAGGCAGGGCTGGAGAGATGGCTTAGCGGTTAAGCGCTTGCCTGTGAAGCCTAAGGACCCGGTTCAAGGCTCTTCTTCAGGACCCACATTAGCCAGATGCACAAGGGGTGCACACATCTGGAATTTGTTTGCAGTGGCCGGAGGCCCTGGTATGCCCATTCTCTCTCTCTCTCTCTCTCTCTCTCTCTCTCCCTCCCTCCCTCCTCTCCTTCTCCCTCTCTCTCTCTCTCTCTCTCTCTCTCTCTCTCTCTCATCTGCCTCTTTCTCTCTCTGTCACTTTGAAATAAATTAAAAAAAAAAAAAAAAAAAAGGCAGCTGGGCATGGTGGCACACGCCTTTAGTCCCAGCTCTTGGAAGGCAAAGGTAGGAGGATCACCACAAGTTTGAGGCTACCCTGAGACTACGTAGTGAATTCCAGATCAGCCAGGGCTACAGCAAAACCCTACCTTAAAATTAAAAAAAAAGAAAAAATGCTTTTACATTTAATCTTTCCCTGTGACATTATCCAGTGTGACCAGTGAAAAAGCTGAGACACTTCAGTTAGTATTAAATGGTTGCACAAGACTTTTCTTTCCCATCTCTAAATTCCTAAACTCTTTATAATCTTCATAAGCCACATGTCACAATTAAAGTATCGTATTATTCACTATGTCTGTATTACTCTCAATGTTTTATGTGGTAGTGTCAGTCATATATCCTGACTATGACTAACATGAAATAAATTCTATCTAGTATCAGAATACAATAAATACTATACTGACATTCTTTATTTAATCTTCACAATACCCTATCAGATATGATTAGTTCAACTTTAAAGAAGAACAAACTAAGACTTAAAGATTCACTTGCCTACCTGGCATGTGACAGAGCTAGGGTTGTCTAGCTATTATACTGTCACTTAATTATACACCTGATCTCAGTGGTAGTCATGAGAAGGCACTCTGAAAACACTGGTGATTGCTGCAGCACCAGGAGGAAGCCACCCCCCCCCCATGAAGACCTCTCACCTCTCTACATCATGAACACCACACTCAAGCCACTGAACAGCTTTCCACAAGCCATGCAGCATTCCTTCAGCTCAACTACTGCAGAAGAATGATAAGTACCAAGCCTCCACTTGGCTCACAGTAAAAAGGACTTGGCAGGCAGGTGGGGCTTTCAGTATCCACATTAGGAGCTCTCTGAAACTTTGCCTGCCCTATGACACACACCCAAGTAAAGCAAGTTAAGGAGAAAAGACAGTAGCAGAAAAAGGATTCTCAGGCTCTGAATGGCAGCATTATGTACGGTCGGGCAATAAGTTCTCATCTCACACTTGTTAGGTGTGATAGAAACTAGAAATTAAAGCCAAAAAGAACAAAGGCAAGAGAAGCAGTGAAAATGGTCCAAAGAAGCACTGATGGCAAAAATCACTATTTAAAATGAAATGTTTAGTTCTAGGTTCAGCACCAAATAGCATAAAGTTGTTCTCCAGTGTCATCTACTGAAGATGAGAAAGTAAATTACATACTTCAAGTTTTGTGGCTGTAATGACCTACTTTTAAAGAGAAAAATAATTTTTAGGCAATACTGAAATATTTCAACAATACAGAGCACGTTTGCAACTTATTCCCAAACAGTTCAGAAAGACAGGTGAACACAAGCACACATACACACACACTAAAGCAAACACAGAAAAATGTTAATAAGTGAACCTCACTAAAAAGTGTATGAACAGGCCGGGTATGGTGATGCACACTTGGGAGGCAGAGGCAGGAGAATCACTGTGAGTCTGAGACCAGCCTGGGACTACAGAGTTCCAGGTAAGCCTGGGCTAGAGTGAGACACTACCTCAGAAAAAAAGAAGTGTATCAGGGCTGGAAAGATGGCTTAGTGGTTAAGGCACTTGCCTGCAAAGCCAAAGAACCTTGGTTCGAATCCCCAGTACCTACGTAAGCCACATGCACAAAGTGGCACATGCATCTGGAGTTTGTATGCAGTAGCTGGAAGCCCTGGTGCACCCATATTCTCTCTCCCCCTCTCCCTCTCTCCCTCCCCCTCTTTCCTTCTCTCAAATAAATAAATTAAAAATAAAATATTTTTTTAAAGTATATGAGCATTCTACTATTTCTGACAACTTCTCTGTAAGCGTTACATTACATTTAAGTTAAAAAAGAGTTGGTATCTTAAAATAGATCTGAGTGTGATGGTGCATGCCTTTAATCCCAGCACTCAGAAAGCAGGAGTGGGAGGATCACCATGAGTTTCAGGCCACCCTGAGACTACACAGTGAATTCTAGGTCAGCCTGGACTAGAGTGAAACCCTGCCTCAAAAAATAAAAGGGGGGGGGGCTGGAGAGATGATTTACCAGTTAAGGTGCTTGCCTACAAAGCCAAAGGACCCAAGTTCAATTCCCCAGGACCCACATAAACCAGATGCACAAGGTGGCACATGCATCTGGAGTTCATTTGCATTGGCTAGAACTGGCATGTCAATTCTCTCTCTCTACATCTGCCTCTTCCTCTCTCTCTCTCTCTCTTTCTCTCAAATAAATAAATAAAAACAAAATATTTTAAAAGAAAAAAGTGTGTTCATAATTCCATGTAGAAATCATGCCAAAATAAAATTTGTATATAAGAACTATGACGGGGCTAGGGAGACAGCTCAGTAGGTAAAGTGCTTATCATGCAAGAGTGAGGACCTGAGCTTGGAACCCTCAGGACGCATGCCAGGTGTCATGCCAGGTGGACATAGTGGCCTGCTATAATCTCAGTTCTTGGGAGGCAGAGACAGGAAATCCCCAGGGCAAGCTGGTTAGCTAGACTAGCTGAAAAGTTAGTCTGTCTCAAAAAATATGATAGAGAACAGATGAGAAAGACACTCAACATCAACCTCTGGCCTCCAAGCACACATGTGCACAAACACATACACACATACATGCCAAAAAAAAAAAAAAAAAAAAAAAGATAAGAGCTATTACAGATGATATTGACAATCACATGAGGAACAGGGTTTTCTGTTGTGTTATTGTTTGTTTTTCATGGCAGGGTCTCACACTAGCCCAGGCTGACCTGGAATTCACTATGTAGTCTCAGGCTGGCCTTGAACTCACACTGATCCTCCTACCTCTGCCTCCCAAGCCTGCACCAACACACCTGTCTTAGAACATGGTTTTCTAATTATGAGGATCAAGCATACATAACAAAAGACAATGACCAAAAAAAAAAAGTTTAGGGCTGGAGAGATGGCTTAGGAGTTAAGGTACTTGATTGCAAAGCCTAAGGACTCATGTTCAACTCTCCAGGTCCCATGTCAGCTAGACGCATGAAGTCTCAGGGTGGCCTCGAACTCACAGCAATCCTCCTACCTCTGCCTCCTGAGTGCTGGGATTAAAGGCGTGCGCAACCACGCCTGGCTTTCTTTCATGGCTATCTTAAAATACAAAGTTTAACTCAAGCCAAATAATTGAGCCTTATAATGAGGAATGGGGGCACATTTAAGATGTACAAAAACTGACCTTGCTCAGGTGCTCAATGATTAAAATGGGAAAATCAGGTTGGAGAGATGGCTCGGCATTTAAGGCGCTTGCCTGCACAGTATAACAACCGGAGATTGATTCTCCAGTACCATGCACAAAGTGGCACGTGCATCTGGAGTCTGTTTGCAGTGGCTGGAGGCCCTAGTGCGCCCATTCTCTCTGCTGTGAGATCAAGGCCAGCCTGGAACTATACTCTGAGTTCCAGGTCAGCCTGGGTTAGAGTGAGACCCTACCTCAAAAATAATGGTAAAATCACGAACAGTTTCTAGTGAACGGACAGTAGTCCCAATGCCCTTAAACTCCTGATCCTCCTGACCCTACCTCCTGAGTGAAGCAAGTAGAGGTGTGCACTACCATAGCCAGTTACAAAACAAATTTATTATTGTTAGTTTGAGACAAGGTCTCATGTAGCCTAAGCTGGCCTTGAACTCAATATGTAAATGAGGCTGCCTCTTGTCCCTGCCTTGAACACTGAGATTATAGGCATGCACTACCAACCCAGCTCTCAAGTGGCTTTTTTTAACAGAATCACTTTTCCTTTCTAGGTCCCAAGCGAGGCAAAGAAGTCTAATTGAACCATTCCTACTCAGCCTGTACAATAATCAATTTTTAAAAAAGTAATAGGGGCTGGGGAGATGACTCAGTGGTTAAAGGCCCTTGCTTGCAAAGCCTGTTGTCCAGATTCAATTCCCTAGCACCCAAGTAAAAAGCCAAATGCATGAAAGTGACACGTGTGTCTGGAGCTCGTTTTCAGTGGCAAGAGGTCCTAGAGTGCCTATTCTCTCTCCTTCTCTCAAATAAATAAATAAAAACATATTTTTAAAAAGAAAAAGAAAAGCCAGGTGTGGTGGTGTATGCCTTTAAGCCCAGCACTAGGGAGGCAGAAGTAGGAGGATTGCCTTGAATTCAAGGCTACCCTAAAACTACATAGTAAATTCCAGGTCAGCCTGGACTACAGCAAGACCCTACCTCAAAAAACCAAACAAACAGAAAGAAAGGAAGGAAGGAAGGAAGGAAGGAAGGAAGGAAGGAAAAAGAAAAGGAAAGAAAAGAAAAGAAAAGAAGAAGTTTTTGATGAAAAGACAACACAATATAACAGAAAAAAAAATGCATTCAAAAAATGATCATTGGAACTACTGGACACCCACATACCAAAAAAAATCTTAATCATACCTAATTTCTTATACAAAATCCAAAATGGAACACAGTCCTAAAAGGAAAATGCAAATCATAAACTAAAAGAAAGTATGGAAGAAAAATGTGTGCCCTTTCATTAGGCAGATTCCTCAAAAATTACAATAAAGACATGATTCATAAAATAAAAAGATTTTTTAGAACTGATTTCCATTATAATTAAAACATCTGCTCTTTGAAAGACAAACAAATGAAGACAAGCCAAAGATTGGAAGAAAATATTTAGAAATGACATAATAGAAAATGACATGGCAAAATGTGTACACCACATGTGTGTATAATGTATGTGCAAATATAGATAATACACACACACACAAGTTTATTAGTTCTCTTTGTCGCTGTTTTTTTGTTTTTGGGTTTTTTTTTTTTTTTTGTTTTTTTGTTTTTTGAGGTAGGGTTTTGCTGTAGCCCAGGCTGACCTGGAATTTACTATGTAGTCTCAAGGTGGCCTTGAACTCCAGACAATCCTGCCTCCCAAGTGCTGGGATTAAAGGCATGCACCCCTCACCAAGCTCTCCTTGTCACATTTTTTTAAAGAGTTATTTTATTTATTTATTTATTTGAAAAGAGAGGGGGAGAGAGAGAAAGTGAGAATGGGTGCACCAGAGCCTCTAGCCACTTCAAACAAACTCCAGAGGCATGACCACCATGTGTATCTGGATTACGTGGGACTTGGAGAATCAAACCTGGGTCCTTAAGCTTTGTAGGCAAGCACCTTAACTGCTAAGCCACCTCTCCAGCCCTTTGTCACCTTTTTTAATTGTCCAATTTATTTCATCCTCCTTTGTGCTCTCGCTATTTCTGTACAGGGAACAGAACATATATCCTTTTTTTTTTTTTTTTTTTTTTTTTGAGGTAGAGTCTCTCTCTAGCCCACAAGGATGACCTGGAATTCACTATATAGTCTCAAGCTGGCTTCAAACTCTCCTCTGCCTCCTAACTCTGCCTCCCAAGTGCTGGGATTAAAGACGTATGCCACCACACCCAGCAGATATATATTCCTTAAGAGCATTTACTGTTCTACAGAATTTAAATAGAATAGGTATTGAATCATTGAATTCAACTGTAAAAGAAAACTTTTGGGGGCTGAAGAGATGGCTCAGTGGTTCAGGTGCTTGCCTGCAAAACGGAAGGACCCAGGTTTGATTCCCCAGTGCCCACTTAAAGCCAGATGCACAAGATGGTACATGTGCCTGAAGTTTGTTTGCAATGGCTAGAGGCCCTGGCACGTCCATTCTCTCTCTATCTGCCTATTTCTCTCGTGTGCTCTCAAATAAATAAATAACATATTTTTTAAAAGAGTGAAGGTTCTAAATAACCTTCCTTATTTTAAAAAAAAAAAAAAAAAAGAGGGCTGGAGAGATGGCTTAGCAGTTAAGGTGTTTGCCTGCAAAGCCAAGGGACCTTGGTTCAATTCCCCAGGAAGGGGATGGTAGTTCATTTGCAGTGGCTCCAGGCCCTGGAGCGCCCATTCTCTCTCTCCCTTTCTCTGCCTCTTTCTCTTTCTCTCTCTCAAATAAATAAAAATAAAGCAAAAAAATATTTAAAAAAAAAGAAAGAAAGAAAATCTTTGGTTAGATTAAGTAATTAGAACCTGTCCCAGAATCTTGCTAAATTCTGACTCACTTTAAAATAACAGGCTCCAACATGTCCATATCTGGACTAAGACACTATTGACAATTTATGTTAATGGAGATTATATCCACAGAAACAATAGTTACTTTATTTTGACATGTTTAGGTAAGTATCTACAATCATTTAGAAAAAGCAAACCCCACAGCAGGCAGCATAGTGACTGAAATTACAGGTTCTAAACTAGGCAAGAAACCACACCCCTGTAACTCCAGCATTTAGGAGTTAGAATCAGGAGATTCAGGAAACCAGCAACAAAAAAACAAAGTACTGCATGAACCAACATATTGCATAATCTCACAAGATACCATGCTTGTACTGGAGAAAACTCAGAGTCAACAGATATGGTTTCTACCACCCACCAGCCGTGTCGTCCTGACCAAGCTATTAAACTACTAAATTTTTTTTTTTTTTTTTTTGGTTTTGTGAGATAGGGTCTCACTCTAGCTCAGGCTGACCTAGAATTCACTATGTAATCTCAGGGTAGCCTCGAACTCACAGCAATCCTCCTGCCTCTACCTCCCGAGTGCTGGGATTAAAGGCATGCGCTACCACGCCCAGTTTAAACTACTAAATCTTAAATACCTCATCATAAGTAAGTAGATTAAATTCTATCACACATGACTGCTGTGGGGATTAAATAAAATACTGTCTCTGTACATAATCAGCCCACGGCCTGGCATGTGATCAGTGTGGAATGTTACTGACGATGATAATGATGAAGAAGAAAATGAACTCACATTCCAAGCCCGGCTTCATCACTTTCAGACTATTTACCATCTTCATAAATTTGATTTATCAGTTAGGTAGACAGGTTGGTTGATGCCTATAATCCCAGGAGTCAGGAGGATGAGTCAGGTTTGAGACCAGCGTAAACTACATATTGAGACGCTATCCTAAAACTAAACTATATTAACGTGATTTGTCATAAATATTCAACAAATATGTCAGGCATGGTGTCCCACAGCTGTAATCCCGGCATTCAGAAGGTAGAGACAGTTACTCTCAACTACATAGTAAGATCAAGGCCAGCATGAGCTACATGAGACCTGTCTCAAAAAAAAAAAAAATCCATGAAAGCTAAGCATGGTGGCGCATGCCTTTAATCCCAGCACTTTGGAGGCAGAGGTAGGAGGATCACTGTGAGGTTGAGGCCACCCTGAGACTATCCATGAGATTAACAACAACAGATGGTATAAACCCAAAATCATATCAAAATGGGGAAAATTGTAACTTAAAACTACTGCATTCTTAATACCACTTTCCTATACTATAGCAATAACTTTCAAAGTATTCTTTCCCCTCTAACCCTATCTATACAATACTGACAAGCAAACTGATCAATCTTATCAACTGAGAAAACTTCAGTGATAACAAGTACCCAAACTCCTCAGCTAATGGCTTTCCACAGTCCTATCATATGCATAATACCTACCCCATCTACCACTACTCCTTTTAAACTGCAAAAAAAAGAGCCATATGTGGTGGCACAAACCTGTAATTTCTACATTTGCAAGACAGAGGAAGGAGGATCACAAGTTCAAAGCCAGCCTCAGCTACATAGTGCAACTTTGTGCCAATATAAATAAATAAGATTTGAGGCCAGGTGTGGTGGTGCACGCCTTTAATCCTAGCACTCGGGAGGCAGAGGTAGGAGGATCGCCATGAGTTCGAGGCCACCCTGAGAATACACAGTGAATTCCAGGTCAGCCTGCGCTAGAGTGAGACCTTACCTCGAAAAAAAAACAAAACAAAATAAATAAATAAATAAATAAGATTTGAAGCCTAGAATGGCTCCTTATGCCTATAATACAGCACTCAAAGGCAGAGGCAGGAAGATCACCAAAAGTTTGGAGCCCACCTGATCTACAAAGCAAGTCCCAGGGCAATACAACCAGACCCTGTTTTGCAACCCCCCCCCCCGCCAAAAAAAAACTATTGGGTTACACTTATGGGAACAGTCAATAAAAAGTCTAAAAAACGCCAGGCGTGGTGGTGCAGGCCTTAAATCCCAGCACTCAGGAGGCAGAGGTAGGAAGATCACCATGAATTCGAGGCCACCCTGAGAATATAAATTCCAGGTCAGCCTAGACTAGAATGAGACCCTATCTCGAAAAAAAAAAAAGTCTAAAAAAGGGCTAGAGTGATGGCTTAGCAGTTAAGGGATTTGCCTGCAAAGCCTAAGGACCTAATTCAATTCCTCAGTACCCACATAAGCCAGATGCACAAGGTGGCAGATGCATCAACAGTTTGTTTGCAGTTGCTAGAGGCCCTGGCATGAACAATTTTTTAAAGTCAAAAAAATAAATAATTAAAAACTATTTGATGTCCATGCCCAACATTTTGCTTAATAAAGAATGTTCTGCAGGGCGTGGTGGCGCACGCCTTTAATCCCAGCACTTGGGAGGCAGAGGTAGGAGGATTGCCGTGAGTTCGAGGCCACCCTGAGACTCCACAGTGAATTCCAGGTCAGCCTGGGCTAGAGTGAGACCCTACCTCGAAAAATCGAAAAAAAAAAAAAAAAAAAAAAGAATGTTCTGAGGCCAGGCGTGGTGGCGCACGCCTTTAATCCCAGCACTCGGGAGGCAGAAGTAGGAGGATCACTGTGAGTTCGAGGCCATCCTAAGACTCCATAGTGAATTCCAGGTCAGCCTGGGCTAGAGTGAGACCCTACCTCGAAAAAAAAAAAAAATGTTCTGGGCTGGAGAGATGGCTTAGCAGTTAATGCACTTGCCTGCAAAGTCAAAGGACCCAGGTTCGACTCCCCAGGACTCACATAAGCCAGATGCACAAAGAGGTACATGCATCTGGAATTCATTTGCAGTGGCTTGAGGCCCTGGCGCCTATTCTCTCTCTCCCTGCCTATTTCTGTATCTCTCACTCTCTCAAATAAATAAACAATAATAAAATATTTTTTAAAAAAGAATGTTCCCTTCTTTGTTACAACCATCTACTCAGTCCTATCTAATATTAGCAATCCCACATTTGAAGAAAGCAACTTAGAGCAAAAGAGATTACTGATAGCCAAATCTTAGGGGAAAGAACAGTCATTTACATGAAATAACTTCCTAAAGGATTATTCTCTATTTCTCCCAGGAACTTCCTTAATCAATATATTATTAGTTATGTAGGAAGCTACATTGCTTTGTACTCAATTGATGTTCAACACTTGTTGAATGAAAAAAAAGTATAGTGAAAAAAATTTCTTTCCAATTTAAGCTGTTACAGCTGGGCGTGGTGGTGCACGCCTTTAACCCCAGCACTGGGGAGGCAGAGGTAGGAGGACTGCTGTGAGTTCAAGGTCACCCTGAGACTACAGCCTGGGCTAGAATGAGACCCTACCTCAAAAAACAAAATAAATACGTAAATAAATAAAATAAAATATGTTAAAAAGAAAATAGAGATGAGCCAAGCATGGTGGTACACACCTTTAATCCCAGCTCCTAGGGGCAGAGGTAGGAGGATCGCTGTGAGTACAAGGCCACCCTCAGACTACATAGTGAATTCCAAGTCATCTGGGCTAGAGTAAGACCCTACCTTGAAAAAATAAGAAAAAAAAAAGTTTTTTAAAAAGTGTTTCAAAGTAATTGCATAAGCTCCTGGACAGCAAAATGATAAATATAAGCTCCATAAATTACCCCATATAACCCTCGGCTTCAGTAACTTGGAATCTCTCCTCCCAATTCTTTAAATGGCAAAGGAATGTGGTTTTTATTTAGATACTTGATTACCACTATGAATTATGATGAAATCATCATAGGCACATCAGTATCGAGTTATTTCAGTACAAACAGTAATGTGTGACAGCACTATCAACAAGAGGAAAACAGGAGAGGAAGCCAATGACAGCACCAGCTTGCCTCATTTCTGTTATGAGAACACTGGTACTGAATGGCACAAGCACATGACTGGGAAGGAAGGAGAAAGGCATCTGGGGAAAAAAAGAAAAGACAGGAAATTAAGAAAACACTCCTCGGTGAAGCAGTAAGGACAAGAGCCTTTACAACCCTCAAATGTTAGCTACCAAATGGCAGCTTTGAGCCGGTTCAAATCCTCGCTCCACCACTTACAACAGTGGCCTTCAGTACATAATATAACCTCTCTTGGCTCTTTACCCTATAAAGCTGTAATAAAGGTCATAAGGGAACTTCACTGGACACAAAGTATGTCCTTAATTCTTAGAAAGTAGTCATCATTTTCCTTGTACTGCAGTGGAGGGGAAAGTTCTTTCTACCTATGCATGATTATTGCCCTGGTGGAACATACTATCCACCTGCAGTTGTAGTGGGAATAGAATTAGTGTGTAGCACTTAGCACAGAATCTAGAGCACGCCTCCCAGTAGGAGCTCAGGATATTATTATTATACAAGAAAAACCCCACTTGAATAAGGCACTCAACTAAACAGCAACCCAATCCCACAAGCAAATTTTCCTTCAAACTGTTGGCAGCACTTCTACAAAAGCCAAACTTCTCACAAGCGCTTGAAATATCACAGTACCATTCATCCCATATCATACCCGCGCACGCATGCACGTGCACACACACCTCACACACACCCCATGAAAATTAAACATACAACCCAATGAAATAGAAAGCCCAATTATGGACTACTGTTAAAGTGATATTTGGCTAAACCTCAACACAAAAATTAAGTATTTTATTTCAAGAGGGTTCCAGACCTCATACCTGAAGAGAACACATACCAGTGAACAAGTCTGTCTAACTTCCCAAAACTAATTCCCAAAAGCAAGCATCTGTTAGTCTGCAATACTCAGGAAACCACTTCCCATACTGACAAGATTTTGCCAAAATCTGAATGAGTTTTTCCAACAACATTCTGGTGATAGGAAAAAAGAATTAGTCTGATTCCGGAAGTAATACTACTTTAGAGGTTAGCCACAAAATAAGACCTTCATTACTTTGTTAACTAGTATGTTAATACTGAAAAAAAAAAAGAAACAACCTCACAAATAAGCTTCTGTTTGAAGAAAATTTAAAATATTAACCCCATAACTCTTGCCTTTAATTCTAACAAGATCAATAAACTCTGAGAATTTTTAAGGAAGAAATAATCAAATTTCCAAAATGTAACAACTGAATGAGAAACAAAACATCAAATATTCTCCTGAAAACAGACTGAATCATAAAATCTGTGTCAACTGTTGTTATGAAAACGCTTCACAAAAACTGGCCAGTTGACGCATCCTTCTCTCTCTATCCACTTTTACAACTTCAATACTTACCAGACAGCACTCAACCTCCAGCAGGACTCAAGCAGTCAAAGGGCATTTGTGGGGCAAATGACACAGGGAAGGGGAGGAAAGGGTTTGGAGGGAGGAGACAACTGCACCCAGCAACAATGGGAAACTGCTCATCTGAACACAAAGGCTTCCCGCAGAACAGGATATCAGAGAGAAGACAATTCTTTTTGCCAGCTACCAGGAACTGAACACTGACAATTCTTTATAAATCTAAAATCATGGTACAAACAAAGTGAAGAAACCGAACAAAGCGAACTTGAAAGGGCATTGACAAACTTTACTAGAGCGTAAGAAAAACAATTATGAGACTGTTTCCTCCAAGGGCATTCCTGATCACAAAGGTCATTAAGCAGTAAGATTTGCAGGGTGGCAGCTGCTTCTAAAGGGCCAGCCCTAAAAAGCACTCCTTTGCTCTGCATTCAAAAGGAATGTACAAGACACTATTGCACTGCTTTAACTAAAACAATGTTTTGTTTGAATCCCTAATTCAAAATTCCAAGATTAACTGGGTATGGTAGCGCACACCTTTGATCCCAGCACTCAGGAGGCAGAGGTAGGAGGATCGCCGTGAGTTCGAGGCCACCCTGAGACTACATAGTGAATTCCAGGTCAGCCTGGGCTAGAGTGAGACCCTACCTCAGAACAAAAAAAAAAAAAAAAATCCAAGATTGCCTGGAATTAAATCATCTTCATTGAGCCCAGAGTGGTGGCACATGCCTTTAATCTCAGCACTTGGGAGGCAAAAGTAGGAGGTTCACTGTGAGTTCGAGGCCACCCTGAGATGACATAGTGAATTCCAGGTCTGCCTAGGCTAAAGCAAAACCCTACCTCGAAAAACCAAAAAAAAAAAAAAAAAATCATCTTCATGGGCTGTCTTTGACATTAGAATAGGGCACAGTATTAAAGAAAACCATTATGCAATTATATAAACAGAAATTATTAAATAAAATGAGCTATTAGAATTGTGGGTCAATTTAAAACAATGCTTGATGTCTAAAGGTTCTCAACCACAATGATGAGGACAGTGAAAGATCTCCACCCATCTCTCAGGGAAGAAACCAAGTTGTATCACCAAGAACAAACAGCAGGTAAGGTCCCACCCACAAATGTCATCAGTCAGCCGGAACTGGCATTTGAAGGCAGGGCACCAAGGCCCAGAAGACCAACACACACCCTTCTAATTTTAAAACACCTTTACTGACAGGAGTTGTTTTATAATCATATTGGTGACAAAACTCAGCAGCAGAATTCTCACCAAAAACTAAAGCCTGAGTTGGGCATGGTGGCACACGCCTTTAATCCCAACACTCGGGAGACAGAGGTAGGAGGATCACTGAGAGTTCGAGGCCACCCTGAGACTTCATAGTGAATTCCAGGTCAGCATGGGCTAGAGTAGACCCTAACTCAAAAATCAAAAAAAAAAAAAAAAAAAAAAGAAAAAAAAAAACTAAAGCCTGTTATATTTCTATACATTGAATGAAAATGTTGAGTTAACTAAAACAAGATTTTTTTTTTTTTTTAGGCAAGCCCAACAGATTGGCCTTTACTTTATTTTATTTTATTATTTTTGTTTTGTGAGGTAGGGTCTCACTCTAGCCCAGGCTGACCTGGAATTCACTATGTAGTCTCAGGGTGGCCTCGAACTCACAGCAATCACAGCAATCTTCCTACCTCTGCCTCCCAAATGCTGGGATTAAAGGCGTGAGCCACCACGCCCGGCTTCAATTTTATTTTATTATTTATTTATTTATTTATTTGAGAGCGTCAGACAGAGAAAGAGGCAGAGAGAGAGAGAATGGGCGCACCAGGGTTTCTAGCCACTGCTAAGGACACCAGACGTGTGCGAACCCTTGTGCATCTGGCTAACCTGAGTCCTGGGGAATCGAACCTCAAACGAGGGTCCTTAGGTTTCACAGGCAAGCGCTTAACCACTAAACCATCTGTCCAGCACACTAAAATAAGATTTAATGGTAAAATTAAACAACCATTCACACTGATACTACCTAAGCTTTTTCTTGGCTTTTTTTTGTTTGTTTGTTTGTTTGTTTTTGTTTTTGTTTTTCGAGGTAGGGTCTCACTCTAGCTCAGGCTGACCTGGAATTCACTATGGAGGCTCAGGGTGGCCTTGAACTCATGGCGATCCTCCTACCTCTGCCTCCCGAGTGCTGGGATTAAAGGCGTGCGCCACCACACCCGGCTTCTTGGCTTTTTGAGGTAGGGTCTCACTCTAGCTCAGGCTGACCTAGAATTCACTATGGAGTCTCAGGGTGGCCTTGAACTCACAGCGATCCTTCTACCTCTGCCTCCCAAGTACTGAGATTAAAGGCATATGCCACCACGCACAGCAGTTTTTTACATTTTAACAATATGCTTAAACTAGTAGCTTTTAAAAAAGGTAGTTCTGCCAGGGTTCGAGAGTTTGAGACCACCCTGAAACTACATAGTGAACTCTAGGTCAGCCTGGGCTAGAGTGAGCCCCTACCTCAAAAATCCAAAGGGGGAAAAAAAAAAGAAAAGAAAAAAAGCACAGGATTTCTACTGATCAGTGCTTAATGTCAAGAAAGATGTACAAATACTGTATTAGCTCTTATTTCCATTACTATGACAAAATATCTGGCAAAAGCATCTTCAAGATGGGGACAGTTGATTTTTAGCTCAGTTTAAGAAGGAGTATAGGAGCTAAGAGGCGGCTTAGCAGTTAAGGCACTTGCCTGCAAAGCCTAAGGACCCATGTTTGACTCTCCAGGTCCCACATAAGCAAGATGCACAAGGTGACGCTAGCACACAAGGTGGCACATGTGTCTGGAGTTCGATCACACTGGCTGGAGACCCTGGCATGCCATTTCTCTCTCTCACTTTCACATTAAAAAAAAAAAAAAAAAAAGGCCAGACATGGTGGTGCACACCTTTAATCCAGTACTCGGGAGGCAGAGGCAGAAGGATTGCAGAGGCCACCCTGAGACTACTACATAGTGAATTCCAGGTCAGCCTGGGTTAGAGTGAGACTCTACCTCAAAAAACACCCCCCCCAAAAAAAACAACAAAAAAAGGCATATGGTCCAGTAAGGCAGGGATGGCATGATGGAGGCAGATGGTTACCTCACATCTTCAGTCAGGAAGAAGAGAAAGAGGAACGCAGGTGCTCAGCACCTTTTCTCTTCTTTATTCAGTCAAGGTCCCAGGTCCCATGTAAGCCAGATGCACATGGTGCCGCATGCGTCCATAGTTTGTTTGCCATAGATGGAGGCCCTGGAATGACCACTCTAGACCATTCTCCCTCCCTCTCTCCATCTCTAATAAACAAATAAATAAAATTTACAAAAAGAAGAGGCTGGACAGATGACTTCATGGTTAAGGTGTTTGCCTGCAAGGCCTAAGGACCCTGGTTCGATTCCCCAGGACCCATGTAAGCCAGATGAACAAGGAGATGCATACGTCTGGAGTTCATCTGCAATAGCTAGAGGTCCTAGCATGCCCATTCTCTATCTGCCTCTTCCTCTCTCTCGAATAAATAAATAAAATATCAAAATTTTTTTAAAATAAATATATCTATATTATAAAGATGGATATGGTGGTACACGCCTTTAATTCAGGCACTCAGTATGCAAAGGTAGAAGGATCGCAGTGAGTTTGAGGCTACCCTGAGACTACAAAGTTAATTCCAGGTCAGCCTTGGCCAAACTGAGACCCTACCTTGGGGAAAAAAAGTTTGGGCTAGAGAGATGGCTTAGCCATTAAGACACTTGACTGTGAAGCCTAAGGACCCAGGTTTGATTCCCCAGAACCCATGTAAGCCAAATGCACATGATGCCACATGCAATTGGATTTCGTCTGCAATGGCTAGAGACCATGGCATACCCATTCTCTCTCTCATAAATTAATTAAACATAAAAAATTTTAAAACATTTTTAAAAAAACCCTAGAAACCATTATAAGTGAAAGAAGTCAGACACAAATGACCACCTACTATAGGATTCAATTTCTATGAAATGCTCAGATAGACAAATATATACGGGCAGAAACATTACTGATCATCTAGGACAGACAGAATATCTGAAGGAAACAGAAAATGACTGCTAATATGTACAGCATGCTTTTTAATGTGTAGCCTAGGCTTGTCTCAAACTCTTGATCCTCCTGCCTCCACCTCTTCAGCAATATCCTACTAGCATGCACTACCACAACTGGCATGCACAGTGTTTTGTTTATTTATTTTGGGGTTTTTTGTTTGTTTGTTTTGTTCTGAGGTAGGGTTTCACTCTAGCCCATGCTAACCTGGAATTCACTATGTAGTCTCAGGGTGGCCTTGAACTCACAGCAATGCCTCCCAGGAGCTGGGATCAAAGGCATGCACCACCAAGCCTGGCTCGTACAGCATTTTTTTTTTTTTCGTTTTGTTTTGTTTTTCAAGGTAGGGTCTCACGCTGGTCCAGGCTGACCTGGAATTAACTATATAGTCTCAGGGTGGCCTCGAACTCTCAGTGATCCTCCTACCTCTGCCTCCTGAGTGCTGGGATTAAAGGCGTGCACCACCACGGCCGGTTCGTACAGCATTTCTTAATGAAGTGATAAAATGTTTTAACAGTAACTGTAGTATCATGTTCTCAACACTATGAATATATTCACACTCACTTTTATTTTTAATTTTCGTTTCAGGTGTGTGTGTGTTTGTAGCAGGCTGGTCTCAAACTTGTATGTAGCCAAGGATGGCTTTGAATTTCTGATCCTCCTGCCAATACCTCCCAAGTGTGTATATGTACCACACCTGATATATGCGGTGCTGGGGATCAAAACCAGGGCTTCATGAATGCTAGGCAAGCACTCTACCAACTGAACCACATCATCGACCCTGAATATATTAAAAGCCCCTGAACTGTACACTTTAAATATATTTTATTTATATATTTGTATGATACAGAGAAAGAGGCAGACAGAGGGAGAGAATGGGTACACAGGGCCTTCAGCCACTACAAACAAACTCCAGATGCACGCGACCCCTTGTGCATCTGGTTTATATGGGTCCTGCAGAATTAAACCTTTGATCCTTTGGTTTTGCAGGCAAATACCTTAACTGCTAAGCCATCTCTCCAGCCCAAAGAATTTATTTTTCCCCAAGGTAGGATCTCACTCTTGTCCAGGCTGACCTGGAATTCACTATGTAGTCTCAGGGTGGCCTTGAACTCTCAGTGATCCTCCTACCTCTGCCTCCCAAGCCTGCACCAACACACCTGTCTTAGAACATGGTTTTCTAATTATGAGGATCAAGCATACATAACAAAAGACAATGACCAAAAAAAAAGTTTAGGGCTGGAGAGATGGCTTAGGAGTTAAGGTTCTTGATTGCAAAGCCTAAGGACTCATGTTCAACTCTCCAGGTCCCATGTCAGCTAGACGCATGAAGTCTCAGGGTGGCCTCGAACTCACAGCAATCCTCCTACCTCTGCCTCCTGAGTGCTGGGATTAAAGGTGTGCACAACCACACCTGGCTTGAACTGTACACATTAAATGGTTGAATGGTATGGTATGTGAATTATATCTCAATAAAGAAAGCTTTTTCTTAATCACAGTTTCCCTTTTTGTACAAGACACTATTTGCTTTGTGTCTGTGGTTTAAATTAGGTCTCCATAAACAATAGCAGCTGCCACCTGGTAAAACTGGATGGCTTCAAATACTTGGCAAACAACTGTTTATGGCAGACAAGTTCTGTGTTGTGTGCTGATTTCGAATAATTGCTTTTTAAAGGATACATAAGAAAACCTGTTTGTACATTCTTACTTTTGACAATGTTATTTAAATCAGAACAGCCAAGTTAACATCAGTTACATTATGCTATACATATGTTCATGGAGGCAAGAAGGAAATAATACACCCTAATAAAAACAAGACTGGGCCAGGCGCGGTGGCGCTCACCTTTAATCCCAGCACTAGAGGCAGACGTAAGAGGATAGCCGTGAGTTCCAGGCCACCCTGAGACTACATAGTGAATTCCAGGTCAATCTGGGTTAAAGCGAGAAGCTACCTAGGGAAAATTTAAAAAAAGACAAGTGCTAAAGAGATGGTTTAATGGTTAAGGCACTTGCCTGTGAAGGCTTAAGGATCCAGGTTTGACTCCCCAAAACCAACATAAGCCAGACACACAAGGTGACACATGTGCACAAGATGGTGCACGCATCTGGAGTGTGATTGGAGTGGCTAGAGGCCCTGGCATAACAATTTTCCCTCTCTTGCTCTCGCTCTCATAAAATAAAAATTTTTTAAAAGACAATATAAGGGCTGGAGAGATGGCTTAGTGGTTAAGGCACTTACCTGCAAAGCCAAAGGACCCAGGTCAATTCCCCAGTACCCATGTAAGCCACATGCACAAGGGACGCATACATCTGGAGTTCGTTTGCAGTGGCTGAAGACCATGACACACCCATTCTCACTCTCTGTCTCTCTCTCTCAAATAAATAAATTAAATTAAATATTTTTAAAAAAAAATTTTACAGACAATATAAACCGGGCATGGTAGCACACACCTTTACAGAAACCTGCCATAGCTTCCAAGTTTTTACATGGGGTCTGGAAATGCAACTCAGACTCTAGCTTGATTATCCACTGAGCTTTTCTTGTTGAGATAATAGCTCAAGCTGAACTCACTATGTAGCTAAGGACAGCAAGCCTAAAAAGTTACCTCAACCGGTTAAGGATATATGTAGCTCAATGTTGGACGGCTTGAAAGATCCACACACACTGGGGGTTGGGGCAAACACATTACTTCAAAAAGCAACATTAGAAAAAAGAACACCAAAGCTTTTCCCAGTCATGTACCTTGTCACAGTCCTCAACTTAGAGAAAAACTTAAGTGTGAACGTATGTCACCTTCATCAGAGAGTCACAGCCACTCATTCCAAAAGATTCCCCAAAATGCTTTCCCCCATACTCACAAAGTGCTTGAAGCCTCAATCATTTCCTGTTCCTCCCAGCTGCAGAACTTGCAATTAGGAAAATACTCACTCAGCGTCTGGGGCAGGCCTGGTCAGAGGATGAGCTCATCCCTTCAGATGCACACCTGATCCTCAAGACAGGCTGCTCCTCCTCCAGCAAGTAGGTCTTTCTTTAAAGTGACACCCACAACCTGTGCAACCACTTGGCCAGCCAACCAAGTCCTTCCCTACACAGGCCTAGATTCATAGACTCATTTCCTGCTTAAGCCTCTGGTCACCATACTGAATTCAGGCAGCAGGGTCAACAACTGCTGCTGCTGCCTTCCTGGCCTCATTATTCAGCTATAATGGAGGTCAGGTCTGTGACCACTGTCCTGCTCACAATCAGATCTTATCAAAATCACTGCTTCTGCCAGGTGTGGTGGCTCGGCAGCACTCTGGTGGCAGAGGTAGGAGGCTTGCCATGAGTTCAAGGCGACCCTGAGACAACATAGTGAATTCTAGGTCAGCCTGACCTAGAGTGAGACCCTACCTCGAAAAATCGAAAAACAAAAACAAACAAACAAAAGAAAATCACTGTGTTTACAGATTTTACAACCTACTTTCCTGAACTGGGAATTATAGTTATTTCCCGCTGTCTTACTGTATTCCACAACTGTGAATTAGCCAAAGCAGCTCAATGCACAGAATGCACTCTAAGTCCTCCCATTCTGTTCATCCTCAAATTTACCATCTCTGAGGAAATATTAAGTCTACCATAGATGTCTATTTATTGGTTAAGCACAAAATAATCCCAGGCAAAGATACACAGATTTTAATTCATTTCAAAATGTTGTAACTGCTGAGCATGGTGGTGCATGCCTTTAATTCCAGCACTAGGAAGACAGAAGTACGAGGATCACTGTGAGTTCAAGGCCACTCTGAGATTACATAGTGAATTCTAGGTCAGCCATCCTGGGCTAGAGTGAGACCCTACCTCAAAAAAAAGGGGGGGGGGCTGGAGAGATGGCTTAGCAGTTAAGCGCTTGCCTGTGAAGCCTAAGGACCCCGGTTCAAGGCTCGATTCCCCAGGACCCATGTTAGCCAGATGCACAAGGGGGCACACGCGTCTGGAGTTCGTTTGCAGTGGCTGGAGGCCCTGGCGCAACCCATTCTCTCTCTCTCTCTATCTGCCTCTTTCTCTCTCTGTTGCTCTCAAATAATAATAATTTTTTTTAAAATGAAACTAATGTTTAAAAAAATGGGAGGAATGGGTGTTGGAGATGGACATGGGTTCAGGAGGCAGAGGCAGGAAGCTTTTGTTGACCAAGATGGCCTCAAACATGTGGCAAAACAAGTTCCAGACCAGACAGGACCACTCAGTGACACCATGCCTCAATACCTGACAGATTATTGACAGATAAATGATAGATAGGTTTTTATTTATGTATGTATGGGTGCGCCAGGTCCTCTTGCTACTGCAAACCTACGTACCACTTTGTGTGTTTGGCTTTACATGGGCACTGGGGAACTGAACCTGGGCCATCAGGCTTTGCAAGCACATGCCTTTAACTACTAAGCCAATCTCCCCATCCAGATAGAGTGAATTATATGCTAAGTGAATTATACCTCAATAAAGCTGCTATATCTTAACAGTGCTCACTCAGTAAGTATCTACTGAAATAAATAGCTGAACCTAGCGGTTCACCCATGTAATCCCAGCACTCTGAAGGTTAGGTTTGATTGCTTCAAGTTCAAGCCCAGCCTGGGCTATAGCCTGGGTGGTTCATGTCTATATCCCCAGCACTCAAGAGGCTAAGGCAGGAAGACTGTCTCAAGATCAAGGCCTGCCTGGCTAAAGAGTAAGACTCTGTCACAAAAAAAGATTAGCATCTGGGGAGAAAGCTCAAGTAGGAAGTGCTTACCTTACAAGCATGAGGACCTAAATTCAAAGCTAGAACTTGTGAGGAAAAAAAAAAAAGTCAGGGGGCTGGAGAGATGGCTCAGTAGTTAAAGCACTTGCATGCAAAGCCTAACAACCTGGGTTCAATTCCCCAGTACCCACATAAAGCCAGTGACACATGCATCTGGAGCTCATCTGCCAAGAATGGTGGCCCACACCTTTAATCCCAACACTTGGGAGGCTGAGGTAAGAGAATAGCTATGAGTTAGAGCTCCCCGTCCCCCCCCGCCCCGACACTACAAGTCAGGCTGGGCTAGAGCAAGACCCTACCTTGAAACACAAAAAATAATAACATAATAATAATAATAAAGTCAAAGCTGGGCATGGCGGCACATGCGTTTAATCCCAACGCTGGGGAGACACAGGTAGGAGAATCACTGTGAGCTGGAGGCTACTCTGAGAAAAGCATAACTCCAACCTGAGTAAACAATAAAGCAGACAGGAGTAATTTCTTCTTATAAAGTTTTATGACCAGGCATAAGAAACTACTCTAAATCAGATTTCTTATACCCACCTTAATTAAAATCATGGCCAACATTTGGCTTAAACAAATTTCTACTCAAAATCATTGCCTATGTACAACTTGTAGCTTATACTTTGGCCTTGGCTGATAAAATGTGAACAATCAAATGAATATTCCAGATGCCAGAGAATATAACACTAAGACAAGCAGTGAATTTTGTAGTCACAGAGTTTCTCATTCCAAAACTATGAAGTAAGTCTGGAGTTTCCTTGGATCTGGTAAATCTCATGAAGGGTGAAAATTTAAAACTGCATAGGCAGAGGCAGGAAGCTCCAACTCCTGAGCTGCATAGTGAGTAATAGGCCCACCTGAGCTACACAGCAAAAATCAGTCTCAAAGGCTGGAGAGATGGCTTAGCAGTTAAGGCACTAAACCTGCAAAGCCTAAGGACTCAGATTCATGTTCAACTCTCCGGGTTCCATGTAAGCCAGACGTACAGTGACCCAAACACACAAGATTGCACATGCGCACAAGGGGTCACACATGTCCAGAGTTCGACTACAGTGGCTGGAGGCCCTGGTATGCCAATTCATTCTCTCTCTCTCTCTCTCAGAAAAAAAAGGGGTGGGGCATTTTGTTGGGCTTGCTTCAAAAAAAAAAAAGAAAAAAGCAGGGCATGGTACTGCACGCCCTTAGTCTTAGCACTCAGGAGGCAGAGGTAGGAGGATCACCATGAGTTTAAGGCCACCCTGAGAATACAGAGTGAGTTCCAGGTCAGCCTGGGCTAGAGTGAGAGCCTACCTCAAAAAATAAATAAATAAATAAATAAATAAATAAATAAATCAAATAAGAATCTGCTCTAGCTGTGCGTGGTGGTGCACACCTATAATCCCAGCACTCAGGAGGCAGAAGTAAGAGGATTGCTGTGAGTTCAAGGCCACCCTGAGAATTCAGAGTGAATTCCAGGTCAGCCTGGGCTAGAGTGAGACCAAACTTCAAAAAACAAAACAAAAAAAAATCTGTCTCAAAACAATTAAGGGAGGGCTGGAGAGATGGCTTAGCAGTTAAGGCACTTGCCTGAAAGCCTAAGGACTCAGGATCGATTCCCCAGTACCCACGTAAAGCCAGATGCATCTGGAGTTCCTTTACAGTGGCTAGAGGCCCTAGCATGACCATTTTCTATCTGCCTCTTTGTCGCTCTCTCAAAAAATACATAAATAATAAATAAATAAAAATTGAAGGACAAAGCCAGGTGTGGTGGCATGGCTTTAACCCCAGCACTCAGGAGTCAGAGGTAGGAGGATCACTATGAGTTCAAGGCCAGCCTGAGAATACATAGTGAGTTCCAGATCAGCCTGGGCTAGAGCAAGAACCTACCTCAAGGGGAAAAAAAAAAATTGCAAAAGAAAGCAGGGCTTGGTGGAGCACGCCTTTAATATCAGCACTCCGGAGGCAGGTGTAGGAGGATCACTGTGAGTTCAAGACCACCAGAGACTACACAGTGAGTGAGACCCTACTTCTGGAGGGAAAAAAAAAAAAAATGACACTGCCTTTTCTCAGTTTACAAACACCCTTCAGTCTTCAGTGACAACGAATGAAAGGATGAAAGATGAGAGAAATGACTAAAGAGGAGCAAAGAATTAATCATCACTTGGCATTATAATTCTCTTAACTCCAGTTGTCAACAAGCAGGTCAGAATGTACCAGCAAAGACCATAATGTAACAAAACAATGGTACTAGATGCTATGAAACACCTCATAAAACCAGGCATGGTGATACATGCAGGTTATCACAGCTAAATTCTTTTTTGCTTTTTAGGCAGAGTCTCACTCTAGCTCAGGCTGCCCCCAGCATCAGAAAAAAATAGAGTCAGAAGCAAATAGAGAGAGAGAGAGAGATAAAGAAAGAAATTTAAAGCATGTGAAGATAAGATTTCTTATCAGTGAAGAAAGAATAAGATCTTCAACAAACAGGGTTGGGTCAATCGCATACTTTGGAGAAAAAGGAAAACACAAATCTAAGCCAGGTGTGGTGGTGCACGCCTTTAATCCCAGCACTCGGGAGGCAGAGGTAGGGGGATCACCATGAGTTCGAGGCCAGCCTGATAACACACAGTGAATTACAGGTCAGCCTGGGCTAGAACGAGGCTCTACAAGAAAAAACAACAACAACAACAAAAAAAAGTATTTTTCCCTTTGATCAATTAGGAATGTAAGTTTTTGTTGTTGTTGTTGTTTTTCAAGGTAGGGTCTCACTCTAGTTCAGGCTGACCTGTAATTCACTATGTAGTCTCAGGGTGGCCTCAAACTCATGGCAATCCTCCTACTTCTGCCTCCCAAGTGCTGGGGTTAAAGGCATGAGGCACCATGCCCGGCATGATAAATACTTTTAACCTATTAAAGTGTCAGTATAAATATAAGATAGTGGGGCTGGAGAGATGGCTTAGCAGTTAAGCGCTTGCCTGTGAAGCCTAAGGACCCCCGTTCAAGGCTCGGTTCCCCAGGACCCACGTTAGCCAGATGCACAAGGGGGCACACACGTCTGGAGTTCGTTTGCAGTTGCTGGAGGCCCTGGCGCACCCATTCTCTCTCTCTCTCTCTCTCTCTCTCTCTATCTGCCTCTTTCTCTCTATCTGTCACTCTCAAATAAATAAATAAAAATAAAAAACAAAAAATTTAAATAAAATAAATTTTTTTTAAAAAATAGACAATATGGGGCTGGGGAGATGGCTTAGCAGTTAAGGCGCTTGCCTGTAAAGCCAAAGGACCTTGGTTTGATTCCCCAAGACCCACATAAATCAGATGCACAAAGTGGGACATGCATCTGGAATTCATTTGAGTGGCTGAAAGCCCTGGGGCACCTATTCTCTCTCCCTCCCTCTCTCTCTCTTCCTCTTTCTCTCAAATAAATAAAAATAAAGTATTTTTTTTAAATTGACAATATGACTGGATGTGGTGGTACATGCCTTTAATCCCAGCATTCAGGAAGCATTCAGGAGAATCACTGATTTCAATGCCAGCATGAGACTACACAGTGAATTCCAGATCAGCCTGGGCTACAGTGAGACTCTATCTCAAAAAAAAAAAAAAAAAAAAAAAAATTAGAGCAGGACATGGTGGCACATGCCTCTAATTCCAGCACTCAGGAGGCAGAAGTAGGAGGATTGAGATGAGTTTCAGGGCACCCTGAGACCACATAGTGAATTCCAGGTCAGGCTTAGCTAGAGTGAAACCCTACCTCGAAAAATAAACAAAAAAGTTAAAATTAAAATATACCATTTTGGGCTGGAGAGATGGCTTAGCAGTTAAACACTTGCCTGTGAAGCCTAAGGACCCCGGTTCGAGGCTCCATTCCCCAGGACCCACGTTACCCAGATGCACAAGGGGGCGCACACATCTGGAGTTTGTTTGCATTGGCTGGAGGCCCTTGAGCGCCCATTATCTCTCTCTCTCTATCTGCCTCTTTCTCTGTCTGTCTGTCACTTTCAAATAAATAAATAAAAATAAACAAAAAAAATTGTATAAAAAAAATATATATATGTACCATTTTCCCTGTATGTGAATATAACCATTTCTACCACAAAAGTGATCATTTTCTGGAAGCTTGCAAATGTTAGTTAAAAACTGCTTGTTCCAACTATTTTCTCAAGCATAGCTCCCTATACAATTATACACAGCATGAATATAGTAATTTATTCAATTCTCTATACAACAATATAAACCACATATTTAGCATCATACTAATATTCAAATTAGTTTCTTATGTGCACCATAAATATTTAGGGGAAAAAAAATCTATGAATAAAAAGAGATTCCCCCATTCATAAATGTGTACTCCCCCCCCCCCCACAGTTAACCTCCTGAATTCTGATCTCGGATAATTCCAACTATATTCAACTTCTCTCTTCAATCTCCATACCAAGATTACTGCCTGCAAAAGAAGGCAATTCTTTTTTTTTTTTTTTTTTTTGGTGTTTTGTTTACAGTGCCAAGATCTTGCTCATACTAGGCCAAGCACCTTACCACTGAACTACATGTCCAGGCCATAGGTTCTCTTTTGGAGAAAGGCCTTACTGGGTTATGTCCACACTTACAGAAATCTCCTAGACTTGAGATCCTCTTGCCTATGCCTCACAAGTGGCTAGGACTCTAGACATGCACTCCTGTACCAGGTTGGTTTGTTGTTGTTGCTATTTTTTTTGGTGGGGGGGAGGTGTATGTATATGTGTGGTTTTTTTGAGTTAGGGTCTCACTCTGGTCCAGGGTGACCTGGAATTCACTATGTAGTCTCAGGGTGACCTCAAACTCAGGGCAATCCTCCTACCTCTGCCTCTCAAGTGCTGGGATTAAAGAAAGGGGTGCACCACAATGCCCTGCTTTTTGTACCAGTTTATTTATTTATTTATTTATTTGAGAGAGAAAGGGAGGGGAGAGAGAGAGAGAATGGGTGTGTCAGGGCCTCCAGCCACTGCAAGCAAACTCCAGATGTATGTGCCCTCTTGTGCACCTGGCTTATGTGGGTCCTAGCGAATTGTACCTGGATCCTTTGCCTTTGCATGCATATGCCTTAACCACTAAGCCATCTCTCCAGCCCTGTTGTTTTGTTTAAAAGTAATTTGGGGCTGGAGAGATGGCTTAGCGGTTGAGCGCTTGCCTGTGAAGCCTAAGGACCCCAGTTCGAGGCTCGACTCCCCAGGACCCACGTTAGCCAGATGCACAAGGGGGCGCATGCGTCTGGAGTTCGTTTGCAGTGGCTAGAGGCCCTGGCGTGCCCATTCTCTCTCCCTCTCTCTATCTGCCTCTTTCTCTCAGTCTGTCGCTCTCAAATAAATAAATAAAAATAACAAAAAAATTTTTTAAAATACTTTTATGTGTGTGTCTGTGTGTACATACACACACCAGTGTCTCCATCCAGTGAAAACAAACATCAGATACCTGCATCACTTTTTTTTTTCTTTCAGCTTTATATAGGTGCTGGGAAACCAAACCCAAGCCAACAGACTTTGTAAACAAGCACCTTTAGCTGCTGAGCCATCTCCCCAACCCACAAACCTTGCTTTCTTATATTAGGAACTAAAGGATTCAGGCTAGGAAATATAGCTCAGGTAGTAAAGTGCCTGCCTAGCATATCCTAGGCCCTGAGTTGAATCATCAGCATCAAGCTAAATAAAAAAAATAGGAGCCAGATGTGGTGGCACATGCCTTTAATCCCAGTACTCAGGAGGCAGATGTAGGAGGATCACTGTGAGTTCAAGGCCACCCTGAGACTACATAGTGAATTCCTGGTCAGCCTGGGCTACAGTGAGACTCTATTTCAAAAAACCAAAAGAAAAAATAAATAAATAAACAAGGCTGGACATGGTGGTACACACCTTTAACCCCAGTACTTGGGAGGCTGAGGAAGGAGGATCAATATCAGTTGGAGGCCAGCCTGAGACTACATAGTGAATTCAGGTAAATCTGGGCTACAGTAAGACTCTACTTTGAAAAACCAAAAACTAAAAACCCAAAAAAAAAAAAAAAAAAAAGGAAAGAAAGAGGGCTGGCAAAATGGCTTAGCTAAAGTTAGGGCATTTGCCTTGTGAAGCCTAACAACCCCAGTTCAATTCCCCAGCACCCATGTAAGCCAGATGCACAAGGGGACACATGCGTCTGAAGTTCGTTTCATTTGCAGTGGCTAAAGGCCCTGGTACACCCATTCTCTCTTTCTATCTGCCTCTCTCTCTCTGTCTCTCTCTGTCAAATAAATAAATAAAATATTTAAAAAAGAAAGAAAGATAGAAAGGGAAGAGAAAGGAGGGAGGAGGGCATTTATTAGGTTGGTATTGTATATATGTAAGTAAAAAGATTGAGATGGGGAAGGGATATGATGGAGAATGGAATTTCAAAGGGGAAAGTGGTGGGGGGAGGGTACTACCATGGGATATTTTTTATAATCATGGAAAATATTAATAAAAATTGAGAAAAAAAGTAACAGAAAAAAAAGCAAAAAAAAAAGAAAGAAAGAAAAAAGATTATGTATCTTGAAACTTATGCTTATGAGTAACAGAAACTCCCCAGGTGTTCTCTGATCTGGTGCTTCAAAAGTAGGTTCTGTCTTTTTGAATTCACTCTGTGGTCTCAGGGTGGCCTCAAACTCACAGCAATCTTCCTGCACCTGCCTCCCAAGTGCTGGGATTTAAGGCATACACTAGCTGACAGAAAGATGGAAAAAGCTATGCTGCATGCAGCTCCATGGGAGAGAGAGAAGTCATCGATGGAGATAAACAACAGTGGACACTGCAAGCCTTAAGTTGGGCCAACCAAGCCAAACGAGCCAACAAGTGCAATAGTGGCATGTCTGTTATGGGGAAACAACCACTCTCTAATCAGACTGGAAGCCTGCTCCACAGAACAGAATACATGTCCAAAACTGAAAACCTATGACTGGAGCAGTCATGAGCCCTAGGGGTGTAACACCTGCTGGTGTCTGGCTAAATGCATATATTATGCTCCCCAAACTGCCTGGTAAACATTTCTCTTAATGTTATACCCATATATTAATGCTACTCTCACTTTTGGTTAGAGAAACTTCTCTTTTCAGATGGTGGTGACCTCAGGGATGACTCAAAAGGCACCATGGTGCTGAGAAGAAGTGACAGAGGAGTGCTCAGCACTGAAACATCTCTATCACACCTTCCAAGGCTCAGGGTCCATTGCAGAAGAGGTGGTGGGAAGAATGTAACAGCCAAAGGAAGGATAGAACTCCTTACAATGCACTCTTCCAGAAACAAAATGACCTGGATATCCATGACCTCACAGTGCCTGGCACTACCTACACAAGACCAGTATAATAGGAGGAAAAGATGATGACATCAAAATAAAAGACAGACTGATTAAGAGGGGGGAGGGAATATGATGGAGAGTAGAGTTGTGAAGGCGAAAGTGAGGAGGGGAGAGAATTATGGTTTACTATCTATAATTATGGAAGTTGTCAATAATAAAAAATTTAAAAAAAGAATGTTGTGAAGGGCAGGACGTGGTGGTATATGCCTTTAATCCCAGCATTTTGGAGGCAGAGGTAGTATCTCTGCGAGTTCGAGGCCACCCTGAGACTACACAGTGAATTCAAGGTCAGCCTGGACTAGAGTGAAACCTTCCTCGGGGATAAAAAAGAAACTTAAGATTTTATAAAGGTAGCAGTTTATAATTTGCTTCATATATGCTAATTTTTTGGGGGGGAAGGGGTTCAAGGTAGGGTTTCACTCTACTAGCCCAGGCTGACCTGGAATTTACTATGCTGTCTCAGGGTGGCTTTGAACTCATGTCAATCCTCCTGCCTCTGCCTCCCAAGTGCTGTGATTAAAGGCGTGCACCACCATGCCTGGCCATCCTAATTTTTTAAAATTCTTTATTTCCTTTTAGCTTTGTCAATTCCTATGTAAACTCAAGACCAGAATCCTGTTTCATATTCAAGTGTTTATTACATTGTAATTATGTTTCATTATTGGCTTCCCTTGTAGGTTCTGAGCAATTCTAAAGCAGAGACCAAGTTTTATTTTTTTATATCCTGAGGGCTTAGTAGTCAGACACAAAATTGGTCTCAATGAATGTTTGTATGAATTCATTCATCGTTTCCTCCCTGAAATGCCTTTACACAGTACCCTACACGTAACAGGAACTCAGTAAAGCTTGCTGTTGAAGTTTACAGGAAAAAAAAAAAAAAAAAAAAAACGTTTGAGGGCTGGAGAGATGGCTTAGCAGCTAAAGCGTTTGCCTGAAAAGCCTAATGACCAGAGTTCAATTCCCTAATAAAGCCAGATACACAGTGGCCCATGCATCTGGAGTTCATTTGCAGTGTCTGGAGGCCCTGGCATGCCCATTCATTCCCTCTCTCCCTCTCTCTCTCTCTCTCTCTCTCCCTCCCTCCCTCCCTCTCTCCCTCTCTTTCTCTCTCTCTCTCTGTTCTCTGCTTACAAATAAATACATAAATAAAAATTTAACAGACTGTGATGGCACATGCCTTTAAGAATTCACTATGCAATCTCAGGATGGCCTCAAACTCACAGCTATCCTCCTACCTCTGCCTTCCCAGTGCTGGATTAAAGGTGTGCACCATGATGCCCAGCTCCAGAAAAGTTTTGTATACAACCACCACACAAATGCTAGGGAGAAGGCTCACTGGGTAAAAACGCTTGTTGTGCAAGCATGAGGGCCTGAGAGTAACTGAGCTGGCTTGAGTTCGATCCCCAGCACTCATGTAAAAAGCTGGCTATGGTCACATGTGCTGGTTATCTCCATCCTGTCAGGGCCAGAGATTGAAGAATCACTCAGGCTGTCAGCCAGTCTGAACAGAAAAGCAACTCCAGGCTCAGTGAGAGACTCTATCTCAAGGAAATAATGCCAAAGAATGATAAGAGGATACTCATTCTCTCCTCTGGCCCCCAGGGTGTACACACACACACACACACACACACACACCCTACATAATACATATACATGCCAAAAATCCTACTGAAAGAGTCTCAGAGCTCTCTACCCATTCCCCTACCACTTTCCCCTGCCATCCTGGCCCTGTTAACCCTGGGACTCTAGGACTGCTGGGTAGTATGGTAATTGAGTATACCTCTGGACTAAGAGTAGGGCAGGCCATGTTTCCCCCAATCCACATCTTTGCACAACCCAAGGACCCTCCCTCACAGAGCAGTTTCTCATGAAACCCTCTCCCAGACCCTCACTAGTCCTCTTCTTGACTCTCATGCCACAGTGTGTGTATCCCCTCTTTTCTCCCTCTCTGCTTCTCCCCCCTTCTCTTCTGTCTCTCCCCACCCTTCTCCCTCTCCCATCTTTACAATAAAGTCTTAGATTCAAGAAACTGTCCATCTTGGTAATCCATTGCTAATCTTAAAGTGTTTCTACTTTAAAGTTTAGCTACTAACATGACAAATGTTTTACTGTAATATGTGAAATAAATGACTACACATAAGGATTTAAAAGCCATTAATCTTCTTTAATACACTTGTAATAGATAAATAAACCAGATTGCAGTTTTTGTTTTTGTTTTTTTGGTTTTTCAAGGTAGGGTCTCACTCTAGCCCAGGCTGACCTGGAATTCACTATGGAGTCTCAGGGTGGCTTCGAACTCACGGCAATCCTCCTACCTCTGCCTCCCGAGTGCTGGGATTAAAGGCGTGCGCCACCACGCCCGGCTTGTTTTTGTTTTTTAATCATAAACCATGTACCAAGTTTCTGGTCAAGATTATGTAGGGTAAGTTAAACTTAATTGCATTCTATTAACCAATATGAGTGCATTTCTTATGCATAGTTATGTTGAAATAAAGTTTGAAAAGCAAAAAAAAAAGCCATTAATCTAATTAATAAATTTATAAATCCCAACATGGTGAAATCCAGTTATATAACCAAGAGCAGTTATCCCTTGCAAATTTATGCCTACAAATGACAAATGAAGCCAAGCATGATGCCGCACATCTTTAATCCCAGGCAGAGGTAAGAAAAGCGCCATGAGTACAAAGCCACCCTGAGAATACAGAGTAAATTCCAGGTCAGCCTGGACTAGAGTGAGACCATACCTCAGAAAACTAAAAAACAAACAAACAAAAAAAGACAAATGATTCAAAAATCTGAATCTGGGGCTGGAGAGATGGCTTCACCGTTAAGGCACTTGCCTGCTAAGCCAAGACGTAGGTTTGATTCCTGAGGACCCACATAAGCCAGATAAACAAGGTGGCGCATGTGTCTGGAGTTCCTTTGTAGCAGCTGGAGGACCTGCTGCACCCATTCTCTCCTTTCTGTCTCTCTCTCAAATAAATAAGAAAAATTTAAATATATTTTTAAATATTTTATTCATTTTTATGTATTTATTTGAGAGCAACAGACAGAGAGAGAAAGAGGGAGAGAGAGAGAATGGGCGTGCCAGGGCCTCCAGCCACTGCAAACGAACTCCAGACACATGCGCCCCCTTGTGCCTCTGGCTAACATGGGTCCTGGGAAATTGAGCCTCGAACTGGGGTCCTTAGGCTTCACAGGCAAGTGCTTAACGGCTAAGCCATTTCTCCAGCCCTTACATATATTTTTTTAAAAATTGAATCTGTATATTAAAATGGGTAAATTATTTTTGTGCCTGATGTGAAGCCACTGTTTCCACTAGAAATGAATTGACCAATCAAATGGTCCAAACCTGGCTTAAAAAAAAAAAACAAGCCCTTGAGAGTCAGCAATTTTACCTTCTGGGAGACTGGAGACTGCTTTTCTTTCCAGGTATTCAAAATAACTAAAACTCTCCTTAAGATTTAGTGTTAACTCGGGAGCCATAGATTGTTGCTAGAAAATTTTCAGTGTCAGGGATGGGATATCTTCCAGTGAGTTGTTGGTCAGGGAGGTCCCTGATGCCTCCAAAACATTATAGGCCATTGCCCAGGCCCTTGGTTTCCCACCAGGAATAGATGGTAAGACCCTGTTGCTGAAGACTCCATATATTTGGGCTGCAAGGCCACTGAGAAATCCTGCTGGAACTGAGCTGATAACCTCCTCCATGTAGAACAGCTGACAGAAAGCTGGAAGAAACCATTCTGCATGCAGTTCAATGGGAGAAAGAGAAATCACCAGTGAAGATACTCATCAGTGGACAGTGCAAGCCTTATAATTGGCCAGCCAGGCCAAATGATCCAATGGGTGCAATAGTGGCACGTCTGTTATGGGGGAAACCAACTGCCCTCTAATTGGACTGGAGGCCCGCTCCATGGGAAGGGAATACATCCCTGATACTGAAAACTTAAAACAGGGGTAGTCGTGAGCCCTAGGGGTGTGACGTCTGCTGTTGTCTGGCTAAATGTATATACTATGCTTATCAAACTGTCCAGTAAGCACTTCTCTTAATGTTCACACCCTTATATTAATGCTACTCTCATTTTTGGTTGAGAATCTTCTCTTTTCAGATGGCAGTGATCTTGGGATGACTCAGAAGGTATCATGGTGATGGAAAGAAATGACCGCAGTGCTCAGTACTGCAATATCTGTATCACACTTCCAAGGCTCAGGGTCTAATGCGGAAGAGGTGGCAGAAAGAATGTAAGAGCCAAAGGAAGGGCAGGACTCCATACAACATGCACCCTCCAGACAAAAAAATGGCCTGGATATCCATGGCCTCACAGTACCTGACACTACCTGCATAAGACCATCATAAGAGGAGGAAAAGATCAAGACATCAAAAGTAAAAGAGAGGCTGATTGAGATGGGGAGGGGTTATGATGGAGAATGGATTTTCAAAGGGGCAAATGGGAGGGAGGGTATTACCATGGGGTATTTTTTATAATCATGGAAGTTGTTAATAAAAAAATTAAAAAATTTTTAAAAAGATTTAGTGATAAAAGCCAGGCGTGGTGGCACACGCCTTTAATCCCAGCACTCAGGAGGCAGAGGTAGGGGGATTGCGGTGAGTTCGAGGATACCCTGAGACTACATAGTGAATTCCAAGTCAGCCTGAGCTAGAGTGAGACCCTACTTCAAACAACAACAACAACAACAACAAAAAAAAAATACATATATATATGTGTGTATATATATAATATATATATATATATATATATTATATATATACACACATATATATGCATTAGTGTTGGGGGCTGGAGAGATGGCTTAGCAGTTAAGGCACCGCCCGTAAAGCTTAAGGACCTAGGTTCGATTCCCCAGGACCCACATAAGCCAGATGCACAAGGTGGTGTATGTATCTAGAGTATGTTTGCAGAGGATGGAGGCAATGGTCAGCTCATTCTCTGTATCTGGCTCTCTCTCTCTCTCATATATATAATAAATAAATAAGATTTAGTGTTGGGCTTCCTGCTGTAATGTAAACACTTTCCTTAGTTTTTAAGTTGTATTTCGAAAAGGTTTAAGTATCTGCTGTACATTATTTCACTGCATCATCTACACTGATTTTACACTGCATACATAATTTCAGAAGCACATCCTAAAAGAACTCTACATTTGAATGAATCTGGGAAGAAACGTGGTGTTAGCACGCACACACACACACCCCCTTCTTTCAATCCAATACACTCCAGAGGAAGCACACCTCGGTTTTTTTTTCCCTCAAGAATGTCTGTCCCGCCCCCACCCCACGTTTTATTTTAGAGTAGCAATCATTCATTATCCTACTCAGTCTCTCCGCCCAGGAGGAAGAAAAAAAAAAAAAAAACTTCCCAAGTGATACTAGTTTGCTAAGACTCCCTTTTTTTTTTTTCATGCGTCTGAGCGTTCGTCGGGTGGATGTTTCTTTGGCAAGAGGAAAGGAAGGTGGTGACGGTCTGGGACGCCACCATTCCCGCCATGGCCATGTAGGACTCCGGTCCTTGGCGCTCCATTACCCACCGAGTTGGCCCCGAGGCGGAGCCTGGGGAGCTGCAAAGGTCTGGTCCTCCCCCCTGCTCCGATCTCTGGGATGCTCCCAGTTAGAAGCAAACTGGGCCCAACCTCCAGGCTCCCCATTCAACATACCCTCCTCCTCCTCGCTGTACCCCCATTTCTACCTACTTCTTCTCCGAGGTTAGCCCCGTCGCTGCGTCCGAGTCCCCTTTAACCTTCCCCCAGCTTCCAACACGCCCCTTTCCCCCCCCTCCCCTCCCCTCCGGCCCCCGTGATCCCCGGTGACCCCCGGCTCCCGCCCGCTGGACCTCCCCGGCAGCGCCAGCCCGCTCTCCCCGCCGCAGAAAGCCAGCCGCGATTATGTCCCCCCTGTTGTCCACGGGACCCCGAGTCCGTCCCAAACACGTCACGCTCGGGTCCGTGTCCCCGAGACCCAGACCTTCCACACCCCCTCCCCAAGCGCTCACAAACCCCCCCCCCCCACAACCACCACCACCACCCCAGAACCCCGTTCCCGCCGGCCCCGCCCCCCTGAGGGTGTCGCACTCACCGCTCCCGCCGTCGCATCCTGAACCGCCGCGGCTGCTATAGCTACAGGGAGCCAAGGCAACCAAGTCTCGCGACACTTCCCCCGGCGACGGCGAGAACAGCCGGGATGTGGACGAGTTAGGCTCCAGACCGCGGCGCCTGTCTCGCGAGAGTGGTGTGGAACATGGCAGCCGCGAGGCGTTCTTTCTTTTCTTTTTTTTTTTTTTTTGTTAGCTCCGGAAAGCTTTGAAGGCGGAGTGCCAAAGGCGATGTGGAGCGAGAACCGTGGCTGGCCGGGGTGGTGTGCTCGGGGGCCAGGGAACGTTGTGATGGGAGAGTCCTGTGTGCTTTGGGAATGTACCGGGTTCCAAACTTCCTCAAACTTAGGCGCTGTGTCCCCTACCAGCTTGTTCACGTTTTCCTGACATTTCCCCCCTGCCCCTTGCCGAGTATTTCGTTGGAAATGGAGCGAGCAAGCTAGAAATTGACCTACCCCATCTCCTTATTACCTTCCTGCAAGAAGTTTCCATCTGTTCTTCCTGTAGCCTGGTTTGGAAAAAGCATTTGGTCTCTCTCTCTCTCTCTCTTATACACACACACACACACACACACACACACACACACACACAAAACTTTATCCCAGGTGCCCCGCCCCATCAATCTGCCAGACCAAAATAGGAAGTAAATCAACTCCCCTTTCCCTTCTCCTCCCCTCTCCCCCAATAAAAACCAACACGTAAGCTCAGGTGTTGCGCTTGCATGCGGAAGGGAATTAATTAGGTTCACTGGTGGGTGATTTGTACTTGTTGCTCGCCCCACTGTGAACACAGCCTTACTTAGTGGCTGGTGGAACACGCACTTTGTAGGACTTTCTTTGCTCTCAAACAACTGCAACTGCGCAGTAAACAGCGTCGAAAACAGGAGGCGTTAAAAGAACATTGGTGAACCAGGAAGAATGAAACGGAAGGGAATAGAGATTAAAAATAATTCATCTTCCCCTCTTGAAGACCCTGAGTAGTACTCATGGAGTGTTTCAGTCTAAACTGCTTCTGATCCAGTACAAATAACGGATTACAAGCAATGTAACCTTTTTATTTTATTTTATTTTTTTTTCTGATAAGCACTTTGCTAAGGTCTGGCCCACAGAAACATGGATGCTGCTTTGCCTGCCCTGGCAGGACTACAACTTCAGTCTGGTCCAGTCTCATCCAAGATGGCTGCAAGCAGCAACTCAGCAGCAGATTCCAGCTTCTTTTTTTTTTTTTTTTTAAGAGAAAGAAAGTGCGTGCCAGGGTGCCTCTAGTCACTTCAAAGGAGCTCCAGATGCATGTGCCACTTTGTGCATCTAGGGTACTGAAGAATTGAACCGGGTCCTTAGGCTTTGCAGGCAAACATCTGAGCCATCTCTCCAGCCCCCAACTTTAATTTTTTTTTTTATTAGAGACAGAGAGAATGTGTGTTCCAGGGACTCCTAGCCACTGCAAACGAACTCCAGACGCATGTGCCACCATGTGCATGTGGTTTACACGGGCTCTGGGGAGTCGAACCTGGGTCCTTAGGCTTTGCAGGCTTTAACTGCTAAGCTATCTCTCCAACCTTCCCCCTTTTGTTTATTTATTATTGATTTGTTTGTTTTTGCCCAGCTTTTTTTTTTTTAATGAGAGAGAATTGGTGCACCAGCGCCTCCAGCCACTGCATTCGACTTCACACGTGTGGGCCACCTTGTGTGATCTTGCCCACTTGCCTCACCTTGTGTGTCTTGCTTCCTTGGGATTTAGAGAGTAAAACATTGGTCCTTAGGCTTCGCAGGCAAGCACCTTAGCCGTTAAGCCATCACTCCAGCGAACCCCCCACACCTTTAATTTTATTTATTTGCACAGAGAGAGAATGAGTGAGTATGCCAGGGCAGAGAGTGGATATGGGTACTGTTAGAATTCGGGATTGACTAAAGCGACCTGAGACATGCAAGAGAGAGAACGACAGCACAGACTGTTATGTATTGGAGGGACAGCAGCTTTCCGGGTTAAAGTGGCCGCTGCAGCTTGTGAATGTGGGAGAGAGTAGACGTATCTGTGGTGAGTGATGGGGGGGGTGGTCTTTGGGAGAGGAGGATGGAGGGAAGGTAAGACCTTTTCTTTTGTTAGTAACTGCTTGTTCAGGTGGCCTGATAGCTCTTGAGGCCAGATCTTTGAGCTTGCTTTTTTTTTTTTTTTTTTTTTTTTTTTTTGGTTTTTCGAGGTAGGGTTTCACTCTAGCTCAGGCTGACCTAGAATTCACTATGTAGTCTCAGGATGGCCTTGAACTCACAGCAATGCAATCCTCCTACCTCTGCATCCCAAGTGCTGGGATTAAAGGCATGCACCACCATGCCTGGCCAGATTTTCTTTCTTTTATTTTATTTATTTGAGAGAGAGAAAAAGGAAGAGAAAGAAAGGAGAAGAGAATGGATGCACCAGGGCCTCTTACATGGGTACTGGGGGATTGAACCTGAGACCTTAGGCTTTGTAGGCAGACATCTTAGCCAGTAAGCCATTTCTCCAGCCTCCCCCTTTTTTTTTCTTTTTGAGGCAAGCCCAACAGACTGGCCCTTTTTTCTTTTTTTTGCAAGAGAGAGAGAGAATCACTGTACCAAGGCCTCCAGCCACTGAAATTGAACTCCAGATCCAGATGTGTGTGCCCCCCTTGTATGCATGTGCAATCTTGCACACTTGCATCACTTTGTGCATCTGGCTTACGTGGGACCTGGAGAGTTGAACATGTGTCCTTAGGCTTCATAGACAGCACTTTAACCACTAAGCCATCTCTCCAGCCCAAAATTTTCATTTGTACAGCTGGCAGTATAGTTCAGCAGTAGAACACTTGATGAGCATTCATAAGGCCCTGGTTTGATCTCTAACTATAGAAAAATAAATGTTTAATTTATAAATTATAGATAGTAAGAAATTAACGATAATAAAAGAACAATTATAACAATATACTGTAATGAAATTCTCAGAATAAGGGTTACTTGAACAGGAGTACTACCACACATCAACAGTTAGTATGATACTAAAGTAAAAAGCTAATAGGAAGGTAGTATTCAAGCTGGGCATGGTGGTGCACTCCTTCAATCCCAGCACTTGGGAGGCAGAGGTAGGAGGGTCACCGTGAGTGTAAGGCCACCCTGAGACTACATAGTGAATTCCATGTCAACCTGGGCTAGAAGGAGACCCTACCTAGAAAAACAAAAGGAAAAGAAGTGTTTATACCATGGAAATTCTGGATAAAGGGATTCACTTCCAGGAAAGATAGAGTAGATCGGCCTCAGCTTCTATCACACTAATAGAGAACAGTGTGCAATGTAAACCTTATGAGTCATTTATTTCTGGAATTTTCCACTTAATATTTTTAGATTGCAATTATATACTACTATGTCCCTATCAGTATAATTAACATGGACAACCAGTGAGTTTCTTTTTTAAGATTTTTATTTACTTAGGGCATGCACATGTGTGGGCCATGCCCTCTTGCTGCTGCAATCAAACACCAGATGCTTGCAACTTTTTTTTTTTTTTTTTTTTTTTTTTTTGCTTATGGCTTAGGTTGGAGGTTTGGGAATTGAACTCTAGCTGGCAGGCTTTGCAAGCAAGTACCTTCAACAGCTGAGCCAGCTTCCCAGCCCCAAGTGTTTCTTTTTCTTTCTTTTCTATTTTTGTTTTTTTGAGGTAGGATCTCATTCTAGCCCAAGCTGACCTGGAATTCACTGTGTAGTCTCAGGCATGCACTAACACACTGAGCATTTCTGCCAGGTATAGTTGCTCATGCCTTTAATCCCAGCACTTGGGAGGCAGAGGTAGGAGGATTGCCATGAGTCTAAGGCCACCCTAAGACTACATAGTGAACTGCAGGTCAGCCTGGTCTAGAGTTAGACCCCACCTCAAAAAAAAAAAAAAAAAGATGAATGATGTTGGAGAGATGGCTTAGCGGTTAAACATTTGCCTGTGAAGCCTAAGGACCCCGGTTGGAGGCTCAATTCCCGGGACCCACGTAAGCCAGAGGCATCTGGAGCATGCATCTGGAGTTTGTTTGCAGTGGCTACAGGCCCTGGCACACCCATTTTCTCTCTCTGTCTATGTCTCTCTCTCTCTCTTCTCTCTCTGTCTATAGCTCTCAAACAAATAAAAATTTTAAAAAAAAAAGAGTTTTCATTTCTAACAAAGCTCACGTGGTGCTGAGGATTGAACCCAGAGTCTGTAAATGCTGGCAAGCACTCTACCAACTGAGCTATATCTCCAACACCCTGAGTCCTCCATAATTCATTCTGTAGGTTATAAATGAAGATGAGCACTGTAAATGTCATGTAACCAAGGTCTGCTAAGATTCAATCACTCTAATGTAAAGTATGGCAAATTAATCTACCAACAGATCTTGGAGCTGGCTAAATTCGGTCAGGTGTCTTTAGACGTTATTTTCCCAGGGCTGAAGATGTAGCTCAATGGTATAACATTCACCTAATGGTCAAGAGGCCCCAAATTACATCCTCAGTACCAAGGGAGGAAAAATATAGTTTCCCAAACCCTATTGTCATCTTATTATTCTTCCTAATTGGCATCACTCTTAATACATACATATATATACATACATATATATATATATATATATATATATATATATATATATATATATATATTTGCAGTGAGTGTGTATGCACACACATGCTCATAGGTGCACCAGGGCCTATTACCACTGCAAACACCATAAATTTGTGCAAGTATATTTTTGTTTTGTTTTTTTAGTTTTTTGAGGTAGGGTCTTGCTTTAGCCCAGGCTGACCTGGAATTCACTATTTAGTCTCAGGGTGGCAGTCCTCCTACCTCTGCCTCTCGACTACTGGGATTAAACACGTGCATCACCACACCCGGCACTTGTGTGACTTTTTATGCCCAGTTTACATGAGCGGCTTGGGAAAGGAACCCTGGCCAGTAGGTTTTGCAATAAGTGCCTTTAGCTTCTGAGCCATCTTCCCAGCTCTTGCATCTTAACTTTGTGAAACACAAAAATAAGCCTAAGATTTTTTTTTTTTTTTTTGTCTCGAGGTAGGGTCTTACCCTAGCACAGGCTGACCTGGAATTCACTATGTAGTCTCAGGGTGGCCTCTAACTCAAAATGATCCTCCAACCTCTGCCTCCCAAGTGCTGGGATTAAAGGCATGCGCCACCATACCTGGTTTGAAGCCTAAGATTCTAGAGAAACCCCTAGTGTTACTCTTTTCTATTGAGTTAGATGGTTTGCATTCAGCCACTGTACTCATTGGGTACCACTGCAATGCCCTTGTAGCCCTCAGGTGTTTTCTTGCTGTGCTCATTCAGAACCAGGAGTACTTTAAAGCTGGTTTCTCCCACTTTCTGCATTCCACATGGTGCCCTATTTCATCCTTTGAGGAATCTGCTACCTTTGTCATATATGCTCCTAAATCCAATCTAGTATCTGAAAACTTTATAGGGTGATCTGGCTCTGTTACAATGTGACCTTCCTTAACACCCCATTTCCTTTCCTGTTTGCTTCTTTCACAGCTTCTGGTTGGCGACGGAGAGCTAACACCAGTGTTACCAGCACATATTTCTTAACCCTATACACAATAGCATCTTAGCTTTGATCACATATGAGCCAGCACGTGTGCTTGCACGTGATAATTTATCTCATGTACTGTTGAATAAAGTATGTCTTTGTATATACCTAATGAATGTGGTTTTGTGCTTGTAGGTATAGGTATATAAACATCTAGAACTCAGGTCTGGACTTTGTTTAGTATTTGGCACTAATTAGTCTCTGTGCATTGTTAGCCTCATCTTTCATCTCCTGTCAGATATCAGAGGAAGAGTGAGTTCATTTCCTTGAAGTTTATTGACTGTTACCAGTGGCAGAGCACAATCCACGAACGAGCAGGCTTCACGTGGAGCAAGTAGAAAGAGAGTTCTGAGTTGGTGAGGAAGTACGCTTTGGAGTGGGAACTTGGAGTAAAAGATGAAAAGGCATATCCCTCCCATATTTTCCCTCCACCGCCACAAAAACACTGGGTTAACAGTGGGGACATCCTGCTCTGCATTTCTTCTCCCGGTCGGAGCCAGAGAGGAGAAACGATGCAAGTTAAAGGAGGAAGCACCTTACAGCTCCTCTGTTTCTCCATCTAAGGGGATGCCAATATTCACGTTGTAGTCTGCATGCTCCCCAGAGCTCAGCCAGGGAATAGGGGTTCGATTGAAAGAAGGCCTGTTGGAGAGGTTCTGGTTGTAGAGGACCAGGGGTTCACTCAGCAGAGGCCCCAGATCAAACTTGGGCATCTGGAAGGTCATGCGTTTGGAGGCTTTCTCATATCCACCATAGGGCATTGCCGTCCTGAGAAGGGGACATATTATATATTTAAGAATCAAAACAAAGGAAACAGTGCCTCATCAGTGAAATGCTAACCCTGTTTTGAGGAAGGGGAAGTCCACAAACTGTAGTTGGAGATTGCTTCTGTATCCTCCCACTTCTTCCTAGCACCCTGTTCCTCTTCCTGGTTTGCTTGTTTCCCCAAAATTAATGATGAAAAAAAGAATCTCATGGGTTCTAGATAGTCTTATGGACAGTTGTTACCCACAACAACATTTTAGAGGAAATAACCCCAAACTGTAGACAGAACAATCTGAGGTCATCTTAAATTAAAGTGTAGAGCTGGGCGTGGTGGCGCACACCTTTAATTCCAGCACTGGGGAGGCAGAGGTTAGGAGGATCACTGTGAGTTCAAGGCCACCCTGAGACTACGTAGTGAATTCCAGGTCAGCCTGGGCTAGAGAGAGACCCTACCTCGAAAAACCAAAAAATAAATTTAAGTGTAGAGGAACCCAACTCCACCCTCACTCCAATTGAATAGTGGATGTCTAGCTGAGAAGAACTAACCAAATACCAAGGCACTTCTCTCAGCCTTCCTCACCCTGCTTCCACACAGATCTATCCATGGCCTAGAGATGTCCAATTCCAAAAGAATAGGGTCTTAAGGCAGGGAGAATAATGGCTTCCCTACTGGGAGTGGAAGGGAGCCCCAAGCAGCCTTCAACTACATTATGCACCCAAGACTCAGAAGCAGGGTGGCTTTCCCTCACACTGTCTCCTTTCTCACACTGCTCGGATGAAGATGATCCAGAGTTAACAGGCTTGCTTTGCATACGGCCCCCATGCCCTGCCGTCTGCCGTCCCATCTGAGGCTCCTTCTAACATGCTTGAACTACAGTCCAAAGCCAGCTAAAGACACAGTACTGCACACTGGGATACATCTGGTTCCTTCCCACCATCCTACCTGTTGAAGGACTTATATTTGGGGAGTTCAGCTTTGGCTCCATAGGCCATCAGGTCAATGCCGAGTTCAACTTTTTGCTGGGGGTCAACCCCCATGGCCCGATCCCACGGGGAAATATAAGTCTTGAACACAGTGATATGTTTTCCTTCTCCACCTGTCTGGCCATCTGGTAGCCGTGGGAGAGAAAAGTCAATCAAATAATAACAGTAGTCAATGAATTAATCCTCTGCCTTGGCACTAGGGAGGATGCTGGGGACAGAGACACAAAGTATAATAATCTGGAAATTATATGAAGTTTGTGACATCGTGATAGTTTAGGATCAGATATGTGACTGAAGTGATTGTGCAACAAAGCTTCTGGGTGAAATAAATATATCCCTGTGTCCTAGACACCTGGTTCCAAGACATCTCCACTTGCCTCCCTGCTCCCCATATGCAAACTAGGCCTTAATTTGGGAACATCTCTGCTCTAGGGACCAGACACATTTATTTTGGGTGTGAGTACTTGCCTGATCCTGGCTCGCCAACCCCTGCTGTGCCAGCTGCTCCTCCTCTGCCAGGCTGGCCACCAGGACCACCTGCACCCCCAACTCCAGATCCAGAGCCCTGATGATGGTGGTCAGATCCATACTGTCCAGCAGAGCCACTGCCTCCTGCCTGGCCTCCACCACCGGCCTTGCTGTAGGAGAACCCCTGTCCAGCTGTACCCAGCTGTCCTCCCACTGTGGGAAGGAACTTCTGGAAATGATCCTGAAAAGAAAGTACAAAGCAAAGGAAAGGTTAGCAATGGGTATGGAAAATACACAAAGACAGATATATATATATATATATATATATATATATATATATATATATATGTAGAAGGCTCCAGGTGTGGTGGCGCATGCCTTTAATCCCAGCACTCAGGAGGCAGAGGTAGAAGGATCACTGTGAGTTCAAGGTCAACCTGAGACTACACAGTGAATTCCAAGTCAGCCTGGACTAAAGCAAGACCCTACCTCAAAAAAAAAATAAATAAATAAATAAAATAGGGCTGGAGAGATGGCTTAGCCGTTAAGCGCTTGCCTGTGAAGCCTAAGGACCCCGGTTCAAGGCTAGATTCCCCAGGACTCATGTTAGCCAGATGCACAAGGGGGAGCACGCGTCTGGAGTTCATTTGCAGTGGCTAGAGGCCCTGGCGCACCCATTTTTTTTTCTCTCTCTGTCTCTCTCTGCCTCTTTCTCTGTCTGTCACTCTCAAACAAATAAATAAAAATTCAAAAACAATTAAAAAATAAAATTGTAAATATTTTATTTGTATTTATTTATTTGAGAAAGAAATAGGCAGGTAGACAGAGAGAGAATGGCAGCACCAGAGCCCTTGGCCGCTACAAACTCCAGATGCTTGCACCCCCTTGTGCATCTGGCTTTCGTGGGTCATGGAGAATTGAACCTGGGTCCTTTAGCCATCTCCCTAGCACCCCCCAAAAAAATTTTTTTTAAAAAGTTTCACCACGCCAGATGTGGTGGCACACGCCTTTAATCCCAGCACTTGGGAGGCAGATGTAAGAGGATCACTGTGAGTTCGAGGCCACCCTGAGACTACATAGTACATTCCAGGTCAGCCTGAGCTGGAGACCTTACCCCAGAAAACCAAAAAAAATAATAATAATAATAAATAAAAGGCGGGGGCTGGAAAGATGGTTTACAGTTAAGAAGCTTGCCTGTGAAGCATAAGGACCCAAGTTTGGTTTCCTAGGACCTATGCAAGCCAGATGCAAATGGCGGCACATGCATCTGGAGTTCATTTGCAGTAGTTAAAGGACATGACAGGCCCATTCCCCTTTTTCTCTACCTGCCTCTTTCACTTTCTCAAATGAATAAGTAGAGCCAGGCATGGTGGCACATGCCTTTAATTCCAACACTTAGGAGGCTGAGCCAGCAGGATTGCCATGAGTTTGAGGCCACCAGGAGACTACATAGTGAATTCCAAGTCAACCTGAGCTACAGCGAGACCCTACCTCAAAAAACCATATATATTGTTGTTGTTATTTGTTTTCTTTTTCAAGGTAGGGTTTCGCTCTAGCCCAGGTGCTGGGGATGGAACCTTGGGCTTTGTATATGATAAACAAACACTCTACCAACTGAGCCACATCCCCAGCCCTTCTGAAACCAGTATTACTTTGAAGAACTAGAGAGATCTGTCTCCTCCCTTCCTCTGCTTGTGCGGCAGTCAGAACTCTGTCCCTGCTCCTCTCCCTCTTTCTCTTCTGTCTGTGTCTACTGGACCAGGACTTCCTGACAGTGAAACTGTAGCAGGTGATGGGGGGAGGGGAGCCAGAAGGGCAGCACTGGATTCAGCCCCAAAGCCTAAAAATAACCCTGCCAACTTCTTGAGGAGGCTCTCTCGGCCACCTCAACATGTATACCCCCATGTTCCACCCAGTTGTAATCAGATCCAGCAGAGGAGGGCTTCTGGCCTCCTAAAGTTAGATTTGACCGGCTCAGCACTTTTACTTTGCTCCTACAGAAGGGCCAACGACAGACACTCCTGACCCTGTAGGCATCTATCTCCACTGTTCCCCAGCCACCCAGAGAAGGTGAAGGAGGAAGAAAGGAAAGGGAGCCGGTCCCCTCCTCCTCAGCTGTAACGTCCTGTGCTTGGCCTCTCTCCATGCCCTACTTCTCTTTCTTTTGGAGAAAGAACCTGACTGGAAAATACATGATCTTATAGAAAGATGATTTTAGTCACCCCATCTGGGGTCTTTAGGGAAAAGGTTGACCCTTTCAAACAAGGAGCTAGCTATAAAAACTCATTTAACTCTTTTCAAGAGTAATTACAGGGCACCACTTAATTGTTTTGTTTTGTTTTGTTTTGTTTTGTTTTGTTTTTCGAGATAGGGTCTCACTCTGGTCCAGGCTGACCTGGAATTCACTATATAGTCTCAGGGTGGCCTCAAACTGACGGTGATCCTCCTACCTCTGCCTCCCGAGTGCTGGGATTAAAGGCATGCGCCACCACGCCCGGTTTACCACTTAAATTCGATGTCCAGATGTGTAAGAACTTTTTTAGTGCAAATATGCCCTAGGACTGCAGAGATGGCTTAGAGGTTAAGGCATCTGCCTGCAAACCCAAAGAATCCCGGTTCGATTCTCCAGGATCCACATCAGCCAGATGCACAAAGGAGCGCATGCATTTGGAGTTTGTTTGCAGTGGCTGGAGGCCCTGACACACCCATTCCCCCCCCCCCCCCACCGCCTTTGCTCTCTCAAATAAAAATAAAATAAATAAATAAATAAAAACATAATATGAAAAATGCCCTAAACATTGCATGGGACATGCTTATATTATATTAAGAAACTGAGCCAGTGTGGTGGCACATGCTTTTAATTCCAGCACTTAGGAAGCAGAAGTAGGAGGATTGCTGTAAGTTCGAGGCCAGCCAGAGACTACATTGTGAATACCAGATTAGCTTGGGCTAGAGTGAGACCCTACCTCAAACTTAAAAAAAGGGGCTGGACAGTTGGCTCAGCAGTTAAGGTGCTTGCCTGCAAAGGCGAACAACTAAGGTTTGATTCCCCAGGACCCACGTAGAGCCAGATGTACAAAGGGAGTATGCATTTGGAGTTTGCAGCGGCTGGAGGCCCTGGCATACCCATTCTTTCTGTCACTCTTCTCTCTATCTCTCTGCTTGCAAATAAATGAAAGTATCTTTAGGCTCGGTGTGGTGGTGCACACCTTTAATCCCAGCAGTCAGGAGGGAGAGGTAAGAAAATCGCCATGAGTTCGAGGCCACCCTGAGACTACATAGTGAAGTCCTGGTCAACTGGGACTAGACTGGAACCCTACCTCAAAAAAAAGGGGGGCCTGGAGAGATGGCTTAGCAGTTAAGTGCTTGCCTGTGAAGCCTAAGGACCCCAGTTCCAGGCTCGATTCCCCAGGACCCACGTTTGCCAGATGCACAAGGGGGCACACATATCTGGAGTTCGTTTACAATGGCTGGAGGTCCTGGCATGCCCATTCTCTCTCTCTCTCTTTTTGCCTCTTTCTCTCTCTGTCTGTCACTCTCAAACAAATAAATAAAAATTTAAAATAAAAAAGGGCTGGAGAGATGGCTTAGCGTTTAAGGTGCTTGCCTGCAAAGCCAAGGGACCTTGGTTCGATTCCTCAGGACCCATGTAAACTAGATGCACAAGGTGACACATGCATCTGGAGTTTGTGTGCAGTGGCTGGAAGCCCTGGCGCGCCCATTCTCTCTCTGTCTCTCTCTCTCTCTCTCTCTGCCTCTTTCTCTCAAATAAATAAAAACAAAAAAAATTTTTAAGTATCTTTAAAAAAAGAGGACTGGAGAGATGGCTTAGCGGTTAAGGCGCTTGCCTGCAAAGCCAAAGGACCTCAGTTCGATTCCCCAGGACCCACGTAAACCAGATGCACAAGGTAGTGCATGCATCTGGAGTTCGTGTGTAGTGGCTGGAAGCCCTGGAGCACCCATTCTCTCTCTCTCCCTCTCTCTCTCTCTCTCTCTCTCTGTTTCTCGCTCAGCCTCTTTCCCTCTCTCAAATAAATAAATAAAAATAAAATATTTTAAAAAAATTTTAAAAAGAAATTCAAGGGGGGGGGATGCTGGAGGGATGGCTTAGCAGTTAAGCGCTTGCCTATGAAGCCTAAGAACCTCAGTTCGAGGCTCAATTTCCCAGGACCCAAGTAAACCAGATGCACAAGGGAGTGCATGCATCTGGAGTTCTTTTGCAGGGGCTGGAGGCCCTGATGCACCTATTCTCTCTCTATCTGCTGCCTCTTTCTCTTTCTGTCTGTCTATCGTTCTCAAATAAATAAATAAAAATAAACCAAAAAAGTTTTTTTTTGTTTTTTTGTTTTTCGAGGTATGGTCTCACTCTAGCTCAGGCTGACCTGGAATTCACTATGGAGTCTCAAGGTGGCCTCGAACTCACAGCAATCCTCCTACCTCTGCCTCCCGAGTGCTGGGATTAAAGGGGTGTGCCACCACGCCTGGCACCAAAAAAGTTTTAAAAAATTGGGGGGAAAATAAAACACCATATAAGGAGAAAAAACGAAAGAAAGAAATTGGGGCTGGAGAGATAACTTAGCAGTTAAGATACTTGCTTGCAAAGCCACAGGACTTAGGTTTGATTCCCCAGGACCCACAAAGCCAGATGCACAAGGTGGCACATGCATCTGAGGTTTGTTTGTAGTGGCAGGAGGGCCTGGTATGCACATTCTCTATCTTTCTCCTGCTCTCTCTCTTTCCTTCTCTCTCTCTCTCTCTCTCTCTCTCTCTCTCTGTGTGTGTGTGTGTGTGTGTGTGTCTTTCTTCTTCTTTCTGTCTCTATCTCAAATAAATAATTTTTAAAAATTAAAAAAATTATCATTTATTTGTGAGGAGAAAGAGAAAGAGTGAGTATTGGTGCACTAGGGCCTCTTACTGCTGCAAATGAACTCCAGACACATGTGCCACTTTGTACATCTGGCTTTATGTAGGTATTGGGGAATTGAACCTGGGCTGACAGGTTTTGTAAGTACCTTTAACCACTGAGCCATCTCCCCAGCCTAGCTTACTTGTTTTTTATTTTTATTTATTTATTTATTTATTTATTTATTTATTTTCCGAGGTAGGATCTCGCTCTAGTCCAGGCTGACCTATTCACTATGTAGTCGTAGGGTGGCCCTGAACTCACAGTGATCCTACTATCTCTGCCTTCTGGGTGTTGGGATTAAAGGCATGTACTACCATGCCCAGTTCATCTTAGTTGTTTTTATGTCTCAAATATTGCAGGGAGCCAGGCATGGTGACACACACACACACACACACACACACACACACACACACATATATATATATTGCAGGGGATATACTTACAGAAAAAAAAATTCACTGTAAAAACTGTCGAGGGCTGGAGAGATGGTTTAGGGGTTGAAGCGCTTGCTTGCAAAACCTAAGGACCCAGTTTCTATTCCCTAGTACTGACATAAGCCACATAAGGTGGTATGGGTCTGGAGTTTGTTTGCAGGGGCTAGAGACCCTGTTGTGTCTGTTCTCTCTATCTGCCTCTCTCTCAAATAAATAAATAAATAAATAAACTTTCAAGCTGAGCATGGTAGCGCACGCCTTTAATCCCAGCACTCGGGAGACAGAGGTAGAAGGATCACTGTGAGTTCAAGATCGTCCTGAGACTACATAGTGAATTCCAGGTCAGCCTGAGCCAGAGTGAGACCCTACCTCAAAAAACCAAAAATAAATAAATAAATAAACTTTCCTCAAACTCATAAGCAATCCTCTGCTTCAGTCTTTCAAGTGCTGGGATTACAAGCATGAGTCACTAATTATTGTATAAACTTGATAGTCAAATTTAATTAATTAATTTATTTATTTATTTATTTATTTTTGAGGGAGGGCCTTGCTCTAGCCCAGGCTGACCTGGAATTCACTATGTAGTCTCAAGGTGGCCTCGAACTCACAGTGATCCTCCTACCTCTGCCTTCCAAGTGCTGGGATTAAAGGCGTGTGCTACCACACCAGGCCAGCTCTGTCTTTTTTTTTTTTCGAGATAGGGTCTCACTCTGGCCCAGGCTGACCTGGAATTAAGTATGTAGTCTCAGGGTGGCCTCAAACTCACAGCAATCCTCCTACCTCTGCCTCCCGAGTGCTGAGATTAAAGGCATGTGTCATCACGCCAAGCCTTATTCTTTTTAATTTGCATTTATTTATTTGAGAGAAAGAGAGAGAGAGAAAGAGGCAGAGAGAGAGAATGAGTGTGCCAGGTCCTCCAGCCTCTGCAAATGAACTCCAAACACATGTGCCACCTTGTGTATCTGGCTTACGTGGGTCCTGGGGAATTGAATCTGGGTCCTTAGGCTTCACAGGCAAACACTTAAACCTCTAAACCATCTCTCTCTCTCTTTTTTTTTTTAGGTAGGATATGATTCTAGCCCAAGCTGACCTGGTACTTACTCTATAGTCTCAGACTGGCCCTGAACTCACTGACATCCTCCTACCTCTGCCTCCCCAGTGCTGGGATTAAAAGTGTGCATAGGGCTGGAGAGATGGCTTAGAGGTTAAGCGCTTGCCTGTGAAGCCTAAGGACCCCAGTTCGAGGCTTGATTCCCCAGGACCCACGTTAGCCAGATGCACAAGGGGGCACACACATCTGGAATTCGTTTGCAGTGGGTGGATGCCCTGGCACGCCCATTTTCTCTCTCTTTTTCTCTCTGCCTCTTTCTCTCTCTGTCTGTCGCTCTCAAATGAATAAATAAAAATAAACAAATAAAAGTTTGCACTACCATGCTCGGGGCTGTTCTGTAATTTTGTTTTATTTTATTTTATTTTTATTTAACCGGGCGTGGTGGCGCACGTCTTTAATCCCAGCACTCGGAAGGCAGAGGTAGGAGGATTGCCATGAGTTCAAGGCCACCCTGAGACTCCATAGTGAATTTCAGGTCAGCCTGGGCTAGAGTGAGACCCTACCTCGAAAAACTAAAAAAAAAAAAAAAAAAAATTATTTATTTATTTGACAGAGAGAGAGAGAAAGGGAGAATGGGCATGCCAGCCTCTGCAAATAAACTCCAGACACATGTACCACCTTGTACATCTGGCTTATGTGGGTCCTGGGGAATTGAACCTGGGTCCTTTGGTTTTGTGGGCAAGTGCCTTAACCGCTAAACCATCCCTATAGCCCACCTTTTTTTTTTTTTTTTTGAGATACGGTCTCACTCTAGCCCAGGTTGATCTGGAATTCACTTGGTAGTCTCAGGTTGGCCTTGAACTCATGGCAATCCTCCTACTTCTGCCTCCCAAGAACTGGGATTAAAGGCGTGTGCCACCATGCCCAGCTATTTTGTAATTTTAAATTTAATATTTTTCTTTTTTTAAATATATTTTATTTGTTTGTTTGAGAGAGAGAAAGATGAAGAGAGAAAGAGGGAGAGAATAGGCCTTCAGCCACAGCAAATGAACTCCAGATGTGTGCACCCCTTTGTGCATCTGGCTTACGTGGGTCCTGGAGAATCAAACTGGGATCCTTTGGCTTTGTAGGCCTTAACTGCTAAGTCATCTCTCCAGCCCCTTTTTTCTTTTTAATTAATTTATTATTTCTTTTTAATTTTTATTTTTTGGTTTTCTAAGGTAGGGTCTCACACTAGCTCAGGCTGACCTGGAATTCACTATATTGTCTCAGGGTGGCCTTGAACTCTCAGTGATCCTCCTACCTCTGCCTCCCCAGTGCTGGGATTAAAGGCATGCACCACCATGCCCAGCTACTTTTTTTTTTTTTTTTTTTTTTTAAGAGGCAGATAGAGATAATGGGCATGCCAGGGCCTCTAGCCACTGCAACCAAACTCCAGATGCATGTGCTACCTTGTTCATCTGGTCTACATAAGCACTGGGAAATGGAATCTTGGTCCCCAGGCCTCACAGGCAAATGCCTTAACCACTAAGCCATCTCTCCAGCCCTAAATTTTATTTTTATGTCCCAAATATTGCAAGGAACATACTTCACTAAAAACTCACTGCGTATCTTCAAAATAAAGAACTGGTTGTTCTGTGTTTTATCTGGCAACCTTATTTTAACACCCATAGGGGAAGGAATTTTCCCCCTATAGGTGTGGTATTCCCCTACCTCTTCACTGGCTCAAAGATGAAGGCTGAGTCTCAGAAATAAGCTGTAACTTGCCCTAGAGCTGCTGGGGGACTCAGTATATATGTAGGAGTTTAATGAGCTTATAATATTTCATAGAGAGGAAGTTGATAGTATTTGATAGGTTCCGGGCCTACCAAACAACTACCAAAGCCGACACTATGCTTTGAGGGCGCGCGGTTGATTTTCAAACTCACCATGGAGCTGTCAGAGAAAACATCGGGGTGGTTCTCGTAGATGAATTTCTCCACCCTCATCTGCCGCAACTTGAACATCTTGGAACCCCGGTTGGTGAGCAGCGACAGTTCCTCCAACATCACGTCCCTTGGGACGCTGATCTTCTTGCCCAGATTCAAGCCTGAGCTCTCCCGTCCACCTTTCAAGGAAGTGGGGGCGGGGGGAGGCAAAGGAAAGAGAAAAGTAGGGTTTTGTGGGCTCCAACTGCTGATGCCACTCACAACTGTGTGTCCTGGCAGAGGTGAGGGGCTGGGGGTGGGGTGGAGTAGACAGAGGAGCTTTGATACCTGATCAAGGCTCCTGAGAGGTTTCCATATCCTAGGCTTGGAGTTAAAACAGAATGCAAGGGAACAGGGGTTCTAGAAAGAGAGACTGGGACTGATAGAGGTGAGCAGGGTCAAGGGACATGGGCTTGGAGTGGGAGATAAAGAAAATGCAAGGGAGGCTGGACATGGTGGCGCACATCTTTAATCCCAGCATTTGGGAGGCAAAGATAGGATTGCCTTGACTTTGAGGCTACCCTATGACTAGATAGTGAATTCCAGATCAGTCTGGGTTAGAGCGAGACCCTACCTTGAAAAAAAAAATGCAGGGCTGGAGAGATGGCTTAGCAGTTAAGGCATTTGCCTGCAAATCCAAAGGGCCCTGGATGGATTCCCCAGGACCCACGTAAGCCAGATGCTCAAGGAGGCACATGCGCCTGGAGTTTGTTTGCAGTGGCTGGAGGCCCTGGCGTACCCATTCTTTTTTTTTTTTTTTTTTCTTTTCTCTCTCTCTCTCTGTTTTTCAAGTAAATAAAATATATATTGTTTAAAAAATGCAAGGGCTGGGCTGGAGAGATGGCTTAGCGGTTAAGCACTTGCCTGTGAAGCCTAAGGACCCCGGTTCGAGGCTCGATTCCCCAGGACCCACGTTAGCCAGATGCACAAGGGGGCGCACGCGTCTGGAGTTCGTATGCAGTGGCTGGAAGCCCTGGCGTGCCCGTTCTCTCCCTCTCTTTCTCTCTCTCTCTCCCTCTTTCTCTGTCTGTCACTCTCAAATGAATAAATAATAAACAAAAAAATTTAAAAAAAAATGCAAGGGCTAAGCATGGTGGTGCATACCTTTAACCCCAGCATTTGGGAGGCAGAGTGAGGAGAATTGCTGTGAGTTCAAGGCTAGTCTGGAACTACAGTGAAAATTCCAGGTCAGCCAGGGCTAGAGCAAGACCCTGCCTCAAAAACAAACAAACAAAAGGCCAAGGAACATCTTGGATGGGGATTACTGAAGAAACCATAGCACAGGAGAAAGTTGATAGCTCCATCCTGTGTGGCCATCTCTAAATACAGACTCCTGTCTGAACTCCTGTCCATTTTCTTCTCCTTAGTGAACTCTGGCTCCAGAGGTATTGGAAGAACTCTTCCCATTTGAGCACGTGTGCCTACCCCCAGGGGACATGCCTGCACAGTTTCCTATTTTAAGTGCTTACACAAGTTCCCTAGCACTGGGGAGAAATTAACCATGCCCTGAGGTCTCCGTCTATGTCAATCTCCTTTATACTTTCTTCCTCAGACCTACCTCACTTAACATGATCCGGTGCTCTGGAACCTGTGCTGGGCAATATGGCAGACTTGTCTCAGAGCACAAGGTGAACAGGTGGGAGGATGAGGAGTTCATGTTGAGTCCTTTCTGCCTTTCTCTCATTGCTCTTCTTCCTTATCCCTCTTCCCTCCACCCCTGAATTGTTTTGTGTGTGTGTGTGTGTGTGTGTGTATGTGTGTGTTTGTTTTTCGAGGTAGGGTCTCACCCTAGCCCAGCCTGTGAATTCACTCTGTATCCTCAGGGTGGCCTCAAACTCATGGCAATCCTCCTACCTCTGCCTCCTGAGTGTTGGGATTATAAAAGGCATGTGCCACCACACCCAGCAGCCTTTTTTTAAATCTTATTTTTATTTATTTATTTGAGAGCAACAGACAGAGAGAGAAAGAGGCAGAGAGAGAGAGAGAGAGGGAATGGGTGCGCCAGGGCCTCCAGCCACTGCCAACGAACTCCAGATGCATGCGCCCCCATCGAGCCTCGAACCGGGGTCCTTAGTCTTCACAGGCAAGCGCTTAACCGCTAAGCCATCTCTCCAGCCCTCCCCCCTATTTTTGAACCCTCAAGCATATTCAACCTTACATTATTTCTGGGATGCTTTTTTTTTTTTTTTTCCAAGGTAGGGTTTCCCTCTGGCCCAGGCCAACCTGGTACTCAATCTATAGTCCCTGGCCAGCCTTCTTGAACTGACAATGATCCTCCTACCTTTGCCTCCCCAGTGCTGGGATTAAATAGGTGCGCCAGTTTGCTTGGCAGGGCTTCCCCCCCCCCCCATTTTATAAGATAAGGTCTCCCTCTAGCCCAGGCTAACTTGGAATTCACTCTACAGTCTCAGGGTGGCCTTGAACTCATGGCAATCCTCCTACCTCTGCCCCCCAAGTGCTGGGATTAAAGGTGTGCACCACTACGCAATGATGCTTTTATTGAGTCAGTCCCATGTTGGGGAGCTGCAAGCATACCGTACCTCCAGTGAGTTCCATGATCAGCTTGCTGGATTTCCTCCTCTTGTTCGGGGCCGGGGTTCCTGAGAGCGGCATTGTGGAGGTGGATTCAACCTGAGGGTTGGAAGTGGGTTTAGAGGATGGACAGACTGACTGGGAGAAGTGAATGCAGGGAGTGCTTCTTCTTCTTTTTTATTTTTCCTTTCTGCTTTTTTTTTTTTTTTTTCTAGGTAGGGTCTCATTCTTGCCTAGGCCGACCTGGAACTCACTCTGTAGTCTCAGGCTGGCCTCGAACTCACAGTGAGCCTCCTACCTCTTGCCTCCCCAAGTGCTGCGATTAAAGGTGTGCATCACCACACCTGGCTTCCAGTATTTCTTAACCTAGGGTTAAGGATAAAATGTCACCAGATTATTATTATTATTCATTACTACTATTATTATTATTATTGTTTTGGTTTTTCAAGGTAGGGTCTCACTCTAGCTCAGGCTGACCTGGAATTCACTATGTAGTCTCAGCGTGGCCTCAAACTCACAGCGATCCTCCTACTTCTGCCTCCCAAGTGCTGGGACTAAAGGCGTGTGCCACCACACCAGGCTAGATGATTTCTTTCTTCTTCTTTCTTCCGTCCTTTCCTTCTTTCTTTCTTCTTCCTTTCATTTTTTTTTTTTTTCAGTGCTGAGGACCTAACCCAAGGTTTTGTTCATACCAAGTAAGTGCTTTACTACTGTTACATCACCAGCCATCAGATTTTCAAAGAAATATACATCCCCCTAAAAGATGAAACCCCACTGGTGTAGGGCTTCTGCTTCCTGGGTAGCATTGATTTTCCTGCCTTCTACCAACCTCTTCTGGGCTGCTTTACATATACCCTGCACAAGGATTAGAAACATAGCTGTGGGACTGGAGAAATGGTTTAGCAGCTAAGGTGCTTCCTATGAATCCTAAGGACCCGGGTTCAATTCCCCAGTACCCACGTAAGCCAGATTCACAAGGTGGTGCATGCATCTGGCGTTTATTTGCAGTGGCTGGAGGTCCTGGCATGACCATTCTCTCTCTTTCAAATAAATAAATAAAACATATAAAAAAAAAACATAAGCCAGTTGTGGTGTCACACTGGGGGGGGGGCAGAGGTAGGAGGGCAGAGGCTGTGAGTCTGAGGCCATCCTGAGAATACACAATGAATTCCAGGTCAGTCTGAGCTAGAGTAAGACACTGCCTCGAAAAACAAAACAAACAAACAAAAAAACATAGCTGGGATTGAAGGGTGTTTTAACTCACTAATACAAGCAGAGCAATGCACCCAGGTTTCAGGGGCCTGACATGATTTGAACTCTTTATTTGCATTGGGATATCAGACTAGGGCTATGATTCCAGGCTCTAGTCTCTCCTCAGTCTTCCCCCAAGGCCCAAAGGGTTAGAGAAATGTTTTACCAGAGTTGAGGAGATTTAGCCAAAAATATTCACCATAGGAAGGAGAGGTTGTTTTTCTTGGGGCCAACTGAAATGTGGCCTGAGAGGTCATGGGTGTCCTTAAGTCTCTCACACCCCAAGCCTCAGAGCTGGAGTGGAGAGAGAGAACCAGGGGTCATTTGAGCCCTAACATGTCAATTCAGCATTATAGAAGTAAGGAATTGAGGAGGACAGGAACATGGTAATAAGATCTGGTCCTGGATGGAGACAAGCTGGGACTAGACAGAGACTCTAGCCTCTCCTTACAGGAGCCGGTGTGCAGAGATGAGCTGTCTTCTGTGGAACCCTGTCTCTAGACACCCCCCACACACAATTTTGCCGATGAGTGGACCTCAGCCTCCGATCTCCCAACATGCTTCCATTTCCCCCAAACTCCTGGGCCTCTCTTTATCCAACTCCATGGCTCCTCTGAACTGGACAGCTGGGAGCTCGGGGCATAGTTAGGGAGCAGGACTACTCCCCCAGGATCAAGAATCACAACTGCAGACATAGAAGTCAACAGATTGGGCTCCAGCCCCTCACGCCACACAGCTGCAGACTTACCGGCTGCTCGGTTGGTGGTCAGCTCTCCCTGGGGTCCAGCAGCTTTGGAGGACTGAGCTGCTGTGACCAGAGAACCTGAGCTGGGCAGGCGTGGGGGCAGCCCTGGCAGTGAGGAGGGAGGATGGTTATTAATAGAGCTGATGAGCGCAAGCAGCTCAAATGGCACAGGGGGTACTAAGACCCTGGAACCAAGATCCTGCCCTCCCTGCCCAGAGGCTCAGGAAGGAGAGAAAGGTCTTTGGGATTCTCACACGGGGCTGTCTGGGCCACGGGCTTCCCTTTGCCTTGCACCTTAAGTCACAGCTCCAAAGAAGCCCTCAGGGAGAAATCAACAGCCTGGGAGAGAGAGACCAGGCAGTAAGTGGTGGGTAGCAATTCTGAGTGGGCGAGGGAAAGAACCCAGACCAGGAGAACATGCCCTGTGGGCCAGTCTGACCAATTTAGACTGGGGATGGAGCCTAAATAACACCTTGGATGTATTTGGGGGTGGGAGAGAGTAAGGCCCTGTGTGTAAGGACAGGATAGAAGTCTTCACAGTGGAAATGCTCTTTTAAAAAAAAATTACTTATTAATTTATTTTGTCCTTATTTCCTCTGCTTATCCAGATTGCAATTTTTTTTTAGTGTTTTTTATTTTATTTATTGGAGAGAGAGAGAAAGGCAGATAGAGAGATAATGGACACACTAGGGCCTCTAGCCACTGCGAATTCCAGACTCACACCACCTTGTACATCTGGTTTACGTGGGTACTGGGGAATCAAACCTGGGTCCTTAGACTTTGCAGGCAAGTGCCTTAACTGCTAAGCCATCTCACCAGCCCAGAACTGCTTTTGTTGTTGTTGTTGTTGTTGTTGTTTTGTTTTTCAAGGTAGGGTCTCACTCTAGCCCAGGCTGACCTGGAATTCACTATGTAGTCTCAGGGTGGCCTCGAACTCACTGTGATCCTCCTACCTCTGCCTCCCAAGTGCTGGAATTAAATGTGTGTGCCACCACACCTGGCAGAAACTGCTTTTTAAATTTCCTAGATATGTCATTCTTTGTCCCTAGAGGGCACATCTTGGCAGGACCTAGTGCAGTGAGGGATAATGTGGGGAAGATCTGTCTGCCTCACTCTTTCTCTCTTGCTACAAATAACAGCCTGGATCCTCTCCACCTTCAGTTCAGGTTCTGAAACCAGTTGCCACTGCACCTCTACCCTATTGCAGTTGCCTAGGGAAGTGGCTTGGGGAGCAGCACAAAATTAGTAAGTGCACAAAATAATGGATTTCTTTGTTTCTTTTTTTTAGGGATGGGTTAGGGATTGAACCCAGGGCCTTGTTCACACTATGCAAGCACTCTACTACTAAGCTGCATCCCCAGCCCAATGATGGGTTTCTTTTTCTTTTTCTTTTTCTTTTCTTTTTTTTTTTTTTTTTTTTTTTTTTCTGAGGTAGGGTTTCACTCTAGCCCAGGCTGACCTGGAATTCACTGTGTAGTCTCAGGGTGGCCTCGAACTCACGGCAATCCTCCTACCTCTGCCTCCCAAGTGCTGGGATTAAAGGCATGTGCCACCACGCCTGGCCCAATAATGGGTTTCTTTATGACTTTTTCTTACATGCTTACCATTGTAGTTTGCTCATAGTCACTTCCCTCTATCTCCGTTGTCCTCCTCTACCTCAAGAAGAGTTTTATTTTGTTTTTGTTCTGAGGTAGGATCTTCCTGTAGCCCAGGCTGACCTGGAATTCACTATGTAGAATCAGTGTGGCCTGGAACTCACGGCAATCCTCCTACCTCTGCCTCGTGAGTGCTGGGGTCAAAGGTGTGCTCCACCACAGAGCACCTTTCCTGTTCTTTCCCTGCTCCTACTAGGGGCCGAAAGTCTTCCCCACCTACCATAGCCTGGCCTCTGCTCAAACCAGTTGTGTCTGCAGACCCTTAATCTTTTAGGTCCTTCATTTTCTCCAAACCCAAGGAAGCATTTAGAAGAAAAAATGCAAGCAGCAAATGGTGCCTTCATTATCACCACTACATTCCTGTGAAAAACAAACTCAAAATCTGATCTGTGACTGAAGGGAAGACAGCCATTTAGCCAAAGGTTTCTGGAATTTTGGAATTCTCACTGTTTGGTAGCATCTGACTATTGATGCAACCCTGCCCTCTGCTGGTAAATGGAGCAATGGCACCTCAGTCCACACTGATGCAGGGCGGGAGGGCTTTCTTTTTTCCTTTCTTTCTTCTTTCTTTCCCTCTTTCTTTCTTTCTCCCTCTTTCTTTCTTTCTTTCTTTCTTTCTTTCTTTCTTCTTTCTTTCCCTCTTTCTTTCTTTCTCTCTCTTTCTTTCTTTCTCTCTTCTTCTTTCTTTCTTTCTTTCTTTCTTTCTTCTGTCTGTCTTTCTTTCATCTCTCTCTCTCTCTCTCTCTCTCTCTCTCTCTCTCTCTTTCTTTCTTACTTTCTTGTTGTTCGAGGAGTAGAGTCTCACTCTAGCCCAAGCTGACCTGGAATTCACTATGGAATCTCAGGGTAGCCTTGAACTCACAGCGATCCTCCCACCTCTGCCTCCTGAGTGCTGGGATTAAAGGCAGTTTCCACCACTAGGGCTTTCTTTCCTGTCACATTCCACTGCCACCTCCAGTCATTGTGTTCCCTTCACTTAACTCCCAGAGAAAATCTGGTCACTTCCTCCAGGGAGTGAGGAATTACTGAAGGCCCAGAGTGCCTTCCTAACATGATGCAATTGTGCACGCTGAGCCCTGCCTGGAAAGAATGGAGCAGCAGGAGAAAGGAAGAACCCGGATGGAGACTTTAGAGAGAGGAAAGCCCGAGAACTTCTGGACACTCCAAAGCCCAGGTAGGGGTCCAGGAAGAGGGGGCAGAAAGAATGTAAGAGCGGAAGGATGGGAGGAGAGCTGTGAAACACTTTCTCCTGGGCATGGTGTGAGCACTGCACTCGTGAACTCACAGCAGCTGGGGCCACCGCACTCGTGAACTCACAGCAGCTGGGGCTCAGCATTCCATCGTGGATTGGGGGAGGGCTTTGAGGCCCCACCCCGGGGAGGAGGGAGCCATTTTCCTTAGTGGTGTAACCACTAATAAATTGCCCAAACTCCAGTAAATAATCTCCCTCCTTGGAGTAAGTAGCCCTAATTAAATTCAATAGGTAACACACACACACACAAAATGCAAAGGGGTCCAGTGTGGTGTGGTGGTACACGCCTTTAATCCCAGAACACTGGAGGCAGAGGTAAGAGGATCTCTTTGAGTTTGAGGACAGCCTGGGTTACAGAGTGAGTTCTAGGTCAGCCTGGGGTAAAGTGAGAACCTACCTCAAAGAAAAGCAAAAATAAATAAATAAATAAATAAAAGGGGGGGAACTAGTTGAGAAGGAAGGGTTCAGCAAGAGCAGAAGGGGCACAAGAACGGGCAATGGGAGGATGAATGTGATCAAAATGCATTATATAGGGCTGGAGAGATGACTTAGCAGTTAAGGCACTTGCCTGCAAAGTCAAAGGACCCAGGTTCGATTCCTTAGGACCCACATAAGCCAGATGTACAAGGTGGCACATGTGTCTGGAGTTTGTTTGCAGTGGCTGGAGGCCCTGGTGCACCCATTCTCTCTCTCTCTCTCTCTCTAAAAAATAAAATAAAATTTAAAAATATTGTTAAAAATACATTGTATATATGTATGAAATTTAAAAAAAAAAAAGGTTTTCGAGGTAGGGTTTCACTCTAGCCCAGACTGACCTGGAATTCACTATGTAGTCTCAGGTTGGCCTCAAACTCGCAGTAATTCTCCTGCCTCTGCCTCCCAAGTGCTGGGACTAAAGGCCACCATGCCTGGCCCCAAATTAATTTTTTAAAGTACTTTTTGTGGGCTGGGGGAATGGCTTAGTGGTTAAGGCATTTGTCTACAAAGCCTAAGGACCCTGGTTCAATTCCCCAGGACCCACGTAAGCCAGATGCACAAGGGGGCACATGCATCTGGAGTTTGTTTGCAGTGGCTAGAGGCCCTGACATACCTATTCTCTCTTTCTATCTGCTTCTCTCTCTCTCAAATAAATAAATAAAATATTTTTTAAAGTATTTTTTGTTTGTTTGTTTGAGGTAGGGTCTCGCTAGCCAGGCTGACCTGGAATTCACTTGGTAGTCTCGGGGTGGCCTTGAACTCATGGCGATCCTCTTACCTCTGCCTCCCAAGTGCTGGGATTAAAGGCGTGCACCACCACACCTGGCTTAAAAGTACTTTTTGAAAAAGAGTAGTGGTGGGGAGTTGATTAAAGCAGAGCATAACAGAATAAATAGAAAAGAGCAAAAGGAGGGCAGGAATGTAGTAAGTGGGACAGGTTAGAAAAGAGCATGGAGAGATCAAGACTGGGGTGTAAAACCAGAAGAGATGACAGCAATAGAAGGTATGGGTATACATTTATTCTTGTGCACAAACCAAAGAACTGTGACACTCAATACACAAAGGAAATGATTACTTCCCAGGTCAAACAGCAAACATGGTTGGTGGTGGTCTTTGTGGAAGGAAGGTCTTTACCCTTCTAGGATCGGAACTTAGGTACTGTAGCTGAAAAGGAACAAGAGCTGGGGTTTCTAAGGGTGGGGTAGAACTAAAAGAAATGTGAGGTCAATGTTTCCCTGCCCTTTCTCAGGAAGGCAGGACAAGAAGACAAATTGAAGGTTAGACTCTCAGCAGGTAAGTTAACCATCAAATTTTCCTTCAGCTTTCATAACATACTGAACCAGGTATGGTGACACATGCCTGTAATCCCAGCATGTTTGAAGGCAGGAGGATCAGGAATTCACAGCCATCATTAGCTACATAGGGAATCTGAGACCAACCTGGGCTACATGAGAACTGTCTTAAAAAAAGAAAAATCAACATTCTTCACACACACACACACACACTCATGCCTGCCTCATTTCGCCCTCAGACTTGCTCAATGCTCCTCTCACACACAGTGGGAATCTTTTTTCTTTCTTTTTTTCTTTTTTTGAGGTAGGGTATTACGCTGGCCCAGGCTGACCTGGAATTCACTATGTAGTCTCAGGGTGGCCTCGAATTTAAAGCGATCCTCCTGCCTCTGCCTCCCGAGTGCTGGGATTAAAGGCGTGCGCCACCACGGTGGGCTACACAGTGGGATTCTTGTGAGCCAACTTTACTCTCAGCCAACACTGCCCTTTCCATCTTAATCACTTTCACTCATTTCGGCTCTGCTCTGGCTTCTGCCTCACTATCTTCACCATCCATCCTGTCTTTGGCTCATGAAGCAATGAGCTTGATAGTAACTTGTTCTCACAGTAAACTGTCTTAAAAAAAAAAAAAATCTTGGATACTGACTTGGTCAGCACAGGTCTCTAGTTGCTGACTTCCTGAAATGCAGAGGAATAAAAGAATTCTTAGTTCTATTTCTGGTCTAGCTGGTATTTACTCGCCTCATGCAAATTGTCGCTGCCTTCATGTCAGACTCCATCAGGTTTACAAGATTCTGGGCACCTGCTAAGACTCTATTGATATCGATATTGATATTGCTCCTCTATTGAGTCATTCTCCAGTGAAGCTCTCTATCTGTCCTAGACTCCTTGTGGAGTAGGAGAGAAAGACCCAGGCGGGGTATCTCGTAAGATCTCCCCTCTTATCCTGCCTTAGGCGGAAGAGCACATTTGTGCACATCTGATCACTTTCCAGATCAGTCCTGCTCACTCAGTTACACACACACACACACACACACACACAGCACCTAGGCATATGCCAGCTAAGCTAGGAAAAGCAGAGTGAGGAGCGGGGAGGAGTTTAGCACACACAGGGATCAGTCTCTAGGCTGCCTGCCTAGGGGTGACCTTGCCTGAAATCCAAGTGGTCACTTCTACTGTGTACCTCACTGAATATTAATGGGAGATCCACAGAGAGAAATACAAACGTAAAGAAACGGAGACCTCTCGGTGGAGAGTCCTAGAGATAAAAGCCAGATAATCCAGGCAAGGAAAAACACAGAAAAGCAAAATACACAAAGCCAAGATAATAGGTTGAAAAGGAGAAGGGGAGAGCTGGGGCGTGAGGAGTAAGCTGGGGGCTGGGACCCTAACTCCGAAACTACCTGGCAGGAGGGAACTTGCCTCAGATTCCTGAAAGAGGGTGTTGGATAAGGGCAGAAGAAACTTCTGGGACTGGATGCTTCATTTCTTGGTCCTGGGACCTACTCCCTGCTCACTAGTGCCCAGCCCCAGGCCTCCACACATGAGCCTGCAATCCTGTTCTGGTGGCTGAGAATCGGGGCCTAGCGACTTGGAAACCACAGGAGCTAGGGGTGACAGCAAGGCCCCTGAGAGACTCTTGAGGGACGAGGCCAGGGACAGGGGCCGAGGCCAGCTCTGCCCTCCAGATGGGTTCATCCAAAGTGGTGGCCGCTCGGGGGGCGAGCACAGTGGGAGCCAGGGGTTCTGCAGTGGGCTGCGGGGCCGGAGTGGAAAATCTGCGGATCTCCTGGACTCTGGCAGTTTTGGGGGAGCCTGATGTGGGGCCAGGAGCTGGAGGAACCTCGTCAAAACAGAACATGGCAGTTTTAAGTTGGTAGGGTTGGTGTCGCATGAAATCCAGTGCCTTGATGCCCTGCTTGGGGGTTGCCCGCGGCCCCTGGGATTGGGCCTTGTTGGGCAGCGTTCGGGCAGCCTGAGGGAAAAAGGGCGAGAGCAGCGGGTTGTAAGCGATAGGAGGTGGGGCACGGATGTTGGGTGAATATTTCCACGACGGAGGCAGCGAGGGTGTGGGAGAAGGGCTCCTAGGGCGAGGGCCAAGGCCAGCACCAAGGGGAGCTTCCACCACATACCTGTCTGCACGGCTCTGCCGCCTGGCAAACAGCTCCCCACCCCTGCCCTGCAGCCTGGGGGGCTCAGGCATTGCAGCCGAGGGGGTCGACCCATTCACCAGCCCATCGAGGAACCCTCTAGACGTAGGCTTAGGAGCCACAGGGGGTGGAGTCTTAGGAGTCACAGCGGGTGGGGGGGTCTTGGGAGCCATGGGAGGCGGGGTCTTCGGTGTCCCGTGCGGCAGGGTCTTGTGACCCCGGCCGGCAGGCGGCTGCATGAAGTTGCACGCTTCCGCGCCGAGGCTCAGCGCGTCCTCCTCGGGTCCGGATTCCGCGCCCCCGGCGGCCCGCGGTTTCTCGTCCAGGTTCTGCACGAGCGACAGCAGCTCGGGGTTGGGCGAATTCTTGGGCTCCTCGTTGCCCGGCCGGAACATCTGCTTCCGGGTGCCCCGGCGCCTGGCCTCCTGCAGGATGCCGGTGCGCGCGGCGGGCACGGAGATGCGCTGCTCGCGGGCGCTCGGGCTGTCGGGGACCGCGGGGCCCGCGGCTGGGGTCTCCGGGCGCGCGGGGCTTCTCCGGGGAGCCGATAAGAAGATGGAAGCGGTGGAGGTCATGGCAGCCGCGCTCAGAGGAGCCGGGGGAGGCTCTGGAGCTGCTCCCGGCGTGACGGGACGGCTCGGGGCCGGGATGTACAGGGAGCTGGTGGCCGTCACGGGGCCCGAGGAGCGTGGGAGGCCCGGGGAACCCGAGCCGGGCGCCTGGCTGGCGGAGGGCCCCGGCGCAGAGGACCCGAAGGGGGGCGGGGCGGGGCCGAGGCCCCCCCCAGTTTCACCGGCCCTCTTCGGAGCCGAGGGCCGGAAGATCACCGAAGTGGTACCCGGCGGCCGCTGGCCGTGGAAGCCTGGGGTGAAGGGCCTAGCTGACCTGTTGAAGATGCTCGCGGCCGGGGCCGGGGTCGGGCCTCCACCGCTGGGGAGGAAGGGGCTGGGGCTGGCTACCGGGGCCGGCGACGGGCTGAGAGGGGGCGCCGCCGCCTCCGGGGGAGCACTCTGGGCCCGGGGTGGTGACTGCACGCCCTGCCCCGGTGGCACGGCGGCGGGACCCGCGTGGGCCAGCAGCTCCTGGGCGCTGGAGTCTGCGCGCTGGCGCTGCTGTTCAAAGAGCTGGACCCCTCGCCCGGAGACCTCGCTCAGGTGCCCTGCCACCCCGGGGCTCTGACCCTCTGCCGCGCCCGCCCTGGCCAGCTCCATGTCCAGATAGGGGCTGTCCCAGTCGGACTGGTTCGTTAGGCTGCGGGCGTCGGAGAAGGCCTCTTCGTCCAGTTCCGACTCGCTCGTTGGAGGGACCCCGTCTTCCTCCTCCGTGCCTGTCCCAGCCGCGGCCCCGAAGCTCACGAGGGTGTACTTCTTGGCCCGCTGCCGCCGTTTCTTAAACATAAGCACCCCCTTGGAGTGAGGGTTGGGGGCTGCAGTTAGCAGAGATGCAATGGTCCGGCATTTGGTCTTGGCCTCCTTCACGCTCTTCTCTTGGAGGCTTTCTGCACGTTGAAGTTCTGGGGAGACCAAGAGGTGGACTGGTCAGTGGGGGCGTCCCGGCCTCTTCCAACACTGCTGCACACAGCTTTGACCCGATACCCGCTCCAGCCAGTTCCCTCACAGACCTGTCTTTCCGCTGGCAGGCCCCACAAGGTCCCTTGCCTGTGGTCAAGTCCTCTGACTTGGGAACAGAGTGGAGTGGGGGGGGGGAGGTGAATTCAAGGACAGGGACACTGCTCTCAGCACAGGTCTTCTCTTGTCCTCTCTTCCCTCTATTCCGCTTTTATCTGCCCGGAGATGTGTCCTTACCCACCCCACACATTCTTCACCTGCCTCCCATTCCTGACTGGCAGTGGGGGTGGGGGGAGGTGTCACTCCATGGCGGGCATGTCCCAGGGAGACAAAAGATGAGACGGGACACTTATCTTACCCCATAGATACTATTAGTAGGCTTCTCAAAAAGTTTGGGATTTTCTGGATGGTTTAGCGGTTAAGGCGCTTGCCTGTCCCCAGTACTCACATAAGCCAGATGCACAAGGTGGTGCATGCTTCTGGAGTTCATTTGCAGGGGTTGAATGCCCTGATACGCCAATTTTCTCTCTATCTGCCTCTTTATCTCTCTCTCAAACAAACAAACAAATAAATAAATAAATAAAAATCTGGCTGATGGCCCGCTCAGAACAGCAAAAGCCAGAAGCTAAAAAAAAAAAAAAAAAGAAAAGAAAAGAAAAGAAAAGAAAAGCAAGTTCAGGATTTACCCCATTTCTCACCTGTTAACCCTGTAACCAAGACACATGAGGATCTTCATTCACAATTCCACCACCATTGTGTTTCCATTATGGACAGTCATAGAAATAAGTACCATCTTGCATTATCTCAGTAATATCAATCTACTGAAAGCCAACTGCAGTGTATTTTCTCCAATATCTTTTTTTTTTTTTTTTTTTTTTTTGGTTTTTCGAGGTAGGGTCTCACTCTAGCCCAGGCTGACCTGGAATTCACTATGTAGTCTCAGGCTGGCCGCAAACTCACAGCGATCCTCCTACCTCTGCCTCCCAGGTGCTGGGATAAAGGCATGTACCACCATGCTTGGCTCAATATCTTTCTTTCTTTCTTTTTCTTTTTAATCAGAGAGAGAGAATGGGCACACCAGAGCCTCTAGCCACTGCAAACAAACTCCAGACGCAAGTACCACCTTGTGCATCTGGCTTACGTGAGTACGGGGTTATTGAACCCAGGTTCTTAGGCTTCACAGGCAAGTGCTTTAACCACTAGGCCATCTCTCTAGCCCTCAATATCATTTTCTTATGCTAAGGTATACTTCAGTTCCCATACACATGCCCACACAAAAACAGTCAGTCATTCAAATATATTTGCACACATCTACATGGTCCACGCAGCTCCTCCCAGAGTTTTTCTCTTGTCACCATTCAGGTAGAAATTTAGAGTTGATCTTGACCCTCCAACTGCCAGAGCATTCCCCTGTTCTTCATACCCCTTCTACTCACAGGCAGGGATAGTCTCGGATCCAAGAGACAGGAAAAGCCAGAGTGCTCTCCAAGGCAACCCTCCAAATCTTTAGGACACTTTCAAGGTTACCAGGTACATATATTCTCTTTTCCCTCAAGATGAGGGTGGCACTGGGGCAGATTTCTTTGGAAGTCAGAACTGCTTCCTCATTTGCCAAGCCTATTGGGTAGAGAACACCTCTGGCAGCCACCATTAAGCAGGCAGGCAAGGGGCTTTGTGCTAAAGAACTGGGGCAGGGCTTCCCATGCCATGTGGGGCCTGGGTAGGTGGAGTCAGAAAATGGGAAGGCTGCCCTGCTGCTAAGACTGCCTTAGACATGGATACTTTCTGGTTCATGGTCCCCAGTCCCTCCTGAAAAATTCTTGAAATTCCATTGACTTCCAGTCATGATACCAAACTACTTTCTAACTAGGGCTTTTGTTCCTTTCATCCCAATGTGTATATAATAGGGTAATACAGTATATGAGGAAACAGGCACTCAACGGTCCATTCATAGAGAATTACTTCACTTCATTGAAGTTTGGTTTCCTCATCTATAAATGAGGATGATAACGGCTGTCTCATAAGATTACTATGAATGTTAAGTGAGGTAAGTAAATTTAGCACTTTAACACACTGCTAAGGCCCACTCTCAAGCTTTTCTTGACATTAGCTGCTCATGTATACTGCTTGTTACTCACAATATTCACACACATTGTATCCCACAGACTTACACATGCATGCCTTCCAGTAATTATAACGTACTCCTACCTCTCTTTTCCTATGAGCTTTCTACAGTTCATGTGGTCATAAACCCTTGGACATGTGTGCTATCATCAAACCATTCTGAGCAAGGAGCAATGACACTGTCCTGAGAAGAGGAAAAGACAGGGGATGAGAGTATGAATCTTTTCCAAAGACCACCCTTCCTAAACTCTTAAGGTATTGCTCTCCATTCTAGACCCCAGGATTCCCTTGAATGGGAGAGGGCAGTACCTGCATAGAATGGGTCTTGGAGCTCAGGACCTGGGTCTGGGGCTTTGTCGCAGTTGGCTTGACTGAGAGGTTCTTGGATGATGGGCTCAAAGGTCTCCATGTCGAGAAAGGCAGTGTTGGCTGGAGCAGGACCAGCTTGAGCCACCCCCCAATGCCTTTTAAAGCCCCTTTGTCTTGGCCCCAGAGCTGGCAGCTGAATGAGCTCACTGAGCTATTTTTGGAGTCTGGCCCCCTCCCTTCTTTCCCTGCCCCACAAGTTCCTGTGTGATAGACATGGGCACCTGCCTTCCCTTCCCCTCACCCCGCCCCACCGGACAGTGAGGTCTGCTTGGCTAAAAATAAGCCTGAGCCACTAACTACAATCTCGCCCAGCATGATGGAGAGAGGAGGGGTGCTAAAATGAGAATCGGGGATAAGTGCGGGATCCTGAGCATTCCACTGGAATTTCTTTTTTTGGTTTTTGAGGTAGGGTTTCACTCTAACCCATGCTGACCTGGAATTCACTCTGTATTCTCAGGCTGGCCTTGAACCCATGGCGATCCTTCTACCACTGCCTCCTAAGTGTTGGGATTAAAGGCGTGTGCCACCACACCCGGATCCTCTGGAATTTCTTTGTAGGATATTAGACACTCTGAAGGATGTCAGAGTCTCTCATGCCTTTAGTACCTCTGTATTCATACTTAGAGATACAAAACTCTCTAGAGCCAGAATCTAAATTGCAGAGGGGGAAAAGATGAGAACTAGAGGGTAATCTCGACAATTTAGAGATGACAGAAAAAAAAAAAAAAAAAGGATTCACCAGGCGTAGTGGCGCACATCTTTAATCTCAGCACTCGGGAGGCAGAGGTAGGAGGATTCCCGTGAGTTCGAGGCCACCCTGAGACTACATAGTGAATTCCAGGTCAGCCTGAGCTACAGTGAGATGAGACCCTACCTCGAAAAAGGAGAGGGGGAAGAAAAGAAAAGAAAAAGAAAAAGAAAAAGAAAAAAGGACTCTGTGGGAGGGACAGGGGGCATAGGCAGGGAGAAACTGCACTCTTAGATTTGGTTCTGTAGCCCACAACAAAAAATAGCAAAGAGCCTGAGATAAGTGGATCTGGCTTCTTCTTCTGCCCGAACCTACATTCTTGCCTGAGATAAAGAGCCAAAGATTCCTCCCTCTCCCACTTAACTAGGGATCTCATGATCATCCCATAGCCTCCCAGTCCACAGGAAACCCAAGTGAACTTACAGGTCCAAGGTTGCTGTGATGCCATGTCTACAATCAACACTGTAAAGGGCCTAAATGACCTTACCCTGCTTTCAGATGCTTCCCTGCCCTGTATCTATCCTCTGCCTCACCCCATCCTGACTTTTTAGCAAAACAACAGCAACCACCAGCAAAACCTTCGCTTTTTCATGTTCCTTCCCAATTTCTCCGCTCAGTCAATTCTTGGCATGGACTGAGCCACCTGTACCTTTTAGCAACACTGGCTCAAATAGCAAAAGAAGTAAGGACCTGATCTGGAGAGAGGGCGTAAGGGTTAAGGCACCTACCTCCAAAGCCCAAGGACTCAGGTTCGATTCCCCAGTACCCACACAAGCCAGCTGCACAAGGTGGCACATGTGTCTGGAGTTCATTTGCAGTGCTAAAGGCCCTGGAGCACCCATATTTATTCTCTCTCTCTCTCCCTCTCTCAAGTAAATAAATAAATATTTTAAAAGAAGTAAGGCGACTGGGGAAATGGCTTAGCGGTTACAGCATTTGCCTGCGAAGCCTAAGGACCCAGGTTCGATTCCCCAGGACCCACGTAAGCCAGATGCACAAGGGGGCACATGTGTCTTGAGTTTGTATGCAGTGGCTACAGGCCCTGGTATGCCCATTCTCTCTGTCTCTTTCTCTCTCATAAATAAATGAACAAAATATTAAAAAAAAAAAAGAAGTAAGAGCCAGGCATGGTGGCACATGCCTTTAATTCCAGCACTCCGGAGGCAGAGGTAGGAGTATCACGTATCACTGTGAGTTCAAGGCCAGCCTGAGACTACAGAGTGAGTTCCAGTCAGCCTGGGCTAGAGTGAGACCATACCCCAAAACAATAACAAAAAAGTAAGGACCTTAAATAAAATTATTTTTCCCTCCCCCTTATTACTCTTCTCTACTTGTCCTGAAGACTACCCAAGGGGCAGGAGGTAGATAGAATGGAAGCACAGGTCTTGACTAGGAACATGAGGGTTTAGGCACTCACTGGCTTGCTTGGCCTTCTGGGTGTAGGTGGTAGTAAGATCTTCTGCCACTGGGTGGGGGACAGGTCCCACCATAGGGATGAGATGAGGGCCAGGCCGGAGTGGACCATGGGGTAACAGGAGAGCCTCTGCTGGTGGTGGTTGAAGGGCTGCCCCTTCCTCCCAAGATGGAGAGCTCACTCGGCTGTCTCCCTGACTAGGAATGCCAGGCTTAGCAGGTGCTGGCTCCGCAGGGCTGTCAGAAAGGTAGACCTCATCAGATGGAGCTCCTGGAAGGAAGGGCCTTGTGGGGCCTCGGCGGCGGGGTCGGCGCGGCTTCTCCTGGGCAGCAGAGCCATCGACATCGCTGTCTGTCTCTCCGTAGTAAGCTTCACTGTCAGGGGGTGAGCGAAGGCTCCCAGGCTGAAGAGGCTGGGGAACAGGAGCACCAGGGGGCTCAGGACTCAGTGGAGATAACGGCGATAGCACCTGAAGGTCCCCAGGGGATGGAGATCTCACAGGCCCCTCCTCTGCTACCCTGGATGGGAAAGATGACAGACCTTGAGGGGCTGCATGACTAACAGCTAGAGAGATCTAGAGAGGGTGAGGGCAAGAGGCAGTGGAGAGAGGACTGGCATATGGTTGGGAATAGGGAAGATCAGAAGACAAATACACAAGCCGGGCGTGGTGGCACATGCCTTTAATCCCAGCACTCGGGAGGCAGAGGCAGGAGGATCGCTGTGAGTTCGAGGTCACCCTGAGACTACATAGTGAATCCCAGGTCAGCCTGGGCTAGAGTGAGACCCTACCTCAAAAAATGAAAAAAAACACACACACACACACAAAGAGTACAAATATGATTGGTGGAGGGCTCTGTGTGGAAGTGGACTTTGAGGAAGATGTGCTAAAGAAAAGATAGGCCAGGGGGTTGGAGTAGACCAGTCCCTACAAGACCCACTTGACACCCCATCCCTTAACTGCAGATACATTCAAACACCCTTTGGGAGGCATACTCCAACAGGAAAACATACAGTGTTTGTTAGTTGCTGGAGCCAGGCCAGTGAACCACAGAGCTGAGACAGGCAAAAGGAGCCAGAGAGCAAGGGAAAAGAAAGGGAGGGGTCCATACCTCCGCACAGTGAGGACAAGCTGATTCCCTGTGGCATCAATGAGGCTCATGGCACTCGCATGAGAGAGGCTGGTGCAAGAAACCCCATTGATCGCCAAGAGCTGGTCCCGCTCGTGGAGTCCTGCTCTGCCAGCCTGGCTCCGTCTTCGGATCTGCGATGTTGGAGGAGAGATTGTAGATGATGGAGGGCTCCGACGGGAACAGAATGAAAGGAAAGGACAGCAAGGACCTCTGCGAGGGGATTTACGTTGAAGGGTAACAAGGATAGAGAGGTGCCTGGGGCTGCAGCTAAGGAAGCCTTGTCTAGAGGGCTGATGGAGATTGGTAGGGACAAAGCAACCACCGAATAAAACAGGCTTGGAGAAAACAGCATGCACAAGGTATGAAAAAATCCCAAGGTTTTCCTCTAAGGATGATCTCTTGACTGGCCAATAGTCCCTTTCGGGGCTGGAGAGATAGGTTAGTGGTTAAGGCCCTTGCCTGCAAAGCCAAAGGACCCAGGTTCTATTCCCCAGTACCCACATAAATCCAGATGCTCAAGCTGGTGCATGAGTCTGGAGTTTACCAACTGAGCAGTGGCTAGAGGCCCTGGTGCACTCATTCTCTTTCTCTCTAATAAATAAATAAAATTAATTAATTAAAAAAATCTATAGTTCCTGGGCTGGAGAGATGGCTTAGCGGTTAAGCGCTTGCCTGTGAAGCCTAAGGACCCCGGTTCGAGGCTCAATTCCCCAGGACCCACGTTAGCCAGATGCATAAGGGGGCGCACGCGTCTGGAGTTCGTTTACAAAGGCTGGAAGCTCTGGCGTGCCCATTCTCTCTCTCTCTCTCTGCCTCCTTTGCTCTCTCTTTCTCTGCCTCCTTCTCTCTGTCACTCTCAAATAAATAAATAAACAACAACAACAAAAAAATCTATAGTTCCTTTCTAGGCCTTGGAATCCCAGGTGCCATTACAAGTTAATATTTGAGCCGGGTGTGGTGGCGCACACCTTTAATCCCAGCACTGGGGAGGCAGAGGTAGGAGGATCATAGTGAGTTCAAGGCCACCTGAGACTACATAGTGAATTCCATGTCAGTCTGGGCTGGAGTGAGACCCCACCTCACGGAAAAAAGAAAAAAGTTAATATTTGAGAACAGTATTCCTGATTGAGGTAGCCTAGCTCTAGCTAGCTAGCTTCTAAGAGATTGTGATTGCATATGTGTGTGTGTGTGTGTGTGTACGCGCGTGTGTACGCACAGCGTATACACATGGTTACTATTTATGGACTTCTTGTTAAGCGCTGAGTTATATGCATTATTGCTTTTTTTTTTTTTTCAGGGGAAGGGTCTCACTCTAGCCCAGACTGACCTGGGATTCACTATGTAGTCTCAGGGTGGCCTCGAACTCACAGCGATCCTCCTACCTCTGCCTCCCCAGTGCTGGGATTAAAGGCGTGCGCCATCACACCCCAGCTGCATTATTGCATTTAATTCTTAAAATGATTTATAAAGTAGATACTATTATTAGCCACATTTTGCAGTCCAGAAAACTAAGTCTGCAGGATGAAACCAAAAAGGCAATGACTTCATCTAAGATGTCAGAACTTGCCACAACCCTTCGAACACCTAAAAATGTCTTGCCTAGTAAGAGAAAAGATCTGACTGAGGAAAGTGGAGTACTGAAGACAGGGCAGGGCAGGGCAGGGCAAGGCAGGGCAGGGTTGGGCTGGGCTGGGCTCAGTGAGACAGCCTCGGTTCGTCACATATCAGTTTAGTCAGAGAGAAATGAGAAGCTTCCCTACATTCCTGGAGTTTGAAGTAGAGAGAAGCATAGAACAGCAAACACTGGGTGACCAGGTTTGGCCTCTGCTATCACAGCAGGGTCTTCACTCTGCTCCCTGGACCCAGGAATGGGTTTTGCTCACAGAAGTAGCCTATGGTCAGAGTCTACTCCCCGCTACAAGACTTGAGCATGCTTCCCTGCCCACCACCCCAAGTAGGCCACCACGTGACTTTTTCCAGGTTCCCTTGGGCTCCCCTCTCCCTGAAACTTCCATTTCAGGGGGCTGTCCCTTACCTTGGACACCTGTAAGGGTTTCCTCTGTTCGGCCCCCCCCTGAAGTCGGAAACCCCAGGGGGCTCCCCCTGATAATGTAACCAGCACCTCTTCCTCAGCACCCATCGCTCAGCTTGGCCTATGGCCCCTGGAGTTTGGATAGTGTCCCAGAGAGAGAAGTTGAGGCGCTGGTACCCCGTCCGGCCTGTCAGTCTGGCTGTCTTACTCCTGCTGCCCCAGGCCTCCCCCCCACACCACACACTGCAGGCAGGCAGGCAGGCAGCTTGGCCCTGGGATCAGTACAGTCCAGCACACATGTCCTGTCAATCGCAGCTTGCTCAAAATAGTCGCCGGCTGAACTCTCCTCCTTCTCATCTGTTACTCGTAGGACTAATTATAGTACAAACTTCTGCCCTCCATGTCCTCCCTCCTACTACACGGACCTTATAGCTACGAGTCAGAATGCCAGTTCTGTGGACTCTCTACCTAACATACGTCCTTTCAGGGCCAGCATCTTCCCTAGGGGATCATGGACTAACCCCAATTGTTCCCCTCCAAAGCCCACTGAAAGCAGTAGCAGGGGCTTCAGTTCTAGAGCTAGCAAAAATACTTTGTGTGTTTGCTGCAGAAATTCTCAGGGAAGAGTACCCACTTGAATTTGCTACTAAACTAAGAACTATTTTTCTCAATGTACAGTGCATTAGTCATTGAAATGATGAGTTTAATTTTTTTTTAATTATTTGAGAGAAGGGGAGAGAGAAGAGAAGAGCATGGGCATGCCAGAGCCTCCAGTGGCTGCAAACGAACTCCAGATGCATGTGCCACCTTGTGTATCTGGCTTACATGGGTCCTGGGGAATCGAACCTGGGTCCTTTGGTTTCACAGGTCAGCACCTTAACCACTAAGCCACCTCTCCAGCCCAGAAATGATTTTTTTTTGTTGTTGTTGTAAAAGAGCAAGAGTTTATTTATAAAGTGGCCATCACAGTATCTGTCGCAAAGGAGAAGGCACTAGCTAAGGGCAACAAGTACATGCTGACACGCCAGGATCTAGCCGCCGATGGGAGGTCCAAGTGCCGAAAGTCACTAAGGGTGATGTTTTCAAAACAAGGGGTGGTGGGCTGCCTGTTCGGTTTACTGATATTGAGACTTTGAAACAATCACCAGCTGGTAGTCGAAAACGAAGATCGCCCATGGCAGCACCTGCCCAGCCAGGTGGAACATCGTCTGAATGGACCGATGTAGAAACAAGGGGTTCCGTGGCTATGGAGATGACAGCAGGGTCGCAGCTGGGACCTGGGTGTCAGCACCAGGCGCAACCCAGGCGCAAGGACCCACGAACTGACAGTTCCAGCGGCAAAGGAACATGGGTTCATTCTGCAGTTTCTCCGGAGCCGAGGCAGAAGCCATCTTCTGCATCATGTTGCAGAAGCCCAGCTCTGTGGACAGTACAGACCTCAGCTACATCATACACTGGCTTAGAACAAAGCTTTCCCTAGGGCTCCAAAGACATCTAGAATTCAACTTACACTGCATGTCATACATGTGTGCCCTGCAATATTTAATATAAGTAGCCCCCTTTCCACACTGCTGTATGAACTGTTTACTTTTTAATTTTTTTTTGTGTGTGTGTGTGAGGCAGGGTCTCACTCTAGCCAAGGCTGACCTGGAATTCACTATGTAGTCTCAGGGTGGCCTCGAACTCACGGCAGTCCACCTACCTCTGCCTTCCAAGTACTGGGATTAAAGGTGTGTGCCACCACGCCCAGCTTTTTTTTATTATTTAAAAGAGAGAGAGAATGGGCGCACCAGGTCCTTGAGGCACTGCAAACCAACTCCAAATGCTGGCGTCACCTTGTGCATCTGACTTACATGGATTCTGGGGAATCAAACCTGGGTTCTTTGGCTCTGCAGGCAAGCACCTTAACCGCTAAGCCATCTCTATCTCTCCAGCCCCCCCCCTTTTTTGTGGTAGGGTCTCACTCTAGCCCAGGCTGGCCTGAAATTCACTACTATGTACTCTCAGGGTGGCCTTGAACTCACAGCAATCCTCCTACCTCTGCCTCTTGAGTACTGGGATTAAAGGCATGTGCACAACCACACCTGGCTGAATTGTTTTTATAATGCTATGTTTTTGTATGTTTTGTATGTTTCTTGTACATGTACTAATTCATGCAAGCGTCTGTCTTGGGTAATTTAGGTAAATTTGGATAAATGTATCTTGTGGCTGGAGAGATGGCCTAGTAGTTAAGGCACTCGCCAATAAAGCCAAAGGTCTCAAGTTTGATTCCCCAGTACCCACGTAAAGCTGGATGTAAAAGGTGGTGCACATGTCTGGAGTTCATTTGCAGTGGCTAGAGGCCCTGGCGTGCCCATTCTTTCTTTCTCAAATAAATAAATAAAATATTTAAAAAAATTTATTAGAGGCCGGTGTGGAGGCACACGCCTTTAATCCCAGCACTCAGGAGGCAGAGGTAGGAGGATCTCTGTGAGTTTGAGGCCACCCTGAGTCTACATAGTGAATTCCAGGTCAGCCTGGACCAGAGTGAGACCCTACCTTGAAAAACAAAACAAAACAAAACAAATTTATTACAGAGAGAGAGAGAGAATGGGCACGCCACAATGGGCATGCCAGGGCTTCCAGCCACTGCAAACGAACTCCAGATGCATGTGCCCCCTTGTGCATCTGTCTTACGTGGGTCCTGGAAAATCAAACCAGGATCCTTTGGCTTTGCCCGCAATTGCCTTAACTGCTAAACCATCTCTCCAGCCCTGGCATACGTCTTTAATCCCAGCACTCAGGAGGCAGAGGTAGGAGGACCACTGTGAGTTCGAGGCCAACCTGAGACTACATAATGAATTCCAGGTTAGCAGGGCTAGAGTGAAACCCTACCTTGAAACTCCCCCCCCCAAAAAAAAATATTGGGAGCGAGGCATGGTGGCTCATGCCTTTAATCCCAGCATTTGGGAGACAGAGGTAGGATTGCTGTGAGTTCAAGGCCATCCTGAGTCTACACAGTGAATTCCAGGTCAGCCTGGGATAGACTGGGACCCTACCTTGAAAAAAAAAAAAGTATCTTGGGCTGCAGAGATGGCTTAGCAGTTAAGCCCTTGCCTGTGAAGCCTAAGGACCCTGGTTTGAGGCTCGATTCCCCAGGACCCACGTAAACCAGATGCACAAGGGGGCGCATGCATCTGGAGTTCATTTGCAGTGGCTGGAGGTCCTGGCATGCCCATTCTCTCTCTCTTTCTCTCTCTCAATCTCTGTCACTCTCAAATAAATAAATAAATAATTTTTTAAAAAGTATCTGGATCACATTTTGAATTGTGACTTTTCCAACTATTCTGAATATTTTTAAAAATATTTTATTTTTATTTATTTATTTCTTTGACAGAGAAAGAGGGACAGAGGAAGAGAGGGAGACAGAGAGAGAGAGAGAGAGAATAGATAGATGCACCAGGGCCTCCAGCCACTGCAAACGAACTCTGGATGTGTGCGACCCCTTGTGTATCTGGCTAACGTGGGTCCTGGGGAACCGAACCTGGGTCCTTTGGCCTTGCAGGTAAATGCCTTAACTGCTAAGCCATTCCTCCTGCCCCTAAATATTTCTTAAGATTTTATAAAAGAAAGGTGCTATTTAATTAGTTACAAAAATTCACTTTAGACATATTAAACCAATGAAACATTGAAAATAAACATGATGTAAAAGGAGGAAAAGATCATGACATCAAAATAAAAGTAACTGATTGAGATGGGGAGGGGATATGATGGAGAATGGAATTTCAAAGGGGAAAGTGGGGGTAGGGAGGGTATTACCATGGGATATTTTTTATAATCATGGAAGATGTTAATAAAAATTGAGAGAGAGGAAAAAAAGGAAATAAACATGATGGTGACTGACCTATGACAACCCCTCCTGAAAAAAAAGAGGACTTAGAGACCCTTCATTCACTATTGAAATATTTGTTAAGCTGGGAAGAGTGGTACACATCTATAGTCACAGCTACTCAAGAGGCTGAGGCAGGACTGACTAACCTCAGAAGATCAAGATGAGAATGGATAACATAGCAAGGACCCATCTTAAAAAACAACTGGGGGGCTGGAGAGATGGCTTAGCGGTTAAGCGCTTGCCTGTGAAGCCTAAGACCCCGGTTCGAGGCTCGATTCCCCAGGACCCACGTTACCCAGATGCACAAGGGGGTGCACGCGTCTGGAATTCGTTTACAGTGGCTGGGAGTCCTGGTGTGCCCATTCTCTCTCTCTCACTCTGTCTCTCTCTCTGAGTCACTCTCAAATAAATAAATAAATGAACAACAACAACAAAAATAAAAAAAAAATGGGCTGGAAAGATGGCTTAGTGGTTAAGGCACTTGCTGGCAAAGCCAAAGGACCCAGGTTTGATTCCCCAGTATCCACATAAAGCCAGATGCACAAGATGTTGCATGCATCTGGAGATCGTTTGCAGTGGCTAGGGGCCTTAGTGTGCCCATTCTCTATATATCTGCCTCTTTCCCAAACAAATAAATATTTTAAAAAAACATTAAAAAATATTTGGCTGGGTGGGGTGTCACATGCCATTAATCCCAGGGCTCCAAAGCAGATGTAGGAGGATCACTGTGAGTTTGAGGCCAGTCTGGAACTACAGAGTAAGTTCCAGGTCATCCTGGAGTAAGACCCTACCTCGAAAAAAATAAAAACAACAAAAAAATTAAATGCTAGCTACAGGTCAGCCACTGTGATATAGTAATGCTTTAACATAAGTTTCCTAAAACAACACACACACACACACACAATCTTAGCTCTAGGGATTCTGATTTTATAGGTTTAGTACCTAATAGTAGGCTTCCACATGATGGGCAAGTGCCTTGAAATAGCTATGATCCTCCTGGGATTAGTGTTTCATTTATTCATTTTTGTAGCGTCTCATGTGATTTAGTCTGGCATCAAACTCACTATGTAGTTGAGGATGCTCTTGAACTTCTGGTCCTACGGTCTCCACCTCGAGTGCTGACAGACCTATGTCATGTCTGGTTATTAACCCCAGGGCTTTTTTTTTTTTTTTTTTTCGAGGTAGGGTCTCTAGCTCAGGCTGACCTGGAATTCATTATGTAGTCCCAGGGTAGCCCTGAACTTTCAGCAATCCTCCTACCTCTGCCTCCTGTGTGCTGGGAGCAAAGTCCTGCACCACCACACCTGGCTAACCCCAAGGCTCTGGCCTTGAACTTCTGAACCTGAGATCATGCCTCAGCTTTGAGTGTTGGCATTATAGGCTTGTACCACCATATCCACTTGGTATTAGCATTTCTGGAAGGTGTATGTGTGTTTGTATGTATGTGGGCACACACATGGTTGCAGTTGCTTTTGCACGTGTATGGAGGCTGGAGGTAGACCTTGGGTGTTTACCTTTGTTGTTCTATACTTTTAAACTTTTGTATTGATGACTTCCATAAATATAAATAATATATCATGATCATAATCCCCTCCCACCACCCTCCATTTGCCCTTCCCAAATCCCCCATCCACTGAATCCCTTCTTCTTTCCAACTAGTCTCTCTTCTGTTTTGATGTCATAATTTTTTCCCTCCTATTATGCAGGTCTTGTGTAGGTAGCATCAGCCACTGTGAGGTCACGAATATCGAGGCCACTCTGTGCCTGAAAGACAGCATTGTAAACACTCCTCCCCTTCTTTTGTCTCTTACATTCTTTCTACCACTTCTTTGGCAATGGTCCCTGAGCCTTGTAGGGTGTGACATAGATGTCTCCTTTAGTGCTGAACATTCCAATGTCACTTCTCAGAACTCTGATGAGTTTGGAGTCACAGCAGTGGTCACTGCCATCTGAAAAGAGAAGATTCTTTAACCAAAAGTGAGAATAGCTTTAATAAATGGGCATAAATGTAAGTATTTAGAGGGCAGTTTGGTGGGTATGTTTATTTAGCTAGACAACAGTAGTAGTTTCCCCACTAGGGCTTATGATCTCCAAAGCCATAGGCTTTTCATTAGGTTTTCAGTACCAGGCATGAATTCCTTCCAATGGGGCAGACCTCAAGCCCAGAAAGAAGTTGGTTTCTTCTGTAACAGATATGTCACCATTGCACCAGTTGGTATAATTGGCCTGGTTATCCAGCTAAAAAGCTTGCAAGGTCCACTGCTGCACTGTTGGTTAAGCCCTTGATGACTTTTCTTTTCTTTTTTTTCTGAGGTAACGTCTCACTCTAGTCCAGGCTGACCTGGAAATCATTATGTAGTCTCAGGCTGGCCTTGAACTCACAGATATCCTCCTACCTCTGCCTCCCAAGTGCTGGGATTAAAGGCCTGCACCACCATGCCCGCGGCCCTTCATGACTTTTCTCCCTCAATAGACTATAGCTCTCTCCAGCATCCTGACAGCTAGTCAACAGGGACGAGGCTCCCGGCTTAGATCTAGCTTGATTCCTCAGTGACTTGTAGCTCAAGCATGTGGAGTCTTCAGCAATAGGGTCTAACTGTTTAGCTCTGGTGGGTAAACAAAAGTCTTGTTTTGCCTTATTTATTTTTTTGGAACAGTGTCTCCTGCTGAACCTACAGCTCACTGATTCAGCTAGACTAGCTAGCCAGAAAATCCAAGGGATCTACTGTCTCTCCCAGTGCTAGAGTTACAGGTGTTGTTTTTTTGAGGTGGGGGTTTCACCCTAGCCCAGGCTGACCTGGAATTCACTCTGTAGTCTCAGGGTGGCCTTGAACTCACGGTGATGCTCCTACCTCAATCTCCCAAGCGCTGGGTGGGACTAAAGGTGTGTACCACCATGCTAGTGGTATTAACATTTTAAGGGCACTACAGATGGTTCTAATGTGCAAAGTTCAGAACCACTGAAGATACCAAAAATAATAAAAGACAGTTTGCTGCCGTTGTCCTCGAGCAACTATGAATCTAGGCTCTATCACTTCCTAGGAGTACTTAAGCAAGACATTAGATAACTACTTATGGTGATATGAGATACATGGGAGAAATCATGTGAAAATGCTGAGCAGAGGGCCCAGTCTAGGGCAGGTGATCAACTGATGCTAATTGCATTTGGTAAATTATTAAAACCAGACAAGAGCTGGACATGGAGGTGCATGCCTTTAATCCCAGCACTTGGTGAGGCAGAGGTAGGAGGGTCTCGGTGAGTTCAAGGCCACCCTGAGACTACATAGTGAATGCCAGGGGCTAGAGTCCCTGGAGCACCCATTCTCACACTCTCTGTCTCTAATAATAATAAAAACAATAAATCTTAGAAAGACCACACACAAAACCAACCAACCAACCAAATAAACAAAAACTCAGACATGTAGGGTTTTTTTTTTTTTTTTTTTTGGTTTTTCAAGGTAGGGTCTCACTCTAGCCCAGGCTGACCTGGAATTCACTATGGAGTCTCAGGGTGACCTCGAACTCACAGCAATCTTACCTCTGCCTCCCAAGTGCTGGGATTAAAGGTGTGCACCACCACGCCGGGTTTTGTTGTTTTTTCGAGGTAGGGTCTCACTCTAGCACAGGCTGACCTGGAATACACACTTTATTCTCAGGGTGGCCTCAAACTCACAGCAATCCTCCTACCTCTGCCTTCCAAGTGCTGGGATTAAAGGCGTGCGCCACCACGCCTGGCCAGATATGTAGTTTTTAAGTCTTCAGTGGGCAAGACACCCATCTGGGAAGGGAACATCTGCTAGTGTCAGTTACACATGCACTTAAGAGCCTATACACGTGTGTGTCCACATACATACAAATTCGAGGCCAGCCTGAGATTACAGAGTGAGTTCCAGGTCAGCCTGGGCTACAGTGAGACCGGACCTCAGTAAAACAGATAAAACAAAAACAAAATAGAGCGCAGCCTGATAACAATTGCCAGTTCCCTTCCACAACACCTTGCGCAAAGGTCAGGGGCGAGATCCACCTGGAAACACGGAAATCGATTAGGTCAAGGGTCAGCAGGAAGTGGCCACAAGATTCCAGATCAGAGGTCACTCACATGTCCCAGCTCGGAGGAAGAGTTACTAAAGCTATTCTGACCTAGACCGCCCAATCACATACAGTTTGTAAAGCCATAAAAATGACCAGGATATCTGGGGGGTGGGGGGGGAAGCATAAAATGAGCGGAGCTTCCTACAAGGCAGCCATGACAGGCGAGAAAAGTGGCGCATGCGCAGCATCCGGGCACCGGAAAGCGTGCCTAAGGCCGACGTGGCAGAAGGAGTGGCCGAGGGCCGCTTAAAAGGACGGGGCGGGACTTCCGGGGGCGATACGCACAGGTTCCTCGGAACCGGAAGTGGAGCCTGGGAGCCCTGACGTTAGGAACGAAGTCGAACCTGGATCTGGAGCCGGGTGAGGAGTGGCAAGGGGAGGTTGCGTGGTGAGGAGGAACGCCGAGGCCGGGCCAGGGTATTTGTGACCAGATCGCGGGCCGGTTTCTTTAGGGGCGGAGGGGGGGCGGTGAGGGAGGGAAGGGAGGAGCCTGGGGGCGGGGCCTGGGCAGAGACAGACCCTCACCTCCCGCGTCCACCGCCCGGGCTCGGTCCTGGAGCCTGCCTTCACCTCCGGGCCGCGGAGTCCGGCTCCCGGTCGGAGGAGGGCGCGTGTGACACGCTCGGTCCGTAATGCTCAGCGAGCCGGCGCCCCCCCCGAGCGAGGCTTCTCGGGCTGGCTTCGCTGGGCCATCTCCATCCCCGGCGGCGCCCGAGCCTCCCTCCGCACCTCGGCCACTTGGAGAGTTCTAGGAAGCTGGCCCCGCCCCCTTGGCCTGTCACCCTCCAGTGGGCCACCTAGAACGGAGTCTAGACCGGAGTTTGACTCCAGGCTCCAAGACTTTTGTTTGAGCAGATTCTTTTCCAGCAGAGAAGCTCCTGTCTTTTTCACCCCTTCTTTCCTGACTTCAGGAAAATAAAGGGGTGGTGGTCGGGGCCTGGGGGTCGGGGGAAGGATATCTTGTTAAGCGTAGTGTTGGTGACATGGGCAGGGCTTTAGGGTTTGGAAGAACAGCTCCCGAAATGGCTTTGATATGAAAGAGTTGTAGTCCAGGAGCAGCTCAGCTTTTCTGTCGTCTAGATGACACTTCCTAGCAAAGGGAGAGAGAAGCCCATTGTCCCCTGGCAGCGCACCTGTGAGTGAGGTCTCCTGCCTCCTGGATAATTACAGTGACACAGTTCTGTAGAGTCGATGTGATCAGATAGCCCTTTTCTTGGAAGGGTCTTTGAAAAGCCCTCTAGCTCATCCTTCTGTTGCTGGACAAGATTGTAGTAATTTTGATAGTGGTCTGTCAGATCGAGTGGACTAGAACGGGAACAGAATTGGAGAAGTTCTTTGGGATTCCCAGTGCTCACAGTCCTCTGCTTGAGGGATGAGATGCATGATCGTTGTGGAATCCTACTTTGCCACCAATCCAAGTAGTCTGTCTACTTTGCTTGACTTTTCAGGTATTCTTCACATGTGGTGATGGTAATGCTTCAGTTCTCAGGTTAACATACAGTTTTAGTGGACAGTCTGGGGTTGGAATAACATTTGCATTATTGCAGGTTAGCTACAGAATGTAACTTTTGTCATTTGTTTTCCTTTTTTTTTCTCCCATTTTTTGGTTTATTTTTATTTTACTTATTTGAGAGCAACAGACAGACAGAAAAAGAGGGAGGGAGGGAGGGAGGGAGGGAGAGAGAGAGAGAGAGAGAGAGAATGGGTGCGCCAGGGCTTCCAGCCATTGCAAACGAACTCCAGACACATGCACCCCTTTGGGCTAATTCTGGGGAATCGAGCCTTGAACAGGGGTCCTTAGGCTTCACAGGCAAGCACTTAACCACTAAGCTATCTCTCCAGCCCTGTTTTCCTTTCTTCCTTCCTTTTTTTCTCCTAGGCAGGGTCTCACTCTAGCCCAGGCTGACCTGGAATTCACTTGTAGTCTGAGGCTGGCCACGAACTCATGGCTGTCCTCCTGCCATCCAATCCTGCTGGGATTAAAGGTTTGTGCCATCATGCCTGGCTAAGCAAAATGTAATTTCTCTAAAACTATTAGCCTATAAAGTTTATCTTTTGGGGAGAAGGGATTTTAGTTGATTCATTCACTTTGCTTGAGTAGTTAAAAATAACTCATGGGCCTGGAGAGATGGCTCAGCAGTTTAGGTGCTTGCCTGCAAAGCCTAATGACCCTGGTTTGATTCCCCAGTTCGCTTGTAAGCCAGATGCACAAGGTGGCACATGCATCTGTAGTTTGTTTGCAGCAGCTAGAGGCCTTGGTGCACCCATTCTCTCTATATCTGCCTCTTTCTCTCTCTTTCAAATAAATAAAATAATTTAGCTGGCGTGGTGGCACAAGCCTTTGATCCCAGCACTTGGGAGGCAGAGGTATGAGGATCACCATGAGTTCCAGGCCACCCTGAGACTACATTGTGAACTAGAGTGAGGTCCTACCTTTAAAAACAAAAACAAATTTAAAAAACATTATTCAAAAATTCCCCAAATGACTAGCAAGCTAGAGGTGAATGAGTGTTTAGTGACTGAATGGATGAGTTGATGTTAAAGAAAAGAATGAGCCAGGTATGGTGGCGCACGCCTTTAATCCCAGCACTCAGGAGGCAGAGGTAGGAGGATCTCCATGAGTTCAAGGCCACCCTGAGAATACAGAATGAATTCTGGGTCATCTTGGGCTAGAGTGAAACCCTATCTTGAGAAACAAAACAAAACAAAACAAAACAAAACAAAAGAATGAATGGAAAGTGGGAAGGAACATTGCTTTATTTACTTGTCACATCATGATAGTTATCAGCCACAGAACTCCCTGTGTGACTACCCACTGGGAATCATACTCCTGGGGAACGGAGGCTGCTGTTCCATTCCACTGGGTCTGTCTGAAGTTGAAATTTATACTTGCTTGGCAGTGACACAGCATGGGGTTCACAGTAACAAAATCCTTGCTTTCAGGAAGAGATCTGGGTACTGGCTTGGGGCAGAAAATAACTGAGATCCTGTGTTAGTGTGGGAATGATTAAGCTGATCACTGCCTGAAAAAGCCAATTTCTCTTTGACTCTACTTCCTACCCTGAATAGTTGCTCTCTCCTTAGAAAGTTTGTTTCACGTGCTGCCCCCAGATACAAAATGGCCTGGATATCCATGACCTTACAGTGCCTGACACTACCTACACAAGACCATCATAATAGGAGGAAAAGACCATGACATCAAAATAAAAGAGAGACTGATTGAGAGGGGGACAGGAGATGATGGAGAATGGAGCTTCAAAGGGGAAGGTGGGGGGAGGGAGGGCATTACCATGGGATATTGTTTATAATCATGGAAGTTGTTAATAAAAAAAATTTTGAAAAGAAAAAAAATTAAAAAAAAAAGAAAGTTTATTTCAACTAATTTTTCTTGTCTCTCATTTAGTAGGTGAGACCACATCGGGGATGCTCTCATAATGAATGTCAACCAGTCAGCTCCACCGGTGCCGCCATTTGGGCAGTCGCAGCCCATCTATCCAGGGTATCATCAGTCCAGCTATGGCGGGCAACCAGGGTCTGCAGTCCCCCCTACTCCCTATGGAGCCTATAATGGCCCAGTGCCAGGCTATCAGCAAACACATCCTCAAGGTACATTTCTAGATTCCTACTGGGCTAAGGATGAGAATAAGTAGTCTTGAGATTGAAATGGATTGCTCTGGAAAAGCTGTCTAGAGACTGGGATGGAGGAACATGAACCTGGCTCTCTGAAACTGAGAGCCCTAGGAGCAAGCAGTCTGTCTTGTCTTGTGTGATTATATTTCTGTCTTAAGACATCTAGTGGGAGGGCATTGTCAGAATCAGTGGTGGCTCATTTCTGTAGTGCCACCCTGGCCAGCCTCACTTGGTTGAATTGTTGAGCTAAGTAGAAGGGTTGTGATCACAGCTTTTCCACTGCCTTTGACCTAAAGGCTCCCTGAAGTTAGTCCTTCCTCATTTATCATTTTGCTTATTTATTTATTGTTAGAGAGAAACAGAGAATGGGCGTACCAGGGCCTCTAGCCACTGCAAACAAATGCCAGATGCATGTTCCATCTCATGCATCTGTCTTAAGTGGGTACTGGGGAATTGAACCTGGGTTTTTAGGCTTCATAGGCAAGTACCTTTACTGCTAAGCCATCTCTCCATCCCTATTCCTCATATATCTTGATGATGCCTCTCACTGGACTAGAGATTTTGTCTATGAAATGACGCTGGGATGAGAAGTATATTTGTATACCTGAATGTTGGTACTCTTCATCTTCGTTCTAATGTCATTCCTTTTCCTTTGTTTGAGTTTAGTCTTCTTAGATGCTGTGTAATATCAGGAAAATACAAGATAACCTGATGCTGCATTAGATTCAGAGAGAGAGAGTGTGTGTGTATGTGTGTATGTATATGTTTTCTGGGATTGAATTTAGGGCACTGTGTACAATATAAACAGATTGAGCTATATCCAAGCCCCCTACATTTGATGTTACGATGTTTTCAAGAAGAGCAACTGATACTTTACACATCACTCACAGCATCTTCTTGGAAAGTAAACAGTAGGTCTTTGGTTGGTTAATCTAGCTGAGGACTCAGGCTCTGTCAGACTTTTTATATTTAAGAGAGTAGATTCCACTAGGCCTGTTGGTACAGGACTGTAATTCCAGCAATGTAGGAGGCTAAAGCAGGACCAATGCTTGTCTGGGCCACAGAGTAAGCTAAGTTCAGCCTAGGAAACTTAACGAGACCTTGTCTTAAAATAAAAAGTTTAAGAAAGCTGGGACTGGTGGTGCACATCTTTAATCCCAGGAGGAAGAGGTAGGAGGATCATTGTGAGTTCAAGGCCATTTTGAGACTACAGAGTGAGTTCAGGTTACCCTGGGTTAGAGAGTGAGACCCTACATAGAAAATCCAAAAAAGGGGCCTGGCATGGTGGTGCATCCCTTTAATCCTGGCACTTGGGAAGCCAAGGTGTGAGGATTGCCATGAGTTTGAGGCCAGTCTGAGATTACATAGTGAATTCCAGGTCAGCCTGGGCTAGAGCGAGACTCTACCTCAAAAAACCAAAAAAAGTTACAAAGATGATATAGCTCTGTGGCAGAACTCTTGCCTAGCATGTATAAGACTCTAGGATCAATCCCCAGAACCACAAAAAAATATTTTTCACAATAGAATAGAAAAATTTAGTAAAAAATATGGGAAAAAGAAGATACCAAGAAGGCATAGATAAGCTTTTTTTGAAATTAAGTATTACCATTTTAATCATACCTGTTAAAATATCTGTGAAGGCTAGGCGTGGTGGTGCATGGTTTTTAATCCCACCACTCAGGAGACCAAGGTAGGAGGATTGCTATGAGTTCAAGGCCAGTCTGAGACTAATTCCAGGTCAGTCTGGGCTAGAGTGAGACCCCATGTTGAAAAACATCCCCTCCCCCCCAAAAAAAGATTAAAAAAATACTGTGAAGTGGCAAAATTAAGTCTTAGGTTTTTTTTTTTGTTTTGTTTTGTTTTGTTTTGTTTTTGTTTTTGAGGTAGGGTCTTGCTGTAGCCCAGGCTGACATGGAATTCACTATATATTCTCAGGGTGGCCTTGAACTCATGGCATTCCTTTTACTTCTGCCTCCTGAGTGCTGGGATTAAAGGCATGCACTACCATGCCTGGCTTAGGTCCCAGTTTTTAGGAAATCCTTATTCTGGGTTGGGACTTTGACTGGACAGAGTCCATGTCTGCTCTGTCAGGTTCTGACTTAACAGAATGGAGTTGTCATTCTCTCTTGAGAGAGCTTTGTTATTGAGGGGAAAACCTATCTGGTTCTGTTGTGGCTAATGAGCAAATTCAGATTAATTGTCCTACAGCAGGATCTATGTTTAATCTCTACTGAGGGCAAAGCAAAAGAAAAGAATGTTTGAACATGGGTCAGCAGCATTTCAAAAGTGATTTGCCAAATAACTAATCACTTGGTGCACTTGATGTGGGAAGGATGATTAAGGTTAGTCAAGTTGTTTTGATGGCAGATCTGATGAATGGAAAGGATAAGAGTCCAGCTTTTGTGAGGCTGCAGGTGCCTGACAGTATTAGTGGGAGGGAGGACAGGCCAACTGTTCTGACTGAACTCTTCAACAGAAATGAGGTCTCTGACTTGTAACAAACAAATTACTAAGTATAGAAGTTGGCAAAAAGAATGTGTTTGATATATATAGTGTATAAACAAGAGAGTGGGCCCATTCTCTCTCTCTCTCTCTCTCTCTCTGCTTGCAAATAAGTACAGGCTTTTTTTTTGTTGTTTATTTTTTTGAGGTAGGGTCTCACTCTGGTCCAGGCTGATGTGGAATTAACTATGTAGTCTCAGGGTGGCCTGGAACTCACGGCCATCCTCCTACTCTGCCTCCCGAGTGCAAGGATTAAAGGTGTGCGCCACCATGCCCAGCAAGTACAAATTTTTTTATGAGAGAGAACGAGAGAGAGAGAGAGAGAGAGAGAGAGAATTGGTGCGCCAGGGCCTCTAGCCACTGCAATCAAACTGCAGACACGTGCGCCACCTTGTGCATATGCATGACCTTGTATAGCTGGCTTATATGGGTTTGGGGGAGTCGAACCTGGGTCCTTAGGCTTCATAGGCAAGCACCTTAACTGCTAAGCCATCTCTGCAGCTCCCAATTTTTTTCGAGGTGGGGTCTCACTGTAGCTCAGGCTGATGTAGAATTCACTATGTAGTATCAAGGTGGTCTTGAACTCATGGTGATCCTCCTATTTCTGCCTCCCAAGTGCTGGGATTAAAGGTGTGCACCAACCCACCCAGTTTAATACATACATACATACATGCATACATACATACGTACGTACGTACATACATACATACATACATACATATATATATGTATATTTTTGTTGTTGTTGTTTTGTTTTGTTTTTGTTTTGTTTGAGGTAGGGTCTCACTCTAGCCCAGGCTAACCTGGGCCTTGAACTCATGGCGATCCTTCTACCTCTGCCTCATGAGTTCTGGGATTAAAGGCATGCACCCCCACGCCTGGCAGTATAAATATTTTTTAAAAAGGGCTGGAGAGATGGCTTAATGGTTAAGGCATATGCCTGTAAAGCATAAGGACCCAGGTTCGATTCTCCAGGTCCCATGAAGTGTGTTTGCAGCACAGGAGGTCTCAGCATGTCCATTCTCTCTCATAAGTAAATATATAAATATTTTAAAAAGAGAGTGAGCCGGGCGTGGTGGTGCACGCCTTTAATCCCAGCACTCAGGAGCCAGAGGTAGGAGGATGGCCATGAGTTTGAGGCCAGCCTGAGAATACATAGTGAATTCCAGATCAGCCTGGACTAGAGTGAGACCCTACCTCGCAAAACCAAAAAGAAAAAAAAAATTTAAAAAGAGAGTGGCAGAATAGTCTCCCTGTGAAGTGCCTTTCTTATAGTTGGAGGCGTAGCCCAGTGGAAGAGTACAAAGCCCTAGATTCAACCCCCAGCACTAAAAAGAAAAGAAAAGAGTACCTAGTTGCTTTATAGCATAGTTCAGTATATTACTTGGATATCTTCTGTACCACCTTTATCACAAATGCTCCAAGACTCTAAATTGTAGAGTAAGACTTTTTCCTTAAAAAAGTTCAGGGACACCCCCTACTTTTAATAATGTTTTCTTTCTCTGCTGTTAAATTTGGAGGTGTGTTTGTGATGACAATTCACAGAAACTTGGGACTTGACTTTGTCTTGAGGTGAGGTATGAAATCTCTCAGGGCAAAACTGTAATACTTTAGGTGAAAGACAAGGCTTTTAATCATGGCTCTGTGACTGCCACACCAGAAATCCATAGCTGCCACCGAGTTTTTGTTGTTGTTTTGCTACTTAATTTTGTGTCCAGAGAGCAATAAAATTTTTCAAAAAAAAAAAAAAAAAAGTTCAGGGAGGTCAGGTACAGTGGTGCATGTCTTTAATCCCAGCACTCGGGAGGCAGAGGTAGGAGGATCACCTTGAGTTCAAAGCTACCCTGAGACTACATAGTGAATCCCTGGTCAGCCTGGGATAGAGCAAGATCATACCTCAAAAAACAAAACAAAACAAAACACACACACAAAGTTCAGGGCAGGATGGAGAGATGGCTTAGAAGTTAAGGCGCTTGCCTTCAAAGCCTAAGAACCCAGGTTGGATTCCCTAGGACCCACATAAGCCAGATGTACAAGGTAGTGCATATGTCTGAAGTTCATTTGCAATGGCTGGAGGCCCTGGCATGCCTCTTCCTCTCTGTTTCTCTCTCTCCTGTCTCTCAAATAAATAAATAAACATTTTTAAACAAAGTTGAAGGGGCCGGGCATGGTGGTACACGCCTTTAATCCCAGCACTCGGGAGGCAGAGGTAGAAGGATTGCTGAGAGTTCAAGGCCACCCTGAGACTACATAGTGAATTCCTGGTCAGCCTGAACTAGAGAGAGACCCTACCTCCAAAAACAAAAACAAACAAATAAAAAAATAAAAATATGAAAGTAGAGGGCTTTTCTGGATTGAAGGAGAGAACATATTAAACAGAGTGAGGCCCTACATTTTTGTGGCTGTGTGTACAGCTTCACCGTGGTTTGCTTGTCTATGAGAGTAATCTGTCTCGTAGACATTCACGTTCAGAACAGTGCTGTAGCTAGGCCTGTATGATGTCCTTTGTTTTGTGTAGCTGTGGGATTGGGTCCGTGAAGGTCCTGCTTATTGATTCTTGCTTTGGCTGAGGATGGAGGAAAAAGTTCTTAACCAATCACTCAATTTCTGTCCTTTTCCTTCAGGTGTGTCAAGAGCCCCACCTTCCTCAGGGGCACCTCCAGTCTCAACAGCACAGGCTGCATATGGCCAGTTTGGCCAAGGTGATATACAGAATGGGCCAAGCTCCACTGTTCAGATGCAAAGGTATGTTAACCTAAAATTGATCTGATAAAAGTGGAAAAGGGAGGCGTGGTGGCTCATGCCTTTAATCCCAGCACTTGGGAGGCAGAGGTAGGAGGATCGCCATGAGTTCAAGGCCACCCTGAGACTACATAGTGAATTCCAGGTCAGCCTGAGCTAGGGTGAGACCCTACCTTGAAAACCCCAAAAAAAAAAAAAAAAAAAAAAGTGGAAAAGGGCTGGGGAGTTGGCCCAATGGTTAAAGGTGCTTGCTTGCAAAGCTTGCCAGCCCATGTTCAAATCCCAGTATCCATTTAAAGCCAGATGTACAAAGTGGTGCATGCATCTGGAGTTTGTTTGCAGCAGCAGAAGGCCCTGGTATGTCCATTTTTTCTCACCTTTCTTCCCTCTCTCTTTCCTCACTAATGAATAAATACAAATAGTTTTTTTTTTTTTTTTAAATAGAAAGATTAAGAATCTACGAACCATGTGCAGTGGCTCATACCTGTAATTCTAGTAGTACTCAGGAGGCAGGCAGGTGCCTTGAGTTTGAGACCAGTCTGATCTACATAGTGAATTCCAGTACAGCTAGGGCTATACAGTGCGACCCTGTCTCAAAAAAATTAAGGCTGGCTGGGCGTGGTGGTGCATGCCTTTAATCCCAGCATTCGGGTGGCAGAGGTAGGAGGATCACCATGAAGGCCACCCTGAGACTACATAGTGAATTCCAGGTAAGCCTGGGCTAGAGTGAGACCCTACCTCAAACACCCCCCCCCCAAAAAAAAAAGATTTAAGGCTGGGCATGGTGGCACATGCCTTTAATCCCAGCACTCAGGAGGCAGAGGTAGGACGATCGCCGTGAGTTTGAGGCCAGCCTGAGACTACATAGTGAATTCCAGCTCAGCCTAGGCTAGAGCCAGAGCCTACCACGAAAACCAAAATTTAAAAAAGTTTGAGGCTGGAGAGATGGCTTAGTGGCTAAGGCACTTGCCTGCAAAGTCTAAGGGCTCATGTTCGACTCTCCAGGTTCACATAAACCAGACGCACAGTGATGCAAGTGCGCAAGGTCACACATGTGCAAAAGGGGGTGCATGCATCTGGAGTTTGATTGCAATAGCCAGAGGCCCTGGCACACCAATTCTTTGTCTCTTTCTCTCTCAATTTTCGCTGTCTCTCTCTCTCTCTCTCTCTCTCTCTCACACACACACATATATATTTTAAATTCACTTGGTGTGGTGGCGCACACCACTAATCCCAGCACTTGGGAGGCAGAGGTAGGAGGATCACTGTGAGTTCAAGGTCACCCTGAGACTGCATAGTGAATTCCAGATCAGTTTGGACTGGAGTGAGACCCTACTTCAAAAAAACAAACAAACAAAAAAAAACAAAAAAACAGATTTTTAGCCAAATGTGGTGGTGTATACCTTTAATCCCAGCACTTGGGAGGTTGAGGTAGGAGGATCACTCTGAGTTCAAGGCCAGCCTGGGGCTAGAGTAAGTTCCTGGCCAGCTTGGACTGTGGAGAAACCCTGCCTCAAAATACGCGTGCACGCACACACACACACATGCGCGTGTGCGCGGGCTCCAGATGTAAAATGGCACATATTTCTGTGATCTCAAGGTCTCTATAGCTTTGGGAGACAGAGCCAGAGGAATGTGGAAATTGATGAGCCAGCTAGACTGGCCCACATGAAGCAAAGCGGCAAAAAATAAAAAATAACAAGTTAGATCCTTTCTCATGCAGGGTAAAGGGTGAGGGTAAACACCCAAGGTTGTCCTTAGACCTCCACACACGCACCATGGCACATGCGTGCACATACATCATACAAATATAGACAAATACACAAATATAATAAGGAAGTATACTGAGGCAGGTGATGTGGTAAGGGAGAAGTCACCTTGTGATACTTACTTAGTATACAGAATACATACTGCTCACACTGAATATAAGCCTGGATAAGGCAAACAAATGGAACATATAGAAGATAACAGGTAGACAAATATGCCTAAAGTTACAAAATAGGGTGAAGCTATATGGAGGGTGACTGATGAGGAGCCCAGGAGCTGTTTTAAATATGCTGGTCAGGCAGGCCTCTCTGAAGCATTTGAAACTTGCCTGAAATGAAGAGTAAGAGAAGGGAAGAGTGTCTCAGACTGAGAGTACAACAAATGTAAAGTCCCTGAGGGACAATTAATTTGATATGACGGTCAAGGTCAAGGTACAGGCTGAGGTGAGCTCAGAAGTAGAGCCCTTGTTCACCATGCCCAAGGCCCTGGTTTATTCCCCAACAAAGGGAAAGAGCATTAGTGAGGTAAGAGATAAGCCAGGAGAGTGGCGTCCTGAGGAGCACTTCAGGAAGGCAAGAGTATCAGCTTTGTCAGTTGCTGCAGAAACCTAAGATGAGGGTTGAGAACTGGCAGCTCAGTTTGATAAAGACAGCTTCAGTGGGGAGATGCAGAAAACTGCTTACCTGGAGTGGGTCAGAGCATTTCAGGTGGGGGATAGCTTACTGTAACCAGAAAAAATTTTTTTTTTTTGCTACAAACTCAGTTTTTTGAACTCTTAGGTAAGCTCTTAGAAAGAAAATGAAATCCTCAAGTTCCAGAGATCAAGTGGCGATGGAAAGTCAGGGTGGCAAGTTGACTATGGGCCTGCCTGTAGGTTGGGAATTACCATTTTGAGAAGCCAAGAACTTGAGTTTAAGCTGGCTTTGGGGATGAGAAGTCCTTGGGCTTTCCTGTGAGGTGTTTGGGACTGAAATTTTGTTTATGAAGTAGGAAAAAAAATCTGCTCACTGTCAGAGGGGAGTGGAAAGGAGCCCTCCTTTTCTCATGTTGGCTGGTGGTGATTGGGGAGAAGAAGTTTGGGGATTACAAATGGACATGAGGGAATATTTAACAAAAATGTTTTATTTATTTATTTGAAAGAGAGAGATAGAGAAAGAGGAAGAGGCAGATAGAGAGAGAGAATGGGCACACCAGGGCCTCCAGCCACTGTGAACAACATAGTCATGGTGGCACATGCCAGTAGGTTCAACTACTGCCAAGACTAAGGCAGGTGATTGCTTAAACTCCAGAGTTTAATGCCAGCCTGGGTAACATAGGAAGATTCTGTCTTAAAAACTCATGTCTAACTGGGCAAGGTAGCACACACCTTTAATCCCAGCACTCAGGAACAGAGGAAGGAAGATTGCTGTGAGTTTGAGGCCAGCCTGGAGTCAGCCTGGGCTAGAGTGAGACCCTGTCTCAAAACACACACACACACACACACACACACACACACCCAAGCTGGCGCCTGGGCTAGAGTTGAGACCCTATCTCAAAACACACACACACACACCCACACACACACCCACCCACCCAAGCTGGTGTGGTGGTGCATGCCTTTAGGGAGGCAGAGGTAGGAGGGTCGCCAAGAGTTTGAGGCCACCCGGAGATTACATAGTGAATTCCAGGTCAGCCTGAGCTAGAGTGAGACCCTACCTCAGGGAAAAAATAATAATAATAAGATAAAGCTGGGCTGGAGAAATGGATTAGCAGTTTAAAGGTGCTTGAGTGCAAAGCCAGGTGGCCTGGGAGAATATATGTATGCATGCATGCTTAGGCTTTGCAGGCAAGCACCTTAACGACTTAGCCATCTCTCCAGCCCTCTTTGGGTTCTTTTTTTTATTTTTTTTTTAAGGTAGGGTCTCACTTTAGCCCAGGCTGACCTGGAATTCACTATGTACTTGCAGGGTGGTCTTGAGCTCATGGTGACCCTCCTACCTCCGCCTCCGAGTGTTGTTGAAAGGCATGTACCACCATGCCTGGCCAAGTGTGGTGGTGCATGCCTTTTTTTTTTTTTTCCAAGGTAGGGTCTTGCTCTAGCCAAGGCTGACCTGGAATTCACTATGTAATCTAAGGATGGCCTTGAACTTGCAGTGATCTTCCTACTTCTGCCTCCAAGTGCTGGGATTAAAGACGTGCATCACCATGCCTTTGAAACCAGCACTCGGGAGGCAGAGGTAGGAGGATCGCTGTGAGTTCAAGACATGCCTAAGACTACATAGTCAATTCCAGATCAGCCTGAGCCAAAGTGAGACCCTACCTTAAAAAAAAAAAAAGAACCCAAAGAGTGCTGGAGAGATGACTGAGTGGTTAAGGTGCTTGCCTGCAAAAAGCTTAAGGACCTAGGTTCAACTCCCCAGAACCCATGTAAACCAACTGCTCATGTATCTGGCATTTGTTTGCAGTGGATAGAGACCCTGGTGTGCCATTAACTCTCTCTAGTAAATAAATAAATAAAAATAAAATGTTTTCAAAGAAATAATAAAATATTTTTTGAAAAGCTGAAAGAGAAAGGGGAGATTACTACTGTTATGAACAAGTTGATTCACCTGAAGTTCCAGAAGGAGCTTGCATATATAATGTCTTACACAGTAGATTTCTGCAATAATATCACTGTGAAACACCAGTACAGGTTCCTATAGTTGGTATCCAGTGCTACTGGGATGATTTGTATTCACACTTATTTTATTTATTTATTTATTTATTTATTATTTTTTTGTTTTTTCGAGGTAGGGTCTCAGCCTGGGCCAGACTGAGACCCTACCTCAAAAAGCCAAAAAAAAAAAAAAAAAAAAAAGTGCACAAGCATGCCTGGCTTTTTAATTTTAATTAATTAATTAATTTAGAGAGGGAGAATGGGCACACCAGGGCCATCAGCCACTGCAAATTCCAGACGCATGTGCCACCTTGTACATATGGCTTACGTGGTCCTGGGGAATTGAACCTGAGTCCTTTGGCTTTGTAGGCAGGCGACCTTAACCACTAAGCCATCCCTCCAGCCTTTTTTTTTTTTTTTAACTATTTAGTTAGTTAGTTATTTGTGAGAATGTGTGAGTATGGTCATGCCAGGACTGCAAACAAACTTTAGACATGTGTCACCTTGTGCATCTGCCTTTATGTGGATGCTGGGAAATTGAACTCCGGTTGGCCGGCTTTGCAAGCAAGCACCTTAAACTGCTGAGCCATCTCCCCAGTCCCTGTATTCATATTTTTATGATGTCATATGAGTGTCCTATATAGGTATTGAAGTAACAAGGTGTTGCTAAGTAGACCCCGTTGAAAGGCTACTCAGTTTCATCTTTTTTCTAACCCTTTCCTGGCAGAATATCCATCTTTCCAAACAGCTTGAAATGCCACACTCTGCAGACCTGCTGCTCTGATCTGATTCTTCTAAAACTTAACCCAAGATAAAGTGATTAATACTTTGGCTTATTTAAGCTCACATTTCTTTTTTAAAAAGTATTTATTTATTTGAGAGAGGGAGAACACGTGTGCGCCAGGGTCTCTAGGCACTGCAGATGAACTCCAGATGCATGTACCACTCTGTGCGTCTGGCTTTACATGGGTACTGGGGAACTGAACCCTGGTCATTAGGCATTGCAGGCAAGTGCCTTAACTGCTGAGCCATCTCTCCAGCCCCTAGAAGTAGGAGGATTGCTGAGTGTTCAAGGCCAGCCTGGGACTGCAGACTGAGTTCCAAATCAGCCTGGCCTAGAGACCCTACCTTGGGAAAGAAAAAAAAAAAAAAAACGTATTTGACTGGAGGGTACTTGATATGTTTATGAAGTAAGCATAGTGAAAAATAAGTTTTGCCATAGATGTTATTTGTATAGATAATTAGGAATGTAATTTGCCTACAGATATACAAGTATGAAGTCATCAAAGAACTCAGGATGAACATGAAATGCCAGAACACAATGTGGCTTCTTGTAATGATATGGAATTCTTGCCAACTTTGAAGACATCCCAACCATGTTGTCACCTCTTTTCTTCTTTTACAGGCTCCCTGGGTCTCAGCAGTTTGGGTCCCCACTGGCCCCTGTGGTCAGCCAGCCAGCTGTGCTTCAGCCCTATGGTCCCCCCCCAACAAGTGCACAGGTGACTGCTCAGCTGGCTGGAATGCAGCTCAGTGGTGCTGTGGCCCCAGCCCCTCCCCCTTCTGGGCTGGGCTATGGTAAGTAGTGATGACCACAGCAATGTGACTGTGGGAGTATCTAAGTGTGTTTTATTTCCTGTGCCTTTGAGGCCCAGATGCAGGGACGGTCTTGCAGGGAAGGAAGTGATTTACCCCAAAGGGAGGCAGAGTAACTGGGCTTCTGCCTCTACCTCTGTTTTTTTCTATTTCTTAGGCCCACCAACATCGCTGGCCTCGGCCTCAGGAAGTTTCCCTAACTCTGGTCCATATGGCTCCTATCCTCAGGGCCAGGCTTCTCCCCTTAGCCAGGCCCAAGGTCATCCTGGAGTCCAGCCTCCCCTGCGATCTGCCCCACCACTGGCTTCCAGCTTCACACCTCCAGTTTCAGGGGGTCTTCGGATGCCTTCAATGACTGGTCCGCTCCCACCTGGACAGGGCTTTGGGGGTCCCCCAGTAAGCCAGCCCAACCATGTATCCTCACCTCCTGCTCAAGCTCTGCCCCCAGGAACCCAGATGACTGGGCCCCCAGTACCACCACCACCTATGCACTCCCCCCAGCAGCCAGGCTATCAGCTGCAACAAAATGGTGAGTTTTCACCAGCGTCTGACTAGAAGCTAAAGGCTTGAGCTATTCAGTTGTTGTTTTTTTCATTTATTTATTATGAGAGAGGGAGAGAATGGGCATGCCAGGGCCTTAGCCACTACAAATGAATTCCAGATACATGGACCACCATATGCATCTGGCTTACTTGGGTTTTGGGGATTTGAACTTATGTCCTTAGGCATCACAGGTAAATGCCTTAACCACTAAGCCATCTCTCCAGCCCAGTAGGGTTTTTTTTGAGGTAGGTAGGGTCTTACTCTAGTCCAGGCTGAAGTGGAATTCACTATGTAGTCTCAGGCTGGCCTCAAACTCATGGTGATCCTCCTACCTCTGCCTGCCAACTGGGATTGAAGGTGTGCCCCACCAAGCCAGGCTTCAGTAGGGTTTTTTTTTTTTTTTTTTTTTTTTTTTTTTTTTTGGTTGTTGTTGTTTAGTAATGCTTTTGGGGGATGGTGAACTAGATGGATGGCTTCAGGGTATTCCTGGGATGTGAAGTTTGTATTTTTTTTCTCATAGTCCAGATAGAATGGTCTATCCATGAATGGCTTTGTCTTTGTCAGACACTAATGTACCTCATAACTCTTTTTTTTTTAATATTTTATTTTTGTTTATTTATTTGAGAGAGGGCAAGAGGCAGAGTGAGAGAGACAGAATAGGCACATAGGGCTTCCAGCCACTGCAAATGTACTCCAGATACCCTTGTGCATCTGGCTTACATGGGTCCTGGGGAATCGAGCCAAGGTCCTTTGGCTTTGTAGACAAGTGCCTTTTTTTTTTTTTTTTTTTTTCGAGGCAGGGTCTCACTCTGGTCCAGGCTGACCTGGAATTCACCATATAGTCTCAGGGTGGCCTTGAACTCACGACGATCCTACCTCTGCCTTCTGAGTGCTGGAATTAAAGGCATGCACCACCACACCTGGCTCCATAATTCTTTTTTTATTTTTTTTAATATTTATTTATTTGTGCCAGGTGTAGGAAGATCGTCGTGAGTTCGAGGCCACCCTGAGACTACATGGTGAATTCCAGGTTAGCCTGGACCAGAGTGAGACCCTACCTCGAAAAACAAAACAAAAAAAAAAAAAAAAAAAAAAAGGAGGAAGAATGGGCTATGGGCTTATCAAGGCCTCTGGCCACTGCAAACTCCAGATACATGTGCCACTTTTTGCATCTGGTTTTACATGGATACTGGAGAACTGAACCCAGACCGTCAGGTTTTGCAAGCAAGTGCCTTTAACCACTGAGCCATCTCTTCAGCCTTTTTTTAAAAAACAAATATTTTTTTTTGGAGGCATGGTCTTAATCTAGCCCAGGCTGACCTGGAACTTGGTTTGTAGCCCCAGGCTGGCCTCAAACTCACAGTGATTCTCCCACCTCGGCCTCCTGATTGCTGGGAATAAAGGCATGAGCCACCATATCCAGCTTGTACCTCATAATTCTAGGTTTAAAGGCATCTAGTTATTTCCCCAAGGGCTTTAGAAGAGACCAGGAGGGGATTTTGAGTGCATCAACATTGTGCCCTTGTTTCTCAGGTTCCTTTGGACCAGCTGGAGGCCCTCAGCCCAGTTATGGGGGTCCCTACCCCGGAGCGCCCAACTTTGGCAGTCAGCCTGGGCCTCCTCAGCCCCTGCCTCCTAAGCGCCTGGACCCTGATGCCATCCCCAGCCCTGTAAGTAGATGCTTATGCAGTCCTGAGGAAGTGCATATATCTACCAGAAAAGCAGGCTGACCTAGATAAGGTGCTTAGCATTCTCTGACAACATTCCCTTTCCATTCATCATCTTGAAGACCTAGAATCTAGATGTAAGTTTTGAGTCTGGCCTAGAACTTGAAGTCCCAGAGGTCTTTTAGGGGTAGTTTTACTCCACAGCTGCTCAGGGTAGAAAGAGAAACCAACAGTACTGAGAAGTGTTGATAGGCCTATGGGGTGAGGGCTGTACGCAGTCACTCTTGGACATACATAACATGGTTACCTTTGCTCTTTTGTGGAGTAGTGGCTAGTTTTTGTCCCCTTTGCTTTAGAAGGACATCATTCTTCCTGATTGGTAGAACAGGTGAGGACTCTGGTGTTACATATTCAGAACAGGAAAGCGTCACTGGTTCCTCTCTGCTCCTACTTGGCCAGTGTTGTAGTAGGATGCCCTCCTCTTGGCAAGTCTGTGCGGTATGGATGGAGAAAAGCAATCTGCCGTTGTAGGTATGAGGATAGTACGCATGTAATGTTCCACTGGGGAAGCTGCTTCTCCCAGGAAGAGGGTGCTTCTCACCCTAGAGCCATCAGAATCTTCATACCCTCCTTATCAGAGTGGAGACAGAGGAGTATTCCCAACAGGGGCCACTTTATATCCTGTCTGTAACATTGCTATGTCAGTTACCCCACCATACTTAGCCATTGTCATATTCCATTCTGTTCTTTTCCTTTTGACTTTGGGGACCACCATGGTGAGGGAGCCTGCTGGCTGAGGGGGACACAAGAGGATTAATAGTCCTTCCTTTTTGTCCCATCGTTCATGGTGGGAAGGAGAGTCTAGCTGGATGCATCCCAGGCATCTTTCAGCAGAGTGTCCTTAGATAGGAGGGTTGGCCTTGTGGAGGAGCATTCCTGTTCTTCCTGGAGGCTTCTCCCATCTAGCCCCTCCTCCCTCCCTTTATCTTTTCCATTGTAGTCTGAGCTACTGAGGTCTCTGTGTTAGACTACAGAGACTTGACATTTCTAAATGGACTCTGATTTTAATAGTCTGAGCTGGGTGCCAGCTCAGCTTAACTCCTCAGGGTCGAGAGAAGTAACATCTGCCTCTTGTTCTTTTGTCTCCCTCCCTGTACTCCCCTGCTGCCTTTATTGTTAAAACACTAAAAGCAACTCAATGAGCTGCCTCCACAGCAGAAAACCAGGCACAGAATAGACCCTGATGCCATTCCTAGTCCCGTAAGTGCAGGGGTGGGAGTGTGTGCGTGCCATCCTGTGTCAGTGCCACTCATGCATGCCTGTGACCTCATCTCCACCTCATCCACCATGTCCATCCCTCTCCATCCTCCTCCTTTAGCCCTTCTAGGTCCTTGCTTATACAAGCTAAAGGATATGCATGCCTCGGGTCACCCGTAATGAAGAGAAGCAAGCTGTTAGCAGTGCCTTGAATGTGGGATGGTGGACGGTCAGGTTCTAAGGGATGGGGGCAGGTGCCATGTTAAGCTTTGATTTTAGTCCTGCTGGCTCCTCCTGGAGCCTGTGTGTGGCATTTGATGGAACCAGATTGAGTTGAGCAGCAGAACCTTCCAGTTTGGTTTGTCTGTAGCCTGTTGAGAAGAAATATTTGTGTGGGTGGCTATGAATGTACAGGTTCATGGCATCCCAAATTAGGGATACATTTCCTCATTTCCTCCTGGGCAAGGGATTACTAGTTTGGGAGAGTGTGGGCCACTTTCTTATCTGGAGAGTCTTTGACTCTGGTGTGTTTCTATGACTTTTTATTTTTTTTTCGAGGTAGGGTCTCTCGCTAGCCCAGTCTCTGGCCCTCACTCTGTAGTTCCAGACTGGCCCCACACTCATAGCGCTCCTCCTCCCTGTGCCTCCCAAGTGCTGGGATTAAAGGCGTGCGCCACCATGCCCGGCTTTGACTCCGGCGTACATCTAAGCTTCAGCCATTTCTGCTGTGTGATAGTCTTAATTGTCTTGACTTTTTCTGGCTTTATCAAAAACATCTTGAAGTAACTGACCAAAGATCACCAGCCTGAGCAAGGGTCTGATTACCAGCTTTGCATATCCTTTTTTTGTTTCCTTCATTGTCTGTTAAAATGTGGGGGCTGAGGATTGGGTCATAAGGATTGGGGTTCTTACCCTCCTATATGACCCACTGACGCCTACCTGAAAGGAGGGCAGCATCAGCTTCCTCGCCTTCCTCATCATTCCTGGCTGCTAATTCTCTCTCCCTTGTTGTTTTCATTGAGTGTAGAGCCATTCCAGGTAGTTTTCATTTCTACATGAGTTAGTATCATCTGTTCTCCCTCCTCTGACTCAATGTGTCTTGGGGAAGAAGAGGGAAAAAGACTTGGTGGGGGAGGAGAGGCGAATCCAACCATGTCTGCTGTCTGGGATCAGAGCTGGGGCTCACCAGCTGTCGGGGCCCATGGCTGATTCAGGAACCCTGTCTGGCCATGGTCTGTCCAGTTTGATATGGTCTCCAGGCGAGCAGGCCTGGTGCACGAGTTGTTGCTTCCTCTGCTGCGGCTCTTGCCTGCCATTCTCCTGGCACCTTGGGATCTGCCACTTCCTTTTCTTCTAGCCTGTCACTCATTTCACTTCTTTCCTGCAGATTCAGGTTATTGAAGATGACAGAAACAACCGGGGTTCAGAGCCATTTGTTACCGGTGTACGGGGCCAGGTGCCACCCTTAGTCACTACCAACTTCCTGGTGAAAGATCAAGGTGAGAGGGGCGTTAACTCCTCCCTACAGCGGTTTCTTCTCTGTGGTTGTCAGCTGTGCATGCAACTTTCATCAGTCTTCAATAGAGACCAGGCCTTCCACCTTCAGAGCCCTTCAGAGGGAGAAAAGCCACCATCAGCTCTAGTGTTTGTGGAGGTGATGAGAGTCTATCACCAATGGAAAGCTGGTATCCAAAGGGATTTTGTAATGTGACTCAGGTCTTTACCTCCTTCAGGGAATGCAAGCCCCCGCTACATCCGATGCACATCCTATAATATCCCTTGCACATCTGACATGGCTAAGCAAGCTCAGGTGCCCCTGGCAGCTGTCATCAAGCCACTGGCAAGGTTGCCTCCAGAGGAGGTAAGTCAGAGAAGAGGCTAGGAGACAATAAAAAGGAGAGAGGGGGAACAAAGCTTCTCCCTAGATGTGATTCTGGCTGGCATGAGTGAAACATCTTGGTTGGTCAGGGCGGGGACAGACAGTGTCTTCAGTAGCTTTCTCAAGGCCAATGCCAGGAAGGAATGGTTGAGAAGAAAGCAAAAGCCAACAAATAGCTATGTTAGACCAGGGTTCATAGGAGGAACATACCTTATAGAAAGAGTCAAGGCCAGCTACGCATGGTGGTATACACCTATAATCCTAGCACTCACTGAGACAAGAGGCTTTCAAGTTCCAGGCCAGGCTGTACTACATAGCGAGACCCTGTTATGCACACACACAAAACCCAGCAGACAGCTGGTTGGGTGGAGACTGCTGTAGGAACTTCTCACTTCTTCCATAGTCATCTCCAGATCACAATATTGGTTTGTTTTTTGAGGTAGGGTCTCTCTATAGCCCAGGTTGACCTGGAATTCACTGTGTAGTCTCAGGGTGACCTTGAACTCACAGCGATCCTCCTGCCTCTGTGTCCCAAGTGCTGGGATTAAAGGTTTGTGCCACCACGCCCACCTAAAAGGCTTAGTTTATATTCTGCTCTTTCTTTCTGGGTCCCAGTGGGGATGACGAATATAATTCTTTTCTTTGTAAGGTGACATCGGCCTGAGACATCAGGTTTCCCAGAATTCTGTGGGTGATAGGGAAGAAGTATCATTGGTGTTAGGGAAGGAACCAGGAGTCATCTCTAGAGAAGCAGGGAAGGGGTGGATGGCAGTGTCAGGAGCGGGACTCCTGGATAATCTTTGGCCTTCTGGCAGACCCTGGCTTGCTATGGCCTGTTTCAGAGCCTTCTTCTATTTTCAGGGAGAATTGCCTTCTGAGATGGAAGTAAGAAGAGAGGATGGACTGTAGACTGTAGACTCTTAGGGACCTTCCCCTTTTTGTCCTCATTCCTATCTACTGTACTTCCCCAGGCAAAAGAAATCTTTGCATGCCCTCGCAGTCTGTTTCTATTCATCTGTTGTCCTAAGTCTGACCCCACTGTAGCCTCTGTCTCAGCCCCTTCTTTTGCTCTTTAGGCTTCACCTTATGTCGTGGACCATGGGGAGTCTGGCCCTCTGCGCTGTAATCGCTGCAAAGCATACATGTGCCCCTTTATGCAGTTCGTCGAGGGAGGGAGGCGTTTCCAGTGCTGCTTCTGCAGCTGTGTCAACGATGGTACGTGGTAGAGGCTGGCATTCTGGGGGAAGGCCTTCAGTGCGTCTTCGTTCTCCCTCCAGTCAGATAGATGCAAGTCCATTTCCAGGAGCTGGGTCAGGAGGACGCACACAGAGATGTGGGGCATTGCAGTGATGGGGGCAACTCCACCAGAATGAGACGTACCAAGATTGAGGGGCCTTTGAGTGACACACTACATTCTCCCCTCAGTGCCCCCCCAGTACTTCCAACATCTGGATCATACTGGCAAACGTGTGGATGCTTATGACCGTCCTGAGCTGTCCCTGGGCTCTTATGAATTCTTGGCCACTGTCGATTACTGCAAGGTGAGAGAAGGCAGTGGGAAAGGAGCAGTGGGGGAGGATAAGGAGGCAGCCCAAACTAGCTGTTCTCATTCCCTCACCCCTTCATTGTCCCCTTCGATTCAGACTGAGCTCTAGACTGCTGGCCTGCTTACTGGTTTCCTCTGCCCCCAACGTTTCTTTCCTGTACAGAACAATAAGTTCCCTAGCCCTCCTGCCTTTATCTTCATGATTGATGTCTCCTATAATGCCATTAGGACTGGTCTTGTTAGGCTCCTCTGTGAGGAGCTCAAGTCACTCTTGGACTACTTACCTAGGTGAGAATCATGGAGCTGGGGTGCCGCTTTCCTCTGGTTAATGGCGGGATGTCTGGGTTAACCGGGCAGGAGCACCGTGATGATGAAGTGGGTGGCGATGAAGGTGGCCAGCCTGGGTAACAATGTCACCTTCTACAGGGAGGGCGGGGCAGAAGAATCAGCAATCCGGGTTGGCTTTGTCACCTACAATAAGGTGCTCCACTTCTACAATGTGAAGAGCTCATTGGCTCAGCCACAGATGATGGTTGTATCTGACGTGGCTGACATGTTTGTGCCGCTGCTGGATGGCTTCTTGGTCAATGTCAATGAGTCTCGAGCAGTCATCACCAGGTAATGGTGGGGGTAAAGAGAGGAAGGGTGGGAAAATCCCACCATGGAAGGCCAGGAATTGAGCAGAGGGGCCAGTAGATGGAGAGTCTTCAGTCTGGTGGCACCTGGGGGTATTGAGAATTGAAGCAACAAAAGTCTGGATAGCAATTGTGGTTGTCTTTTCAGCTTACTAGATCAGATTCCAGAAATGTTCGCAGATACAAGGGAAACAGAGACAGTATTTGCACCAGTTATCCAGGCTGGGATGGAGGCTCTGAAGGTAAGGCTCAAGTCCCAGGCAACTTCCTCTTGTCTTTTCTCTGACCATGTTATATCCCCTGAGAAACAGCCCCCATTTCTTCAGTAATTGATGACTGTGCTATAAGTCAGTCTGTCTGACAGAGTTGGTGCTTAGTAAGTGTAAGGAAAGGCATAGGTGAGTGTTGGATGACTCAAGGGAGCAATGGACCAGTAACCCTGCCTTCTTTCCCAGGCTGCTGAGTGTGCGGGCAAGTTGTTTCTGTTCCACACGTCCCTGCCTGTGGCCGAGGCCCCAGGAAGGCTGAAGAACAGAGATGACAGAAAGCTGATCAACACAGATAAGGAGAAGGTGGGGCACTGGGAGGTGAGGGAGGCCTTTCCATTACAGAAGGTGCTAACTCTTCCCCAGGGTATTAGGATCACATTCTGCCCTTTCACATCTCCCATCTGTGACTGCCAACCTGCCCCCCTGCTCTCTCTTCTCTACCCTGTCCCATCCTAAAGCTCTTGGTGTACTGAACTTGACCCACCCTTCTTTCCCTGTCCCCCTCACTCCCTCCTCACACACACACACACACTCACTCACTCATTGTATCATCCAGGTTAGCCTCAAACTTGCAGTGATCTTCCTGCTTTTGCCTCTCATGCTGGTTTACAAACATGCAGGCCACCTCAACCTGAAGCTTTTTCCTCCCTTTCCCCTCTCTTCTTCCTTCTCTTCCTGCTTCCCTTTCTCCTTCTTTCTTTCTCCATTCCCTTTCCCCTGCTCTCCTCCTTCTGAGCCATACTGCTAAGTAGTACATCTGAGGTCTTAAAATAGGAGTACTTTTCCTTATTGCATGTACAGTTATCAAGTAGGGCAGAGTTGTTTGAATTTTAGCCCGGGTTGACCTGAAACTCAGTCTGTAGCCCAGGATGACCTCAAACTCAGTGCAATCCCTTACCTCAGCCTCCTGAGAGCTGGGATTACAGGGTGAGCTACCACACCCAGCTTTATCTGAACATGTCTTCTATTCCTCCCCAGACTCTGTTCCAGCCTCAGACAGGTGCCTATCAGACTCTGGCCAAAGACTGTGTGGCCCAGGGCTGCTGTGTGGACCTATTCCTCTTCCCTAATCAGTATGTGGATGTGGCCACACTCTCTGTTGTACCCCAGCTCACTGGTGGCTCTGTCTACAAATACGCCTGTTTTCAGGTATGGGATTCTGGGTGGCAGGTTGCAGCAGGGCTGGAAATGCTGTACTATGTGGAGTCACATTGTAGCCAGTGACTCATTCATAAGAATTGTGATGGAAGGGAGCTGTAAGTGTCATGGTTAGGCACATAAATCTTAGAGTCAGTCCTGGGTTGATATTCAGGCCCCACCCACCACTTACTATCCTAGGATAAAGTACTTAATTAATCCCACCTTTGTTATTTAATCTGCAAAAAAGTTTTGTTAATTGGATTTTTGTCTACGGAACCAAGTAACTACCCATATTCTGTGTGATATTTGGCATGTAATAACAGCTTAAAAGCTATCATGATCACCATTCTCATTTTCACTGTTAGTGTGACAAAGCTGGCTTGTGGAGTGGAAGGGGTACAGAAGACCAGCTGCAGGGTGAGCTATGTGGTCAGTAATATGCCTCTGGGTTTGGGGCCTGCAGGTGGAGAATGACCAAGAACGGTTCCTGAGTGACTTGCGTCGTGATATACAGAAGGTTGTTGGCTTTGATGCTGTGATGCGGGTTCGGACAAGTACTGGTCAGTTCTGGTTCAAGAACTCGTGGGGGTTAAATCTGAGGGGGAGGCACATGGCATACCTTTAGCCCTGACCTGTCCTTGTGGCCTCAGGTATTCGTGCTGTAGATTTCTTTGGAGCTTTCTACATGAGCAACACAACAGATGTGGAGCTGGCTGGGCTGGATGGGGACAAGACAGTGACCGTGGAGTTTAAGCATGACGATCGGCTCAATGAAGAGAGTGGCGCTGTCCTGCAGGTGGCAGGCAGGAGATGGGCTGGGGTGGAAGTGCTGGGTGCATTCACTGGGAGGAAGATGAGTGGGTGGAGTTGTGAGGGAGGGGTATGAGTTCCCCCTTTCTCCCTTCCCCTAGTGTGCCCTGCTTTATACCAGCTGTGCAGGGCAGCGTCGGCTCCGCATCCACAACCTGGCCCTGAACTGCTGCACCCAGTTGGCTGATCTGTATCGAAACTGTGAGACTGACACACTCATCAACTACATGGCCAAATTTGGTAAGGATAAAGAGTGGGATTGGGGATGAGAGAAAGGTCCAGGTCAAACATTCCACATTCTTGGGTAGTTGTGATGGTGGGAAGACATGTGGTATGTGGCTGACCAGTACCTGCTATGTCCCCTTTCCACCTAGCATACCGTGGTGTGCTGAATAGCCCTGTGAAGACTGTACGGGACACTCTCATCACCCAGTGTGCTCAGATCCTGGCTTGTTACAGAAAGAACTGTGCCAGCCCCTCTTCTGCAGGACAGGTGGGGCATGATGTTAGTGGAGGGGATGGTGGGACAAACTTTTGCATTTGGGAGCGATTTCTCACGATCATTTTTATTTTTTACCAATTCCTCAGTTGATCCTTCCTGAGTGCATGAAGCTACTCCCAGTTTACCTGAACTGTGTGTTGAAGAGTGATGTTCTGCAGCCTGGAGCTGAAGTCACTACTGATGACCGTGCCTATGTCCGGCAGCTGGTTTCCTCCATGGATGTGGCTGAGACCAATGTCTTCTTTTACCCTCGCCTCTTACCACTGGTGCGATTGACAGACTGTGAGATATTGCACTGAGGAAAGGGTGTGAGATTCGTAATCTCTGACACTAAGGTTTTATTTTAAGCCACCCTGAGACTCCATAGTGAGTTCCAGGTCAGCCTGGGCTAGAGTGAAACCCTACCTCGAAAAACCAAAAAAAAAAAAAAAAAAAAAAAGTATTTTATTTGAGAGAGAGGGAGGAAGGAAGGAAGGGAGGAAGGGAGGGAGAGAGAAATAAGAGGCAAAGGTAGAAAGAATAGGTGTGCCAGGGCCTCCAGCCACTGCAAACCAACTCCAGATGCATGCACCATGTTGTGCATCTGGCTTACGTGGGTACTGAGGAATTGAACCTGGGTCCTTAGAATTCACAGGCAGTGCTGTTCCATAATTATAGACAATAAACTATGATTAATTCCTTCCCATCCCCACTTTCCCTTTCACAACTCCTCTCTCCATCATAGTCCCCTCTCCCCCTTTTTTTGGGGGGGAGGTTTCTAGGTAGGATCTCACTCTAGCCCAGGCTGACCTGGAATTCACTATGTAGTCTCAGGGTGGCCTTCAACTTATGGTGATCATCCTACCTCTGCCTCCCAAGTGCTGGGATTAAAGGTATGCGCCATCACACCTGGCCTCCCTTTTTTTGAAGAATGAATCTTTCAATGTTGATATTATTTTTATTATTATTATTTGAGAGAGAGTGAATGAGTGTATGGGCATACCAAGGCCTCTTGCCACTGTAAACTCCAGATGCTTGTGCTACTTTGTGCATCTGGCTTTAAGTGGGTACTGGGGATCAAACCCGGGTTGTCAGGCTTTGTTAGCAAGCTCCTTTAACCCGTGAGCCAACTCCCCAGCCCTAGGAATTTTTTAAAAAATATTTATTTATTTTTATTTTTACATATTCAAGGGAGTTAGAGAGAGAGAGAAAGAGACAGACAGACAAACAGAATGGGTGCACCAGGGTCTCCAGCCACTGCAAACAAACTCCAGACACATGTGCCACCTTGTGCATCTGGCTTACATGGATCCTTGGGAATCAAACCAGGGTTCTTTGGTTTTGCAGGCAAATGCCTTAACCACTAAGCCATCCCTCCAGCCCCTAAGAGTTTGTTTTTATGTACACTGCCTATTGAGTTACTGAGGAAACTGAGTTACTGGGGATATAGCTTTCTGAGGATAGGTGTGTATCTTATGGTTCTTGGTAACTGTTCCTTCCATCTGTCTAGACAAAGTCTCCCATCGAGAGTACCAGTGAACCACCAGCAGTTCGAGCATCTGAAGAGCGTCTAAGCAATGGCGATATATATTTGCTGGAGAATGGGCTCAACCTCTTCCTCTGGGTGGGAGCAAGTGTCCAACAGGGCGTTGTCCAGAGCCTTTTCAATGTCTCCTCCTTCACTCAGATCACCAGTGGCTTGGTGAGAAATGGGCATCAAGGATAATATGGGTGTGGAGGTACACTTTGTGACGGGAGAGCCACTATTGTTACTGTACTGGCCCCTTTATATACCAAGGAATGCTCTGGGGAAGGGAAGATGTGTCAGTTTCTTTCAGGCTTCCTTGTTTCAGATAATGCATTGAATCTGTGCTGCTCCTTCAGTGTCACAGTGATGAATGGATTGTGTGTTCCAGGGTGTTCTGCCAGTTCTGGATAATCCACTTTCCAAGAAGGTTCGAGGCCTCATTGCTAGCTTAAGGGCACAAAGAATGCGGTACATGAAGGTAACACTGATCAGATTGTGTGTGTGTGTGTGTGTTTGGTGGGGCTGGGTGTTGCACATGCTAGCAAAACTGATCTGAACCCTTGATCTCTTACCTTGTCAAGTCCTCAGCTGGAAGGGAGGTGGGAAGTGATCTCTTGATTTCTGGGGATGCTTCATTTTCTTCAGCCCTGTCTTACAACCCTGCATTCTGGCCATAGCTCATCGTGGTGAAGCAGGAGGACAAGCTGGAGATGCTATTTAAGCACTTCCTGGTGGAAGACAAGAGCCTGAGTGGGGGAGCATCCTATGTGGACTTTCTCTGTCATATGCACAAAGAGATTCGGCAGCTACTGAGCTAAAGCAAGTGGGTAAATGGTATAGGGTCCCCAGGCCAGCTTCCAGAAAGTGCCCCAGGATGACAGAGAAATCGGGACAGTTCTATATCTTATAACTCATGTAAGCTGACCTCAGTCTCTTTGTGGGGAGGGAGAGATATAAGGAGACACCTTCTTTCTGGGCTCAACTATTCTGCCACTCTGTCATGTCCTGCTGATGGAAGGTGCCCCTGTCCCCTCACTACCCTCCTTTTCCTGCTAATCCTCTTGTAATGAATGTAGTCTCTCAGTTCACTGTATATGATTCGGTGTTGGGGTCTGGAGGCACCCAGACTCTGGCAGTATTGTGTCCCTGTGGACCAGCCTCTAAGAGGAAAGGGCAGGCAGGGAGGGGGGGTCCAGCGTTACTACTACAAGAGGTGGCTAGTTCAGCTGTGTCATCAGCAACTTCCTATGTTAGGGATAAAACATACAGCTGCGCATGAGCTGGGGTGCAGACTCCAAGTGGTGTAGAGAAAAATGGTCCTTTTTGGTCCTGGAGCTCAGTAGCCAAGTCAGTTACTGAGAATGGTTAGCTGTCTCTCTGCTTCCACTGCGTGCCTGCTCGCCCCGGAATGACTGGCGATCACTTCGTGGATAAGAAGCACGTTGTCAGAGATGGATGAGCTTGGGAGCTGAATTGCAAAGTATATTAACACCCGAGAGAGGTACCAACCTTCTTTCTACCTGGAGAGGCCCAACACTGGATGGTTCTGTAGGGAGCCTGATCATCAACTTGCAATACCTCACGCGGCCAGCCCACATCCCACTCAGCTCCCACTGGAAACACGGCGTCTCCAAGCTGGGGGTTGTGGGGAGAGGCAGAGGTGGCTGGAGCCCTGTCTTGTGCCGGGACACCACTTGGGCATCAGTATTGACTGAGTGGCTGACAGTTATCTTCCAACCCCAACAGGCTGGGGCAGGACAAGGGCTAGGATTGATGGTGGTCAGGCTTGCCTGCTCCCAGCCTGGGATGCCCCTGCTCTGGACCTCTCATTTCTCTTCATTGGTTTATTTTTCAATGCATCTTTAATTTGTAAAGAAATAAAATAAGATGTAACCATTAGCTTCATCGTTTCTCTCCACGTCGTTTCCGTTCACAGTTTGGCCTGGGTCTGAGCAGAGCCGCGCATGCGCCCCGTGCCGTGCCCGTGGCGTAGGACCTCGTCCCGTCTGGCCCAGGGCGGGGTCAGCTGCTGTCCGGGCGGTGCGGGCTGCCTGAGTGGACATGGCTGCGGGGCGCACCGGGGCTGTCCTGGCCGCCCTGGGGGTGCTCGGTATCTGCGCGGCCAGCAGCTCTGGGCCCGGGGCACAGGGCGGGGAGGCGGAGTGGGCGGAGCCGTGGGACGGGACGGTTTTCCGGCCTCCCTCGGCGCTGGGCGCGGTGGGGACGACGCGCGGTGCTGGGGCTCGGCCGCCAGGGAGGGAGGAGAACGCGGACTTACCGGTGCTGCTGTGGTGGAGCCCGGGGCTGTTCCCCCACTTCCCGGGCGACTCGGAGCGCATCGAATGTGCGCGCGGCGCGTGCGTGGCGTCCCGGGACCGACGGGCGCGCGCCGACCCGCGCACGCGCGCGCTGCTCTTCTATGGCACCGACTTCCGCGCGTCCGACGCGCCGCTTCCGCGCCTGGCGCACCAGAGCTGGGCGCTTCTGCACGAAGAGTCGCCGCTCAACAACTTCTTGCTGAGCCACGGGCCGGGCATCCGCCTCTTCAATCTCACGGCCACCTTCAGCCGCCACTCGGACTACCCGCTGCCGCTGCAGTGGCTTCCGGGGACCGCCTATCTGCGCCGGGCAGCGCCTCCGCTCCGGGAGCGCGCCGAGTGGCGCCGCCGCGGGTACGCGCCGCTCCTCTACTTGCAGTCCCACTGCGACGTGCCCGCGGACCGGGACCGCTACGTGCGCGAGCTCATGCGCTACATCCCGGTGGGTGAGCGCGGCGTGCGGTGGGGAGGGGAGGGGCGGACCGGGCCGGGCGGGCGGAGCCCCGAACCCTCCTGACTGCTGGCCGTACTCTGCCCCGCCTAGGTGGACTCGTACGGGAAATGCCTGCAGAATCGGGAGCTGCCCACCGCGCGTTTACAGGACACAGCCACGGCCACCACCGAGGATCCAGAGCTCCTGGCCTTTTTGTCCCGCTATAAGTTCCACTTGGCTCTCGAAAATGCCATCTGCAATGACTACATGACAGAAAAGCTGTGGCGCCCCATGCACCTAGGTGCTGTGCCGTGTACCGCGGCTCACCCTCTGTGAGGGACTGGATGCCAAATAACCATTCCATCATCCTCATTGACGACTTCGAGTCCCCTCAGAAGCTGGCAGAATTTATTGACTTTCTGGACCAGAATGATGAGGAGTACATGAAGTACCTGGCATACAAGCAGCCTGGGGGCATCACCAACCAGTTCCTTCTGGATAGCCTGGAGCACCGAGAGTGGGGAGTGAATGACCCCTTGATGCCTAACTACCTCAATGGCTTTGAGTGTTTCGTCTGTGACCACGAACTGGCTCGGCTGGGCGCGGAGAAAGCCCACGCGGCCTCTCCCGGGGACGTCCCTGTCCCTGAGCCTCACATTGCCCAGCCTTCACATATGAACTGTCCAATGCCCACACCTGGCTTTGGCAACATTGAAGACATTCCTGAGAATGACAGGTAGGGTTGCTGGGGTTCCCTGCAGCTGTCAGATCAAATGCTTTACTTACTTGCTTGCTGTGGAGAAGGATCTAGCTCTGGATGTGGAGAGTATGCGAAAATTGTGAGGTGGGCTCACTCTATGATGTGGAGAGTAGCTGGCAAGCTGGCTGAGCATGGTGGTATACACCTGTAACCCTAACCCTGAGGAGGCCGAGGCAGGAAGACTAGAGTGGGGAGTCAGAAGTCATCCTCAAGCCGGGCGTGGTGGTGCACGCCTTTAATCCCAGCACTCGGGAGGCAGAGGTAGGAGGATCGCTGAGAGTTCGAGGCCACCCTGAGACTACATAGTGAATTCCAGGTCAGCCTGAGCCAGAGTGAGACCCTACCTCAAAAAAAAAAAAAAAAAAAAAAAAAAGAAGTCATCCTCAGTTGCACAGTAAGACTTTATCACGATGGCACATGCCCTGTAATGTCAGCTCAGGCTCCGGGCCAGACTGATACATAGCAAGACCCCGTTTCAAAATACATGTGTATACGTACATACATACATGCATGCATGCATGCATGCATACATACACACACAGATAAAGGATAGTTGGGATGGGGAGATGGCTCAGTAGTTGAAGACACTTGTAAAGTCTGCCGGCCTGCACTCAATTCCCCAGTACCCACATAAAGCCAGATGCATCTGGAGTGCGTTTGCAGCAGCATGAGGCCCTGGTGCATCCATATTCTAGCTCTAGTGCACTCTCTCTATGCTTGCAAACAAATATATTTTAGAAAAAAGAAGTAGTTGGGAAGAGAAGACAAAGAGAAAAGGCTGAGTAAATATGCAAACTAGAGCTGGCATGGTAGTTCTAGAGTTCCAGCACTTGGGGAAGAATGAGGCAGGAGGACCATGAGACTAAGGCTGGGGTTAAAGGCATGCACCACCACACCTGGCATTAATAGTACTTTTTTAAAAATTAAAAAAATTAACAAAAAATTATTTATCCTGAGCCTGATGGTGCACACCTTTAATCCCAGCACTCAGGAGGCAGAGGTAGGAGGATCACTGTGAGTTTGAGGCCACCCTAAGACTACATAGTGAATTCCAGGTCAGCCTGGGCTACAGTGAGACCCTACCTTGAAAAACCAAAAAAAAAAAAAAAAAAAAAAAAAAAAAAGAACAGATGTGCTGGGCAGATGGCTAACTGGTTAAACGCCTGGCTTACACCTGTTCTTTTGAGGCAAGATCTCACTACCCAGGCTGACCTGGAACTTATGGCAAACTGTTTACCTGAGCCTCCTGAGTGCTGGCACCACACTGAGTGTGCTGAGCCACCACATTCAGCTCTGATTTTTAATAAACATTATATATATATATGGAGAGAGAGAGAGAGATTGAGAGAGAGAGGGGGGGGGGGAGGGAGACAGTTAGAGAGAATGAGTGAGCTAGGGTCTCCAGCTACAGCAAAAAAAAAAAAAAAAAAAAAAAAAAAATTCCAGACGCTTGTGCTACTTTGTGCATCTAGCTTACGAGGGTACTGGGGAATCAAACCTTGATCCTTACGCTTCACAGGCAAGCACCTTAATCACTGAGCCATTTTTCCAGTCTCTGTTTCGTGCCCCCCCCCCCAACTCCATGGCTAGGGTCTTGCTCTAGCCCAGGCTGACCTGCAGTTGACTATGTAATCTCAGGGTGGCCTTGAACTCATGACTATCCTCCTACCTCAGCCTCCCAAATACTGAGATTAAAGGTGTGTGCCACCATATCCTGCTTGTTTTTTTTTTTTTTTTTTAAAGCAGAGATTCACTCTATCCCAGGCTGACCTGGAATTTACTCTGTAACCCAGGTTGGCCTCAAACTCATGGTGATCCTCCTACTTCCTTTTCCCTGTTATGATGCTGAGGATTGCTCCCACGGCCTTGAATATGCTAACCAAGTGCCATACCAGTGGGCTGTACTGCCAGCGCTTCTTTCAGTCGTAAATACCCTGATTGGGATGAGAAATTATATTATCTTCACACTAGACAGAGTTGAAGGAATGCTTTCAAAAGATTAACACTAGCAGTCAGTTTTTGATGGAAGGAAATGAGTAGGTCATGTAGGAGGGCATCAGAAAAATAGTGGCGTTAGGAAATAAGGTCTGCATGGGCAGAGTTCCACTTGGAAGATTGGAGAGAGAATGGCCTGCAGAAGCTGACTTGAACAGTGGATGGCAGCAGAGGGCTGCTCATATATGATGCTGGTGAAGTCTGGTCCTTATGAGTCCTCCAACAAGAATTTAGGTTATGTTGAACATATTTTACATTAAGAAAATAGCTAGCCAGGAGTGGTTGCCCACATCTTTCTTAATTCCAGCCCTCAGGAGGCTGAAGTAGGCTGATTGCTGTGAGTTAGAGGTCAGCCTGGGACTATAGAGTGTGTTCCAGGTCATCCTGGGCTACATAGTAAATTCCAGACCAGCCTGTAGTACATAATGAGGTCCTGTTTTTGTTTTGTGCCATGGTGGCGCACACCTTTAATCCCAGCACTTGTGGGAGGCAGAGGTAAGAGGATTGTCCTGAGTTCGAGGCCACCCTGAGAATACATAGTGAATTCCAGGTCAGCATGGGCTAGAGCGAGACCCTCCATTGAAAAACCAAAAAATAACATAAAATAATAAAATTAAAAAAATATTTTAAAGGCAGACACAAGCCTGATGTGGTGGCACAAGCCTTTAATCCCAACAGTTGGGAGGCAGAGGTAGGAGGATCACCATGAGTTTGAGGCCAGCCTGGGACCTCCAGAGTGAATTCCAGGTAAGCCTGGCCTACAGTGAAACCCTACCTCCGGGGGGGCGGGGGGGAGGCCAGGTGTGATGGCACACGCCTTTAATCACAAGACTTGGGAGGCAGAATAAGTGGATCTCGGTGAGTTTGAGGCCAGCCTGGGACTACAGAATGAGTTCCAGGTCAGCCTGGACTAGAGTGAGACCTTACCTCAAAACAACAACAGAAATAACCACCAGGAACTGAGGAAATGGCTCAGTGCGTCACAGCCCTTGCAGTGCAAACATAAGGACCTGAGATGGCCCGAGTTCAATCCCCAACACACACGTGAACACCTGGGTGTGGCAGTACACATCTGTAACCACAATCTTGTAAGACAGGAGAATCACTGGATATCACTGGTCAGCCATTCTGACTGGGGAAACAAAAAATGAAAACAGCTGCTCTAGGTTCAGTGAGAGACTTCACCTCAAGGAGTCAGCAAGGAAGAACAATAAAAGACACAACACTCTTCTCTCTGGCCTCTGCATTTGCATAGGGTGCATGCATCTGTACACATATATACAAGTATTCCACACACACAACACACACATACATACCATACACACCGCACACAAACCCGCAAAGAATATTTCTTCTAGGCACTAGCTGTCCCTATACATTCATTTTGATTTTGGAAATAAAATAAACTTCCGTATCACTCAGAGACACTGCCTGCTCCCTTGCTTTCCATGATGCTACTGCTGTGGTGCCATAGTCTGGCCTCTGCAGTGACTGTCTATGAACTGCCTCCACATTTGGGAGTCAGGAAGAGGCCAGTCGGCAAATTTACCTCATTGCATGGGACTGTGTGATAACCTGGTGTCTGTGGCTGGCTTCCTCTCACTTGGGCTCATACTTGGGTAGTTCTAGATTTCCTTCACCTCTCCTTCCCTTCACAGCAGTCTTACCCTAGCCAGAGGCCACAGTATCTGCCTAAGATTTCTTTGGCCCGACTCAAAGAAAGGCAAGACTCGTCACTGCTGTGGTTCTATATATAATCTACCCCCCTTCCATTTTGATATTTCAGCTGGAAAGAGATGTGGCTGCAAGATTACTGGCAAAGTCTGGACCAGGGGGAAGCCCTCACTGCCATGATCCACAACAATGAAACACAGCAGAGGAAATTTTGGGATTACCTCCATCAGATCTTCATGAAAAGGAACCAAAATTTCTAAATGCCCTTGCAAGATCCTTTAACGTGGATGATTTGAGGAGGTGTTCTACCACAGGCACCTCAGGAGCATCAACCACAGTCCCTTAACCACCACTGTCTTAAGGTGGTTATGTCTTCTGATGTTCTTTTTCCTTGTGCTGGGAATAGAAGGTGGAGTTCTGAGCATGCTCAACAAGTGTTCTGCCACTGACCTGGAGTTTACTATGTAGTCTCAGGTTGGCCTAGAACTCACTGCCGTCCTCCTATCTCTTGAGTGCTGGGATTAAAGGCATGTGTCACTACGCCCAGCTGGACTGGAGTTTGAACCTTTGAACCCAGGGCCTCACACATGCTAAGCATGTGCTGTTCAGCCTTTCATTTTACTGTTTAATAAAAGATGTCTTTCATAATAGCATGGAAATTTTGCTTAACCTATTTTGTCTCTGGCAGTAAACAAAAGAGGCAGAGGTAGGAGGATCACTGTGAGTTTGAGGCCACCCTGAGACTACATGGTGAATTCCAGGTCAGCCTGGGCTAGTGTGAGACCATACCTCAAAAAAAGTAAAAATAAAAACAAAAACAAAACAAACAAAAAAAACCCCACATCTGAAGCCCAGCCTGGTGGCACACGCCTTTAATCCCAGCACTCAGGAGGCAGAAGTAGGAGAATTGCCATGAGTTCAAGCCCACCCTGAGACTACCTAGTGAATTCCAGGTCAGCATGGACTAGAAAAGTATTTCATGTAGTTCAAGAGAAGTCAAACACAGAACTCTGATTTCTAAGCTTGCAACCCAATTTAGTGCAGATATGGTCACATTACAAAGTAAATATTGCAGAAATAAAAACCTAGATTAGAGCCGGGCATGGTGGCGCATGCCTTTAATCCCAGCACTTGGGAGGCAGAGGTAGGAGGATCGCTGAGAGTTCGAGGCCACCCTGAGACTATATAGTGAATTCCAGGTCAGCCTGAGCTAGAGTGAGATCTTACCTTGAAAAACCAAAACCAAACCAAACCAAACCAAAACAAAACAAAAAAAACCCTAAACTAGGACTCAGATGTCATTACATGCAATTAGGAAGATAAGTAATGGCTATATAAGGTATAGCCTCATCGTTCCCTGATTATTCCAGCTCACATTAGCATTCCTTTAGCACTTTTATGCAGAATGAAGCATTTTTTTTTTTTATGAATGGTTGTAGCCGAAAATTCAGATTGTACTCAGTGTGTCTCAGACCCCTTTATTCCCATTATTGTGTAAGTTTTGACAGGGTAAACCAGGTGCTACATTTCCACATGGGAAAGAACTAGGAATAACTACATGGCACTTTTTAGTTAGAAACTTCACTTTTCCTGTGGAGAAAACAAGCCAAGTTAATTTTCTGGTTTGGGGCTCAATCATTCTGTAAACAGCAGCCAATACCTGGAGCAGGCTGTGGGTATTGGGGCAGAAGTATCTGTTTTATGTTGCCCAAGTAGGGGGGAACACAAGGCTGATGGCTTTATTATTATGCTATTTTTTTTTTGGGGTGGGGGAGAGTTCAAGGTAGGGTCTCACTCTAACCCAGCATGACCTGGAATAGTCTCAGGCTGGCCTCAAACTCATAGCAATCCTCCTACCTCAGCCTCTCGAGTAAAAGGAGTGTGCCACCACGCCTGGCTGTTGTTGCTATTTTTTATCTCATGTTTTATTTTATGTAATAAACCACTTTTAAAATAATGCCTTCTACCTGGTTATTTTTGGCAGCTGGAATAAAGTTGGAGATTTGTAAAAAATAGTAGGCATTTGTTCATGTAACCTTTTTGAAAAAATATTTTAATTTATTTATTTGAGAGAGAAAGAAAGAGAATGGGCACACCAAGGCCACTGCAATCGAACTCCAGACACATGCCCACCTTGTGCACCTGGCTTACATGGGTTCTGGGGAATTGAACCTGGGTCCTTTAGCTTTGAAGAAAAGCACCTTAACTGCTAAACCATCTCTCCAGCCTCCCCCCCCCCCCCCCGAGGTAGGGTCTCACTCTAGCCTAGGCTGACATGGAGTTCACTATGTAGTCTCAGGGTGGCCTCAAATTCACTGCAATCCTACCTCTGCCTCCCAAGTGCTGGGATTAAAGGCATGTACCACCACACCCGGCCCCACTTTTTTTTTTTTTTTAAAGGTAGGGTCTCACTCTAGCCCAGGAATTCACTATATAGTCTCGGGCTGACCTTGAACTTATGGTGATCCTCCTGCCTCAGCCTCCTGAGTGCTGAGACTATAGGCATGTGCCACCACACTTGGCTTTTTCCGTTTAACGCCTAGAAGGCGTGTGAATTTGCAATGAAGAAGATACACAGAGGTTCCTCTCTCACGGTGCTCAGAGTAGAGAAGGTCATAAATAGTCACTTCAGATTGGGATAGGTCTGAAGAAAACAGGTTGATGATGCTAAGTGTGACAAATAAAGGCAAACCTGTCGGATGTGGAGAAAACCAGCAATGTAGACATCAGAGGGAGAGTCTCATTCTTTTACAAATTAAATTTTATTTTTAAATTAGCATACAAGGGCTGGAGAGATTCCCCAGGACCCATGTAAGCCAGTTGCACATGGTGGCACATGCGTCTGGAGTTCAGCTGCTGGAAGCCTGGGCATGCCTATATTCTCTCTCTCTCCCCCTTCCTCCCTCTCTCTCAAGTAAATAAATAAAAATAAATTTTAAAAATTAGCATACAAAGTAGGGCTGGAAAGATAGCTCACTTGGTAAGGTGCTTGCCTTGCAAGTATAAGGAACTTAGCGCTTAGTTCAGAACTCTGAAACAAGCTGCTACGGTGGTGCGTGCTTGTAATCTCAGCACTAGGGAGGCAGAGAGGTGCGTTCCCTGGGACTCACTGGCCAGCCTGTCTGGCAAGTTGGGAGTTCTAGGTCAATGAGAGACTGTCTGAAAAAAGGATAAGTGCCCAAGGAAGGACACCTGAGGTTGGGCCTCTTGTGTCTACCTCCACACACAGGTACACTTGCACACATAAAATTAGCATATAGGGACTGGGGGAGGTGGATAGGTTGGTAAGGTGCTTGCTATGCAAATATGAGGACATGTGTTGCTGGGACAAAACACCCAATTGAAAACAGGGGAGGAAAGTGTTCTTTCAGCTTAGTGTTGAAGGGAAATTTCATCATGGCCTGGAAAACAGCACAAGCAGGAAAGTGGGCTGCAGGGAAGGAAACAGTCAGGGTGAGCTAGCTCTGAACACCCAGTGGCCTGGACTCACTGTCTGCTCCCCATGACATAGCAAGGTGCCATCTCCCAAAGGCTCTACAACTTTCCCAAACTGTCACCAGCGGGCAAAACACATGTGGCTATGGGAAACATTTTACATTCACAGCACCATATATTGTAATCCTGACGATAGAGGAGGTGGAGACAGGAGGGTCCCCCAAGGCTTGCTGGCTAATTTACAGAGAAAGAGGCCTTTAGGTATGTGCCTAGACTGGTGTAGGTATGGTAGTTGTATTTTTAGCTTTTTGAGAAATTTCCACACTGATTTCCATAATGGCTGCACCAGTTTATACTACTGAATAAAAGTTCCTCTTTCACCAGCACTTGTCATTTGTTTTCATGATGATGGCTATTCTTACTGGGGTAAGATGGAGTCTCAAAGTCGTTTTATTTTGCACTTCGCTGATGGCTAAGAGTGTTGGATAATTTCAAAAATATTGCCAGGGCTTAGTGGCGCATGCCTTTAATACAAGCACTCGAGAGGCAGAGGTAGATCACCAAAAATAATAATACTAATAATAAATAAATGAATATATAGACTACATAGTGAATTCCAGGTTGGCCTGGACTAGAGTGAAACCCTACCTTGAAAAACCAAAAGAATAAAATAAAAATAAAAGGAGAAAGTTTTTTTTAAGAGAAATGTTGGCCATTTGTATTTGGTTTTTTGTTTGTTTTATGCTCTCGTTTTCTTTCCTTCTCCCTTCTCTTAATCTATTTTTTATGTTTTCATTCTTTCTTTTCTTTTTTTTTTGGTTTTTCAAGGTAGGGTCTCACTCTAGCCTCAGGATGCCCTCGAACTCACGGTAATCCTCCTACCTCTGCCTCCCAAGTGCTGGGATTAACGGCATGCACCACCACGCCCAGCTATGTTTTCTTTTTTAGTTATACTTTGTTTTATTTTTTATTTATTTGACAGAGAGAACGAATGGGCACACTAGGGCTTGTAGCCACTGCAAACAAACTTCAGACGCATGCGCCACTTGGTGCATCTGGTTTATACGTGGGTACTATAGGGTATCGAACCTGGGTCCTTGGGCTTCGCAGGCAAGCGACTTAACCGGTAAACCATCGCTCCAGCCCTACTTTACTTTTCTTTTCTTTTTTCCTTTTCTTTTCTTTTCTTTTTTTTTTTCTTTTTTTTTTTGTGAGGCAGGATCTCACCTTAGCTAGCCCAGAACTCACTCTGTAGTCTCAGGCTGTCCTCGAACTGACAGCGGTGCTCCTAGCTCTGCCTCCCGTGTGCCGGGATCAAAGGCGTGCACCACTTGCGTCTCATTCCGATCCTTTCCTCTGTGATCTTGCCCTTGCCAATGTTCCTCAGAGTCTAGAGCAACCGGCTACCATTAGCAAAGTCTGTCCATTTTTCGCGGCCCTTTCCTGGATGTTCTCTGCCCAGTACTTAAGTCCTCAAGGCCCAGGACCCCTAAAGGAGCGGCCCAGGCCGGCGAAGGGGACCCGAGTTTCCTAACCTGACGGGTTGGACTCGCCGGCGCAGGAACTCAGCGTCCACCAAGCGGAAGCCAAAAAAAAAAAAAAAAAAAAAAAAAAAAAAAAACCACACCAAAACAAAAAATACGCAAAAACAAAAGAACCCGGAAGAGTCCTCCTCGCTGTACACGGGCGGGGGCCAAGCGTGTAAAGGTCACGCGGGGTCACGCACGCACGCACGACGCCGCGGAGCCCGCTGGGAGCGCGCTGCAAAATGGCGACGCCCAGCCTGCGAGGCCGACTGGTGCGGCTTGGGAACCCGCGGAAGCCGGTGCTGAAGCCCAACAAGCCCCTCATCCTAGCTGATCGCGTGGGGAACCGACGCCGGGAGAAGGGCGGTGAGCAATCGGAGCCCGGGGATGGGGAGGGCGGCCTGGAGCGGATGGCCGTCGGGGAGGGCAGGGGACGGCTGGGGAGCAGGACGCGAAGGTGCCGAACGTCTTCCTTAGGACTGATGGGCCCCCAGTTCTTCCTCTCCAGAGGCCACCTGTATCACGGAGATGTCGGTGATGATGGCTTGCTGGAAGCAGCATGAATTCCGCGACGAAGCGTGCCGAAAAGAGATCCAGGACTTCTTCGATTGTGCTTCTAGGGCTCAGGTGACAGTTCCTGGGGTGCTTGCGAAGACAGAAGGGGAATACAAAGAATGGTTCCCCCCGCCTTTTATCTATCTATCTATTTACTTACTTTTTAAGGTAGGCTCTCATTCTAGCCCAGGCTGACCTGCAATTCACTATGTAGTCTCAGGGTGGCCTCGAACTCACGGCCATCCTGCTACCTCTGCCTCCCGAGTGCTCGGATTAAAGGTGTGCGCCACCATGCCCGGCTTTCCCTGCCTTTGGCTAGGTTATCGAAAGGTCCTTTCATTCATTTGAGAACTACTTTATCCACATCAAAGTGGAAAAGTTAAGTTTTAAAGCCTTTTTTTAAATTTTTCTTTTTATTTATTTATTTGAGAGTGACAGACAGAGAGAGAAAGAGGGAATGGGGGTACCAGGGCTTCCAGCTACTGCACATGAACTCCAGATGCGTGCGGCCCCTTGTGCATCAGGCTAATGTGGGTTCTGGGAATCGAGCCCCAAACTGGGGTCCTTAGGCTTCACAGGCAAGCGCTTAACCGCTAAGCCATCTCTCCAGCCCTTTTTTTTTTCTTCAATTTTTTTATTATTAACAACTTTCATAATTATAAAGAATATTCCATTGTAATACCCTCCCTCCCCTCACTTTCCCCTTCCATTTTTAAATCTTAACAGAGTTTTCTTTTCTTTTGTTTCTTTGAGGTAGGGTCTCCCTCTAGCCCAGGCTGACCTGGAATTCACCATGTACTCTCAGGGTGGCCTTGAACTCACGGAGATCCTTCTACCTGTGCCTCCAGAGTGCTGGGATTAAAGATGTGTGCCACCACACCCAGCTAATGTTAACTGATTTATTTCATGATTCCGAGTTGAGGTGCAATATATCCTAACATTACAAATTGGGAAAGTACTTGTGACAAATTTAGGTTGCTGCTCACATAGACATTATTGTCTGAAGTAGAACTAAAGAGAGTGTAATTACCTAAGGACAGGCTGTTTCCCAGCCTCCATTTAGTTGCTAGACAGCATAGTAAACTTCAAATCGTACAGTCATTGTAGGTCCCAAATCCCTTTTGTTGAAAGCTAGTAACATTGATATCTTGGGGCTGGTTAATATCTTCAGTGTGTTTTGGAGTATTGTGAAAACTATGGGCCTAGGTCTGGTCAAAACTTAGAGCTGTTACTGTTGTTGTGGTTGCTTTTTCAGGAAGCCCGACGGATGAAATCAATCCAGGAAAGCCTGGGACAGTCTGGCAGTTTACCTCCCCACAAAATGAACAAGTTGTTAAACAAGTTTCCTAACAAACCTCACCTCAGCTGAAAGCAGAGGAGCATCTGCGATGGTGGACGATCATTTCTGAGAACTGTGCACAGGCATTTCAGGGATGCTTGCATCTGTACTGCCATGCCCTTTCTGAAGGGTGGAATGAGCAAAACACTTCTTTTGCTGTTTGGAATCACGTTCTGGATGGAAGTTCTCCTTTGTCTGGAAATAAAAACTGAAGAGAAATTGACCATCTTTTTCTCTTTCTCCTGGAAGTGGAACCCAAGGCCTTTCCAATGCTAAGCAAGCACTCAACCACTGAGCTGAACTAAGCCCCTAGAACTCTCTTTTTAATGTTTATATGCTTAGGTACATGTGTTTGTATGGAAATACCAGGGCCTCTTGCCATTGCGAAGGAATGCCAGATTTGGACTTGGGCTGGAAGGCTTTACGAGAAAGCACCATTGGGCTGGAGAGATGGCTTAGTGATTAAGGAACTTGCCTGTGAAACCTGAAGATTCAGGTTCCATTCCCCAGAACCCACGTAAGCCAGATGAACGTGGTGGTACATGCGGCTGGAGAACATTTGCAGTAGCTAGAGGCCCGGTGCCCCCCCCCCCCCGCCATGCAAAAAAAATAAATAAAAGAGCCAGGTGTGGTGGTGCACACCTTTAATCCCAGCACTTCAGGAGGCAGAGGTAGGAGGATTGCTGTGAGTTCAAGGCCACTCTGAGACTAGATAGTGAATTCCAGGTCAGCCTGGGCTAGAGTGAATCCCTACTTTTAACTGCTATGCCATTCAACTCTGTTTTCACCCTTATACACTGGAAGTTCATTGCCTCCTAGGGTAGTTAAGTATGGTTAAGTATATAGTTAGTATGCATTTGAAATCCTTCAACATTTAGTGTTCTTGCCCTTGGATATTAAGGACGATTAAGTCTCCCTGTATACATACATTTTGTCATCAACTGTATTTAGTGAGAGCATATTTCATGCTTAGCCTCTCCATGGTGCGTGTATGTGTATATGTGTGTATGTATATGTGTGTGTGTGTTTGTGTATGTGTTTTTGCAGTCAGGTTTGCATTGCTGGCAGAAATCATCTGACCAAGGGCAGCTTTTGGGGGAAAAAAAAAAGCTTTATTTTGGTTTACAGACTCAAGAGGAAGAAGCTCCATGATGCCAGGGGAAAATGACATGAGCAGAGGGTGGACATCCCCTGGCCAATATAAGGTGGGCAATAGTAAGAGGAGAGTGTGCCAAACACTGGCAAGAGGAAACTGGCTATGATACCCATAAGGCTGGCCCCAATAATACACTACCTCCAGGAGGCATTAATTCCCAAATCTCCATCAGTTGGGAACCTAGCATTCAGGACACCTAAGTTTATGGGGGACACCTGAATCAAACCACCACATTGGTTTTTTTGAGGTATGGTCTCACTGTAGCCCAGGCTGACCTGGAACTCACTCTGTAGCTGCAGACTGGCCTTGAACTCAGGGCAATCCTCCTCCCTCTGCCTCTTAAGTACTGGGATTAAAGGCATGCACCATCATGCCCAGCCTTGCAGATATATTTTGACATGTACAATTAAAAAAAAAAGTTTTGGGGGCTGGGGAGATATCTCAAGTGTTATAAGGTGCTTGTTTGCAAAGCCTGATTGCCCAAGTTTGATTCCCCAGTACCCATGTAAAGCCTGATGCACGAAGTGGTGCATGCATGTGGAGTTCGTTTGCAATGGCAAGCAGCCCTGGTACACCACTTCCTCTCATATTCTCTCTCACAAATAAATGAAAATATTTTTATTTTTTAATTTTATTTATTAGGGAGAGAGAGAGAATATGCATGCAAGGGCCTCCAGCCACTGCAAACAAACTTCAGATGTATGCGCCATCATGTGCGTCTGATTTACATGATTTCTAGGGAATTGGACCTAGGTCCTTGGGCTTCACAGGCAAGTAAGTGCCTTAACCGCTATGCCATCTCTCCAGCCCAAAAATGTTCTTTTATTATTTATTTATTTATTTATTTATTTATTTATTTATTTGAATGAGAGAGAAAGAAACAGAGAGAATGGGCAATCCAGGGCCTCCAGCCACTGAAAATGAACTCCAGATGCATGTGCCATGTTGTGTATCTGGCTTATGTGTGGGTCCTGGGGAACTGAACCTTGAACTGGTCTTAGGCTTTGCAGACAAGCACTTAACTGCTAAGCCATCTCTCCAGCCCAGTGATCCCTACCTAAGCCCTCCCCCATTAAAAAATATATATATATGTTAGCTGGGCATGGTGGTGCATGCCTTTAACCCCAGCACTTGGGAGGCAGAGTTAGGATTGCCGTGAGTTCGAGGCTACCCTGAGACTACATAGTCTTTTTTTTTTTTTTTTTCCCCAAGGTAGGGTCTCACTGTTGGCCAGGCTGACCTGGAATTCACTATGTAGTCTCAGGCTGGCCTCAAACTTATAGCAATTCTCCTACCTCTGCCTCCCAAGTGCTGGGGTTTAAGGCATGTGCCACCATGCCCAGCTAGTTTTATTCCACCTGGCAGCAATCTGGCAGAGTTAATTATCATTTGTCCTAATAATCCCATTTAAGTGACTTTGCACTGAATTCTCCCAAATGGTAAAACAGACTATATGTAGTTAATTTCTTTGTGTATTATCTGTTCACTTTTCTTGTCTGTTGTTTACAAGGAACAATGGTATGGTATTTTACATATACTCTGCCCTTTCCACCATAACTTTAAAAATATTTTTTTTTTTTTGTATGTATGTGGTGTGAGTGGGTGTGCATGCATATGTGTGTGTGTGAAGTCCAGAGGCTGATGTTAGGTATCTTCCTCTGTCTACTGTCTTTTTTTATTTTTATTTTATTTATCCACTTTGAGAGAGAGAGAGACAGCTATATATAGAGAGAATGGGCAAGCCAGAGTATACAGCTACTGCAAATGAACACACTCCCTTGTGCATCTGGCTTACGTGGGTACTGGGGAATGGAACCTAGGTCTTCAGGCTTTGCAGGCAAGCACCTTAACCACTAAGCCATGTCTCCAGCCCCCACTTTCCTTTTTTAGCTTGTGTGTCTCTGTGTGTGAGAAATGCCAGGGCCTCTCACTGCTGTACATGAATGCCCTACACATGCATCACTTTTTGTGGTCTCACTCTTTGTGGGTACTGGGGAATTGAAGCTGGGGTACAAGGCTTTGCAAACAAGTGCCTTAACCACTGAATCATCTCCACAGGACCCCCCCCCCCTTTTGAGGTAGGGCCTCACTGCAGCCCAGGCTGAGCTGGAATTCACTCTGTAGTCTCAGGCTGGCCTCAAACTCACAGCAGTCCTCCTACCTTTGTCTCCCAAGTGCTGGGATTAATGGCGTGTGCCACCAAACCAGGCTCTCAGTTTTAAAACTGTATACGTGTGTGTTTGGGGGGGGGCACAGAAGGGTTTCTTGTTGCTGCAAACAACACTTTTTGTGGCCAGCTTTACATGTGTACTGGGGAAGTGAATTTGGTTCAGAAGCTTTGTAAGGGAACACCTTTAACAGCTGAGCCATCTTCCCAGCCCTCTGTGCACCTGGCTTTTTGAGACACAGTCTCTTAATTGAACTCAGATCTGGATGGCTAAACTGGTCAGATAGCTTGTCCCAGGGACCCTTGTCTCCCTGTGCCAAGCTCTGGGATTGTAGAAATAGGCATCCCTCCCTGCCTGGCTCAGGAGCTGGGTCTTCAAACTCTGGTCCTCACACGGCAAGCACTGTCCACTGAGCCATCTCCCCATCTAGTGTTAACCTTTTCTATATAGTTCATAGCACTAAATGTGGAGATGAGTGGAGTTCTTAATGCTTCAGTGGTATATTGAAATTAAGAGGGCTTACGCCTTTAATCTCAGCACTGGGAAGGCAGAGGTAGGAGGATCACCGGGAGTTCAAGGCCACCCTGAGACTATATAGTGAATTCCAGGTCAGCCTGGGCTAGAGCGAGACCCTACCTCGAAAATCCAATTTTTTTTTTTCTTTATTAATGATTTTGTTTTGTTTTGAAGCAGGGTCTGACTCTAGCCCGGGCTGACCTGGAACTAACTGCAGTCCAGGTTGGCCTCGATCTTGCAGCAATCCTCTTACCTCAGTCTCCCCAGTGTTGGGGTTAAAGGTGTGTGCCACCATACTTTACCCTTAATGTTTTGATAATTGTATTTCTGCATAATTGTTGTGTAATTCAGAACAGCAAACAGGGGTGTGTGTGTGTGCCCATGTATTTCACCACATTGCTTAAGGGTCTATAGCGCACACACACAAAGGAGAGTAAGATTTCCTAGAGCCAGAGGCAGTATTGACAAAAAGAATAAACATTTGCCTTCTTTCCCAGTGCTTCCCAGTTAGACTCTAAAGTTGGCTGAATTTTTATATATATAGGCTTCTGAACTACAATTCCCAGAAGGCGCTGCGGCCCCAGGGCCTATCCAGAGTTAGGACAATAAACTGTCCTATGGACCCCGCACACTGTCTTTGACAGCCTACACTTGTCGACATGAACAACTCCTTTGGGGGACACCGAGTCGTGGCTGGAATCTGTCGTTGTTTCATATAGCTTTGGAGAGCGGCTTCTTCTCGCTGTCCGAGGATAGGCTCGAGAAAAACAGAAGGAAACGTAGCAGGTGCACAAACATGTCCCCTACCCTCGCCCGTACGGCGGTCCTGTGGCCGAGCGCGCGAGGGCGGAAGTGGTGGTGGCCGGCGCGGCCGGAAGTTCGGATCAGCTGATGGGGGGAGGGAGGGAGGCGGCGCCGCCGCAGCAGCAGCCGCTTTAGAGGCCCTGTCCGCTCGGCGCTTCGTCCGGGCCTTGAGTCTTGCAAGACTGGCCGCAGTCCCGGTTCGCAGCACGCTGTTGGGCGAGGCCCGATCCCGAATCTCCCCCAGGTCTGAGCTCTTCACTCGGCACGGCCGCCCTGAGCGCCCCGGCCACCCCCAGCCCCGGCTCGCCCCTCAGGCTCCGGGCCTCCCCTCAATCCCCGGACGGTGGCCGTGCAGGCCCCGGATCCGCGGGGGGAGACCCGGCCCCGGGGGGTGCGGGCCCTATGGAGCTGATGTTCGCCGAGTGGGAGGACGGTGAGCGTTTCTCGTTCGAGGATTCCGACCGCTTCGAGGAGGATTCACTCTGCTCCTTCATCTCCGAGGCAGAGAGCCTTTGCCAGAACTGGCGGGGATGGCGCAAACAGTCGGCGGGGCCCAACTCGCCCACCGGCGGCGGTGGCGGAGGTGGCGGTGGAGGGACGCGGATGCGAGGTGAGGAGGAGCGGGACGGACGGCGGCGGCGGCGGGCGAGGATGGGAGGGTGCGTGCCGGGAAGCCGGCGGGCCCTCCCCGGGCCTTGTTCGGGAGCTGTCCCGACCACAGAAACGGACTTCAGGACTTGGCTTGACCGGTCTTTCCGGCATGGAGGTGGCATCTCCACGGCAGTGTGTGTGCACGCGTGCGTTGTGTCAGGGCCGTCCTGGGTTGGACAGAAAATAACCCTTTTTTTTTTTTTAATCGTTCCTTTACGCCTGAGAAGATGGGACTTAAGGGAGAAGAATCCCTTCTTTGATTTAAGAACACTTAACTTGGCCAATCAAGAAAGTGGGCGGAAGGGAATGCGGTGAGGGATGGATGGTGAAGAAGTGACCACTTGAGGTGTTGTCACCCACATTGCAAAAAGCGTTTCTTGCTCGTAGTAGATCTCTCATCGCGGCAGCACCCAGAAAAGGATCCCGCCGGGAGGAAAGTGGAAGGGAACTGACTGGCCTGTGAGAGATTCCATAGCTCAGAGTTAAGATTTCGTAGTTTAGAGGGGGTCTGTCAGTCAGAAGCCCAGCCTGGGACCAGTAGATTGAAGACTTTGATTCCTGTATTTTGAGATCTGGGCAAGAGTGGGTAATTGTTTCTGAGCTCTCCTCATGAACCTTTTCCCTGCCTTTTTTTTGGCTGTAAGTTTTTCATTCTTGGGCCTTTAGTGAACTGGTGGGTAATGCTGTGAAGATTTTTTTTTAAATATTTTGTTTTTATTTATTTATTTATTTGACAGAATGGGCGCGCCAGGGTTGCCAGCCTCTGCAAAAACAAACAAACAAACAAAAAAACCCAAAAAACCTACAGACGCCTGCGCCCCGCCCCCTTGTGCATCTGCTAACATGGGTCCTAGGGAATCAAACCTGGGTCCTTTGGCTTTGCAGGCAAATGCCTTAACCGCTAAGCCATCCCTCCAGCCGATGCTGTGAAGATTTTTACTCTTGTTCAAGGAGAATGAAGATCACGAGGAGTCCCATTGGTTCAGGACTCACCACATCCTCTCCCTGTTCTGCTTATATTTTCTCCTAGACCTCGGTAGAAGTTGGCTGGCTTTCTTTCTTTCTTTTTTTTTCCTTCTTTTTGTTTATTTTTATTTATTATTACTTATTTGAGAGCAACAGAGAGAGAGAGAGAGAGAGGGAGGGAGGGAGAGAAAATGAACCCACCAGAGCCTCCAGCCACTGCAATTGAACTCCAGATGCATGCGCCACTTTGTGCATCTGGCTTACGTGGGTACTGGGGAATCGAGCCTCGAACCGGGATCCTTAGGCTTCACAGGCAAGCGCTTAACAGCTAAGCCATCTCTCCAACCCTCTTTTTTCTTTTTATAATGTATTTATTTGCAAGCAGAGACAGAGCGTGGGTATGCCAGGGCCTCTTGCCACTGCAAACACTCCGGACACATGTGCCAGTTTGTACATTTGGCTTTACATGGGTACTAGATAATCGAAGCCCGGGCTGTCAGTCTTTGTTAGCAAGTACTTTTAACTGCTGAGCCATCTCTTCAGCTCCTGAGGTTGGCTTTCTTCAAGATTTGAGGTGTTTAATTGATATGATTCCAAACAAACCATCCCAAGAGTCCTGGTTTGCAAACTGCCCTGCAGAGATTTCTGGAGCCCCTTTGGAATAGAGAGATTTGCATGTGCTGATTTTCTAGGAGTCACAAGAGTGGGCGTAGTCAACCCCATTTGAAGAGAGAGTAAAAGTCTGTATATATACACACAGAGAGTGATTATAAACAGTTTCAGTGGGGATCTGTGGCCTCCCTGCTTCTTTTATATTTGCATGTTTATGTGGCCTTGGGGCTCAGAGCTCCCTCATTTTGGAGGAAGTAACTGAAATCATGATGGTGAAGACTTTTAGCAGTTGTTACCTTCCTGAATAGGTTAATACTTTAACTTTTGCCTTTTTCTTTCTTTTTTCTCCCCCTTTCCTTCCTTCCCTCCCTTCCTTCTTCTTTCTTTCCTTGGAAGGCAAGGCCCAGACTGGCCTTGGACTTTGAATACTCCTGCTACAGCCTCTCAGGCCTACCTTGATCATTTCTATCCCAGCCCCTCCTCTGCCAACTTCAGTTGCTTACTCATATAGTAAAGGTGTAACCCCCCCCCCCATTTTTTTATTATTGTTTTTTTGAGGTAGGGTCTCACTCTGGACCTGGCTGACCTGGAATTCACTATATACTATATAAGTTGGCCTTGAACTCACAGTGATCCTCCTACCTCTGCCTTCCCAGTGCTGGGACTAAAGGCATGCACCACAATGCCTGGCTTTTTTTTTTTTTTTTTTTTTTTTTTTGAGGTAGGGTCTTGCTCTAGCCCAGACTGACCTGGAATTCACCATGTAGTCTCAGGGTGGCCTTGAATTCACAGCAATGTCAGTCCTCCTACCTCTGCCTCCCCAAGTGCTGGTATTAAAGGCATGTGCCACCATGCCCATCCCCCCCCCCTTTTTTTAAGGTAGGTTCTCACTGTAGGCCAGGTGACCTGGAATTCACTATATAGTCTCAGGGCGGACTTGAAATCATGGCGATCCTCCTACCTCTGCCTCTCAAGTGCCGGGATTAAAGGTGTGGGCCACCACACCCCCTGCCCAGAAGTTATGTGATTTTCTGATCTGCCTTCTAATCTGATTGGCCATTTGGTAGATGTGCAATCTATTCTGTTATTGCTGCTGCTTTTCTTAAAATACTGTGGAAAACTTGAGTGCTAATTCCATCCTAGTACAGGTGATTTTAGGAACAATTAGGTCCCCTGGATAACTATCTCCCTATGAGTTTGGAAGTCAGCCTTTAGATATGCCAAGGGCTGTGAGGCTCTCTTGTTTCTTCTTTCTTTCTTTCTTCTTCTTTTTTTTTTTTTTTAATATGCTTGCTTTATTTATTTATTTATTTATTTGAGAGAGAGAGAAAGGCAGAGAGAAGGAGAGAATGGGCACACCAGGGCCTCCAGCCACTGCAAACAAACTCTAGATGTGTGCGCCCCCTTGTGCATCTGGCTTACGTGAGTCCTGGAGAATCGAACCTGGGTCCTTTAGCTTTACAGGCAAATGCCTTAACTGTTAAACCGTCTCTCCAGCCCTCTCTTGTTTCTTGAGGTACCTAAATAACTCTTTGGGCTCTGGCCTGTCTTCCTTCCTCTGATGGAGGCTTGTAGTCATGTAGAGAAGGGAGAGTTGAAAGGCAGTTGTAGGTGAGAATGGCAGAAACAGTAACAATGTAATATGAATCTAAAGTGTTTGGGGTCAGTGGAAATTTGATGCTGAGTTCTGTGAGGAGGTTATTTGCTAGAGTGCTATAACACATCTGTCTGGCCAGGAGTTTCTTGGAATTTCCCTGGTATCTTCTGGGCCTGAGGTAGCAGGGGGACTACCTAGCTCCCCTCCCCCAGGAAGGTGTGTGTTTGTGTTTCTTTTTCTCTGGGCCCAGTATGTGGCACTAACATCAATAGCAAGTAATTATGGCCCTTTTAATATCCCCTTCCCTTTCCCCCACCACAATTTTTGTTTCCAAAGATGGACTGGTGATCCCGTTGGTGGAGCTCTCAGCAAAGCAGGTGGCATTTCACATCCCATTTGAAGTGGTGGAGAAAGTTTATCCTCCAGTGCCTGAACAGCTCCAGCTCCGAATTGCTTTTTGGAGCTTTCCTGAAAATGAAGAGGACATTCGGTGAGGCCACAGAACTGATGGTGGAGAGTGGGGTTCTGATATCCCACACAGGCTGCTAGGCTTTCTGCAGAACAAAAGAGATACTGTATTTGGGCTGTGCTGAGAGGAGGAAAGAGTGCTTGGGATTCCCTCCAAGAAGGAGTGATAATGGAGAGAGAGCCTAGGGCATTATAGCCTCTCACAGGGTTCGTAGAAAGTTATTTGCTGGGTTGTAGTAATGTCCTCTTCTTTCTCCCAGGTTGTATTCATGTTTAGCCAATGGCAGTGCAGATGAGTTCCAGCGAGGGGATCAGCTGTTCCGCATGAGGGCTGTGAAGGACCCACTGCAGATAGGTAAGGGCCCCAATGAGCCCTGTGCCAGCCTTGTTCCTCCCATCTCTTGTGACATAAAGAACCTCTGCACAAAAGTAGGGTTATTTTAAAAAAAAAGTAGGTTTATTTAAAGGCAGAGACTTAGCTCTTCACAGCTCTCCTTGACCATACCCTTCTTTCTCCCCAGGGTTCCATCTGAGTGCTACAGTGGTGCCACCGCAGATGGTCCCTCCTAAAGGGGCCTACAATGTGGCTGTGATGTTTGACCGCTGCCGGGTTACTTCCTGCAGCTGCACCTGTGGGGCTGGCGCCAAATGGTGCACCCATGTCGTGGCACTCTGTCTCTTCCGCATCCACAACGTGAGGCCCTCCCAATTTATCCTGGCCCTATCCTACGCTCCATTCCCCCCTTCTCTGCTGCATGCCTGGCCACAATGTGAGCCCCTTTGCCTCCCCTAATCTGCCCGTCTTTCCCTAGCCTCAGAAAACCTTTTCTCAGATGGTTCTGTTTTTCTTTGCTCCCTTTAGGCTTCTGCAGTCTGCCTGCGGGCCCCAGTCTCGGAGTCCCTATCTCGGCTTCAGAGAGACCAGCTTCAGAAGTTTGCTCAGTACCTTATCAGTGAGCTCCCTCAGCAGGTGAGTGAGGCTGGCACATCCTCCCCAGCTGGCTCCAAGGCTGTGTCAGCCTCTGTGTTGGGTCCAGGCTTGCTTGGATTCACCTGTGCTTTGTTCTCTCTGCCTTTGTCCCTTTCCCCTCAGATTCTCCCCACAGCCCAGCGTCTCCTAGATGAACTCCTCTCTTCCCAGTCAACAGCCATCAACACAGTGTGTGGAGCGCCAGGTGAGAAAGGAAGGCAGTAGAAAGCAAGCAAGCTGCTAATGCAGAGCAACACTAAAGTCTCCCTGAATCCAGCTGGGTGAATCCAGACACCCAGCTGACTACTGCCTGTCATCCCCAGACCCCACAGCAGGGCCCTCGGCTTCAGACCAAAGCACTTGGTATTTGGATGAGTCAACACTCACTGACAACATCAAGAAGACGCTGCACAAGTTCTGTGGCCCCTCGCCCGTGGTTTTCAGGTAGTTGGATTTCTGCATCCTGAGTCTGTTGTGGGTGGGGAACCTCTTTCAGACTGCTGACACCTGCTTTGTTCTACTAAGGCCTATGCCTCACACCTTCTCTTACCCTCACTGGCATGGTTTGTGGCACATAGATGTCACTGATGAATCCAAGAATGATGATGACCTTGTACAGTCCCAGGGTATTTCTTATCTGGGTACAGTGAGAGTCATTTTTTCCTTTGGCAGATTAGCAAGTTGAAGCAGAGAAAGATTAGGAAGTTTTGCCATGGCCATCCTTTCCCTCTGCCCCCACACTCTGTATTTTGGGTCAAGATTGCCTTTGAATGAAAGCCCTGTTGTACTGTCTGTCACCCACTTCATTACACCGCCTCTTAGTCACCATCTTCCCCACTCTTTTTGCAGCGATGTGAACTCCATGTATCTGTCTTCCACGGAGCCTCCAGCCGCTGCTGAATGGGCATGTCTGCTGCGCCCTCTGAGGGGCCGTGAGCCAGAGGGTGTCTGGAACCTGCTTAGCATCGTTCGAGAGATGTTTAAGCGGAGGGACAGCAATGCTGCTCCCTTGCTGGAAATCCTTACTGACCAGTGCCTCACCTATGAACAGGTAATGCCCCAGCGTCAGGGAGCTACAGGCCGTTCCTTCTCTTCCTTCCTCAGCTTCACTCTCCCTTTTCAGACAGGAACATGCTCTGACTTTCTGAGCTATCAGGTGTATGTCACAGCCTTCTTTGTTTCCAGATAACTGGCTGGTGGTACAGCGTGCGCACTTCAGCCTCACACAGCAGTGCCAGTGGGCATACAGGCCGTAGCAATGGGCAGTCAGAGGTGGCAGCCCATGCATGTGCAAGCATGTGTGATGAAATGGTCACACTGTGGAGGCTGGCTGTGTTGGATCCTGCCCTCAGCCCTCAGCGGTGAGTCTTCCCCCCAGGACAGCCTGGGCCCTCTCCTCCTTGAACATGGATCTGGGAAGTGCTGAGCATTGTTTCTCAGAGGCCTTCTTCCTTCCCTCGCTAATAGCTCCCACTTTCCAAAACTCCTGCCTCTTGCACTAATGACTCAAGAAGCACTTCCTCTTTCCTTTCTTCAGGGTCCCCCTATCCAGCCCCTCTTTTCCACAAGCAGTGCAGATTGCTGGTCATCTCCCAGCAGCTTCCTGTCCTTTGTTCCCACAGCCGCCGGGAACTGTGTGCGCAGCTGCGCCAGTGGCAGCTGAAGGTGATAGAGAATGTAAAGCGAGGGCAGCACAAGAAGACCCTAGAACGACTCTTCCCTGGCTTCCGGCCAGCAGTGGAAGCCTGCTACTTTAATTGGGAAGAGGCCTACCCACTTCCTGGTGTTACCTACAGCGGCACTGACCGGAAGTTGGCCTTGTGCTGGGCTCGGGCCCTGCCCCCTCGGCCAGGAGCCTCCCGTTCTGGGGGTCTGGAGGAGTCCCGGGACCGGCCCCGACCCCTTCCCGCTGAGCCAGCTGTGAGGCCCAAGGAACCTGGGGCTAAGCGCAAGGGACTGGGTGAGGGGGTCTCCTCATCACAGCGAGGTCCTCGCCGCCTCTCTGCTGAAGGGGGAGATAAGGCTTTGCATAAGATGGGTCCAGGTGGGAGCAAGGCTAAAGCACTGGGTGGGGCTGGTAGTGGGGGCAAGGGCTCAGCAGGCGGTGGGAGCAAGCGACGGCTGAGCAGTGAAGACAGCTCCCTAGAACCGGATCTGGCAGAGATGAGCCTGGATGACAGCAGTCTGGCCCTGGGTGCGGAGGCCAGCACCTTTGGTGGATTTCCTGAGAGTCCTCCACCCTGTCCTCCCCCTGTTGGCTCCAGAGGACCTTCCACCTTTCTTCCTGAGCCTCCAGATACATATGAGGAAGATGCTGGCGTGTACTTCTCCGAAGGGCCTGAACCTCCCACAGCCTCTGCTGGTCCCCCTGGCCTACTGCCTGGGGAGGTCTGTAACCGGGATGACCTCCCATCAACAGATGAGAGTGGCAGTGGCCTTCTCAAAACCAAAGAGACAACCCCTGCAGTCGGAGAGGAAGATGATGATTATCAAGCATATTACCTGAATGCCCAAGATGGTGCTGGGGGCGAGGAGGAGAAGGCTGAGGGCGGGGCTGGGGAGGAGCACGACCTCTTTGCTGGGCTGAAACCACTGGAACAGGAGAGCCGAATGGAGGTGAGGGGCCCTGGAGCCTGGGAGGGGCCCTGGGTTCTAGTTGGAAGTGTCAGGACTGTTAGTATGGCTTATAAGTCGGTAACAGGATTCCACCTGGTGCCTAGTTTGCAGTCCATTCTTGCCACTGCTTCCACATTGGAGGATTTTTACTTAAATAACTTACTGTGTCGCTCTGCTGCTTAAAACTCTTCAGTACTTTTCCATTGGCCTTAGACTAGAAATGAGGGCCCTTGGCATGACCCATGAGACTCTACTCTGACCTGTGCCAGCTTCTCCAGGGTAGGATGGCTCATTGGGACACATGCATGAAGACTGCTGCGCTCCTTCATGGCCTGTATTACAAATCAGCCTTTCTCCTGGAATGCTGTTTCCCTCACCTGGCCTGATGTGCTCTTATTCTTTCTAAGTCTCAGAAACCTTACAGACCATGTCTGAGAGAGAAAGGCACAAGGCTAGGCTCAGAATCCCCTCCGTGCCAGGTGTGGTGGCATATGCCTGTCATCCTAGCACTTGGGGGCCTAAGGCAGGAGGATCTCTAGGTCAAGGCCATCCTGGGCTACATAGTGAGACCCTGTATTAAACAAAACAAAAGATGATATTCTCTAGGAAGTCTTCCCTTAGACCATCCTTCTGCCTCAAGTCCCAGTGAGCCATCCTACCCTTTTGCTCCTCTTTGAACTTATTAATAGCTAGCATTACATGAGCTTGAATATTGGTGTGTCTCTGTAACCCAGACTGGTTTCTTGTGGTATGCCCAGGATCAGCAGAGTACCTAGCATTAATGGTCTGGCAATGTGTATACGAATGAACATGAGGACCTACCCTCAAAGTTGGGGGTCTTCAACCTGTTTGGCCCTGTTCCACTCTTCAGGTGTTATTTGCCTGTGCTGAGGCCCTACATGCCCATGGCTACAGCAATGAGGCCTCCCGCCTCACCGTGGAACTTGCCCAGGACCTGCTAGCCAACCCACCCGACCTCAAGGTAGAGCCGCCCCCTGCCAAGGTGAGAGAGACCTCCTTCCTCTACTTTCCTGGCCCCCATTCACCCCTGCTCCTGTACCCCACCCCAAGTGAGAGCCTCCTCTACCTCCACTGAGGTAAGTCAGACTCATTTGCCCACTTCCTTGTACTTTCCACTTCAGGGCAAGAAGAACAAGGTCTCCACAAGCCGTCAGACCTGGGTGGCTACCAACACCCTGACCAAGGCAGCCTTCCTGTTGACAGTGCTAAGTGAGCGTCCAGAGCACCACAACCTGGCCTTCCGAGTTGGCATGTTTGCCTTGGAGCTACAGCGGCCCCCAGCTTCTACCAAGGCCTTGGAGGTCAGAGGTTCTCTCTGAGCCTTATACCCTAATCTCTTCAGATCCTTGTGCCTTGTTCTCCACTGAAGTATAGGAGGTCTGAGTTACTTTCTGTTGCTCAGGTAAAGCTGGCATACCAGGAATCTGAGGTGGCTGCCCTGCTCAAGAAGCTCCCCTTGGGTCCCAGTGAGATGAGCACCATGCGGTGCCGGGCGGAAGAACTTCGGGAGGGCACGCTCTGTGACTATCGGCCTGTGCTGCCCCTCATGTTGGCCAGTTTCATCTTTGACGTTCTCTGTACTCCAGGTATGCCTGTCCCTACAGGAAGTGGGGGAGGAGGGAAGCTTTCTTAGAGCCCCAAGATGCTGTTGCAATCACCTATAGGACCCCCAGGTGGCTTCATGGGTACTCTGGGATGAGGGACTTGGGTTCCTTTGCATTCTTGCCTGTGGTGTTTTTATTTTTATTTTTTGAGGTAGGATCTTGCACTAGCCCAGACTGACCTGTAATTAGTCTCAGGCTGGCCTTGAATTCCCATTGATCCTCCTACCTCAGTCTTCCCAGTGCTGGGATTAAAGGCGTGTGCCACCACGCCCGGCTCTTCCTATGGTATTTTTGTATGCCTAATTTACCCCAACTTTCATCCAGTGGTTTCTCCCACGGGTTCCCGGCCCCCCAGTCGCAACTGGAATAATGAGATGCCTGGAGATGAGGAGCTGGGATTTGAAGCAGCAGTTGCTGCCTTGGGTGAGTGTCTTGAGCAAGTCCATGAGATGAGCCTAGCCCAGTGCCCGAGGGCCATGAAACCTGGGTCTGTTCCTGAGGAGCTGCAATGGGAAAGTCAGAATGACTTGTGTGAACAATTAGTTAGTGCTAATGATATAATCAAGAATTTAGGGCTGGAAGCTGGACCTGATAGAAGGAGAATCACTGTGAGTTTGAGGCCAACCTGGGACTACAGAGTGAGTTTCAGATCAGCCTGGACTAAAGTGAGACCCTACCTCAAAAAAAAAAAAAAAAAAAAAAAAAAGGATTTAGAGCAAATGTCTGCTATAAGATGGTGGGTGTTACAAGGGCAGCAAAACAGAAATCTAGGGAAAGGCCCCAAGAATTTGACAGGTTATGGATTGTGGGCTCAAATGGTCAGTAAGTTCTAGGTAGAAAAATGTTAGGAAAAATGCCATACTGAGTTGTTAACACCAGGAATGATGGTACACACCTGTTATCCCAGTACTTGGGAGGTAGAGACAGGAGAATCAGTTCAGAGTCATCCACAGCTACATAGTTAGGTTGCAGGCCAGCCTCAACAACAGTTAGATCATCTATTAAAGAAAAAAAAATCCTAGCCAGTTGTGGGTGCACATGCCTTTAATCCCAGCAGAGGTAGGAGGACTGCCTTGAGTTCAGGGCCACCCTGAGACTACATAGTGAATTCTAGATCAGCCTGGGCTAGAACAGGGACCTTACCTTGAAAAACCACACACACACACACAAACCCTAACTGGGTATGGTGGTACACGCCTTTAATCCCAGCACTTGGGGAGGCAGAGGTAGGAGGATTACTATGAGTTAGAGACCAATCTGGGACTACAGAGTAAGTTTCAGGTCAGCCTGGGCTAGAGTGAGATCCTACCTTGAAAAACCAAAAAAAAGAAAAAAAAATCCTAAATTAAAACAGCTGTAGTCAAGTCCTCATGAAAATGAGGAGCTCATCCTTCCTACAGTGATAGGTGCATGCTGTTTAGGTAGAGTGGGCCAGTGAATAGCGGACAGCTTTAGCTGGATATGATAAACAATGGGGACCTGTTTGTGATATGGGTTGGGCCAAGAGAACCCTTTACCTCATGTGCTGTGGCTGATTCTGATTTGTTTGATTTTACTGTCTTGGGAGCTATGATCACTCTTAATCTCCATGAGGCCCTCCTGACAGGCATGAAGACAACAGTGAGTGAGGCAGAACATCCCCTCCTATGTGAAGGCACACGTCGGGAGAAGGGTGACCTGGCCTTAGCACTCATGATCACTTACAAGGACGACCAGGCTAAGCTCAAGAAGGTAAGGAACTGAGGTACTTGGCTTTTTGCTAGGCAGAAAGAAAGCAAATGTCACCATTTTTCTCAGAAGTTTCCAGTATTATGAGAAAAATACCATTTTACCCCAAGAGGTAAGTAGGCAATCTTGGAGACTTCTCATAAAGAACAAGAGACCAATGGTTCTTATAGGTGTGCTTGGGCATGAGGTGGAAGAAGAGAAGCAGAGAGCATAAAGTCAATCATTCATTTATTTCAATATTTATTGAATATCAGTATGTTCAGTCCTGAGGTAAGTGTACGGAGGCTATCAAGACATGTAAGCTGGGAGGTTATCCTGTAGTTATAATTGGGGAAGGCTTCCTGAGGAGGTAGCATTAGGCTGTGTCAAGGAAGAAAGGACAGTAGAATTCAGGAGATAAAGGACATCCTGTCACTGCTTCTCTGTCCTCTAGATCTTAGACAAACTCTTGGACCGGGAGAGCCAGACGCATAAGCCACAGACACTGAGTTCGTTCTACTCATCTAGCCGCCCAGCCACAGCCAACCAGAGGTCTCCTTCAAAGCATGGGGCCCCATCGGCCCCAGGGGCACTGCAACCACTGACTTCAGGCTCTGCAGGGCCTGCTCAGCCAGGGAATGTGGCAGGGGCTGGGCCAGGCCCCACTGAGGGCTTCACAGAGAAGAATGTGCCTGGTGAGGTGGGGGCACTGGGCAGGGGGGATGAGTAATACACAGTCATGTTGGTATGCCCTTTCCTGAGCTTATCCCAGTGTTCTATTTTCTCACCCAGAAAGCTCTCCACATTCGCCCTGTGAGGGTCTCCCACCTGAGGCAGCTTTGACTCCAAGGCCTGAGGGGAAGGTTCCCAGCCGCCTGGCTCTTGGCAGTCGTGGAGGATATAATGGACGGGGCTGGGGTTCCCCTGGGCGGCCTAAAAAGAAGCACACAGGTAGGACAAGCCCATGTGATGGCATGGAGGGAAGGGGTATTACTTTTTTCTTTTTTTTTGTTTTTCGAGGTAGGGTCTCTCTCTTGCCCAGGCTGACCTGGAATTCACTATGTAGTATCAGGCTGGCCTTGAGCTCAAGGCAATTGTCTTACCTCTGCCTCCCAAGTTCAAAAACTGATTTCTAGCCAGGTATGGTGGCACACACCTTTAATCCCAGCACTCCGATTAAGGCAGAGGTAGAAGGATCACTGAGTTCTGGGCTAGAGTGAGAGAGACCCTGCCTCATAAACAAAAAGAAAAGAACAAAAACTGATTTCTGAGCCTGGCTTGTCTTGGGGGGGGCGGTGGTTAGGTATGGCCAGCATTGACAGCAGTGCCCCTGAAACAACGTCGGATAGCTCCCCCACCTTAAGCCGAAGGCCACTTCGAGGAGGCTGGGCCCCCACCTCCTGGGGTCGAGGACAAGACAGTGACAGCATTAGCAGCTCTTCCTCGGACTCCCTGGGCTCCTCATCCTCCAGTGGAAGTCGCCGGGCCAGTGCCAGTGGAGGGGCCCGGGCCAAAACAGTTGAAGTTGGCAGGTCAGTAAGAAGAAATACCTATTTGTCCGACCTAGCCCACTCTCAGAGCTACATCTCTAGTGTGATCCACCATTGTCCCCCAACATCTCTCACTTATTTTAGTCTTTCCCAGACTACCTGGATACCCATTTTGAAGAAACCCCAACCCCGTCCCTACCCCATTGCCCCCTCAGGTGTTACAAGGGCCGCCGCCCCGAGAGTCATGCCCCTCATGTACCCAATCAGCCGTCAGAGGCAGCTGCACACTTCTACTTCGAGTTGGCGAAGACCGTGCTGATCAAGGCAGGGGGCAACAGCAGCACTTCCATTTTCACACATCCATCTTCCTCAGGGGGCCACCAGGGTCCTCACCGCAACCTGCACCTTTGCGCCTTCGAGATTGGGCTTTATGCCCTTGGCCTGCACAACTTTGTTTCTCCCAACTGGCTCTCACGTACCTATTCTTCCCATGTTTCCTGGATTACAGGTAAGTCCAGTGTCCTGATTTGGATACAAAATGGGGGATAATTAGAAATAAGAGCCTTTGTGATATGAATGATCTGATGAAAAACATTATCTCCATACCCCAGTTATAACCACTGAGGTTCTCTCCTCTCCCCAAAGGGCAGGCAATGGAGATTGGCAGTGCGGCTCTGACTATACTGGTAGAATGCTGGGATGGGCATCTGACACCCCCTGAGGTTGCATCCCTGGCTGACAGAGCATCACGAGCACGAGACTCCAATATGGTGAGGGCAGCGGCAGAGCTGGCTCTAAGCTGCCTGCCTCATGCCCATGCATTGAATCCTAATGAAATCCAGCGGGCCTTGGTGCAGTGCAAGGAACAGGTATTTCTGTGTGCAATCTGGGCACCTTCTTACAATCATCTGGGCAGGGAGGTTGGGCATGGGGAACCTAAGAACCCAGCTTTTTGTCCTTTTAAAAAAAATTTGCGGGGTGTGGTGGCACACACCTTTAGTCCCAGCACTTGGGAGGCGGAGGTAGGAGGATCGCTGTGAGTTCGAGGCCACCTTGAGACTACAGAGTGAATTCCAGGTCAGCCTGGGCGAGACCCTACCTCAAAAACAAACATTTTTTTTTTTTTCAATTTCAGCGATTTTTCCCTTTTTTTTTTCTTCTTAATGTGAGATGAAGTCTCACCAAGTTGCCTAGACTACCCTTGAACTTGAAATCCTCCTCCCTTAAGTCTCCCAAGGAACTAGAACTGTAGGCACATACTACTGTAGGGGTTTAAGGGATCTAGTCTTGATTTCCAGATCCAGGAGTTTATGAAGTGTACTGAATTTCTCCTTTCATGGAGACATTTTACACATTACATGTTGAGTATCTGCAATGTTTAGGACCAGAAGTGTGCTGGGTTTTTGGGTTTTGTAGTATTTGCATACACATAAGGAATATCTTGGGGATGGGACCAAGTCTAAACATGAAGTTTCATATATATACCTTTTGCACACAGCCTGAAGGTAATCAAACACAGGGCTGTATGCATGCTATGCAAGCAAACCTACAATCCCTAGCTCTATACAATATTTTAAACAATTCTGTACATTAAAACAAGTTTCATGGCATTTTCCACTTGAAGCATTATGTTAAGTATTCAAAAGTTTTGTTGGACGCAGGCCATTAGGCTTTGCGAGTAAGCTCCTTTAACCGCTGAGCCACCTCTCCAGCCCCAAGTTTTAGATTTTGGAACATTTAAAATTCTCATATTAGAGATTCTCAACCCTTAATGTGTATTTAGTTCATCCTATTCTATTTTATCTATTGCATTTTATTATGTCTATTACATGCATCCTGTCACAGTCCTAAAGCTAGGATTATTATCACACAAAGAAATAGAGGTGTATAGTTCAGGGAACAAGATGATCACCCAGGATAGCAAACTTGGGGAAGGCCTCCAAGAGGTGAGGAGCTTTGGATGGGAGGAGCGGTTTATTTGGAGCTCAGACCATAACCTGGGTACTGACGCCTGTTGGTCAGCAAGTACGTGTTCAGTGTCTTTGTGAAGCACCTGCTGCTCTAATGCTAACTGACCTGACCTCTGGGGCCCACCCTCCACCAGCCACCTGGAGGGAGATTGGGAATGTCATCTGACACCATTCCTCAGGTAAGCCCTTTCCCCTTAACATTCTGTGCCCCTCCCTTCCAGGATAACCTGATGTTGGAGAAGGCCTGCATGGCAGTGGAAGAGGCGGCTAAGGGTGGGGGCGTGTACCCCGAAGTGTTGTTTGAGGTTGCTCACCAGTGGTTCTGGCTATATGAGCAAACAGCAGGTGGCTCATCCACAGCCCGTGAAGGGGCTGCAAGTTGTAGTGCCAGTGGGATCAGGGCAGCTGGGGAGGCTGGGAGAGGGCTGCCTGAGGGCAGAGGGGGCCCTGGGACTGAACCCGTTACAGTGGCTGCAGCAGCAGTGACAGCAGCAGCAACCGTGGTTCCAGTCATCTCAGTGGGGTCCAGTTTATATCCAGGTCCAGGACTGGGGCATGGTCACTCCCCTGGCCTGCACCCTTACACTGCTCTACAGCCCCACCTGCCCTGCAGCCCTCAGTACCTCACCCACCCAGCTCACCCTGCCCACCCCATGCCTCATATGCCCCGGCCTGCCGTCTTCCCTGTGCCCAGCTCTGCATACGCACAGGTGAGATGAGTGTTCTGCTGGAGGTGGGGCATGCGGGAGAGTACACTCTGTGAGTGTAATAGGGTTGTGCACAAATGTGGTGAGGTGGTGGGAGACTGGATGGCTAGTAGTAAGAAATAAATGTGGAGGTGCCCATTTGTATTGTGAAGGGAGAGCTGTACCCTAACTTGCCATCTTCCTTTTCTTCTTCCTCCTGTCTCTAGGGTGTGCATCCTGCATTCCTGGGGGCTCAGTACCCTTACTCAGTGACTCCTCCCTCACTTGCTGCCACTGCTGTATCTTTCCCTGTCCCTTCCATGGCTCCCATCACAGTCCATCCCTACCACACAGAGCCAGGGCTCCCACTGCCCACCAGTGTGGCCTGTGAGTTGTGGGGACAGGGAGCAGGTGAATGGAGGGGAGGCACACTGGACAGGGAGGTAGGGAGGGAATCTTCTCTGCCCCTTTGACTCTCAGTACGGCTTTTGCCCCACCCGTAGTGAGCAGTGTCCACCCAGCCTCCACGTTTCCAGCCATCCAGGGTGCCTCGCTGCCTGCCCTGACCACACAGCCAAGCCCTCTGGTGAGCGGAGGTTTTCCACCACCTGAGGAGGAGACGCACAGCCAACCTGTCAATCCCCACAGCATGCACCACCTGCACGCTGCCTACCGTGTTGGTGAGAGAAAGTCTCTACTGCCACCTGCAGCTGGGCCAGTTCTTCAGTGGACCCTTCCTTGGCTTAGCTCTTACTTCTTTACTGTGGGTCAGGACCCAGGGTGGGGTGGAAGGTATAAAGGATGTGTACCCTAATAAGTGTCTACCTTCATCCTCCAGGAATGCTGGCACTGGAGATGCTGGGTCGCCGGGCACACAACGATCACCCCAACAACTTCTCCCGCTCCCCCCCCTACACTGATGATGTCAAATGGTTGCTGGGGCTGGCAACAAAGCTGGGTAACATCTCCTCTCCCCAGGACCATTGTCCCCCCCCCCACCTGCTTTCCTTACCTTCCTATCCCAGACCTCCTTCCTAGCTCTTGCTCAGAGTTGAGGCCTTGGTCGGGTATGTGTGCGTGCGCGGGGGGCGGAAGGTTACCTCAGCTCCTGGGGTGGAGGGACGCGCTCTGCCATACCAGAGCTGAGATACAGAAGTTGGGTCCCTAGGGCAGAAGTGGCCACCCCCGTCTCATGCCCCTCCCCCTGCCCCCCAGGAGTGAACTACGTGCACCAGTTCTGTGTGGGGGCAGCCAAGGGGGTGCTGAGCCCGTTTGTGCTGCAGGAGATCATCATAGAGACGCTGCTTCGGCTGAGCCCTGCTCAGGCCCACAACCACCTCCGTGCCCCGGCCTTCCACCAGCTGGTGCAGCGCTGCCAGCAGGCGTACATGCAGGTGATAACACAGGAAGTATGGGGCAGGGTGGAGCACCTACCAGGCAGTCACGGACCAGAGCCAAGGCATGGAAGGGAGGAGGGGTTCAGTTCTGGGCTTTGCACTGAGGCTCCCCTCCACCTGTCCTCCAGTACATCCACCACCGCTTGATTCACCTGACCCCTGCCGACTACGACGACTTTGTGAATGCCATCCGCAGTGCCCGCAGCGCCTTCTGCCTGACACCCATGGGCATGATGCAGTTCAACGACATCCTGCAGAACCTCAAGCGCAGCAAGCAGACCAAGGACTTGTGGCAGCGGGTCTCTCTAGAGATGACCACCTTCTCTCCCTGAGTCTGGCCCCTCTAGGGCCCTATACAGGGACACAGGCCTGTGGCTATGGGGGCCCCTCACAAAGAGGGAGTGACTCTTGGCTGGACAGATCATCCCCACACAGTTCCCTGGTAACCCAGACCTGCAGCTGTACCTGGGCTGTAGCTTGGGACCAAGATGTCTCAGACCTTAGAAACCTAGGGCTGGGGAAAACAGCCTTGTCTGGGAGGGGGTGTTGGGTGGCCTCTGATATTTATTTGGCATTTATAAATATATAAACTCCTTTTTTACTCTATTCTGCTAAGCCTGTCCTTTTTTTTTCCTCCTTGTACAGTTAAAGAAGGGAAAACATTTGATGCTTGCTTTTAGATTTTTCTCACAGTAGGAAAGCAGACAAAACAGAAAAATAAGGATGTTTATTCAGGTTATCTGTAGCCCACAGTTAGGGCTCATACTCAGCTCTCTGAGCCACTGTCCGACCTCATCCCCATTCAATGTGAACGACATTAGGGAGGCCGGGCCACAGGTAGATCCCACTGCCTGACTGAAGGCCACAGCAAGGGTCCCTCCCATAGCCAGGTGTAGACAGATAAACTGCTGGGGATGAAGAGGGAAATCATTGCATTAATACATTCCTCTACACCCTGCCTGGACCTTCTCCTTCCCACCTCCCAGGTTCATGGATCAAAGGTACCTAGTACCATGGTATGGGGTAGTAAGGGACACCCCTTAGCCCCAGAGCTGTTGGGAAAGCAATGCCCTTCCCTTCTCAGCTATCTCAGTCCTGGGGACCACTGAGGTAGAAGGGGAGAGGGCCAGGCCAAGCAAATCCCCCTTGAGGACCCAGCTCTTAAGCTTGCCCCTCAGAGAAGCAGCAGGCTTTTTTGCTGGTAGAGGAAGGCTGGGACATCAGCCCACACTGGAATGCTGCAGTTCTTCCCGAAGCCATGAGGGGACAGGTTGGCCAAGTCGGCTTAGCAGCTTTGATAGTTCCAAATTATGGTTCCGGAAAAAGTCCGTAAGGAAAAGGCGCGACTGACAGGAGGAAAAAAAAAAAAAGTAAGAAATGAACAGGAGTGGGGTTAAGATCATTCCCCAGAGAGGGAGCAGAGTTCCCTGCCCCAGATTTCACTTACCTCTGTGTCCATGTCTGGGTATCTCCGGCCTTTGCTCTTCCCTAGACAGCGAGTCTTACCACTTTCAAGTCCCTGGCACCAAAATCCTTTATCTTCATCAAACCTGCTCAAACAAACAGGTCATCAGATGTCAGAAGAGAGATCCAAGCCCCATAAATGCATACTACCCCTCCCAGCCCGCAGGGACACATCTCTTCCAAAGAGGACAATCTGCTTCCCCATCTCTCCCAGTCATTCCTTCCCTGGGTCATGCTCTCCCACCTGAGGGTCCGTGTGTAGTTCAGAAAGGGTGTGATACCCAGGAACTTCTGGATGCTCTCCATTGAGGCTGCAGGGTTGATACGCAGCTCCTGCCCATCCACAATCAGCAACTAAAGGGATATGGATGTGGTTCCCTCTAGATTCCTAAGACTCTGGGCTGTAGGGAAGGGGGACCCCAGTGAGGGCTCTTGGGGGATTATACCTGTCCAGAGGGATAGTAAGTCAGCCAACGTTGTAGATGGGTAGAATAGTAACCGGGGACCAGACAGCGGTTCTGGAGGGAGCGCAGTACCAGAGGGGCCTGAGAGGAAGCTGAAATCACCTGGTAGAAGGTGTAATTCAGAGCAGCTGGGTCTCCATGTGCTCGCTGATGCTGAAAGACAAGGTGTAGGAACAGAAGGGACTTGTGATTTTTTTAAATTTATTTCACCTGTGTGTGTGTATGTATGGGTGTGCCAGGGCCTCTTGCCTCTACAACACCAGATGCTTGTGCTGCGTTTTGCATCTGGCTTACTTGGGTGACTTGGGACTTGAACCTAGGCTGGCAGGCTTTGGAAGCAAGTACCTTAAACTGATGATGAGCATCTTCCCAGCCCCAGGACTTGTGATCTGACGAAATTATTTTCCTCATTCTTGGTGTGGTAATAGCATAGCTACCTTCCCCAAGGGACTAGTTTAGTTTTCCCTACCCTCTTGGTAGTTACTAGCTCCTCCACCTCCCTTCAGGCCCAATATGTCCTGAGCTGTGGGCAGGCAGACCTGATACCAGGAGTAGGCCCTGTCAGCGGGGTTGGTGAGCACAGTGATGATCTTGGCTCGTGGCAGGAGGGCAGCGCCCCTCCGTGGTACAACCTCTGAGTCGAAGTAGGTGGCACTTTTTTCAAACAAGAAGTCAGTGCTGGCATTGGAAGGGACAGGGAAGAAGTCCATGTACCTAAGAATGAGCACAGAAAGAAGGCAGAGGAATTTTTAGAATGAAGGAGCAAGATGTCTGTGCTGATAGAAGCTGCAGTGGGGTTTTTGGAGAAAAAGTTTCTCTGAGAAGCACTCAAAGGGATTCCCAATCTCACCAATCAATACCCTTGTGGTAATTAGGGCCATTGAAGAACTGAATCTCCTCAAAGGTGCTGGGGCTAGGAAAACTGCTAGTCACAGCTGGGTGCAGGCTCAGGAAGAAATGAACAGCTGTGGTGCCTAAATGGAAGAGAAAGACAGGCCATTGCAGCCAAGGTCAGATGAACAGCATGAATTTGAAGAAATGAAGAAAACAATCATTCTAGGTAATAAAATCCCTTTGGCCAAACTACAGTGAGAGGTTCAGGAAAGGTTAAAATGGTGGACCTCTGCTTTGACAGTATGAGAATCACTTGTGTATATGTGTATACATACATGCATGCACATACACACACAACATATTTAGCACTAGGGATTGAACCTAGGGTTGTCACAGGTGTCACCTAGGTGTGTGAGTACTTTAACATTGAGCTGTATCCTTAAATCTCTTTGTTTTGAGATAGGGTCTCATTAAGTTGCTGAGGCTGGCCTTGAGCTTACTGTGTAGTCTGGAGCTTGAGATCCTCCTATCTTAGCCTCCCAAGTAGCTGGGATTACAGTCCTGCACAATCAGATCTGGCTATTTGTAGATCTTTTTAAAACTCCACATGTGGAGGCTGGAGGTAAACTCAGTGGTAGAGCACTTGCCTAGCACATGAAGACCCTGGGTTCAACCTCCACCCTAAAAGCAAAACAAAACAACTACACATACATGGCCAAAACTTCAAATGATGATGATTTATTTATTTTTTTCTCTAGGCAGGGTTGCACTCTAGCCCAGGCTGACCTGGAATTCACTATGTAGTCTCAGGGTGGCCAAGAACTCACGGTGATCCTCCTACCTCTGCCTCCCGAGTGATGTGGGATTAAAGGTGTGTACCACCACGCCCAGCTGTTTTTGAGAGATGGTCTCACTCTTGCCCAGGCTGACCTGGAACTCACTATGTATCCCAGACTGGCCTTGAATTCATGGTTATCCTCCCATCTCAGCCCTAATGCTGGGATTAAAGGTGAGTGCCACCATGCCTGGCCAGCCTTTTAAAAATATATTTATTTAAATTAATTTACTTGAGAGAGACAGGGTGCACCAGGGCTTCCAACCACTGCAAACAAGATGCATTTGCCATCTTGTGTATCTAGCTCATGTGGGTAACTGGGTAATCAAACCTGGATCCTTTGGCTTCACAGGCAAACACCTTAATTGCTAAGCCATCTCTTCAACTTGTTGGTTTTTCAAGGTAGGGCTTTGCTCTAACCCAGGCTGACCTGAAATTCACTATGTAGTTTCAGGCTGGCCTTGAACTCACAGCAATCTTCCTACCTCTGCCTCCCAAGTGCTGGGATTAAAGGTGTGCACCACCACGCCCTGCTTTTTTGAAACAGAATTTCACCCTATAGCCAAGAATAGCTTGGAATTCACTATGTATCCAGATTGGCCATGAACTACTTGGCTATCTCCTACCTCAGCCTCCCAAATGTTGGGATTATGGACATGAGTCATAGACTCTGTCTCAAGAGACTAGATCAACCAGGAGTAGGGGTAACAAGGGACCCTTCAGGTTTAATGCAGGGTAAGGAAAGTAGGCTAAGGACAATTTATTTACCTGTCTTCTGGGGACCCACAATGAGGAACTTAGGGAGTCGATCACAGGTTTTCTCCTTGGACCAGATATCTTTGTGCCTCTTGTCATCACAGGGATTCTGAAGATGAAGCAAGGATCTGATAAGGACTAACCTTTACTTAAACGCCAACTCCCATAGGACCTCATCAACCTGAGTTCCACCCTAACCTGCCATAGCGGGCTTCGCTCTTGAGGGAAAAGTTCAAAGTACTTTCGTGCAAGAGGGACGGGTGGAAGAGTCTGTAGACGCAGCCGTGTCCAGCACTGGAGAAAGCGCACCAGGCTCTCGAAGGTGTACAGGCCCAGCCGGTCATTTCCATAGTTGGACAGGTGAGTCATAAAGATGCTGATCTGCAAGGTGACCTTATGTTAGATTTGGAGAGCCTACCCCACCTCAGAATCAGGAGCCTCAGTCTGCAAACATTTTCGCTCAGTCTTTTAGCTCTTCCCCCCACCCCCGAGGTAGGGTCTCACTCTAGCCCAGGCTGACCTGAAATTCACTGTGTAGTCTCAGGGTGGCCTCGAACTCACAGTGATCCTCCTACCTCTGCCTCCCGAGTGCTGGGATTAGAGGCGTGCGGCACCACGCCCGGCTCTTTTAGCTCTTCTTGCCACCTTACCGGATTAAGCAGCACTGTCAGAAAGAGCTCTCCACCTCGGATGCTCCGGTCTAGTTCACGAGAGCCTCCAGGATACTCGTTGTAGAAGATTGTATGCGTGAACAGGCCACATGTCTGACGGGGGAGCACCTAAGAGGAAACGAAGACACAAGAACAGATGAGATTGGAAAGGTAGACTGGAAAGTAGACGAAGGAAAATGTCAGTCACAGGGATCTCCTGGGTTTATAGAATACAGTGTGAGGCTGGGGAGGTACCTCAGTAGTTAAAGGCCCTTGCTTTCAAGCCTGCCAGACCAGGCTTGATTCCCTAGTATCCACGTAAAGTCACATGTGCAAAGTGCCACAAGTGTCTGAAGTTAGTCTGCAGTGGCAAGAGCCAGTGGCATGCCCACACTCACTCTAATAAATAAATAAAGAAATAAAGAAAGCTTAGCCAAGCATGGTGGCATACACTTTTAATCCCAGTACTCAGGAGGCAGAGGAACACTGTGAGTTTGAGGCCAGCCTGGGCTACACTGAGAACCTACTTCAGAAAAACCAAAATAAATTAAAAAAAAGAAAGCCTAGTTTTTCATAATTTTTTAAGAAAATATTTTACTTATTTTTGTGTGAGAGAGAGAGAGAATGGGCACACCAGGGCCTTTAGCCACTGCAAATGAACTCCAGACACATGTGCTACCTTGTGCATCTGGCTTTATGTGGGTACTGGGTAATAGAACTCGGGTGCTTAGACTTTGCAGGCAAATGTCTTAAACCATTGTGCCATCTCTCCAGCCCTATTTTTCCTAATTTTTAGCTCCTATTATGTGGATGAATTTGAACTGGCAAATTAACAAATCATGTCAATGCAGGCCGAAGGCTGTGTAAGTGTAAAGTTTGATTCAAGTTTGTAGTAGGAGCCCCTCACCATGATGCCATCATGAATGAAGCCACGGCGGTAGCGGGCAGGGCGGAGATGTGGGTACTCTTCAGTGCTGGTCACCTGGATGCCCCACACAGATTTCCAGGCCTCATAGAGCTGCGTGTGGATGGGGTACACGCCCGAGTGGTGGGGGGCCACAGCATACCCCAGATCCGTGGGAATCCCATGCTCCTGGGAATGGCATAGACTCTCACCAGGACCTGGTGAGGTTTGGGGAATAGAGGGTAAAGAGGGTGGGGATGCCTCCACAGAAAGACGACTGGAAAGGGAAGGTTAAGGGTGTTTCATTAGGGGAGGATGAAAAGGAAACATTATCTTTGGGAGAAAGTATGGGAGAGATTCAAGGGTCTCACCAAAGCAAACTGTTTGTTGAGCCTCATCTGGTCAGCGAGCACAGAACGATTGTGAAACAGGTGCGGCTGCATGTGGCTCCACATGTGGGGAAACCACCAGAACTCTCTGCGGTGCCTCAGCAGCATGTCGTCCCCCGCATCCTCCTCCTCTGTCCCTGTGACCACACACTGAGAGTTAACCAAAACCAGTCAGCCCCCATGTCCCTTGTTTTGTAACAACAGTGACTATCTTCCATCCTTGGGACATCTCCGTCCCCAGCACCAAGGCCCAAGACTTTGTATGTGCCCCACTGCCAACATGCTCTCCAGCCATCCAGCTCCAGCTAAATTCAAGTCCACCACTAGCTCCTCACAGCACTCTGACCCCAAACTTCGCCCCTCTTATCCAGGGGGAACAGTGAAGAGACAGATCAAACTAAAACTGATACATGGAAGGATCAGGGTTAAGAATAAGCTCACCAGTATGGTAGAATTTGCCCGAGAAGCCCAGGTTGAAGGTGAAGTTGGGGACTATAGTCCTGAGTTTGTTCTGGGTGGTCAACAGAGCCTGAGGAGAGTAGTAGAGACATCAGAGAGGACAAAACAGGCCAGGCGTGGTGGTGCATGCCTTTAATCCCAGCACTCCAGAGGCAGAGGTAGGATCACCATGAATTTGAGGGCCCCCTGAGATTGAGTCAGCCTCGGCTAGAGCGAGACCCTACCTCAAAAAAAAAAAAAAATGACAAAGCAGATGAAGAAATGTAAGTGCCCCTCTTCTTGCCTGCACAGCGCAAAGCACAGGAGCTATGTACCTACGACAAGCTCAGAATAAAGACAGAGTCTGACAAGCCAGAAACAAATTCCAAGAAAAAACATTTAAGAGACGGCAATACTGACCTCAACATCAGCCACCTTCATGCGGGTACCTTCTTTGCCCACAAAGATGTCATCGATGTCTACTAAGATGTACCGGTCAAGGTCCAGGCAGAGGCGCTTGCCAGTGAGGTATGCAACAGCGTCAACAAAAACAAGTTTGTGGAGCCAGAAAGAAAGGCCATGGCCAAAGAGCACCCGCTGGATGCCATCATGAAGCCCTAGATCCTGCACGACAGTGGGAAGCCGGGCCCGACGCAGCACTGGTCCTGGCAGCGGGGGCTCAGCTGGCCGAAGGCTGGCAAGAAGCACCGGTTCATATGTACTGTGATTGGATTGGAAGATGGTCCAGTCCTCACCAGGCAGTGGCCCTGGCTCCAAGCGGCTGGGGCGAGTGAGATGCAGTAGGGGGGCAGAAGGATTCACTTGGTAGTCCCGGAGCCCCAAATTTGAGTGTAGAAACAGGGGAAAGCCCTTAAGTTGGGCACTGAGAAGGCTGTGCTCATGGGCTCGGAAAAAGCCAATGATGCCCACGCCATACTCCACACAGTACCGGTCTAGCAGTTCCCGACTCCAGGCATCCAAGTTGACATACTTGAGAAGGTTCTCATAAATAACCAAGACATAGCGGCCACGGGTATGATCAGTCAATGTGGGCATATCCCCTCGACCAGGTGCCAGCTCAGTGCTGTAACGAAAGCGACTAGACTCCAAGATGGCCACAATCTCCTGCCCCAGCTGAGAATATGCACTTTCCACAAACACAAGGACCACGGGTTCGGTTCGAGCTGTTTCTGGAGGCCTAGGGGGCCGAGGTGGGACTGGAGGCCGCGCAGGGCCAGGGCCAGCTGCCCCGCTGCTACTGCAGTCTCCCAAGGGCAGAGGCAGAGGTTCCTTGGCCTTGGGGTTGGTAGACACGTAGTAAGCCAGGAAGCCCATGGAGCCCAGGCTGAAAGCAATCAGCAGCAGTATGAGGCGATGCAGTTCCAGCTGCCGAGCCGGGCGTACCACCTTCCATAGCTGGAGCATGGCGGGGGGATGAGGGAGGGATGGGGACCACCTCGGGGGATGGGAGACAGGAGTTCTGTAGGCTGGAACTATTTGGGGAGGACAGAAAAATAGGACAATAGGGGAATGGATTCCCTCACGGTCAGTTCCCTGAAGAGATGGATGCAAATCCTCTTAGGCGGTACATGGGGCAGAAGGACAGCAAGGAGTAACTGGACAGAGTCCACTGGTCTCAAGTCACCATGGCCCCCTGGTCCATGCTTCAGGCTGAAAATCTAGCTCCCTCAGCAGGTGGAGCTATTCACATCAGAAGTCAGCCAGGTTTATAGATCTGTAAGAAAAAGAAATTAATGTGAAAGTCTGTCATTAATCCATTCTCCTCCTTATCCTATCTCTCACCTCCAACTCACTAGATTTATTCTAAAGAAAAAAAAAAAAAGGATCCAGGCATGGTGGATCATGCCTTTAATCCCAGAACTCAGGAGGCAGAGGTTGGAGGATCCACATGACTTTGAAGCCACCCTGAGACTACTACATAGTGCATTCCAGGTCAGCCTGGGCTAAATTGAGAATCACCTCTAAAAACCAAAACAAACAAACAAAAAAAAACAAAAAGAAAAAAAAGTGGGGTGGGAGGAGCTCCTATAGAGGAACACAAGCTGAGTCCCATACCTTAGAGTCATAACTTTTTCCATTCTTAGAATACCTAGCACAAATGTCCAAATTCTTGGTTCAAGACAGAGAAGTATACTCAAGTACTACAACTGCTTATCAAGTGCTAAAAGAGACCAAACAGCCCAGGAAGCTGCAAGTAGGTCTGCTTTGGAAGGAGCTGGCTCCCAATACTGTGACTGAGCAGCTGGCCAACGAGCAGGAGCTCTGGTTTCTCTCTAAGAACGGGATGGAAAGCTTCGGAAGTCTCGTGGCCCAACGAAACATCAGATAGGAGGAAACCCACGAGCTTGTTAATCTTCCACATCAATCAAACCCACTATCACACCCAACAGCACCAACGAATCTGCAGTCATGAGGACAGGAGGGTAGGAGAACCTGAGAGGGGAAAGGGTACTAGCTAACTGCTTGTCCTATTAGCTTCTGAAACCAAAACCTGGAGATTTTCCTTTCCACTGCCTGAGAAAATTTTTCTAACCCTTACCCTTCACCTCATCTGCGCCAGAATTGTGTGGCCCCAGAGCAGACCGTGTTACTAGCACCCAAGAAAGTCAGAAAACTAAGTCTACAGTCTCTTTCTGTCCATGCCAGTTCTCTTTCCTACAGTCACCAAGGTGGTATTACGTTCTTATTCCAGAATAGCACAGACAGGTCCAAGTTAGCCTGGAATTACAGGAAGGACTGAGTCCAGTTACAGAACAGAGTGACAGATAACAGCAGCGGAAGTTTATATCATACCAGTCAATGAGAAAGAGTAACACAGTGTGATCAGAAAACAGGTTTAAGAAAAAAAGAAAAATACATTATATACATGCATGAAAATGTCAGAAATGGAAAAAATTAAATTTAAAAAAGAGAGCTGGGTGTGGTGACGCACACCTTTAATCCCAGCACTTGGGAGGCAGAGGTAGGAGGATCGCTGAGAGTTCAAAGCCACTCTGAGTGAATTCCAGGTCATCCTGAGCTAGAATGAGATCCTACCTCAAAAAAAGAAAAAAAAAAGAATTTTTTTTTTTTTTTGGTCAGGCATGGTGGCACACACCTTTAATCTGGAAGACAGAGGTAGGAGGATCGTCACGAGTTTGAGGCCACCTTGAGACTACATAGTGAATTCCAGGTCAGCCTGGGCTAGAGTGACTCTACTTCTGAAAAACAAAAACAAAAATAAAAATAAATTTTTTGTTTGTTTTTTGAGGTAGGGTCTAGGCTGGTATCAAACGCCGAGCCATCCTGCCTCAGCCTCTGAGTGCTGAGACTAAAGGCACTACACCTGTCTGTAAAAAGAAATAAATGTCCTAAAAATGAAAAAGAGAAAATATTCTGGATACATTAAAAAAATAAAAAAGTGCTGGGCGTGGTGGGGCATGCCTTTAATCCCAGCACTTGGGAGGCATAGGCAGGAGGATTGCTGTGAGTTCGAGGCTACCCTGAGACTACATTGTGAATTTCAGGTCAGCCTGGGCTAGAGGGAGACCCTACCTCGAAAAACAAAAACAAAACAAAACAAAAGTTTCAAGCCAGGCATGGTGGTGCACACCTTTAATCCCAGCACTTGGGAGGCAGAGGTAGGAGGATCACTGTTGAGTTCGAGGCCACCCTGACACTACACATAGTGAATTCCAGGTCAGCCTGAACTAGAGTGAGACTCTACCTCAAAAAACAAAACAAAACAAAACAAAACAACAAAAAAGGTTCAAAGAGACCTAACTCGGAGCTTTCTTTCTTTTTTTTTCTGTTTATTTTTATTTATTTATTTGAGAGTGACAGAGAGAGAATGGGCGTGCCAGGGCCTCCAGCCACTGCTAATGAACTCCAGATGCATGTGTCACCTTGTGCATCTGGCTTATGTGGGTCCTGGGGAATTGAGCCTTGAACTGGGGTCTTTAGGCTTCAAAGGGAAGCGTTTAAAAACTAAGCCATCTCTTCAGCCCTATTTTTTTCTTAAATAGACTGCTTCTACAAGCTTCACAGTCACTCTTTATCTTAGCTACTCCTACTAAGCCCTGTGGCTGACAATCCCAGTACACACACCTCAGTGATGAAAAGGGAGAGACAGCCTTTTAGAATTCAGACAGAAGATGGAAGAAGAGCTCAGCTTTGGCCTGGGTACAACTAGTTGACAGGAGAGCAGGGAGAGAGTGTAAACACCGTGATGGGGCTAGAGTCATAGATCAGTGGCAAAGCACACAGCATGCATGAGGCTCTTGAGTTCAGTCTGAGAGAAGGAGAGACAGACAGACAGACAGCACTGAATTCTAAGAATCAGAGGAAACTTTAGGGACTCACAGTAGTGAGAAGTCACCAAGGGCAAGATGGTATCTGGGGCTCCATCACTTACGTTAGTAATAGTTAATATTTGTTGAGAGCGTACTACTAGTCAGACATTTTTCCAGGAGCTTTACAGATGGCCTTCAGCTGATGCTTCATTAAAGAGAGCAAATGATAAACACTGAGCATAAACTGTACTTCACAGTGTTTTGTGTTCGGTTTTTAGTGCTGGGGATGACCTTCTGGGTTTTGCACATGCCAGGCTAGTATTCTATTATCCCGCACCTTGAACTTTTATCTTTTCCCCGGCTACTGGGATGGACAGTGGGATACTCCCATGTGATGCCAAGCAATGAAGAGCAGCTCCCAGTTAGCCACACAACCAGGTTAAACGACTGACACTCTACAAGTGCACTGTGTTGCTAGGCTATCATGCTCAGTAGGTTAAGTTTGTTAGGATGTACATCAGAAAGTATCCGTATTTGGGTGCCGGGCGTGGTGGCGCACGCCTTTAATCCCAGCACTTGGGAGGCAGAGGTAGGAGGATCGCCAAGAGTTCGAAGCCACCCTGAGACTACATACTGAATTCCAGGTCAGCCTGGACCAGTATGAGACCCTACCTCGAAAAAAAAAAAGAAGTATCCGTATTTGGGCTGGAGAGATGGCTTAATGGTTAAAAAGGTGCTTTCTAGCAAAGCCTGACTGCTTGGGTTCAATTCCCCAGTACCCATGTAAAGCCAGATGTACGTAGCGGCACATGCACCTGGAGTTCATTTTCATATATATATATTTTTTTTGGTTTTTCGAGGTATGGTCTCACTCTAGTCCAGGCTGAGCTGGAATTAACAATGTAGTCTCAGGGTGGCCTTGAACTCATGGCCATCCTCCTACATGTGCTTCCTGAGTGCTGGGATTAAAGGCATGTGCCACCACGCCTGACATGTATTTTTTTTTAAAAGGAAGTATCCAGTTGATTTTCATACCAGCTCTAAGAGGTAGGAAAAACCCAGGTGTCATGCTCATTCCCATTTTGCCCATGAATAATTTGAGATTCAAAGAAGTTCACTAACTTGCCCAGGATCACACAGCTCAGGCGGTGGAGGAACTGGGATTCAAAGGTCAGGCCTGTCAGGTTCCAGAGCACGGTTCTGTTAACCACTGCATTTTAGCTTCATACCTAGAGAAGACAGCAACATTCAGGGAAAGGGGTCATGGGAGAGCTACTGGGGCCGGGCGGCGGGCGCGGGGGGGCAGGATGGTAAATACTGGAAGAGGAACATGTGTTGTCACAGTGAGAAGTTTCTCAAGGGTCATCGGACAAACCGGACAGCAAATATGAGTGAGGGCTGAGCGTCTGTGGGCCCGCCAGCTGGAAAGCCAGCAGAGCTGATGCCATGGGTATGGAAAGGTGGTACCCGAGCGGGGACGTGGCCTCCAGGGTGGAGAGACCCTGTAAACCCGCGGTCGCTGGTGGAGCTGAACGCACTGGCAGGGGCATCAACGGGGGTGGTGGTGGGGGGGAACGGGACACTGGGGGGCGCAGAGAGGCGAGGGGACTGCGGTGACATCTAGGCAGGCAGCGGGGCGGGCAGGAGGGGGCCCCAGGCGTTGGGTGGCGAACCGGAGAGGAGGAGACAAGTGCGGGAGGGTAGTGGACCGGGACCCCCCTCAACTCCCCAGGGCGGGGGGGGGGGCATCTCGCTGGGCCGTACCGCCCTGGACGCCGACCCTGTGGGTAGTTTCGGTGGCGGGCACTCACGGGGTTACTGTGATGGAGAGAGACCCCCGAGGGTCACTGTGGAGGGAGGCAGCGGCTCACCCGGCCGAGTGGGCGGCGTCCCCGCGGTCCCCGGGCTCGGCCGCCGCGTCCCGGGGCTGCCGGGCTCCCGTGCTGTCGAGGCCTCCTCCTCGGGCCGCGGCGCGGCGGCTCCGCCATCTCCCAAGCGAACGCTCCGGGCCGCAGCCGGACCCGACTACCGCTGCCGCCGCGGGGGGTGGGGGGAAAGAGCCGGCGCGCAGCCGGCCGCTCGGGGAGGGACGGAAGTCCCCACCCGGCTCCGAGCGTCGCCGGCCCACGGCCGTCCGCGGTGCACCGCCGGGCACCTCGCGTCTCCCCGACGCGGCCGGCTGCACGCGTCCACCCGCCGAAGCGGACCCCCCCACGCCTCCACGCAGGGTGGCACAGTCCGCCGAGCGTCAGGCGCCGACACTCGCGAGCAGGGGCGGGCCGAGCTGGTCCACTCTGCCCCACGCAGGGGGGGGGGGGAGGAGGCGGGGCCAGCCAGGAAGGGGGCGGGGCCAAGCCATCACTCCCACCACTAAGGAGCTCACTTCCTCCCTCCTGTTTCCCAGGCGGTCCCTGGGAGCGCTTGGAGACTTCCAGCTTATGAGCAAGTTTTTCTTCCAAGGGCCCAAAGACAGTGGGTAAAGATGCTGGGGCTCCGTCTGAAGCCGATAGAAGCCAAACACCCCTGGCCATTAAGTCTCCCCACAACAGTTAACACAATGGACTGTTTAAAGGTTATTTTATTAAATATCTTCAAGGTTTCATTGTAACAAAGCTATGGTCTACCAACATTCAGAACAAACACTATTTTTTTTAAATTATTTCTATGTCATCATGCAAAAATTCTGCATCAAATGCCTTCCATTTCCTGTTTAAAAGGTGATTTTTTTTTTAAATAGTCTATTGTCTATAGATGCTGACATTAGCCCCAGAAGAGGAGTAAGAATGCTAAGAAGTGGGGCTTGGAGCAGCCATATGAAGCTATGGGTCTCAATGAACTCTAAGACCATTTATTTTTGTCTTCAAGCCAGCAAAACCAAAACTCTGTGGTGAAGGTACTGCGAGCTGGCACTGCAGGCTGCAGGGCAGGAAGGGGTTAGGTAGGGTGTAGGGTTTGGGGCATGCATGGGGGTGCTTAAGGAACCTGGCTAAATCCAAGCTCCAGCACCCATGAGTTTGTCCTCTTCTTAGCTTGTTCCAAAGCCTGTAGTTCTGACTCTTGTCCAGCTCCTGTGTATGCCTCCTGAAGGTTGTCCAGGAAGCTGTCATCTACCCACCTTTTCCCCCAAGTGCAGACAGCTGTGCTGATAATAATACGCACACTTTTTTAGAGGGTGAAACCAAAGCTGTGGCCAGTTGCTCCTTCATTGTCTTCTCTGTTACCTGCTGAGGGTACAGATCTTTTCCTCCTGGAATGGCACTCCATGAGCACAGAGAGGGACAATGAATGTAGGAGCCTTGGCTCTGGACACCTTTTTTTTTGGGGGGGGGAGGGTACATGCAGGTGAGGGGTGATGCCCATGCAGATTGTCCAGCAGAAAAGTCTATACTTCAGTTGGTCAGTAAAGAGGCCTCTTGAGAGAGGACACTTCTTAGCAGAGCAGTCAGTTCAATCTCAAAGACAGGGAAAGAGATGGACGTGCAGCAAGGAAAGAAGGGAGGCGGCCCCGAGGGCAGCCTGAATGCATAGAAACTACCACCACCTCTTATCCCACTGCCTCACTCCTCCCATCCCACAGGGGCACTTGGCAGAGGGGCCAGGCCCAGATGAGGGTCAGCATGGGGACCACCACCGTGAAAATGCAAGACAAAGATGGTCCAGATCAGCACAGAAACAGAACTGCCAGAGGTGGCGAGAGGAGCCCTGGCTCTCTCCTTGCTAAGAAAACAAACACGAAGCAAAGCAGCAACCCTTTCCCCTTCCCAACTGCAGGAATCAGGCCTCAGGAACAGGGCCCACGTGCATTGTGCATCCCATAGAAATGGATGAGTGAGTGAGTGCACGTCAGATTAACATGAGTTCTCTCATTGGCTTCATAGTGGACGCACTTCTGCAGCACCAATTCTCTTCCTTTCTACACGAACTGGAACGGTACAGCAAAGTCTGGGCCCTCAGTCCTGAGGCCCCTGCTTCTCAGTGGTCTCCACAGTAGGCTGGCGGCTCTGCGCTCTCTCCTAAGTAAGTCTGATGGCCACAGTGTTTTCATCAGCTTCATTCTAGGTGCCTGTGCATGTTCTGAAGAAGTCCACTGTTAGATCTGGGGCAAGCAGGCCACCTCAGGGGCTGCAGTCACACCATGGCCTCCCCATAGCTCCGTCAGAGCCCTTGCCTGGTCCCCCTGAGTCCATGGGGGCCTGAGGCTGAGCTCACCTCTTGAGGGCTGGTGGGTAAGCCCACTGTTCATGCCAGGATGGGCGTCACACAAACTCCTGCCTTCTTGCCAGCCCAAGGGCTATCGATGGTTTTAAAACGCTTCATGGTACGAATTTCTTTTTTTTTTTTAAACAATCTTTTTTCTGTTTTTTTTTTTCTTTAAATGTAAAAAACACCTCGGTACAGCAGAGACAGACACGAAGGGCGGGCGGGAGGGCTGCATGCAGGGGCGTGCATTGGCTGCTGCCGCTTTGTAATTTAATTGTTTTAAACCTCAAACGAACAGGACTGCCGCTGTCACTCAGGCCCTCCAGAGCCACTGGCTGCGAAGGTTCGACCTCCAGCTGGAATCTCCTAATGCCCCTGTCAAACAGGACAGAAGGTGGTAACAAAACAGAGGACAGTGAGCACACAGATGACTTCCTGGGATTTTAGCACAGCACGCATGGCTGAGTCTCCCTGAGAAGGTAGGGCATGGGGGAGAGGCTAATGTTAAAATATAGCATTGTCTCATATTCGAGCACCTATTATGGGTTTACATTATCGTATGCCACTTAATCTTCACTCCTACAAGGAAGTAGGCATCATTTCCCCCTCTTTTTGACAACCAAGGAAACTGAGGTATAGCAAGGGGCAGTCTGCATGCAACCAATCAATTTGGACTCCTGGCATCTGATTTTAGAACACAACGTATTATACATTAAACTGCCCAGTCTTTGGACTTTCTTTTTTCTTTCTTTCTTTTGGATACTTTGTTTGTTTTCATTTTTTGTTTTTCGAGGTAGGGTCTCACTCTGGTTCAGGCTGACCTGGAATTCACTATGTAGTCTCAGGGTGGCCTCGAACTCGGCAATCCTCCTACCTCTGCCTCCCGAGTGCTGGGATTAAAGGTGTGTACCACCATGCCCAGCTTGGATTTCTGAGGTAGGGTTTCGCTCTAGCCCAGGCTGACCTGGAATTCACTATGTAGTCTCAGGTTGGCCTTCCCTAGTGCTGGGATTAAAGGCATGTGCCACCATGCCCAGTTTTTGCTTTTTTCTTGGATGTTCCGTACTTCCTCCCAGAGTACTACCTTCTAGCCTTCTTTCTTGTCTGGCTTGACCTGCCCCAAGCCCCACCAGGCCCTCCTCCCCCACCAAGTGCACCTGTGGCTGAGCTCACTGCAGCGGTGCGGCAGGGGCCCCTGAGCAGTGATAGTGGACATTGAGCCACTTGCCATCCCGGCGGTGCCAGACCCGGGTCTCCTCTGACTGGCTGGTGCGAGGCCGACCCTGCCCATCGATGTACTGGGTTAGCCGGATGTAGGCGATGCAAGCTGCGTCCTCCCCAATCACGTGGACATGTGGGTTTAAGATGGTGGTATGGATGGGCTTGCTGTTCTTGGACAGGACTGTAGGGGGCAGGGAAGGGGAGGCAGTCGGGTGTCAGGCGTGGGCAAAGGCATTTTCCTCCCAGCCTGCACTTTCCATCTCGCCCTCCCTCCAGCAGCCATTGCTAGAAACCCCGAGTCCCTCCAACATACCCTCCAGGTCAGGATGCCACATTTCATTAGTTTAATCCAAAACAAAGAGAAACACGGGTGATAATAGTAATAGCAGCTGCTCTTGTAATCAGACATTGTGCGGGAGGAGGGGTTACATGCAGGAGCTGTATTTCTTCATTAACATTTTATTTATTATAAGGAGGAAATAGGTTCAAGGAGATCAAGTAATTTGTCCAAATCAATTATTTAAACTCAGGACTATGTGGCTCTAATAAAAGCCTATGGTTAAAAATAAAATAAAACAAAGAATATAGTTTTTCCACTCAGGCTAATGTTTAGCTTTCATCAGGTTGGTTTCTCCTTCACTAAGGCTGCAGAGCAAATCATGAACTCAAAAATATTCATCATCACGATTTGTGGCTTAAAAAGAAAGGGCACAAAAGTTAAAATCACCAAAACACCCTGCTTAGGATCTCCCCTGAGTCTCCAGTATCCTCTGGGGGAAAAGCAAAGGAACTTGAACTGCCCGTTATCAGCTGTGACACACACGGTGATGCTTTTATTCAGATTCATGCTTTAGTTCATTCCAGCGTTACACAGAGACTGCAGGAGACCGTCCTTGGAACTGACATAAGTTCTGTTTCTAGCTAATATCATTACTTAGAAGGTAGGAGTCAGTGTGTGGGGGGTGGGAATAACCATGAGAAAACTCAGGGCAGAATAGGAAACACCCAGGATAAAATGGGCAAGAGGAGAAAACATGGAGGAGTAAGGGTCTCAGACTGGAGAAAGATGGGAGGGTGTGATGATTCAATTCCTTATCCTCCCCACCACTAGCAAGAACTATCTAGAACATGTATACACCCCCCACACACCCAGGATGCTTGCTTCCCTCAAGGTCCAGGAGGATCCTAGCCATATTTGTTGTTGTTGTTGTTTTTGAGGTAGGGTCTTACTCTAGCCCAGGCTGACCTGGAATTCACTATGTAGTCTCAGGCTTGCCTAGAACTCACGGAGATCCTCCTACCTCTGCCTCCCAAGTGCTGGGATTAAAGGTGTGCGCCACCACACCCAGTCCTAGCCACAATTTCTGACCTCGCTTGTACATTCTTACTCTGGTCTTAATTCCCTTCAATGTGAAACCTTCAACCACAGACTTTCATTATTACTTGCAGAGACCATCTCAACTTAATCTTGCAAGGTTTGCAAATCTGTCTTGGAGAGGGGTGATGCTTTAAGAAATACAGTGACCCTAACTGTGGTGATAACTCCGTCTGGACACGGCAGGAGAATGAATGGACACTTGGCTCTGGAGCAGTGTGACAGTTTAAGACCAGCAGGGCACACAGACCAGCAGGACATAAGGAGGCAAGCGTACAGAGCAGGATGCAGCAGGAAGGTCAAATAAGGGGGGGAATGGGCAATGGGTGAGGTGGGTTAGAGACACAGACAAAGAGGGTGAAGGGGCAGGCAGGAGTATATCAGCAGCACGAACCCACTCACGATTCTCAAAGTAAAACTTATGGAAATCCATCCCCTCTACGAGGTTACCAAGGGCCTCAGGCTCGAAGGAAGTGAGGCCTGGGTCACAAATCTTCCTGCAGAAAGAAAAAGGAGAAAAGAAAGAAAAAAAAAAAGACACCAGTTTGTCAGGTCTCTATGGCAGTCATGTTTTTCTTATCAATGATGTTTATCCCATAGGAAGTTAGCTATGGGCCATGCTGGATATGAGAGCTACAATCTTTGGGGTCTGCCTATTGTGCCACTCAGTCCTGCTCTTTTGGTCCGGTATCAGAATGACAGGGCAGGCTCAGTCACAGGGAATTTACCTGAGAGGGCTCCCAGCCTAACTCAGACATGACTCAAGGCCCTGCCTGCAATCTTTCTCTAAGGGTCCCAGATGCATTTTAGAAACAGAGATAGCCTTGAGAGATGACCAACCATCTCAAGGTAATGGGTCTTTACTCACGTGTAGGCCTCAAAGTCCCCATTGTTGATGGCTTCAATCAACTGTTCTGTGATCTTAATGATTTCCTGTTTTCGCACTGTGAGGGAAAAAAAAATTTTCACCAATTTACCTGCTGGCAATCTTCCAAGAGACGAAAGAGCCATCCTTGTGATCTGTCAAAGACATCCCCCCTCTGTCTTTATGAATCTCTGTAGGAGGAGTGAACCCACCCTTCTCTCCAAACCATGTGCCACCTGGCAGGACAATGCTCACTTCTTTTCAAAGCCCACCCACTAGTTACAGATCTGTGGTCTTTTCTGGCCCCTCCATCAACAATTAGGTTGAAGAAAATCCCCTTGCTTTTAACAGCGGGGCGGGCGGGGGAGGGGGGCTGTATTATCATGAATGCTCCAGCCAGAGCCTGTGTGTCCCGTCTCCAGCAGATCAGTTTCTCTGAGAAGTAGCTCCTGATATGGCCGTTCCCCACCTCCCTCCGCTTACTTCTCTCACTGGAAGGGGCTCAGTCAGGTCTCAGTTCCCACACTCTTAAACTCTTATTTAGTGACCCAGAACTTAGCTCTGGGCACTGGCCTGAGAGCAGAATCTAGCTACAGCGTTGAACAGAATCCTAGGGCAGATGTTTAATGCTCTTTAACCTGCTCATCTCCTTCAATGGGACTTTTCTGGGATCAAAGACCTTGGAACTGTTAAAAAAAAAAAAAAAAAAAAAAAAGAAGAAGCCTCTGGCAGCCTCTCACCAGAGAGGTGGTTCCATTTACCCTGAACAAGTCTTAGAAAAGCTATTCAATCTCATACCAGCTTTCATGCCAGGAAATGTCCCTGAGGAAAACCAAGACGAGGCTCACACTGAAAAAGGAGGGTAAAGCTGGCGCCCTCAGCACCTCCTTTCCCATCCCATTCCAAGCCAAAGGACAGCCGGTGACATCCCGCTTTCGGGCAAGCTCCCTCACAGACAGCGCCACCACTAGCAGCAGTTGGGGCGAGCTCGGAACGAGGCTCAGGCTAACCCTGACTGGATTTGGAACCCCAGGCCAGTCCAGGCCACAAGCCTTTCCTTACAGGAGCAAGAGGCTGCAAGACACATGCGAGCATTAGAACAGCACCAGCGTGGAACTGCTGGGCTGACAGAGCCGAGGGGCAGGGCTGGAGCGGGCAGCATGGCCAAAGCTGTAGCCGGAAAGGGGACCCCACAGTCATCCCCACTGGGTCACGGTTCTGGGCAAGCAGACAGCAGGTTAGGGGGAACCAATGAGCTCTATTCCCTTTCTAAAGCAAGCAAGCAGGTATGTGCGCCCCAACCCTGCCAAACCCCTCTGGAGGACCTGACTGGGGCCCTGTGGGTGAGGAGGATTTTGTTTAGAAACTTACAAGGATAGATAGTGGGAGGAAAAGGCACTCTTTAACACAGAACTAAAAATATAAACGAACTTCCTGCCAGTTTCAGGTAGACACTTAACCTCATTTTTTAAAATTACGATGCTTTAGAGTAGGTGCCTTTCCTCCCCCAGTACAGAAAGGAACTGAAGCTCTGGGGAGCTAAGGTAACAGGTAATAAAGCTTTTTTTTTTTTTTTTTTTTTTTTTTTTGAGACAGGCTGGTCTTGAACTTGTGATACTTCAGCCTCAGACTCCCGAGTGGCGGAGTACAGGCGTGTATTACCACACTGGGCTAGCACAGCTGAGATTTAAACAGGTCGCTCTCACCCATGCTCTTAATGCGGGTTAAGCCTGGGGGAAAATTACAACATCACACAGCACTTCGGCTGTTGTAGCTCACCACTGTACCCACTTCCCACCCTCATGGATTTGATTCCTTTATTGGTTTTCCTAGCTGCTGCCAAGGAGAGGCCTGCTAGACTTCCCAGTAGCTTTCTACTCCCTCCCTCCATTCCCATGTTTTTCCATCTTCTCTCCTGGTATTGCTTTGGGTTCTAAAGTCAGGGCCCTGCCTGGTATTAACAGTGCCTGTGGCAGTTGCCCTCACCCCTTGGCAGAGGCCATGCCCCTTAAGCTGAATGACATAGGCGGCTGGGCTAGGCTGATAGTTCTTGGGGTGGGGACGCCTGAGGTGCTTTAGGATAAAGCCAGGGAGCTGGAAGCCAGAATGTGCCTCCCCTCACACTTACTGGCTGAGGAGCAGAGAGAAGGCTGGGGCTGCATGCCTGCAGAGGGGGCTGTTCTGTCCCGGGAGCTCCGTCCTTCAGGCATCGAGCTGCCATTCCCAGTGCGGAGCGGGGCAGCTAGCCAGCCAGGGCAGGGCAGGGCAAGGCAGAGCAGCCAAAACAAACAGAATAAGGCAGGTGAGCGAGCAAGCCGGACAGGACCCAAGCCCGTGGCACTGCGGAGCCGGGGCGAGGCGATGCCTGGGGCTGCTGTGGACGCTGGGCCACATCCCACGCCGCTGCCTCTGCCAGAGAGGCCTCTCAGGCGGAAGCACCGGGAAGGTGCACAGACCTGGGGTTACAGCTTCCAGAGAAGCCTTACAACAGCCTGTACAAGGACCCCTGCTCCTGGGGAAGATGTTTGGGGGAAAAGGGCCAGACCATGAGGCCAAGCGCCCAGCAGTGAAGGGGCCTCCTCCTCTGCCAGCACCCATCACCAGAACTGAACTGACCTAACCTCATTCCCAGCAGCCCTGGTGGTACTTATATTCCTACCACCTTACACGTATTTGCCTTCAATATTTTAAGTTTTTTTTTTTTTTTTAAGGCAGGGTCTCACTCTAGCCCAAGCTGACCTGGAACTCAGTCTGTCATTCCAGGCTGGCCTTGAACTCACAGCGATCATCCTACCTCTGCCTCCCAAGTGCTGAGATTAAAGGCGTGCACCACCACACCCAGACACTTTCAATGTTTTTGATTCCCAAAGATTTGGTGCCCCTTATTGCCTGTGGGTGTGCACACAGTACTGTCCTAAAACACCTTCTGTCTTTTCTTTTTTTTTTTTTTTTTTTTTGGTTTTTCGAGGTAGGGTTTCACTCTAGCCCAGGCTGACCTGGAATTCACTATGTAGTCTCAGGGTGGCCTCGAACTCACGGCAATCCTCCTACCTCTGCCTCCCGAGTGCTGGGATTAAAGGCGTGCGCCACCACGCCCGGCTCCCTTCTGTCTTTTCTGATGGCCTAGCTAGAAGTCATTTATTGAAGACAAAGAGGTCAGTTCCAGGAGGCCAATCCAAACAGGAAAACTGCTATTGGTCTGGCCAATCATGTCCCCTACAGCCCTTGGCACTCTGGTTAGCCCCAAACTTAGGTTGACGGTCCTCATGGACCTGCAAAGGCAGGCAAAGATACCAGATCAGTTCTGACTCCATCATTCCCGGCCAGACCTCAGGACTAGAGTGGCCAGTTCATCCCAGTGAGCCCAAACTGTCCTAGATGTTTTTAAAAATATTTTTTAATTATATTTTATTTGAGAGAAAGAGGCAGAGAAAGAATGGGCGCACCAGGGCCTCTAGCCACTGCAAATGAATTCCAGAAGCATGCGCCCCCTTGTGCATCTGGCTTATGTGGGTACTGGGGAATCGAACCCATGTCCTTAGACTTCTCAGGCAAGTGCCTTAACCGCTAAGCCATCTCTCCAGCCCTGTTTTTTTTTGTTTTTCGTTTGGTTTGGTTTTTCAAGGTAGGGTTTCACTCTAGCCCAGGCTGACCTGGAATTCACTATGTAGACTCAGGGTGGCCTCAAACACAAGGCAATCCTTCTACCTCTGCCTCCCAAGTGTTGGGATTAAAGGCGTGTGCCGCCACACCCAGCTGTTATTTTATTTTGTGTGTACACGTGTGTGTGTTATGACACTGAGGATTAAACCCAGGCCTTGAACATGCCACAAAAGTGTTCTACCACTGATCTACACCCCTACCATTTGTTCCAGGTTTAAAACTCAAGAGTACTACATCCTAGGAATTGCCTTCTTCCTGAGAAAACCAGAAAGACTGGTCACCCTGTTCCTGCAGGGACATGAGATGCATATGCTCTGAGTACTCCACCGTTGTCAGTGACAGCAACCACTCTCTGAAGTAAGCTACTCTATACTTGGGTTAAAGAGGAGAGGCCGCTTGCCCAGCCCAGCCTAGCAACATCAGATGGGGGCCTTGTGTCTCAGCCCATGGAGAGGAGCTATATGCCAAACCCTCTCCTGTGGTGTAAAAAGTCACCAACACCACCCTCCACCCCCGCCACTTTTGGGGACAGAAAAGGCAGATGCTCCATTAGTGCTAAGGTACCTGGGTCACAGCCTGGGCTTCTTCTCCAAGGGCCAGCACCTACCTTTGAGGTCTTCATCTTCTGTAGTGGTGTTGCAACTCTCTGTGGAGCCCTGAAAGAACACGTATGCTCAGGCCCTTGGAAGTTTGGAGGTCCAAGAACAAAAGCAGAGCATGAGTTCCTACGAGAAGAATCACAGAAGCTTCCAGTTCCAGCCTTACTCTCTGACTTGGAAAATTCTAGGTTCTCAAATGCCCTTCCCTAGGCTTCTCCAATTCAAATGCCACCACTTACCTACCCACTCACTCACCTACTCACTTGCCTACTTACTTAACCTACCTACTGACTCACCTACTCACTTACCCACCCACCCACTCACCCACTTACTTACCTACTTACTCTCTTAACTACCCACTTACCTACTCACCCACCTACTTACTCACTTGCCTCCTCACTCACTTAGCTAAACCCTGGAACCATCTTTTGTTGTTGTTGTTCTTGTTTTTCAAGGTAAGGTCTTAACTCTAGGCCAGGCTGACCTGGAATTCACTATGTAGTCTCAGGCTGGCCTTGAACTCATGGCTATCCTCCTACCTGTGCCACCACACCTGGCCTGGAACCATTCTTAATTCTTCTCTCTTATATCCCCATTAGCCAATCTAAAATAAAATCTGTAATTCTACCTCCGATGTAAATCCCACATCTTCTCTTTAAAAGCACAACCATGCCGGGCGTGGTGGTGCACGCCTTTAATCCCAGCACTCGAGAGGCAGAGGTAGGAGGATTGCCGTGAGTTCGAGGCCATCCTGAGACTACAGAGTGAATTCCAGGTCAGCTTGGGCTAGAATGAGACCCTACCTCAAAAAACAGAAAAACAAAATAAAAAAATTAAAAATTAAAAAAATAAATAAATAAAAGCACAAACCACCATCTGTCCAAGTTATCAACCCATTGCACATGAATCTCTAACATAGCTTACAGGTCTCCTTATTTCCATTCTTGCTTCCTCCCTCAAATTCTTGCCTATAATGCGGTCACAGTGATCCTATAATACAAATGTGATTATACTTCTCCTCTGCTAAGAATTGCCAATAGCTTCTCTTTGCTACTGGAACAAATGTAAATCCTTATTGAAAGACTAGCCTGCTTCCCCAACCTCATGACCCTCCCACCTAGCTCTGGACTCTGCTCATCAAGCCCAGTTCTGCTTGCTCCTTGCAGCCCTTACCTAGGCCAAGCCTGAACATTTATAGTTCAATATGCCTACGGCACTTTGCCTGGCAGCCTCCTTCCACTAATGTTTAGTTTCTAGCTGGGATATCTGTACCACAGTGGCCATTCCCTAACCACTTAATTAAAGACCCTGTTCATTCTGTCTCTAGGTAGTACTGCCTCCCCCCCCCCCCAAGAGCACTTATCACTATTAGATTTTGGGTTTTACCTTATTTGATTACTGGTTTCTTATGCCTTACCTCCTTACCCCTGCCTGCCACCATGCCATCTCCATGGACAGGAAATTTGTCTAATCATCTCTGTAGAGTTTTGGGTGGTGGGGCCCAATACATATGCACTAATATTTGTAAAAATAGGGGAGCATAGCCAGACGTGGTGGTGCACACCTTTAACCTCAGTGCTCAGGAGGCAGAGGTAGGAGCATCACTGTGAGTTCAAGGCCAGTATGAGATTACATAGTGAATTCAGGTTAGCCTGGGCTAGATGAAACCCTACTTCAAAAAAATGTATGCATATATACATATATGCACGTAATGTACGTAGTAAAGGGCAATGTTACAAGTTCTGGTTATATATATATTTTTTCTAGGTAGGGTCTCACTTCTAGGTCAGGTTGACCTAGAATTCACTATGTAGTCTCACGATGGCCTCGAGCTCCTGGTGATCCTCCTACCTCTGCCTCCTGAGCACTGGGGTTAAAGGGATGTGCTACCACGTCTGGCTACACACCTCGCTTGAGTTTTTTGTTTTTTTTTTTTAATTTATTTGAATAGAGAGAGAGAGAGGAAGAGAGGGAATGGGTGTGCCAGAGCCTCCAGCCATTGCAAACGAACTCCAGACACATGTGCCCCTTTGTGCATCTGGCTTACATAGGTCCTGGGGTATCGAACTGAGGTCCGTTGGCTTTGCAGGCAAATGCCTTAACTGCTAAGCCGTCTCTCCAGCCCTAGCTTGAATTTTTTTTTTTTAATATTTATTTGAGAGAGAGAGAGAGAATGGGGCAACAGGGCCTCTAGCCACTTCAAACGAACTCCAGATGCATGTGCCAACATGTGCATCTGGCTTACATGGGTTCTGGGGAGTTGAACCAAGGTCCTTAGGCTTCGCAGGCAAGGGCTTTAACTGCTAAGCCAAATCTCCGGCCCTTTTCTGAATTTTTTTTTTATTTTTAGTTTTTCGAGGTAGGGTCTCACTCTAGCCCAGGCTGACCTGGAATTTACTATGTAGTCTCAGGGTGGCCTTGAACTCATGGCCATCCTCCTACCTCTGCCTCCTGAGTGCTGGGATTAAAGGCATGCACCACCACGCCCGGCCCTTTTTTGAGTTTTTAAGCTAACTTTTTAAAAAAATATTTTATTTTTATTTATTTGAGAGAGATACAGAAAAAAGCAGGGAGAGATCCTCCTACCTCTGCCTCCCAAATGCTGGGATTAAAGGTGTACACCACTATGCCTGGCAAAGCTAATTTTTATTCTTACTTAAACCTCACAATTCTTGGAGGAAAGATTCTATTACTGTTATTTCCAATTTACAGGTAAGACTACTGAGGTACACAGTGACTAAGTGACTTGCCCTGAGGGTCAAAGCCAGGACTCACAGCCGACTGATTTGACCACAGATCCCTAAGTTTTGCTCCTCCTCAGAATGGAGCAATTGTTAATTGTTAAGCTGACAGTATGGCCTCCACAAGCACCTCAGCCTCAGGGTGACACCACAGGACTCTCAGGCCCCTGTCTCCTGTTGAGCCAGAAAGCAGGACAAGCTTTGCTGCGGCCACTCACTCACCTTGATCCCATCTGCAGCATTGTGCACCACCGTGGTTTGTGGCTCCTGGGAGAGAAGATTAGTAATAATTACCTTCCTGATTTGGAAACTTCAGCTCTTCCCTGTGGGACCTCCACCCTCACCCCAGTACCCCCGGAGACCCTATGATGACCACCGAGGCCTGCCCACTAATCCTCCCCACAAGATAAAATATCCTGGCTCAACTAACGTCCCAGAGAGCCGAGAAGCCCTGGATTTAGATGGCAGCACTGGCTGTTAAGGAGGAGAAGCCGGGTAGAGGCAGGTGCCTAGAGGTCAAGGGTTTCTGTCCATGAACCCTACTGGTTCCGAGGAGTCTTTCCACATGGGCTGGGGGCAGGGGTGCATAAGGCAAGTATGCAAGAGCGGCTGTGGACTCAGGGCATAGGTCAGGCCTTGCCAGCAGCGTTCATCGAGGGGTGACAGGAGACAGGGATACAGGGCGAGCAGAATGGTGCGGTCTCCTAGGAAGACCCAGGATACCCCTCAGCAAGCTGAGCCCAGGGAGCCGCTTGCTTTGCTCACTGTCTGTCTTCCCCGCTGGCCCTGCGGAATCACACCAGGCAGCATGACGGGCCACAGCAGGCACGAGAATCCCTTCCTCTCTTTCCCGTCTTTCCCTTGCTAACCCTCCACTTAGCTACCGCTCGCAGACAGCTCTGAAACGCACAAGGCTCCTTGCAGGAGCCCCGAGAGAACTCAGGGGTGGGGGATGAGGTCTCCAGGACCCCAGAGAACTTGGAACCATCCAGGTGTGGGATCCCAGCCCTCGTTCTTGTTCTTGCCTTTGCAAAGGAGAGGCACAGGCAGGTTCCGCACAGAGGCCTCTAAGTATTATGAAGACAGAGATCAAGAGAGTGCCTGCTTTCTCCTTTACTAATAGTGCCTCACCTTCCCGGCCCTCATGGCAGACCCACTTGGAATGCCAGTCTGGGGCTGGGAGGGTTAGCTGAGCCCTGATCACTCTTTACCCCAACAGTGAGAGGTGCCGGAGCAGTGGTTCTGCCATGCAGGATGGAGAGTGGCCAAGCAGGACAATGAAGGGCGAGGGGCCTATGGGACAGCACACAGAGCAGCCTGCTCTGTGAGAATCACACAAAGAAAGAAGCTACGGAATCCTAGAGGGGAAGGCAAGAAGAGGAAGAGGGGAAGGGGCAGGAGGCAGCCAGGGGCACAGGTGGAGAAAAGCCGTAGTCAGGAGGTACCATGGCCGTCTGCAAGGGCGCGGGTTCTTGGGCTGGGCTTACGAGACTGTTTTTGTTGTTGCTCTGTGGCTGAGACAAGAAAACAGATGGTTTAGTTCCTCCAGACTCACCAAAGCTGCTCAGGTTTGGCTCCCAGACCTCCCTTGCCCCCTGGCCTGGCCTAGAGGCACTAAGGCCCAAGGTGGCCAGCATTAACACTGTGCAGATGGGAGTGATGGTTGGAGAGATGATTGAAGAAAGGGAGTATTTTGGGGAGCCCCAGAGACCTAGCTCTGCAGGCATCTTCACTGTCGGACAGAAGACTTGTTTTAAAGCATCTCTCCAGTAATCTCTGCTTACTCAGGGTACAATCATACCAGATCCAAAGAAATTCAGGACCTTCCTCACATTGTTACAAGTAGAAAAGATGGTGATTCATAACAAAATTCAGAAACCCTGGTTCCCCCGCTGTCCTTCCACCTGCTACCTGCATTTCTTTCCCCTCAAAATACCAGCTTGAAGCCTGATGTGAAGAGAAGAGGTGACAAGCAAGAAAACCTGGCCTAGGAGGTGGTGTCCAGAAAGGAAAGAAATGGAATTCAACTTTGGATATAAACGTAGCCATGGGCCGCGGGGAACAGAGATGGGCTGAGCACGTCCCCATCCACCTGATAAATCTTGGCCGTGAGCATCTGGAAGTGAGGTCAGAGCTCCGAGGAGGGGCAGGCAGATCTTGTCAGGGGACTGTGTGGCTGTAGTCCCAGGAAAAGCCTCCAGGAAGGAGCAGGCTTCCCAGCAAACTGATATTCCGAATGGTTAAGTGACCATCAGGGATATCTCCTTGTTTTTTTTTTTTTTTTTTTTCAAAACACTAGATTGCACAGCCAGGAAGGACTGGGGAAAGGCTGGAGAGGAAGGAAGGAGGCAAACCTTCCGTGCAGGGAACCATGTCAAGGTGCTCTGCCTCCTACAATGCTCCACCTGCTGTAACTGTCTCACTGGGTGTCCCAGGGGAGTAGTGGCCACCAAGGAGCAGCCTTGATGCCTCTGAGAACTCTTCAATAGGTGGAGACAAATGTGCCTCTCTGCATTGCATAAAGACATGCCGACAAGCCAGAATGTGCTTCTTCTCTCCTAGGACACGCCGAAGGTGTCCAGACTCTTTTGCATCGTGCCTGCAGGCCTCATGGACCTGAAGCCAACCACCCCCAGCTTGCTGTCAGAGGCCGAGAGACCCCACCTCCAAAAACCCAGGGCTAAGCACAGCATCGTGAGCCAACACCACCACGTACTGCAAGACTCCACTGAGCTCTACGGGCTGGAAAGAGGAGTGAGTCCCTGCGGGTCCAAACTCGCATAAGCTGCTCCCTTCTGTTCCAGAGAGGGAAGAAAGCGGAGCCCTCCTAGCTCAGCTGCTGAAGCTGGCTTTCCGGAGAAGGCTGTACTTCCCGCAAGGCCCAGCTGACGCCAAGACCTCTGCAGAGAACAAGAACTCCAGGCTGCCTACGAAAACTTGCCTTCTCCGTAGAGGGCTGAAATGATACCCAAGTGGCCACACCTCTGGCTTTAATGGATGGTTTCATAATGACCTGGGCTGCAGTGTTCCCTTGGTGCCCTGGTGTCTCATGAGAAAGAAGGGGGTATTCACTCTAGTCTTTCAGATATTTCCCCTGAGGACTGGGCAGGCAGGCAAGCTACAACCCTGGCACAGTGGGAGAATGAGACTTGCACAGAAGAAAAGCCAGGAAGACAAGAGTTAAGAGCCAGGTATGAGCCAGCTCTTCTGCCCACCACATGCCACCCACCGAGTATCAGCTACTCATGTCCGGTGAATCAGGCCTTGCCTCTTGAGTGACAGTCGGTGAGGGTCTCTCTCTCTGTGCTTGCTACCTGGTCCTGAGTCCCTAGCCAGCCCTTTTAGTTCTTGCCCTGGGCAGCTGGAGGCCACCCAACCGCCACAGCAGGAAGTGTCATAGCACACCTTTTAATGCCCACTCTTGAGGCCACAGGGACCTTGGGCAATGGACTCAGGCCTGGCAGGACAGGCCACACCTGCCCAGACAGCACAAACATGCAGGTAAGGTATGAGTGACGCACACGCATATGGCAGAATGGGTCTGCGTGGCGAGCAGGCAGGGTGCAGGCAGCATGGAGTGGGCATATGGGTGGGCAGGCAAGGCTCACCATTAGGTGCACACTGGAACTCGACTTCCTTTTCTGGACACACCACAGCAAAAGGGAAAGAGAAAGGGAAAGAGGAGGTAAGAGAAGCACAGAGACATTGCAGGTTAGTGCACCAGCGTGGGGCTCTGCCGTCAGGGAGAAAAGAGGAGGAGGAGATCTAGAGTTTAGCACCAGAGGAGTTAAAACAGCACATAGACCAACAGGCGTGTGCACGCACGCACGCACACACGCACGCACACACACACACACACACACACACACACACATCCCTCAGAGCCTGAAGAACTACTGCTCTTCCTTCAGTTCACAAACACATTTTGAGAAGTCATAGCCTTGCTTTTTTTTTTTTTTTTTTTTTGAGGTAGGGTCTCACTCTGGCCCAGGCTGACCTGGAATTCACTATGTAGTCTCAGGGGTGGCCTCGAACTCACTGTGATCTGCCTACCTCAGCCTCTCCGACTGCTGGGATTAAAAGAGAGCGCCACCAAACCCACTCCCTTGCTCAAGGGAATTAAGTCACAAGTCTATGTGAGTAAGTAACATCGGGCTACTGCAAAATTACAGGTTTGGGTTCACAGGATTGGGGAGCCTACAAGGGCATTTACATTTTCAATGCTAAAGTCTGTCTGAAATTCCAGCAGTTACCAGGTAAATCTCAAAAACTGCTACACCACAGCCTCAGCTTTCCTAACATTTGACTTCTGCACCCAGACTTTGCTGTGCTCCTGAGCTACCTACCTCTTAGGTAAAGACGTTGTTTTTAATTATTTATTTACTTATTTTGATTTTTCGAGGTAGGGTCTCGCTCTAGCCCAAGCTCACCTGAAATTCACTATGTAGTCTCAGGGGGCCCTTGAACTCACAGCGATCCTCCTACCTCTGCCTCCCAAGTGCTCGGATTAAAGGCGTGTGCCACCACATTGAGCTTTTGGAAACTAGCTTACGCCTGGATTCTGACATCTACTTCTTGGTCGGTATGACCATGCTTGTTTAAAGCATCTCAGTGTTCAATTACAGTTTGCAATTACTGGGAATTTGGAAACACAGGAGTGCTGGTGATTAAGAGTGTGGTAGTTGTAAGGATGTGGAGATGGCCACCACTGGGAATGCTAAAAACATGGCTCCTCTGCTTCTCTACATGTTGACTTTATGTCTGATTTGATTTGAAACAAGGGCATCAAAAATCAAGACTACACAGCGCCTCTGAAGACTGTGTCTAAGAGGTAAAGGCTAATTATGAGTTTTATAATTAGCTCACTGGGAGGCAGAAATCCCCTTGGAATATGTCTGTCTGATGTATGACTTGTATATTCACTTAACAACATCCAACACCACTTACTGGGGGTCATTCTGGGATAGTAAACATATCAGAAATGGCTTCTGCCCTCATGGAACCAACATTCTACTTTAAAACTGTTTCTTTGTTCTTGTTTTTTTTTTTTTTTTTGAGGTAGTCTCAGGTTGGCCTCGAGCTCACAGTGATCCTCCTAACCTCAGCCTCCCGAGGGCTGGGATTAAAGGCATGTCTGGCCCCCAAGTACAATGTATTTTTTTGGCAATGTATTATGATTAAAAAAAGGTGACTGCAAACATTTAAAAGACTGCTCCATAATTTGAACTAAAAGGGAAAAAAAACCCCAAGATTAGACTTCTTTTGCATTAGCCATTCATTCATGTAGTTAGAAATAAGGCCTAAATGTAGTTCAGGTTGGTCTTGAACTTGAGATTCTTCTGTCTTAGCCTCCCGGGTAGTTGGAATACAGACATGTGCCACCACAGTGGCTCGCATCAGCCTTTGTTTGCTTGTCTGGGGGCAGGATTTCATGTAGGCCAAGCCCCCTTGAACTTGCTGTGTAGCTAAGAATGATCTTGAACCCGTGATCCTCCTGTCTCCATCTCCCAAGCTCTTGGATAACAAGAGTTTATCACCATGTCTAGTTAGCATTAGCTCAAATAAGAAATTTTATTTCCAAAATTATTCCTCAAAGAGAAAGTTACCTTACAGTCGTATCTATCATTTATCTAGACAATTACCTACCTATTTATCTATCTTCCTGCTTACTTATCGTCTTTATCCCTTTACTCAGTGTCCACGGTTTTTTGTTGTTTTGACACAGGGTCTTACTCTGTAGCAGATGAGGCAGGCCTTAAACTCATCGCAATACTCTGGCCTCAGCCTTCCAAGTGCTAGGATAACAGGCCTGAGGTTCATTTCTAACCTGCCTAACAAATGTGTGCTCAGTTGCTCAGGTTTGCTGAAGCTGGAATGTCCCCAGGCTAAAGCAGAGTCCAAGCTTGTCATTTTCCCCTCAGTCAGTGTTGAGAGAGGAACTGGGCACTTGCTCCTGGTTCTGGTGGTTTTCAGCGACTGGCCATCTCTTTTTATCCTTTTCTTAAATATTCTTACTTTTGTTTTTTTGAGGTAGGGTCTCGCTCTGGAATTCACTATGTAGTCTCAGGGTGGCCTCGAACTCATGGCGATCCTCCTACCTCTGCCTCTTGAGTGCTAGGATTAAGGCGTGCACCACCACACCCAGCTTAGCTATCTCTTTTTATTGGCTGGAGAGATGGCTTAGCGGTTAAGGTGCTTGCCTGCAAAGTCTAAGGACCCAGGTTCGATTCCCCAACACCCACATAAGCCAGCCACACATGGTGATGCAAGCACTCAGGGTTGCACATGCACACAAAATGATGCACGCATCTAGAGTTCAACTGCAGTGATTGGAGTCTCTGGCACACCAATTCTCTGTGTCATAAAAAAAATTAAAAAAATTAGTTTATTAGGGGCTGGAGACATGGCTCAGCTGTTAAAGGCACTTGTTTGCAAAGCCTGATGCACAAAGTAGCACATGCATCTGGAGTCTGTTTGCAGTGGCAAGAGGCCCTAATGTGCCCATTCTCTCTCTCTCTCTCCCTCACTCTCTTTTTCTCTTAGCAAATAAATAAGTTTTAAAAAATTAGTTTATTAGCCAGTCATGGTGGCACATGCCTTTAATCCCAGCACTCGGGAGGCAGAGGTGGGAGGATCACTGCAAGTTCGAGGCTACCCTGAGACTACATAGTGAATTTCAGGTCAGCCTGGGATAGAGCGAGACCCTACCTTGAAAAACAACAAAAAAGTTTATTGTTTATGTGTGCCATGCATATGCAGGTCAGAGGACAACTTCAAGGTTCCTCCTTCTTTGATACAGGGTTTCTTGCTGCTGCAAACAAATAATGTCAGACGAGCTGGCTTGCTAACTTCGGATTCTCTTGGCTTACTCTTTACCGGTGTTGGTAAATTGAACCCTGGCCGGCAGGCTTTGCAAGCAAGCCCCTTTAGCCATAAGCTCTCGCCCCAGCTCTATATTTTTTTTAGAGGTAACACTCATTTTCTTTTTATTTATTTATTTGACAGAGAAAGAGAGAGAATGGGCACACCAGGGCCTCCAGCCACTGCAATTGAACTCTAGATGCATGTGTCCCTTGTGCATCTGGCTTACGTGGGTCCTGGGGAGTCGAACCTGGGTCCTTTGACTTTGTAAGCAAGTGCCTTAACCGCTAAACCATCTCTCCAGGCCCCCTTCCCCAGCCCCATTTTCTTATCTGGACCTTAAAGCAGAAAGCTTTCAGCTGTGGATTCAATCTCATGGGGAGTTTGTTTTCAGTTTTCTCCTAACTGGCCATCTGCTTTCTCAGGAAAACCCACCATCACCCCTGTACACTCTTAGGCTATTTGCCAGGCTCGTGCCCATCTTTTGGTTTCTCCCTCTATCATTTCAGGGCTTTGCCCTCAGCCACACACAGCTGAGCTCCTCCTCAGCCAGAACATTGCAGAATTGTTTAAATGCAAGACCACTTTTAAAGGACCATGTCTCATTTTTAGTTAAAAACTGTACATATATTTAAATTTTTACAATGGAAAGGGTTCAAGCCTCTTGTTCCATCAATATGTAGGGAAATAACTATAACATGTCCTCCTGGCCTTCCTTCCTTCCATGTACGCATGCATGTATATACGTATGCATGTACACACTTTTTTTTTTTTTTTTTCGAGGTACGGTCTCACTCTAGCTCAGGCTGACTAGGAGTTCACTATGGAGTCTCAGGGTGGCCTCATGGCAACCATCCTACCTCTGCCTCCCGAGTGCTGGGATTAAAGGTATGCATCACCACGCCTGGCAATATTTATTTAAGCGTGGATGGCCATTCTGGCCCAAGACTAGCAGAATGCCAAACAACCGTAGACTAGGAGCTTCTCAGAATTTCAGCATTTGGGACTCCTTCAGTCTTGTCCTCAGAAGTAGATCTCACTTTTCTATAGGCCCTGGGTCAGACAATCTACCCTCAAAAAACCTAAAGAAAGCCCCAATTCAAGAGCATAAGACAGAGCCTGCTCACACCAATGCTGGTAACTTTAAACATCTTGTCCAAAGCTTCTAAACCAGGTATGTCCCATCTTTGACACCATGAAATGATGCTGTTGACAGTGTGTTGGGCTACGTTCGTAGCTATGCTGGGATGCAGGTTCGACATGCCTATTAGAAACAGTGAGAAGGGAAACTTCCTCTCCACACTTAGCAGACAAATTAAAGAGGGAAGTGGGATGGGAAGATGGGTTCTGGAAGAAGAATCCAGAATGCTAAAAGCTCAGGAACTTCTAGGCAACCTTCCGGGCCTCCCTCACAAGCTAGGTCACCACCTCAACTTCCATGAGAGCCACAGAAGTCGGCCTCTTCATGTCTCACTTGGTCTTCTTTCCTCAGCCCTCATGTGACCATACTATTAATTGTTGTTTTCATGCTTCTGAGTACTTTAGCCCAGGCTGACCTGGAATTCACTCTGTAGTCTCAGGGTGGCTTGAACTCATGGAGATCCTCCTACCTCTGCCTCCCGAGTGCTGGGATTAAAGGTGTGCGCCACCACGTCCGGCTCAAGTTGTTTTCTTTTCTTTGTTGGTTTTTTTGAAGTAGGGTCTTGCTCTCTAATTCAGGCTAACCTGGAATTCACTCTGTAGTCTTAGGGTGGCCTCAAACTCACAGTGATACACCTACCTCTGCCTCCCGAGTGCTGTGATTAAAGGCATGCACCACCATGCCTGGCTTCTGTCAGGTCTTTTTCAGTCTCCAAGTTATATATTAAGTAAGAAACTACAAGTACTTTATTTATATTTATCTATTTGAGAGACAGAAAGAGGCAGATAGCGAGAATGGACACACCAGGGCCTCTAGCCACTGCCAATGAATTCCAGACACATGTGACACTATGTGCATCTGGCTTATGTGGGTTCTGGGAAATTGAATGTTGGTCCTTTGGTTTCACAGGCAAGGCCTTAACCACTAAGCCATCTCTCCAGCCCAACAAGTACTTTTTTTTTTTGAGACAGGGTCTCATGCAGCTCAAGATGGCCTCACTGTTTAACTGGGGATGACTCTGAACTTGTGATCCTCTGGTCTCTGCCTCCTGAGAGCTGGGATTGCAGTGAGCACATAAAACCATGCCTGCCTTTATGTGTGGTGTTAGGAACCATCCAGGCCCTCCTGCATACTAAGCAGGCACTCTACCTACTGAGTCAAGTACCTCCTCGCCCAAGTTCATTGTTTTTATAAAACAAAAGATAGGGGCTGGAGGGATGGCTTAGTGGTTGAGGCGTTTCCCTGCAAAGCCAAAGGACCCAGGTTTGATTCCCCAGGACCCACGTTAGCCAGATGCACAAGGTGGCGCTTGCGTCTGGAGTTCATTTGCAGTGGCTGGAGGCCCTGGCGTGCCATTCTCTATCTGCCTCTTCCTCTCTCTCTTCTTCCCTCTTTCTGTCAAATAAATAAATAAACAAAATTAAGGTGGTTGTGGTGGTGCATGCCTTTAATCCCAGCACTCAGGAGGCAGAGGTAGGAGGAGTGCTGTGAGTTCAAGGCCAGGCTGAGACTACATAGTGAATTCCAGGTCAGCCTGGGCTAGAGTGAGACCCTACCTTGAACATAAGCAAAATAAATAAATAAATTTAGACAGTAGTTCAAATATTTCTTTTTTAACTATTTATTTATTTGCATACACAGACAGAAAGATAAGGAGGGACAGAGGGAAAGAGAGAATGGACATGCCAGGGCCTCTAGCTGCTGCAAACAAACTCCAGATGCATGTGCCACTTTGTGCATCTGGCTTTATGTGGGTACTGGGGAATCAAACCCCAGATGTCAGGCTTTGCAAGCAAGTGTCTTAACCACTAAGCCATGTCTCCAGCCCCACAATTTTTTTTTTATGTCATAGACTTTTACTTGGCTCTATCACTTAGTTGGTTAAAGCACCTGTCTCATATATCCCATTTTCCACTTACCATAAAACATTACTGGACTGGAGAGATAGCTCAGCAGTTAAGGTGCTTGTCTGTAACACCTAATGACCTGAGTTTGATTCCCTAGTACCCATGTAAAGCTGGATGCACAAAATGGTGCATGAATCTGGAGTTCATTTGCAGCAGCTGGAAGCCCTGGTGCACCCATTCATAATCCATCTCTCTCTCTGCTTACAAATAAATAAATAAAAATATTTTAAGGGCTGGAGAGATGGCTTAGCAGTTAAGGTGCTTGCCAGAAAAGCCAAAGGACCCAGGTTCAATTCCCTAATACCCACGTAAAGCCAGATGCACAAGGTGGTGCATACATCTGGAGTTTGTTTGTAGTGGCTAGAGGCCCTAATGTGCCCATTCTCTTTCTATCTGCCTCTTTATCTTTCTCTCAAATAAATAAATAAGTAAATGTTTTAAAAGCATTTTTAAAAACATTACTGTTGGGCTGAGGAAATGGCTTAGTGGTTAAGGCATTTGCCTGCAAGGCCAAAGGACCATCGTTCAATTCCCTAGGATCCACGTAAGCCAGATGCACAAGGTGGCACATGTGTCTGGAGTTCGTTTGCAGTGGCTGGAAGCCCTGGCATGCCCATTCTCCCTATCTGCCTCTTCCTGTCAAATAAATAAATAAATAAATATTTTTTTAAAAAAAAGCATTACCATCACCACATAGACATGAAAAATGAATAAATTCCTAACAGTCCATTAGATGTACTTCTCAGTATTATTTAGTCATATACTACTTGGTTTTGTTGTTATTTGCTTATTATTGGTTTTTCAAGGTAGGGTCTCACTCTAGCTCAGGCTGACCTGGAATTTACTATGTAGTCTCAGGCTGGTGTCGAATTCATAGTGATCCTCCTATCTCTGCCTCTCAAGTGCTGGGATTAAAGGTGTGTGCCACTACACCCAGTTTATTATTATTATTATTATAGGCAGGGTCTCACTTTAGCCCAGGCTGACCAGAACTCACTCTGTAGTCCCAGGCTGGCATTTAATCCAGCACTGGGAAGTCATACATGCATGTGGGTGGAGGTCAGAAGACCTCAGGGTGGTGTGTTCTCTCTACCTTCTTTTGAGCTAGTCTAGCCACAAACTCCCAGATTCTCCGGCCTCTGCCTCCCATTGCTACAGGTATGTTTAGGTTATAGATGCATGTGTCACTGTGCTTCCAACTTTACATGGGCGCTGGGAGGGTCGAATTAGAGTCAGCGGTTCCCAAGCGACCCACCTTTAGCTGTGGAGCCCTTTTTGTTCAACTCCGTAACACCCATGTTGTTGATCTGTTCATTTTGGTCAATAGGTCCCTATTTTCTTAAGCACTTGCTTCCAGACCTTTAGTTCCACCATGATATTGGAACCTTTTTCTTTTTCCTTATGTTTTATTAATATTTTTATCTATTTATTTGAGAGAGAGGGAGAGAAAGAGGGAAAGAGAATAAGGGAATGGGCACACTAGGGCCTCCAGCCGTTGAAAACGAACTCCAAATGCATGTGCCACCTTGTACATCTGGTTTATGTGGGTCCTGGGGAATTGAACCTTGATCCTTTGGCTTTGCTGGAAAATGCCTTAACTGCTAAGCCATCTCTCCAGCCCCTTTCTTTCTTTCTTTCTTTCTTTCTTTCTTTCTTTCTTTCTTTCTTTCTTTCTTTCTTTCTTTCTTTCTTTCTTTTTTGAGACAGGGTCTGGCTCTAGTTCAGGGACCTGGAATTCACTATGTAAGTCTCAGGCTGGCCTCAAACTCATAGTGATCCTCCTATCTCTGCCTTCCAAGTGCTGGGATTAAAGGCGTGCACGACCACGCCCGGCTGGAACCTTTTTCTCAAAGGAGCACAGGAGCAGGGCATGGTGGCTCACACTAGAATCCCAGCGTGTTAGAAGCTGAGGTAGGAGGATCACTGTTTGAGGCCAGTCTGGGCTACAGAATGAGTTCCAGATCAGCCTGGGCTAGAGTGAAACAAAACATAAGATAAAGACTGGAGAGATGGCTCAGCAGTGAAAGATGCTTGCTTGCAAAGCCTGATGGCCCAGGTCCAATGTTCTAGTCCCCACGTAAAGCCAGATGCATAGTAGCACATGCATCTCGAGTTGGTTTGCAGTGGCTGGAGAACATGGTGAGCCCATTCTCTGTTTCTCTTCTCTCTGCTTTCAAATAAATAAATTAAAAGAAATTCAATGGTTGACTCTGTCTCCCACTTAAGGCCTTTGAAATCTACATTGCTGGATATGCCTTGGAATCTGTATTTTTTTTGTTTTGTTTTGTTTTTTCGAGGTAGGGTCTTGCTCTAGCCCAGGCTGACCTGAATACACTTTAGTCTCAGGGTGGCCTTGAACTCTCAGCGATCCTCCTACCTCTGCCTCCTGAGTGCTGAGATTAAAGGCATGCGTTACCACGCCCGGCTGGAGTCTGTATTTTTTTTTTTTTTTTGAGGTAAATTCTTACTCCAGCCCAGATTAACCTGGAACTCACTCTGTCGCTCCAAGGTGGCTTCAAACTCATGGTGATCCTCCTACCTCAGCTTCCTAAGTGCTGGGACTAAAAGTGTGCACCACCACGGCTGGCTGGAATCTGTATTTTTGTTTTCTTTTTGTGGTGCTAGGAATCTGAGACTCAGAGCCTTGTGTATATTAAGCAAGTGCTCTGCCCTGGCTCTGGAATCTGTGTATGTTTTAAATTAGCTTCTCTGTGTTTGTAGTACACAGTGCATCCATGTGTTAATTAGCTAATGTTACGTGGCTGTGTTTGATATTCTTTGGGGTGGTATATATAAAGCCATGAGTTCTGTAAGAAGCCCAGGTCAAGTGGTGGCACATTCCTGTTACCCCAGCACTTGGGAGGTGCAGGCAGGAGGATCAGGAGTTCAAGGCCATCCTCAGCTATAGACTGAGTCTAAGGCCAGCCTAAGTTACCTGAGATCCAGTCTTAGAAAACCACAGCAACAATAAAACCCAGTTCACAATGGGTTCTCTATTCATTTATCATCTCCCCTGCAGCTCTGAGTCCCTGCTACATTTCACATTCTGTTTCCTGTGGTCACTCTTCCCTCTAGCAGAAGATAGGAAGTTTCCAGAATCATGAGTGTTTTTTTTGTTGTTGTTTTTCTGTTTTTGGTTTCCATTTTTTCGAGTTAGGGTCTTGCACACATAAGTGACAGGGTCTTGTCATGTAGCCCAGAATGGACTCAAATTCACCACCACCACCTCTATCTCAGACTCAAATACTGGGTACAGTAATGTGCCACCATGCCTGCTTGACACCTGTCTATCAGTTGAGCAGAAAACATCAACATGCTATGAGAACTCATGAAACCTGCTGAGTTGGGTTCAGTTCCCCAGGACCCACAATGTACAAAGTGGCACATGTATCTGGAGTTTGTTTGCAGTGGCAAGAGGCCCTGGTGTGCACACTTTCTCTTTCTCTCCAAGATGAAAACAAAACAAATAAATAAAATGCATTTAAAGTGTTCTTTCCTCCCTCCAATTCCATATCCTAGTGGTAATCACTGAAATGGTTCATCTTCCTACATGCCTTGAGCTTTCCACCACAGGCTCTCTGGCCTGAACCAGTGGATGAGGAAACAATGACAGTGGTTAGCTGATTCCAGATGTGCTCATTTTCTTCTTTCTAAGGTGAAATAAGAACACACTTGTGGGACGGGCATGGTGGCGCTTTAATCCCAGCACTTGGGAGGCAGAGGTAGGAGGAACACTGTGAGTTAGAGGCCAGCCTGGTACTTCAGAGTGAGTTTCAGGTCAGCCTGGGCTGGAGTGAGACCCTACCTCTAAAAAAATGAACAAACAAACTTCCTTTGTGCCCCTCAGAACCATGTTCAGTACCAGACCTGATAGGTATGTATTAAATAATTGTAAAAATAAGTTCTTACCTGTTTTTAATTTTAGGTTCTTAGCCAAGTATAAATATCCAAATTCTCCAACTAAATCTACCCCCTTCTCTGCTTGGCTAGAACTCATGCCTAGAACCAGGGGGTACCCAGCTCCCACGCTCTATGTCAGCAGGGATATGTAGAGCCCAGGTTCTCCTACTAGGGGCACAGGGACAGAAGCAGGCATGCAGAGAAAAGGGGAACGAGAAAGGAGCAAAGGATAATGGGGCATAAGTGGATATCTTAACTATGCACATAAGATACTGGGAAATGGCCCAATTTTATTTTTCTTGGAGATTTGAAGGTTTAGATTATTTATTAGTTTAAAATTCTCTGTGGTGTCAGTTGGTGGCTTTCAAGACAGCATTAACTCCTACCAACGTCCCAGCTGCAGGACTCTTTCTGCCGCCTCTAAAACATTTATGTGCACCCCGGGCACTGTGGGTACCCCCAGACTCCTGTCTTCACCTCAGCCAAGCCACCAATCCCAGAAGGGCTTTCTGTTGGTCCCTGTGGTCCTTGGAAAAAAGTTCCAACACTAGAAGGGAATGAGCTGTGACACACCATGTCACTACCCTTAAGAATGTTTGAGACACTTTTTCTTAGTGGTATCTGACTTGGATTCTGGAAGCGTTTCACAGGTAAAGAAAAACAGCAGAAAGGTACAGTATGTGAATTACCATGGCTCACTGACTTAATCTGATTAAAAGGAATTGTGCTTCAGAAAGGAAAGGGTGGAGACAATGATTAAATGGCCTAAACAGACCAAAAGCCCAGGATTCTGCCCCGGAGATGAGGCTGGTGTGTAGAAGTCAGGTTCAGGACTACCTCGAGTAAGATATGGTTTAGATCACTTCCCCGGCATCTTTCCTATCCAGCTAAGACCAGGAGAGACACCTCTTCCTTGTTCCCTAAGTAGAATCCACTGTTCTGAGTACAAAGGCTTCTGGTTTAAAACAGAACATTCAGGACAAGAAGGGAGAACAAGGTGCCTAGAATTCACCAGTAACCGCTGGGAAAGAAGCTAGTTTCTATTCAGAAGGCTGGAGAGACACCTACCTTGACACCGCCGTCTGACTTCTTGTTCAGTAGGCTTTTGGCAGCTGTGGAAACAAAGAAGCAAGTCATGTCTCCCGCATCGTACCCTCTCTCCAACCTGAAGTTTGGCAGCTGGTTCTGCAAAAGACTGCTGTGCTGATAAGGGGCCAAAGGCCAAGGGTCTCCAGGCCCCTGAAAGAAGCCATTCCCGGTAGCTCCCCTGCAGGATGAGCATCTCGGAGGAGTCAGAGCTATGGCACCTCAGGACCTTCTCTGCCATGGAAGAGGGAGGGCTTGGAAGAAACAGACACCCTGTGCTTTTAGGAGGAAAAACCACACTCGGAACTGGAGCCACCTGGGGCTCTCGGGAGCACTGTCCTCAACAGCTTCCACCCGGGCCACGAGGCAGAATGCCGGGGTGAAACGGTGAGGGCTCCACGGAGGGTCTCTGGATAGCCACCCTGGCAGGATGCAAGACATCTCCAGGGTGTTCTCAAGAAAATAGTGTCACGGTTCACGAAGGAGACCAGACGCGAGGACACACAGACACAGACACAGACACCAGGACCACCTACAGGAGGGTTTTGCCAAGGGGGCTGAAGCTTTCAATGGGCAGGATCTCACCCGGTGTACTGGGTTCTTCTAGATGTCACCCTTTTCCCCCAGACTGTCTGAACCTATGAGCAGGAAGGACCAGACAGAACAATGAGCTATCAAATAGATTCTAGCCAGGCACGGAGCGAGACTCCAGGCAGAGGGTGGCAAAGTCCTGAGGCATGGGTTAGCCCAACCGTCTGATCCGCCTGGACGGCCCTGGATTCATATCTTCATTCTACTAACTGCTGAATGTCTGGCCTTAAGTGGGTAAAACCACTTTTGAGTTTTAAATTCCTTGTCTAGAAAACAGAATCTAGGTCACAGGATAATGGTGGGGATCCAATGGGTCTGTACTTGCAAAGCATTTACTGGAATGCTTGGCACACAGGAACCAAGGACCACTGACTACTGTTGTCACTACTGCTACTGCCCTCTGCCCTTCAGGTGGCCATTCCTATCTAAGCTGTGCTCTATCTCTCTCCAGTGAGACTAGGGGGTCCTTCCATCACAAAATGGCCTTTATCCCTATTTCCAGTCTTGATGGACTTGAAAAAAAATTTTTTTTCTTTTTTAAATTTAGTGTGTGTTATAGTAAGCCTGACAACCTATTGTTAAATGTATCAGCCAGTTGTCAATTCTGGTTGCCCATGAGAACACCTGGAGCACTTCAGAAAATATTATGCCTCTTCCATCCACCAAAGATTCTGATTTTATTTGTCTGGGATGGTGCCCTGACATCAGGATTGCCAGATAGCTGTCCTGAATAGACAAGAGTTGAAAATCTACGACATACATATCTTATGTGTTACTGTGCTACTTGTTATCCCCATTACAGAGATGAGAAAAGTTAAGGCAGGGAGAGCTGATGTGGCTGGGGGTACAGTGGGGCTAAGATCCAAGCTGAGGGATGGTTGGTTGACTGAGGATTCTGCACTCCATAGCCTTGTAGGCCTGGAAGCTTACAAATTTAGACTTCGCAAGTTTGTGGGCTTCCTCTGTGGGGCATTCATTAGAGAGTGCTGCAAGAGTCTTAGTCTTAGCACCGGGCTGTCTGCAGGTCAGGCCATCTGGAAGAAAGGCTCCTACTGCCCAGCTCCACGTCCCCAGGCTACTGCCTCCTGAGAGTTGGCAAGCGCCCAGCATGCATGGCTGGTTAGGGGGGCTTCATAACACCAATGTGCTTGCAGATGCCAAGTTAGGTGGTCCGTCTGGCATGCCCATCTCAGCCCACAAGCATGGGACTCGTCTCCCTGGTGAGTGGGCCTGGCATGCTGGCCTTCCTGTTGGGGTGGCAGGGAGCTAAGGCAGGCGGTCAGGGAGGACTCATGCCACGTACCTTGCCCGGCCAGGCCGGCGGCGGCGCTCGCGGCAGGCGAGGCGGGGGCGGAGCTCTGCCTGCCAACTGAGGGGATACAGTCTCTCAGTGCACAGAGCTGCCGCAAAGTAGTCACGGGGCGGGGCGGGGTGGGGGGGGGCAGTCAGCAGCGAGCATGCCCCCTGGCAGGAGGCGTGGGAACCGCTGGCCGCCCACGCACAGCAGGGCCCAGATGGCGTGGCCAAGACAGCCAAGCCAAGGGTGGGGGAGAGAGGAGGCAGCAGGGGGCAGGCTGAGGAGACAGGAGCACCCAGCCCTGCGGCAGACTGGCGGCCTGTGTGGACCAGGCTTGGACGGGGTGAAGGGATACCACACATCTCCTTCATAGTAACCACTCCAGTGCTGGTCCCATGATCGCCTCAGGCGACAGTCTACAGATAAAGAGCCCGACCTGGTGGGAGGCAGGTGTCTTTCTGAGGCTACCCAGTTTTGGTTTACACGAGCCTATTCATTATTGGTGAGCCTGGAGCAGACCCTTTCCCCTCACATTTCCAACAGCAGCGAGGCTCTGGGGCCTGGGAGGGCTCATGGCCCTTGGGCAGCTACATTTACAGAAAATCTCCAGCTCCTCCAAGACGCAGGGCCCTCTCCATCTTAAGGGAGGTAGCCAAAAGAGGCAGCTTGTCTCAGCCTGCATTTTTTTTTCCTGGTTTTTCGAGGCAGGGTCTAGCTCTAGCCCAGGCTGACCCGGAATTCACTATGTAGTCTCAGGGTGGCCTCGAACTCACGGCGATCCTCCTACCTCTGCCTCCCGAGTGCTGGGATTAAAGGCGTGCGCCACCACGCCTGGCTCAGCCTGTATTTCTTAACGCAGTGAGGGGATGAAGATGCCCAAGAAATGAACTCCAGAAAGAAAACTCAGGCTGACAAAATAATAACTTCTGGAAGCCCTCATTTTTTTTTTTTTTTTTAACCATTCACCAAGCTACTACACAGTCCAGGGCTACAGAGAACCTCCATTTTGAGTTCCCGTGGGAAACAGCCTAGCTTCTGCCTAAAGGAACAGGTGAGAGCCCTTCATTACACCTGAAAGACAGTTCTTTCTGCAGAAGACTGCAGAGATAGGTAAGCTCCGTCCTCACCTGTGTGAAAGTCTGGGCAGAAGAGGCCACCCTGGAGCCCTTGCATCACTACATTGTTTGGCTCCACTGACCCGGGATCAAGTAAGCTCAAGGGCCGGGAGGCTCTCTGTGGGACGCACAAGTGCGCTCTCCTGACAGACAGCCCGACTGCCTGAAACCAGGACGCTGATTTCATGAAATGGGAGAGGGAGGCTGACGGGCAGCGCAAGGCTACAGGACAGGGCATGCTGCCACTGCGACTGACTGACTGGCCAGGCTAAACAAGAGGCGGCAGCGGCAGCGTGCCCTCACGTTTCTTTGACTCAGAGGAAAGAAGGAAATATCACCACTCTGTGGACAGCACAGAAATGCCCTTCCACGTCCTCTAGGAAGGCTCTTAAACCCGCAGAGTCGAAGCCGACAGTGATCAGAGGACAAGGAGCATCAGCATGGGGCCACAACTCTGTGGGAGGCAGCCAGTCACATGCCTCTGGTCCCCTCTGTGAGGGGACAAATCCAGGGCCGTGATGTTCCTTTGGTGTCTACCCACAAGATTAGGAACCAGCCTCCAAACCAGGGTAAATCCTTGGCTCACTCACTGTCCTGACATTCTGGAGCGCAGTGGCTCTCGGAGCTGGTGAACCCCTAGGCCTTGCTGCCTGTGGCCTCCTCCAAGCCAAAGCCCTTGGGTGACCCAGGATGAGGATCCGGCCCAGCTGAGCCCATGGAAACGTGAGCTCAAGGAAGCAAGCCCTGTCCAGAGAGGCCATCCACCTTGAGCAGCGGCTGGCACTCCCGCACAAGCCCCTCTCCATGGCGGTGCAGGTAGTAAGCGAGGGAAGGAGTCTTGTTAGGAGGATGAGAAAGGGGGGCGGGGTGGGTCTTGAACCAAAACAGCGAGGCTGGAGGTTAGAGACAGGGAAGACCAGGGCAATAGCAAGCCGGGGAGAGACCTGTCTTCAGTTAAGTCTTGACATTAATCTTTTCCTCATAGAAAAGCCACTGTGTTCCCAGCTGAGGGCAAACAATGATGAGGGTGAGGGTGAGGGTGAAGGCGGGGCAGAGGGGACTGGAGTGTCTTGCATCTTAAAAAAGAAATGTCAAGTGTGATTTACAGAGTACTGACCCCCAACTCTCCCCATTCCTCATGCCCATCTAAGCAAGTTCCTGCCCCTTCCACCTGCTGGTCCCAACTTCTTCACTTTTATAGCTAATGTCACAAGGCATATTTTAAGTTTATTTCTGTGAAAGTGTAAAACACTTGGAATAATTTCAACTAGGCACCCCTCTGCTTGACACAATGAAGCAAAAGATCATCTCAGTGGACACAATGAAGTAAAAGATCATCTCAGTGGGTACATTTGGGAAGATTCACTATATTTTATTTCTCTCTCTCTTTTTTTTCCTTGGATAGCTTGGACTGGCTAAAATATTCATGTTGATAGTCTTCAGAGAATTAAGTAACAATGTACAGGGACAAGGAAGGCTGGACAGGCTACTCCTTGGGAGATTTTTAAGAAAAAGAATTCATCAATCTGAGCTCCCAGAAAAGGCTCCCTCCTCCGCAAAGAATTTCAGGAACACGGCCCAGTAGCAGCAGTACCTCAGATGAGGATCGAAACCAGGATCATAGAGCCTGGTCAAGGTGTTGCTAAGACACTAGCGCTGCCTGGGACAGCCACGCTCCATTTCTGACTCACTCACCTTGGCAGAATTAAAGTGCACAGTGGGGAACACATACCTGAAAAGTTCCTGGAGACAAGCATGGTCGTGAGGATGGCACCCTGGGGAGAGAGACAGTGCTGTGAGTGCAGATGGACTCTGAAGAGGGTTAGCCTGGCCTCAGGCAAAGGGAGTGCCTGGCTGGAGTTTGAAGACATCATCTTTCTAGCAAACCACAGACCCAAACATACACAACCTTCACAGCTTAGCTCCAGCGGGAGGTGGGGGGGGGGACAGGGGATTCCTCCTATGATGGGACAGGAGCTATAATGTTAAAAGGCCCAAACTGGCCAGCATGCCTTTAACCCTAGCACTAGGGAGACAGAGGTAGGAGGATTGCCATAAGTTCTGGGCCATCCTGAGACTATATAGTGAATTCCAGGTCAGCCTGGGCTAGAGTGAGACCCTAACTCAAAAACAAGACAAAACAAAAACAAACAAACAAACAAACAAAAAAAGGAGGCTGGTGACCTACAAGTGAGACTCACCTTCAATTTTCTCCGGGCATTGAACTTGCGCAAGCACTCCACAGTCTCTTGGCGATGCATCATGGAGGCCACCGTGGATCGTTGCTAGAAGCCAAACAGACAGGCCCATGAGATGGCCAGAGCAGATCCCTGGCCCTTTACCTCCGTCTTGACACAAATGGCTGTGCCATGACAAGGTATGCACTCTGCCACGACAGAGTTATTCTGAATATCAAATGAGGTTACCGATACAACAATGCTTAGACACAGCACTACCCAACACTCAAGGTTGCCAGACGTGATGGCGCACGCCTTTAATACCAGCACTTGGGAGGCAGAGGTAGGAGGATCACCGTGAGTTCACGACCACCTTGAGGCTACATAGTGAATTCCAGATCAGTCTGAGCTAGAGTGAGATCACCTCGAAAAACAAAAACAAAAAACCCTCAGTCATCGTCTTTTCTCACAAAACCATTTCTTCTTCTAGGTCTGTGAACTGTACAGACATCCACTCACTGACCCAAACTGAAAATCAGCAGTACCCATCAATCCCACTCCTCTTTCATGCCCCAAATCCAACTCGCCACTAAATCCTTTATCTAATGAATTTGTAGACTCCTCACTATACACCGCCCACTCCCCTATCTCTCCCCTCAGCCAAGACTTACTTCATCTGGCCTTGCTGCTGCTGCTTTTATTTTGTTTGTTTTTTGTTTTTTGTTTTTCAAGGTAGGGTGTCATTGTAGCTCAGGCTGAACTAGAATTCCCTAAGTAGTCTCAGGGTGGCCTGGAACTCATGGCAATCCTCCTACCTCTGCCTCCCAAATCCTGGGATTAAAGGTGTGCGCCACCACGCCCTGCTTGGCCTCGCTTCTTGAACTTTCTGCCTCCAGGTCTTGCCTCATCAATTCCATTTCTCTACACGGCTTCCAAAGTGACCTTAAATGCAAAGCTCATATTCTTTAAAACCCTTATGATTTCAGAATTAAATTTCAACTCCTTAGGCAAAACCTTGTATGTCATGAAATCTTTCTTGCCTCATTCTCTTGCATTCCTATAGTCATAGTCTCACTGATACCCAAACTACATTATTTTGTTTTCGAGGTAGGGTCTCACTCTGGTCCAGGCTGACCTGGAATCCACTCTGTAGTCTCAGGGTGGCCTTGAACTCTCAGTGATCCTCCTACCTCTGCCTCCTGAGTGTTGGGATTAAAGGCGTGCGCCACCATGCCCAGCTCCTACTTAACATTCCTTATGCACAATAGTGTCCCACAGCCTTTCACTCTGGCCCATGCTAACTTATCCCCCCCCCCTTTCTTTTTTTTGGTTTTTTCAAGGTATAGTTTCACTCTAGTCCAGGCTGACCTAGAATTCACTATGTAGTCTCAGAGTGGCCTTAAACTCACAGTGATCCTCCTACCTGTACCTCCAAGTGCTGGGATTAAAGGCGTGCACCACCACACCCAACTCTCTCTCTCTCAAATAAATAAGTAAAATATATTTTTTAAAAAAAAAAAAAGATCCTGGAGCTAGATAGATGGCTGAGTGGTTAAGGCACTTGCCTGCACAGCCTAAGGACCAGAGTTTGACTCCCCAGTACCTTTTTTCTCTATCTCAAAAAAAAAAAAAAAAAAATACACACACACACACATACATATGGGGCTGGAGAGTTGGTTAGCTGTTAAGGTACTTGCCTGCAAAGCCAAAGGACCTTAGTTCGATTCCCCAGTACCCTTTCTCTATTTCAAATAAACAAGGGGCTGGATAGACAGCTGAGCGGTTAAGGCACTTGCCTGCAAAGCCTAAGGACTAGAGTCTGATTTCCCAGCACCCTCTTTCTCTCTCTCAAGTAAATAAATAATTTTTTTTTTCTTTTGAGGTAGGGTTTCACTCTAGTCCAGGCTGAACTGGAATTCACGATGTAGTCTCAGGGTGGCCTCAAACTCTCAGCAATCCTCCTACCTCTGCCTCCCAAGTGCTGGGACTAAAGACATGTGACATCACACCTGGCTCAAATAAAATAATTTTTAAAAATTGGAAAAAAAAAGAGAGAGATCCTTAACTATACCAGAACCCCCCCCCCCACACACACACATACACACTCCCTTTTTGGTCTGGAAATAAGATATTTCAGTTTGATAGACTGTGTATAATAAGAGAGCCTACCAACCCACATTGACAGCCTAGGGGGCTTGCCTAGGAATCCAGCACAGAAGCTTCATGGCTGAACTTGGGATGCTCTTTGTCTTTGTGGTTGTTGTGTTTATTCTGGTTTTGGCTTTACTAGGTAGGTTCTTGTTCTAGCCCAGTTCCCCTGATAATATTTATTGACCCCCAGGGTCTATTCATTGCCCAGCCCTCCCGCTGGGTCCTTGGTCAGGGACCAGAATGACACTCTGTGTAAAAGGGTTACTGAAGACACATCAAGGACCGCCACTCTAATTCCAAGACCTGGGGCAAAGACACTTACACAGACCCATGGGTGCTTGAGAGCCTGGTCAGCTGTGATGCGCTTTGCTGGGTTTATGGTCAGCATCTGGTTGATCAAATTCTTGGCTTCAGGAGTCACCGTGTCCCATTCTGGTGATGGGAACTAAGGATCGAGAACATGGGAGAAGGGAGATATGAAATGCAGGCTGTCTTCTTTGTAATTCCTGTAATTGGGATACCTTATGGTCCCCTAAGTTGCCTGACAAAGAGTTGGAGAAACTTGGGTAAGATCCCAGAACCACTGTCAATTTAAAGACTAAGAAAGAGGCCGGACATGGTGGTTCACGCCTTTAATCCCAGCACTCAAGATGCAGAGGTAGGAGGATCACTGTGAGTTCGAGGCCAGCCTGAGACTAAGTAGTGAATTCTGGGTCAGCCTGGGCTAGAGTGAGTCCCTTCCTTGAGAAAACCGGGGGAAAAAAAGGACTAGGGAAGAAAGACAGAATAATAACAACTAGAACGCAAAAATATCAGGTCACAGCAGGGAGGAGACCCCAACATTCTCCTTTTCAAGTTATCTCTCTTACTAAGGAAAAACAAGCTCAGCAATGTGACCAACTACCACTGCAGTGAAGGGAACCTCTAGAACCCTCCCTGTGTGATGCAACACACACCATGTCGCTTCTCCACCCTTTGTAAATATAGATCAAAGGGCTCCAGTGCTTCCTTAATTTTACAGACACTAAAGAAGGGTACAAAAAAAGAAAAGAGGGCTGGAAAGATGGCTCAGTGGTTAAGCGCTTGCCTGTGAAGCCTAAGGACCCCGGTTCGAGGCTCGATTCCCCAGGACCCACCTTAGCCAGATGCACAAGGGGGCGCATGCATCTGGAGTTCGTTTGCAGTGGCTGGAGGCCCTGGCGTGCCCATTCTCTCTCTCTCTCCCTCCCTCCCTCTTTGTCTGTCGCTCTCAAATAAATAACAATAAACAAAATTTAAAAAAAAAGAAAAAAAGAAAAGAAGGGCTGTAGAGATAGATGGCTTAGCGGTTAAGGCACTTGCCTGCAAAGCCAAAGGACCCAGGTTCAATTCCCCAGGACCCACGTTAGCCAGATGCACAAGGTGGCACATGCGTCTGGAGTTCATTTGCAGCAGCTAGAAGCCCTAGTGTACCCATTCTCATTCTCAATCTCTCTCCCTCTCTCTCTCTGACGCTAATAAATTTAAAAAAATTAAAAAGAAAAAGAAAAGAAGGGCTGTAGAGATTGCTTAGTGGTTAAGTGTAGCGCTTGCCTACAATGCCAAAGGACTCAGGTTCAATTCCCTAGTACCCACATAAGCCAGATGTACAAGGTGGCGCATGTGTCTGGAGTTTGTTTGCAGTAGCTAGAGGTCGTGGCAGACCCATTCTCTTTCTCTCTTTGCCTCTTTCTCTCTCTCTCAAATAAACAAAATTAAAAAAGAAAAGAAAAGAAAAGAAAAAAGTTGTTCCACAGGGTGGCAAGAATTGAGTCCTGTATGCCCATCCTTGGGTCCTCAAAGTCCCCTGATGCCCCGTTCTCAGGTGACATAACAACACACAACCCCTTTGGAATGCTTGCTCTGCTCTTGGAAAACCCATCCTTACATCGTAGGCTCCAGCTTTGATCTGCTGATAGAGCTTGTGCTGATCCTCATCCCAGAAGGGAGGGTAGCCCACCAGGAGGATATACAGGATAACCCCTGCGAGACAGAACACACCGGTCACTGGGGTCAGCCACCTACTTCCCCGAGGAACCAAGGAGGCCATGCATGGCTCAGAACCACCCAGAAAGGTGAAGCCAGGCCAGAGTTTAAGATGGATGCCAGATCAAAGTGCTGTACCACTAGCCCCTCCTTCAGTGCCTCGCTCCTCATGTCACCACATCACGTCAGATTTCTCTCGGCACTTTCTGTCCTCTAAGGTGTGGGCAAATCCCTCTCCGAGAAGGATGCAACATAATCCAGGAAGTTGCTCCGGGGAGGAGGGTGTAATGAGAACAGCCTTCCCAGGGAAATGAGAGCAAACACTGATTTCACACATAGCAGGGCCCTTGCGGGACCCACAGGGAACAGTAATGCCTCTTTCACTGGAAGCCAAGGGCCCTTAACACCAAAAAGCTGAGGGTGTGGAATGGGCTTACCGCAGGCCCAGATATCCACAGGTTTTCCATAGGGATCTTTCCTCAAGACCTCAGGGGACAAGTAACCTGGGGTGCCAGCAAAACCTGTAGCAGAAGAGAGGGCAGAGCCACACTGAACCCACTTTTTTTTCCTCTGAGTAAATCCACATCCACAATTTCCTCCAGAGTCCCTCTCGTTCCTACTGCTTTTGCTCTATGAGCTCTCAGCACACAGGTTGGGCTTCTTGTAGTGCCTGGAATCTAAATCAGAGGGCAAGGCCCTGCTCCTACCAGGAACTCCAGCATCTCCCCAGAGGCACCCAGAACGCAGTGCTGACAGCAGCTAGACGCACTGTACTGAGTCACGAAGGGCCAGGAGGGATCTCTGCGCCTTCCCACCCTCCTCCACTCTCCTAGGAGTCCAGGACCATTAAAGGTCTGGCTTCTAGCTCTGAAAGAGGAAGGCAGATCAGGAAGAGGAGGAAGGGCGGGGGCTGCATTCCAAGAAGACAGGGACAGCTTACCAAACCAAGCCTGCTGCTCTCCCTGAACTTCGATGGCAAGGCCAAAATCAGCCAGCTTGACCGCAGCACCCTTGCACTTACTCGCCAGCAGCAAGTTCTCTGGCTGTAGAAGGAATGGGGAGCATTGCATGAGACACCCACTCGAGGGCAGAGGGAGCCTACTTTAGGCTCACGCAGTACCACTGCCAAGCAGCAGGTGGCGCCAACGCGTCACAAAAAGTGGGCAAAGGAGAGCTGTCTGCAGCAGTATGTACCTTCAGGTCCCGATGAACAATGTCATGCTGGTGGATGTGGTTAACACTCTCCAGAATCTGATGTATACAGTGGCTGAAAAAGCAGAAAGAAAAATATCAGCATATTGTTAAACCACTACATCCAAGACCACGTGCTGTGGACCAAAATCACTAAACAATGAGCTATCACTTTGGACAGCATCTAACGGAACCTATTTTGTTTTTATTTTATTTTCCAAGTTTCACTTTATTTTATTAAATGTTTTTATTTATTTTCAAGCAGGGGGAAGGGGGAGGAGGGAGAGAGACGGAGAAAGGGAATGAGAATGTGTGTACCAGGGCCTCTTTGTGCATCTGGCTTTATGTGGGTACTGGGGAATTGAACATGGGCCAGCAGACATTGCAAGCATGTGCCTTAAACTGAGCCATGTGCCACCATGCCTGGCTCCTCTCCTCTTTCTCCATCCATCCCCATCTCCGGCCCCTGGTAACCCCCCCATTCTATTCTACTTCTATGAGATCATCTAGTTTTAGATTCCACATATAAGTAAGATCATGTGGTATGTATCTTCTTGTGCTTGACTTATTTTGTCCAAGTCCAACCATGTAGTCATAAATAACAGAATTTCCTTTATTTTTATATTCTGATTTTTCCAAGTAGGGTCACTCTAGCTCAGGCTGGCCTCGAACTCACAGTGATCCTCCTACCTCTGCCTCCCAAGTACTGGGATTAAAGGTGTGTGCCACCACGCCTGGCTAGAATTTCCTTTTTTAAAAAAAGGCTCAATAGTATACATCACATTTTCATTATTTATTTGCAAGCAGAGAGATACAGAGGAGAGGGAGAGAATGAGAAAGATAGAGAGAGAGAGAATGAGAATGAATGGGTGTGCCAGGGCCTCTAGCCGCTGCAAACAAACTCCAAATGCATGCTCCATTTGTGCATCTGGCTTTATGTGGGTACTGGGAAACTGAACCCCGGTAGTTAAGCTTTGCAGGCAAACACCTTAACCACTACGCCATCTCTCCAGCCCTACATCATCATTCATCTGTTGACAGACAGTTAAGTTGTTTCCATATCTTGGTTATTGTGAATAATGCTGCAATGAGCGTGGGAGTACAGACGTTTCTTTAACATACTGATTTTAATTCCTTTGGGTATTTACCCAGTAGTGGGATTGTTGGATCATATGGTAGTTCTATTTTTAGTTTCCAGAGAAACATCCATACTGTTTTCCAAAAATGGCTGTGCTAATTTACAATACCAACAGTGTATAAGGGTTCCCTTTTCTTCTTTAAAAAAAAAAAAAATCTTTTTTTTTTTGTTTTGTTTTGTTTTTCGAGGTAGGGTTCCACTCTAGCTCAGGTTGACCTGGAATTCACTATGTAGTCTCAGGGTGGCCTCAAACTCATGGCACTCCTCCTACCTCTGCCTCCTGAGTGAGTGTGCCACCAAGCCCGACTTAAAAATTTATTTATTTTGAGAGAAGGAGGGACAGAGAGAGAGAGAGGGAGAACATGGGCGTGCCTGGGCCTTTAGCTGCTGCAATTGGGACTCCAGACACATGGCCCTTGTGCACATGTGCGACACTGTGCACTTGCATCACTGTATCTGGCTTACATGAGACCTGGAGATTCGAACATTAGTTCTTAGGCTTTGCAAACAAGCGTCTTAACCACTAAGTGATCTTGGTGTGTTTGTTTTGTTTCTACTTTTTTGTTTTCATTTTTGCCTTTTCTTTTTTCAAATTTTTATTAACAAGTTCCATGATTATAAACAATATCCCATGGTAATATACCCTCCCTCCACCCACTTTCCCCTTTGAAACTCCATTCTCCATCATATCCCCTCCCCCTCTCAATCAGTCTCTCTCTTATTTTCATGTCATGATCTTTTCCTCCTATTATGATGGTCTTGTGTAGGTAGTGTCGGGCACTGTGAGGTCATGGATATCCAAGGCCATTTTTGTCTTTTTGAGGCATGGTCTTTGTCTACACCCAAGCTGGTCTGGAACTTGCTTGGTAGCCCAGGGTGGCCTTGAACTCATGATTGTCTCACTTCTCAGCTTCCTGAATGCTAGGTGTGTGCCATCTCCCACCTAAAAGTTCCCCTTTCTCCTTATCCTCATCAACACGTACTTCATAGAAAAGAAAACTGAGGCCTAAGTGATTCAGTGGTTTCTCCAGAGTGAGCCACTTAAAGGGCACAGAAGAGACTATAACAGAAGCTCTTATTTTGATAAATCTGTTTGCAAGACATCAGGAGACATAACTCCTAAGAAAGGTGAGACCATTCAACCCCTTCATTTTTTCTCTTTCTCTGCAAGTTACATTTTATTCTTTCATCCAAAAGAAAAGAAGCAGCAGCAGCCAGGAATGCATGCCTTTAATCCCAGCACTTGGAAGGCAAAGGTAGGAGGATCGCCATGAGTTCAAAGCGACCCTGAGATAACATATGAATTCCAGGTCAGCCTGTACCAGAGCAAGACCCTACCTTGAAAAACAAAAATTAAAATACTTGGGGGCTGGAGAGATGGCTTAGTGGTTAAGGTGCTTGCCTGTGAAGCCTAAGAACCCAGGTTCGAGTCCCTAATACCCAAGTAAGCCAGATGCACATGGTGGTACATGCATCTGGAATCTGTAGTGGCTAGAGGCTCTGGCATGCCCATTTTCTCTCTCTCTCTTTCTGCTTCTTTCTCTATTAAATTAAAAAAAGAAAACTTGGAGCCAGGCATGGTGGTGCATACCTTTAATCCCAGCACTTGGGAGGCAGAGGTAGGAGGATCACCATGAGTTTGAGGCCACCCTAAGACTACGTATTGATTCCAGGTCAGCCTGAGCTAGTGAGACCCTCCCTTGGAAAAAAATCAAAACAACAACAACAACAACAACGAAAAACAACTTGGGCTGGAGAGATGTCTCAGCAGTTAAGGCATTTGCCTGCAAAGCCTAACCACCCAAGTTCGATTCCCTAGTACCCACATAAAGCCAGAGGCACAAAGTGGGGCATGTATCTGGAGTTCATCTGCAGTGGCTGGAGGTCATGGCACATCCATTCTACCTCTATCTCTGCTTTCAAATAAGTAAGTAAAAATATTGATTTATTACTTACTTGGGAGAGAGGGAGAAAGCGCATGCTAGGGCCTCCAGTCACTGCAAACAAACTTGACGCATGTGCTACCTTGTGCATCTGGCTTACATGGGTACTGAGGACTAGAACCTGGGTCCTTTAGGCTTTGTAGGCAAGTGCTTTAACCGCTAAGCCATCTCTCCAGTCCAATAAAAACATTTTTTTAAAAAAATACTTATTTGCACTCAAGTGTGTATGAATGTATGAGGGTCTCTTGCCTTCGCAAATGAATGCCTATCTGGTTTTATGTGGGTGGCTGAGGAATTGAATCAGGGTGGGCAGGCTTTGCAAGCAAGTGCCTTTAACCACTTGACCATCTCCTCAGCCCCCACCAACGCTTCTCATAAAGAAGTTTATGCTGCAACTTAGGAAAAAGAGTTCAATTAAGCCACCTAAGTTATTTTTGGGAAACGTGCACTCCTTCAATTGCTTCAACATTTATTGAGTGACCCTAAGGTATGCTTGGTACCACAAAAGACATAAAGATGAACAAGACACAGTAGGCTGTGTTTAGATTATTTATAATCCAGTAGGGAGATAGAAGAAGCACAGATTATTCCAGAAATAAAATACTTAAGAGGGTTCTCGATAGGACACCTACAGAGCATTTCTGATGATTATGCATAGAAACAGACAAACTAGCTCTGAGTCCCATTCAGTTGCTGTTACTTAGAGCAGGCTATCCACCTTGCAAACCTCCTGCTAGCCCTACAGTCAATTCCTGGCAGTAGGTGTGGCCAATCTATACCAGTGGTTTGTTCTTAATTTTTATTTATTTATTTATTTTGTTTTGTTTTATTTTGTTTTTTGAGGTAGGGTCTCACTCTAGTCCAGGCTGACCTGGAATTCACTCTGTAGTCTCAGGGTGGCCTCAAACTCATGGTGACCCTCCTACCTCTGCCTCCAGAGTGCTTGCATTAAAGGTGTGTGCCACTATGCCCAGCCTGTCTTTTTTATATTTATTTATTTATTTGAGAGAGAGAATGGGCATGCCAAGGCCTCTAACATCACAAATGAACTCAGACACATGCACCACCATTTGCATCTGGCTTACATGGGTACTGGGAATCAAACCTGGGTCCTTGGGCTTCATAGGCAAGAGCCTTAATCGCTAAGCCCTTCCTCCAGCCCTCCTACTTTCTTTCTTCTTTCTTTCTTTCTTTCTTTCTTTCTTTCTTTCTTTCTTTCCTTCCTTCCTTCTTTCTTTCTTTCTTTCTTTTTTGGTTTTTCGAGGTAGGGTCTTATGTTTAGCTCAGGCTGACCTAGAATTCTCTATGTAGTTTCAGGGTAGCCTCGAACTCACAGTGATCCTCCTACCTCTGCCTCCCGAGTGCTGGGATTAAAGGCATGCACCACCACGCCTGGCTTTCTTTCTTTTTAAAAATATATTTTAAAAAATATTTTACTTAGCTGGGTGTGGTGGTGCACACCTTTAATCCCAGTACTCAGGAGGCAGAGGTAGGAGGATCGCCATGAGTTCAAGGCCACCCTGAGATTAAGCAGTGAATTCCAGGACAGCCTGGGCTAGAGCAAGACCTTACCTCAAAAAAAAAAAAAAAAATATATATATATATAGATAGATAGATAGATAGATATGTATATAATTTATTTATTTGAGAGAAAGAGAGAGAGAGTGAGAGAGATGGAAAAAGAGAGAATGGGTGCACCAGGGCTTTTAGCCACTATAAATGAACTCCAGATGAATGTTTCACCTTGCATATCAGGCTTACATGGGTACTGGGGAATTGAACCGGGATCGTTAGGCTTTGCAGGCAAATGCCTTAATCACTAAGGCAACTCTTCAGCCCTAAATATTTTTATTTATTTGCAGCAGAGATAAAGAGAAGACAGTCAGAGAGAATGGGCGTGCCAGGTCCTCCAGCCACTGCACGAACTACAGACGGCGCTGGTTTTACATGGGCCCTGGGGAATTGAACCAGAGTCATTAGGCTTTGCAGTCAAGCACCTTAACCACTGAGCCATCTCTCCAGCCCCAGCAGTGGTTTTTCCAGTGGGGGTGAATTTACACCCCTCCCACAGGAAATCTGGCAGTGTCTGGAGACAACTGTGGTTGGCACAACTTGCTACTTTGTGTATTCTGGCCAGGGATATTTCTAAGTTTCTACCATGCATAGAAGAGATCCTCACAACACAAAATTATCTGACTTCAAGGTCAGTAGCTCTGAGGCCAAGGAAGCTTAGGTCTAAAGAACATATGTCCAGTCACCAAATAACACCAGATCCTGCAAATCAGTATCCAGATGTGCTGGGAAGGTCTACAGAATATCCAGGTATGCTTGGCTGGGTGGTTTGCACTATGATTCCCTAAAATTTGGTGATGGGGCGCCTACCAGACCCAAAGGCTAAGGGACCTTATCAGGCCCCTGAACTTCCCACAAAACAAGGGCCCAAGAGTGCCCCAAAGGAACTTTAAGACGGAGCTGCCTAGGAGAGTCTCCACAGAAATGTATAATTAGAACACAGTCCGGCTAGCAGGGAGAGCCTTCTGGCCAAAAATGGCAAAAGTGCGAAGTGTCCCAGCAGAGCCAGGCCAAGCTCACTGGTACAGTCCCCCACCCCACCCACAGCTCCCTGAGCTATCGCAGCCTCCTCCCGCCCACAGCCTGGTCCTCCCCTGCTGGCACTGGAATTCATCTCTCTACTTGAGAATTTTTCCTGAGGCTTAAAGCATCTGAAGTTGATCAGCAAACATTGGCTGTTCAGGGTTGAGAAATTCGTGAGGAAGCTGCACTCCCCCATTCTTCAGAGACAGCCTGAGCTACCCCATAAGTCAGAAAGGATGCAGGCACGATGATCAAAACCAGGTTGTAAGGGACATCACTCAGAGAAGCGGGGCTGGAGGAAGAGCCAAGGTGGGGAAGGCAGGCCAAAACAAGCACCAGAGAGCTATGGTGTGTGTGGAATTCTGCTATGTCCCATGAAGGAGACATTAGGGCTTCCATGGAGGGCTGGGGACCATAGGAGACTTTGCCAGATGAAAAGACCCATGTTGAAGTTGGTTATGACAGTCAAGGGACAAGGTGACAGAAGCTGAAAGCTCCCAAAGAGGTTCTTCAATTTCATACTACTTCAAAACAGATGCCACACTTGCTCCATCATCTCTATCTCCGATCCCTAGGCCCCCAGTTCAGTGGCTTGTACATACTAGGATTTAAAAAAAAAAAGGCTGGATGTGGTGGCGCACGCCTTTAATTCCAGCACTCAGGAGACAGAGGTAGGAGGATTGTCGAGAGTTCAAGGTCACCCTGAGACTACATAGTGAATTCCAGGTCAGCCTAAGCTAGAGTGAGACCCTACCTCGGAAACTCCCCCCCCCACCAAAAAAAAGTAGAGGACTGGAGAGATGACTTAGTGGTTAAGGCACTTGCCTGTGAAGCCTAAGGACCCAGGTTTGACTCCCCACAACCCAGGTAAGCCAGACACGCAAGGTGATGCACGCACACAAGATCACACGTGTGCACAAGGTGGCACACATGTCTGGTGTTCAACTGCAATGGCTAGAGGCCCTGGGGTGCCAATTCGTTCTCTCTCTCATAAAAAATAAAAGTTTAGGCTGGGCATGGTGGTGCACGCCTTTAATCCCAACACTTGGGAGGCACAGGTAGGAGGATCACCATAAGTTCGAGGCCACCCTGAGACTACATAGTGAACTCCAGGTCAGCCTGAGCTAGTGTGAGGCCCTACCTCAAAAACAAACAAACAAACAACAACAAAAAAAAGCAGGCTTGGAGAGATGGCTTAGCAGTTAAGGTGCTTGCTTGAGGAGCCCAAGGACCCATGTTCAACTCTACAGATCCCACATAAACTAGATGCACAAGGTGACACAAGCGCATAGATCACACATGTGTATCCAGGTTCGATTCCCCATGTAAGCTAGATGCACCAGGTGGCACGTGTATCTGGGGTTTGTTTGCAGCAGCTGGAGGCCCTAATGCACCCATTCTTTCTACTTGCCCCTCCCTCTCTCTCAAATAAATTAAAAAATAAAAAAGTAAAAAAAAAATACAAACAAAAAGTAGAGATGCTGGAAGGAGATGAAGATGTAAAGCCCAGCATGCACAAAGCCTTGGATTCTATCCCCAGCATCATGTAAACTAGGCAGGGTGGCATATGCCTATAATTCCAGTACCCAGGGCATTAGAGGTTGGAGGATCAGAAGTTCAAGATGATCCTTGGCTACACAGCAAGTTTGAGGGCAGATTGAGTTACATGAGACCCTGTTCCCCCAACCCCCCAAAATAATGAGGAGGCACAGAGATGGCTCTTAGATATGCTTTTGAGTACACAGTAGTGCAAAGAACAGGCATCTTTAGGGTTACAGGATAAAGAAATCCTGGAAGACGCCTTACAAGAAACTGATATTGGGAGATTGAATTTTTTTTCTAGTTAACTATTTGTGTGCATAGATGTGCCAGGGTCTCTTGCCACTGCAAATGGAATATCAGACACTTGGGCCACTTTTTGCAACAGGCTTTACATGGGTGACTGGGCAACTGAACCCAGGCTGGCAGGCTTTGTAAGCAAGTGCCTTTAACCACTAAGCCAATTTCCCAACTCTGGGTGTTGAAATTTGTTTGTCTGTTTGTTTGAGGTAGGGTCTCATTCTAGTCCAGGCTGACCCGGAATTCATTTTGTAGTCCCAGGGTGACCTTGAACCCACAGCAATCCTCCTACCTCTGCCTCCCAAGTACTGGGATTAAAGGCGTGCGCCACCACACCTGGCTGAATTTTTTTTTTTTTTTTTTTTTTTTTGGTTTTTCGAGGTAGGGTCTCACTCTAGCCCAGGCTGACCTGGAATTCACTATGGAGTCTCAGGGTGGCCTCGAACTCACGGCGGTCCTCCTACCTCTGCCTCCCGAGTGCTGGGATTAAAGGCGTGTGCCACCACGCCCGGCTCTGGCTGAATTTTTGATTTCCAATATCACCCACAAAATAATCTCAGCCCAAACTCTACAGAATCTTTTTCAGACAAGAGCTCTTCTGATTTTCCCCAAAGACTAGTCAAGTGAAATACAATGTTGGCCCCTAAGGTAGCCTAGACTTCTTTTAGTCCTAAACACCAGAGCTGTACCAACCCCACAGTCCTCCTCTCACCTGGCATCTGCTTCACTGTAGTATTCTCTGGCCACGATGTCTTCAAACAGCTCCCCGCCAGTAACGCTGTAAGTAACAGAAGAAATGGTCAAGAGGAGACAGGGGTTCCCTGGCCCACTGCGGCATCCAACACGTAACACAGTCATATTACAGAGTAGCTTTTAGAGCCAGTCCCAGTTTCACGTGCGCTTTGTCTGAAACCCCAGAACATGCTCAGTACTTCAATGCCATAAATAAGGCTTCTTCATGTGGTGTCATGGGCTGACCCTTCTAGACAGTTCTGTTTCTAAAACCTACAGAATTGCTGACACTGAAGCAGTGATAAAGATACAGGGATCTAAGAAAAAAAAATATTCAATCCACCCGAAGTCATAGCTTTTCAAGACAAATATGAACACTACCATATAGCTGTCCAAGAAAGACAGACCTCCTGTTGAAGTTGAACAGAAATGACAACAGAGACATAGAAATTCAACCATAATACTGGGGAGGGATTTCCAGGAGGTCAAGAGTCACTTTTAAGACATTAAGTCACAAAACCAAAATGGAAGAAGAACCAAATGGAGCCCAGTTCACAAGTAACACAAGCTGCCCTCCATTTCCCGGAAATTTTCAGGGCATGCAGAGTTCGTGCTGTACTTCTCCACCAAGGACAACACAAAAGGAACAAGACACAAGCTAATGCACAAGGTGCACTGTAGAACAGAAATGCAAGAGCAGCACCATTCCCGAGGCGCAAGTTGTGGGGAGAGCGCAAGCGAGCAACGAGAACCCTGGGGGGCGGGGGGCTCTGGGCTGGCACCCCTTGTCCCCATAAGAAGTTCACAATCAAGTCCTTCTCCTCAGGCAACGGAGAGGAAAGCCCGGCAGAGGCTGAAGACTCAGTTTTAACCTTTTCCCAAGCCTTCGTCTTGAACCAGCTGGAGGGAAAGGGCCCGCATACCCTCAGAGAGAGTGGCACTTACAGGTCAAACACGAGGTAGTGAAACCCTTCTTCAGAAATACTGTCATGGAGGCGCACTGCAAGAGAGGAGATGGGGACAGAGATTAACAGAGAGAAAAACGCGGAAATCCTATTCTCCTTAGAAAACCCCACCCTGGGCCCCTTCCTGTCAGCCTCACCCGGCTCCCTCCTGAAGACACTGCAAAGAAAAGTGGCCAAAGCCCCAGGCCACAAGCACGCAGGCGCATCAAGAGACCAGGGCTCGGGGTCTATCTCTGACCGAGGCAAGAGACAGGGTGAGAAGTCAGACAAGAAGGAGAAAAGCAGAAACCTCCCTAAAGCAGGCTAGTCCCAGTGAAGGTGGCCCTAGGACACAACTCGTGACGAATGGATGAGAGCAAGGAGATGGAGAATGCCAGGATGGGAAAGCCTAGGAGCGCTTGCGGAGGAGCACACGGGCACAGGAGGATGAAGGCGGGTGGAAGGTGGAGCCCAGCAGACAGGCATGTGGAGCAGGATAAATAAGGGATCGTGAGCCCCGAAGGCTGCATACGCGTACAGGCAACGAACACAGTAACTTTGTTTACCGATAGTCTTGCTGTGTGTGTGTGTAACCCTGGCTGGTCTCAAACCTGTGACAATCCACCTGGCCTTCTTCGCCTCTGAAAGATTACCAGCATGCGTGACCACGCATGGGCACAGTTATACTCTGTGCTAACTCCCGTGTCAGGCTATTGTGTTCACTACTGATCCCACAAGAACACCCTAAGCACCACTGTGTGCACATCCCAGGCCAAATGGTGGCATATCAGGAGGGACAGACACGGTACCTGCCTTTAAGAAGTTTGTTATACCATCCTAAGATGTGGTCCTCATTTCCACAGAAGAGAGCAGTAGAGGCTCAGAGCCTTAAAAGTCTCCTGTGAAAGGCTAACGAGCTGAGTGTTGAGTCAAGATGTGAAGCCAGGCTTCTCTGACTCCCACGGCAGGTTCCCTCCACTGAGCCCTCTGAGAAACACGGGGCAGTCCGTGTGCCAGGCAGCAAAGCAACAGAGTCGGCGAGAGACAGCTCACAGATGTGCCTACAATGGCATCATGGCTGGCTTCAAGAGGACAGTACATGCAAAAGACTGGGGCAATTCACCAAGGGCAAGGGACAGCTGGCCAACAGAAGTCCCTCCCAGTCCCTACCTCCGAAGCGCTTGGGCAAAAGACCAACCTAATGTCTTCTGAGGTCTCTTCTCTAGCTTCTGCCCACAAAGCCACCTCTGGGTTAAATGCCAACTTCTGAGCATCACTCTAATGCAAGCAGGGCTTGCTTTGGCTGTCTGTCCGAATGTTCCGGTTTCTCCCCTCACCTGAACTCTCCTGATGGGGAGCCTCGGTTCTAAAGAGCTCCCTCTGTTTGACCTTTGCTCCAGTCCTCAGCAGCTACAGGAGCACCTCTAGGAGCATTTCAGGAACAGACCGACACCAAGCCAACTGGTGAGATGCTTGGGTACAAAGAAATCGTAGCATCTCCTCCTTGGTGGGCCCAGACTGCTTTCCCCTTTGGTGCCAGAGTATCTCTTCAGAACTGAATGGCTTCCTTACAGATCCTCCCCTTCAACCCAAAGAACCAAGATCAGCCAGGAAGCAAAGTACATGACCCAGCTGCCACAAAGCAGTACACATCACCATAGTCCTTTTCTTCACGTGAGAAATGAGGGCTCAGAGGCCAGGCTGGATCCAGGGCCTAATAACTACACTTACTACACTGCCTACCCAGTATGACCCTCTCTGGTTTTTCCATCCTGCACGCTTCTTTAGCCAGCAGATAACTAGGTGGGCTAGGTGAGCTTTTAGGACAGAAGGAAGGAATGATAGTCAGAGCCCCCTCCACTGCTGCCCTCCCACCTACCAAAACCAGGCTCAGCTAAGCTGCCCAAAGCCCTGCCTCCTCCCTTTCTCACTTTGCTTCTCTGTTCTCAGACTGGCATCTCACACTGAGTCCTGCCGCGGCTGCTCCCTTGCTTCCAAAAGGACTTTCCATTTAATTAAAAATTTGCTATTAAAAAGCATTAAAGTGTGTAATACAAATAATCCCCTAGAAATCAGCTGTCCCAGAAGCCAAAGAGCAGCTTCATTAGGGAGCTGACTAACAGCGGCAGGATGCTGAGCTGACAAGACAGCAGGTAAGGATGCTAACAACCATTCCCAGGGGAGCCAGAGCACCCTCCCTGCTAGGCATGGCCTTGAGCACTATCTCACCTGGATATACCCCGCCAACTCCCTACCCCAGTACCGCAGGCCAGAGAACTGTGCCAGAGTCACAGACTTCCAGGCCTCTGCCCAGACAGGGCATCACTGGCACTTGGTTTGCCCTTCTCCAGGAAGGCCACACACAGAGCGCAGGTGGGAAGGGATTAGCAGAAGAGCGGCAAGGGAAGACTAATCCCTCCAGGCCACCCAGCTCCAGTGGTCTGGATGCAAACCCAGAGCAAGGCTCCTGGCACACATCAAGACCAGGGTGTTCTAACACTGTTATCTTTCCCTTTTATTTTACTGTGCTGGGGAGATGGCTCAGTGATTAAAGGAACTTGCTTGCAAAGCCTGCTGGCCCAGGTTCAATTCCCCAGTACCCACATAAAGCCAGATGCACAAGGTAGCGCACACAAGGGGCCCTGGTGCGTTCATAAGCACACTCTCTCTCCTCTTTGTCTGCTTGCAACTTAATAAAAAATAATTTTTTTAAAAAAAGAACTAGGACAAGAAGAGAATTTTGTTTTGTTTTGTTTTTTCGACATAGAGGTCTCACTCTAGCTCAGATTGGCCTGGAATTCACTATGTAGTCTCAGGGTGGCCTCAAACTCACGGCGATCCTCCTACCTCTGCCTCCCGAGTGCTGGGATTAAAGGCATGCTCCACCACGCCTGGCTCAAGAGGCACAATTTAACTGCTGTTTTAAACACAGTCAATTCTTGACAATCAAGGCTGAAATTGTAATGATTAAAATTTAATTGACCTATTCTGTATTCCAAATATTAGGTCCCCTCTCCCTTTTTGGAGACAGGGTGTCATGGAGCCCAGGCTAACTGTGAACTCACTCTGTAGCTGAGGATGACCTTGAACTTCTGGGTCTCCCACCTTCACTGCTGGGATTAGAGGTAGGGGGTTACCACACCCAGTTGACCCTGTGCTTAGAGGTAGTTCCTAGGGCCTGCTGCATGCTAGACAAGTGCTCTACCAATTGACCTACATCCCTAACCCATGTCACGTGTTTTACATGCATTATTTTATTGGATCTTTGCCTTAACTTGGCCAGTTAGCTATTTAAGATGTCCCCATATGAAGGACAAGGAAACCAGCCCAAAAGTCACACTATGTGGCAAAATCACACTTGAAGACAAACCGACACCAAGACTCTTAATGTCACAGAACGACTATGAAATCGCTTTGTTCATGCTGCCCCTACCAGCCCTGGCCATTCTGATTGGCCTGAAGCTACTCTGAAGCAAGCAAGCCCAACTGAATACATGTGCTATGAAGAAAAAGAGCCATGCCCTGTTACCAGAAAGCTTACAGGTAAAGGGGGAAGACAGGCTTTTTAATTTTTGTTTTGTTTTGTTTTGTAGGCAGGGTCAAACTCGTGGCAATCCTCCTACCTCAGCCTTCCCTGAGTGCTGGGACTGAAGGTGAGTGCCTCCATCGCGCCTGGCCAAAAGATTTCAGTCAGCAATTACACATATATCTAACATAGCACAACTAGATGGAGAGCTAAAAGGCAGACATAAAGGGTACTACAGATGCACGGAATAAACTCGTGTGATGCCCAGCCAATTCCAAGGTTAACAACGAGACGTGAAGGGAGGACCACACCAAGTCTACAGACAGGAAACAAAAAGAATCACTGGGCCGAACTACTCTTCTCTAAAATGAGTGGGAGAAAGGACACGAAAAAAACCAAACCAAACAAACAAACAAAAAAACCCTCACACTTTTTAAAAACATCTTCAAGGACAGAGAAACCTTCACAACCTAAATGCCATGTGTGGCTATTTCCAATTCTTCAAAAACCACCAAACAATATACCACACAACCTTAACAAATCTTTTTCGAAATAACACTGAAAAAAAAAAAAGTATCACTGCTAAAAATGTCCAAATCAGGGCTGGAGGGATGGCTTAGCAGTTAAGGTGCTAACCTGCAAAGTCAAAGGAACCAGGTTCGATTTCCCAGGACCCACATAAGCCAGATGCACAAAGTGGTGCATGCTTCTGGAGTTTGTTTGGAATGGCTGAAGGCCCTGGCGTGCCCATTCTCTCTCTCTCTCAAATAAGTAATATTTTTAAATGTCCTTTATCAGGGACACAATGGGGAGACCTAGTACTACAGAGGATTCTGGGGAACTAAATCTTCTGCCCAAGGCCCAATTGTGGCAGAACTCAGCCCTCTCTACCTATGGGCAAGGATGGAGGAGAAGCTCAGTCATTATTCAAAATTTCCTTTTTCAGGTAGCAGAGATAGCTCAGTGGTAAAGAAACCAAGTTCAATTCCCCAGTACTCATGTAAAGCAAGGTGCACAAGGTGGCACATGTGTCTTGCGTTTATTTGCAATGGCTAGAGTCCCTGGAGTGCCCATTCTCATTTGCCTTCTCCTCTCTCTCTCTCAAGTAAATAGATTAAATATTTTAAAATTTTATTTTTTCTTACAATTATATTTGCTATGCTTAGTATCAGCTGAATGGGCCCTGGGCCCAAGGTAAATGGCAGCCTGACTTGAGTTATTTATCAACTGAGTTGGGGGGGGGGGAGTCTTGAGAATTGGACTATTGATTTGCACTTCCTCGTCTCCACCTCTGTCCCCACTCCTCTTACTTGCTGATCCCTTTAACAACTCCATGAAGTTTTTGTTTTTTTTTTTTCCTTCAAGGTAGGGTCTCACTCTAGCTCAGGCTGAGCTGGAACTCACGACGTAGTCTCAGGGGGGCTTCGAACTCATGGCAATTCTCCAACCTCTGCCTCCCAGGTGATGGGATTAAAGGCGTGCGCCACCACACCCAGCTTTTCATGAAGTTTATTGTTGTTATTATTATTATTAAATTATTATATTTATTGAGGGAAGTACAGAGTGACTTCTTTTTTAAGAGCAGTTTGGGGTTCACAACAAAATTGAACAGAAGGTTCACATAGCCTCAACCCCACACATGGCTCCTAAGCCACAAACCTGGGCTTTTCCAAGTATGGACCACACAGTATTAACATCACCTAGAGATGGGAAAGACATGGGAAATCTCAGCTCCTCCCTCAGGCCTACTTTATCAGGATATGAATTTTGACACACTCCCTGGCTGATTCATAAGCACATGAAAGTTTGAGAAGTGCTGCTTTAAACCACAGACACTAGACTATGATCGAAACTGCTGGGGCAGCTCAGCACAAAGGAAGACAGAGTCTATTCATTAGAGGAATTTTGAGCAGAGAGCAAACAGATCACAGGTAGAACGCACTCCATTCAGACTTCAGATTGTTAGCACTACGAGCTCCTCCGCTCAACTCCCAGCGGCTGGCCACTTTCCCAGGGCTCTCTGAGTTCAACAGTGTGCCATCTACCCAACAGGCCTTATGTTTGTTTTTAATTAATATACTTTTTTTAGAGCAGTTTTGGGTTCACAGCAAAACTGAACAGAAGGTTCACATAGCCCCAACCCCACACATGCACAGCTTCCCCCACTATCAACAGCCCACACCAGAGTGGTACATTTGTACGGATGAACCTATAATGACAAATTCATTACCCAAAGTCCACAGTTTAAGGGTAGTCTCTTCCAATAGGCTGTACAGAGGCTCTCTGCAGTGTAGAGTGGGAAGCAGGATGGGAAGAAACTCCTGCCAAGAGAGACAGGACTTGCTTGGCCTGAGGAGTTGGACTGTACTGGATTCTGATCCCTGAAAGCTACAGTGTTTGGTTGATGCTCTCACTTTTCCTCATTCTGTTGTCACAGCATAGTGACAGAGAAGAGGGAGCTAGGTTCAGACCATCTGTATTGACTTTCTGTTCATGTGAGATTTTTTTTTTTCTCTCTCTCTCTCTTTCTCTTGTTTTTTGAGATAGGGTCTCAGGCTGACCTGGAATTCACTATGCAGTCTCAGGCTAGCCTCAAACTCACAGGGATGCTATGACGCTGCAGTAAGAGTTGAGTGCTACCTCCCGACTGCTGGGATTAAAGGTTTGAGCCACGACACCTGGATAAAACATTTATTTATTTATTATTTAAGAGAGAACAGGGCACTAAAGTGTCTTGTCACTGCAAAGGAACTCCAGACGCATGTGCTACTTTGTGCATCTGACTTTCCCTGGGTACTGGGGAACTGAACTGCAGTCAGCAGCTTCACAAGCAAGCAAGCACCTTTAATGGACTGAACCAACTCCCCAGCCCACCCTTTCTGAATTAAAGCGCCTCCAAGTCTGAGGCTGAATATCTGCTCTCATCTTCTTCAACTGTGCACCACTGTTGGGATAGTTTGCTTGTCTCCCTCTGGGATGGAGTTAAAAAGGCCAGAGCCAAAAGGGCCACTGCTTTAAAGGACTTTAAAAGACACAGCAGTGGAGAAGGGAGGAATAGTGAATTAAGGGGGCACAAAACTGCCTTCTCTCCAGCCACAAGCCAGGTCTGGATCCATGGCAACCTCTGCCTCCTGGACCCATAGCTGAGCCACATCTCCAGGAGTCCTGGTTCCCACTAGAAGCTGGAGTGCTCAGCCAGCCAATGCTCCCAGGACACAGTCCTGACGCACCCTTCTCTCTGCCTGCCCTTGACCCTGAAATTGGTCCTTGGACCAAAACATCCCTCAGGACCTGTGAGCAGTCATGAAACAAAAGCACACTCCTAAGTGATCCAATGCTAACAAAATGACTCCATTAAGCTTGCCTTTCCTCGGTTTAACAGCCTGGTTAATAGTGTAAGTACCTGGGACACATGGTCTCCTCTGTGTCTTTACTCTGAGCTAAAAGGAAGGGGGTTCCAAAACCAAGTGAAGCCTAAGATGTCAAAAACATTAAAAGGGGGCACTTCACTTGTGACAGGCCTGTTCATTTCCCAGTTGGCATTATTATGCCCTCACCCTTCACGGCCTGCCTCGCCATGTCACAGATGAAGATGAGGTAGGTCTGCCCTGCTCTATCATCAAGTTCTATACCTCTGGTCTCCTCCCTATGTGTGCATAATTCATCACTGCTATATGAGGTAGTCACAAGAAACAAAAAAGGGGCTGGAGAGACGGCTTATCAGTTAAGGCGCTTGCCTGCAAAGCCAAAGGACCCAAGTTCGATTCCCCAGGACCCACGTTAGTCAGATGCACAAGGTGGCACATGTATCTGGAGTTTGTTTGCAGTGGCTGGAGGCCCTGGCACACCATTTCTCTCTCTCTCTCTCTCTCTCTCTCTCTATATATATATATATATATATATATATATATATACCTTTTAAGTAATTTCTTTTTTAAGCAGCAAAAAGGAAAGGACATTACTGTCCTTGAACTTTGAGACTTGTGACTATGACATCAAATTGCTTGGGCTGGTGAGTAGCTTTGGAGACAAACCTTTTGATTTAAAAAGCAGGTAAGTAAAATGTTTTCAAAATGTGCTGGATTTAAAGGCATGCGTGTATCACCACACCTGTATCATTTTTCTTTTTTTTTTTTTTTCTTTTTTCAAGGTAGGGTCTTGCTCTAGTCCAGGCTGACCTGGAATTCACTATGTAGTCTCAGGGTAGCCTCGAACTCAAGACAATCCTCCTACCTTTGCCTCTCAAGTGCTGGGATTAAAAGGTGTGTGCCACCATGCCTGCCTCATTTAAAAAAAATTATTTATTCGAGAGAGAGAAATAGGGAGAAAGAGTAGAGGGCTGGAAGGATGGCTTAGTAGTTAAGGCGTTTGCCTGCAAAGCCAAAGGACCCAGGTTCAATTCCCCAGAACCCATGTAAGCCACATGCAGAAGGTAGCGCATGTGTTGAGTCGGTTTGCAGTGGCTGGAGACCCTGGTGCACCCATTCCTTCTCTCTCTTTCTGTCTCAAATCAATAAATAGAAATAATTTTTTTTAAATTAAGAAAAAAGAGCCAGGGTATGGTGGCACATGCAAGGCCACCCTGAGATTACATAGTGAATTCCAGGTCAGCCTGGGCTAGAGTGAGACTCTACCTCCAAAAACCAAAAAAAAAAAAAAAAAAAAAAAAAAAGTAAATTAAATAAAAGAAGAAAGAGGCAGATAGAGAGTGGGTGTGCACCAGAGCCTCCAGACACTGCAAACAAATTCCAGATGCATGTACCACCTTGTGCACCTGGCTTACGTGGGTACTGGTGACTCGAACCGTCCTTAGGCTTTGCAGGCAAGTGCTTTATCCACTAAGCCATCTCACCAGCCTTGAAATCTCATTTTTAAATACTAGCAAACAATAATAATAATAAAAAAAAAACTTTTAGACCACTGAACCAGCCAAAGGAAACATGCCTGGGTTTGTGACTGCTACTCTAAGTACTTCTCTCTCTGTTGCTCCTCTCTCGTCCAAACCCACACACTGGTCCCTACTGTGTGTTTTTCAGGTGAAGGTCTAACCTCAGAGGCCAAAGACAGGGGAGCTCCAACTGCTCTAAGGCCAGGACTCACTGGCTAAGAGGTACTGGCTCCATGGCACACACCACACCAGGCGGAACAGCAGCCCTGGCTATGCCAATCTGCTTCGAGTGTAATCCAAGCTGCCGATTGCGATCTATAAAGCCCTGCATGGTTGGAGTTCTGGTTACCTCGGAGCTGCTGCTCTCCCCATGGGCTGGCGTGCGACCTGGGCTCTCTCACATTTGAACTCTCACTGAGCCTTCTGAGATCTGAAGGCCACATGGAGCTTCAGCAAGTCGCTTCGGAGCCCTAGCGCCAAGAATGGGGCGGGCAGCCTCAGGACACTGTGGGAGCCCTGATATTTAGGCCATGCCTGAGGAGCACAGAACACGTGTTGTCTTTTGTGATGACTCAGGGCTTTGAGGAAAACCTAGGAGATGCTCCCTGGTCTGTTTCGAGTCAACAACGCTGGAGTTTCTGCTCAGACGCTGCAGCCAGCCCAGTTTCTGTCCCTTCTGTAAGGAGCACCAAATCAGAGCCAAAGCTTTTGGCAAAGGAGGTTTTAGCTAAACAATGTAAAACAGAGCCAGAGTGGGCTATGGCAGGCAAACCTCCTCGAGCTTTAGAACAACCAACAATGTGCTCTTGTACCCCAGTCAGGGTGGGAGCAGGGAAAAAATCCTCCCCATTTTTGATCCTTCCCCATCTGAGCAGCTCCTGCCACTCCTTCTCCAGAGAAGCCAGGCAGGCAGGGAACACAAACGGGAATGCCATGGAAACCCCCAGAGTGTGCAGGACACTGCGAAGGGACAAAACTCTTTTAGGACCAGAAACAAAATCCTGAGTCTTTCAAGGCTCAGGCTATGGATGGTTCCTGGTGAGGGATGCTGGCAGGCTGGTAGCCCGGAACCTCACACACTGATGGCCTTGGACTTCGGCCCAAAGACAGGAGAAAGGAGAGAAAGGGAGTCTGAAGCCTAGTCAAAGGCCTCACATCCCAGCCCTGAGATGGCACAGCAGCCATGGAGACTCTCAGGCCTCTCAACAAGAAAGCTCTAGAATTCTGACACGCAGCACCATTCTGCTTAGGCAAGGAAAGATACCAGGTGAAGACGCATGAACAGAGGTAACTCCGTGCACAAAGCAGACCTCTGTTCTGCCTGTCTTCCACATTTTAAGACACTCCCAGAATCCTTTGCAGTGTACTCACCAATGTTTGGATGTTTCAGAAGTCGGCATATTCGGGCCTCGCGTTCTAGTTTCTGATGATCTAAAAGAAGACAGAAGAAAACAAAAATTATTGATTGCCCATTCTATTTATGGTTACCTGGTTATTTATATTCCTTTAATTTTTTTTTTTTTTTTTTTGAGGTAGGGTCTCACTCTAGTCCAGGCTAACCTGGAATTCATTCTATATTCTCAGGCTGGCCTCAAACTCATGGTGATCCTCCTACCTCTGCCTCCCAAGTACTGGGATTAAAAGTGTGTGCTACTACACCCGGCTTTCCTTCATTTTTTTAAAAAAATATTTATTTATGAGCAAGGAGGAGGGACGGAGAGAGAGAGCAGCTACAAATGAACTCCAGAGTCTCCTGGCTTTATGTGGGTACTGGGGATTTGAACCCAGGCTGTCAAGGCTTTGCCAGCAAGCACCTTTAACTGCCAAGCCATCTCTCCAGCCCAATATTCCTTTAATTTTTTGGCACTGCCTAGGCACTTGTGGCAATTTGCTAAATTAACAAAGGAAGTCACAGTAAACCCAGAGACAGTCCACCTTTTCCAGATAAGAAAATGACTTGAGTGGCTGCAGAGATAGCTCAGCAGTTAAGGCGCTTGCCTACAGAGCCTTAACGACCCAAGCTCTATTCCCCAGTACCCATGTAAAGCCAAATGAAAAGTGGCGCATGTGTCTGGAATTCATTTACAGCAGCTAGAGGCCCTGGTGTGCACATTCTCCTCTCTCTCTGCTTGCAAATAAATTAAAAAAAATATTTTTATTTTTTTGAGGCAAGCCCAACAGACTGGCCTTTTTTTTAAAAAATGCAAGAGGAGACAGACAGAGAGAGAGAGAGAGAGAGAGAGAGAGAGAGAGAATGGGCATGCCAGGGCCTCCAGCCACTGTAATCAAACTGCAGATGCATGCGCCACCTTGTGTACATGTGCAACCTTGCATGCTTGTGTCACCTTGTGCATCTGGCTTATGTGGGATCTGAAGAGTCGAACATGAGTCCTTATGCTTAGCAAGCAAATGCCTACTAAGCCATCTCTCCAGCTCAATAAAAATATTTTTTTAAAAAATGACTTGAGGGCTGGAAAGATGGCTTAGTGGTTAAGGCACATGCCTGAGAAGTCTAAGGACCCAGGTTCAATACTCCAGGTCCCACATAAGACAGATGCACGTGGTGGCACATGCATCTGGAGTTCATTTGCAGTGGCTAGAGGCCCTGGTGCACCCATTCTCTGTGTGTGTGTGTGTCTTTAATGAATAATAAAAATAAACCGTAAAAAAAATAAAAAATGACTGGAGAGCTGGAGAGATGGCTTAGTGGTTAAGGTGCTTGCCTGCAGAACCTAGGGACCTAGGTTCATTTCCCCAGTACCCATGTAAGCCATCTTGCACAAGGTGGTGCATGCATCTGGAGTTCGTCTGCACTGGCTAGAGGCCCATTCTCTCTATCTACCTCTCTCCCCCCCACCAAATAAATGAATAAAAATAAAAAATGACTTGAGCAGCTAAACATCTGTGAGAAGCAGACAAGAATCTGAATCCAGGCCTTCATCTAAAACTCTGGTCCTCTTTCCTCTATGACAGGACTCACTGGGCCAGGCATATTTCCCCAGAAGATGTGCCAGAGACCACAGGTAGTACTAAACCCTGTGTAAAAGCACTGTGAATCCAAGCACAGTGGCATAGGTCTGTAATCCTAGCATGTGGGAAGCAGAGGCAAGAGGATCATGAGATCAAGGCCAGCCAAGGTTATAAAGTGTCATAGCATAATCCTGTCTCAAAAAAAAAAAAAAAAATACAATGGCTGGCAATATAGCTAAGTGGCAAGGCACTTGCCTAGCATGTGCAAGGCCCTGGGTCCAATCACCAGCACTGCTCCCCCACTCCAAAAAAAAAAAAAAAAATGAAAGAAAGAAAGAAGAAAAAAAATACTACAACAGTTGATCAATTGGCTAACCAAGAAGGCCACTAAATGACTAACGGGCGGGTAGCTTACATAGCATGGGTATGTGGATGATTCAAGTCCTGCATGGGATGGAGCAGATGGCAAGACATTTTAACATGTTACTCAGACAGCATGCAACTTAAAATTCAACTGCTTGCTTCTGGAATTTTCCAGAAACTTGGATCATAGCCACAGGTAACTAACTGCAAGTGTGGAAAGCACAACCAAGGATACAGGGGGACTAGTGTAAAAGCTAAGGTGCGGCCTGGAGAGATGGCTTAGCACTTAAGGCATTTGCCTGTGAAGCCCAAGGACCCGGGTTCAATTCCCCAGTACCCACACATGCTTCTGGAGTTCCTCTGCAGTGCAGGAGGCCCTGGAGTGTGCACACACACACACTCACTCTCTCTCAAATAAATCTTAAAAATCTAAAAAAATAAAAGAAAAGCTAAGGTGCACTGAGCCTAATAGCAAGATAGCACTGTGTTAGAAGTGCTTTAAGTGTTCTCTCGGGCAGCCCTCATGACAACCCTGAGATAGGGCGATGCTGACCATAAAGATGTGGATGACCAAGAGGATGACAACCGGGGTTGGGGAGATGGCTCAGCAGTTAAAGGGACTTGTTTGCAAAGCCTTGCTGGCCCAAGTTCAATTCTCCTGCCAGCCACATAAAGCCAGATGGGTCTTCATTTGCAGCAGCAATGGGCATAAGTGCATGCAAACAAAACAAAACAAAAAAAAAACACTTTTTTAAAAACATTTTTTAGTAGTTTTATTTTATTTGCAAGAAGAGAGAGAGAAAGAATATGAGCATGCCAGGGCCTCTAGCTGCTACAAAGAAACTCCAGACACATGTGCCACCTAATGTATTCGGCTCTCCCAAACCCAGGTCATTAGGCTTTGCAGGCAAGCACCTAAACAGCTGAGCCATCTCTCCAGTCCTAAAAAAAAAAAAAAAAAAATTAAGATAGTGATGACTTAAAATAATAGCTAGCATTTATTGAGGGCTCACTTCTAAACCAGACAGACACATCTTTTCATTAATCTTTAGTACAACTCCAGGAGGATGCACAACTATGAGGGTCATTTCATAGAATGAGAAACCAGGACACAAAACCTGCTTCTTCCCAGAATCCTTGGGGGTACCCACTCCTTTGAGCTCTAACTTCTTTGAACTCAGGCGCTGGGATTACTGTTTTGAGGAAATGACCAGAATCTGCTAGTCCTCCGATCCAAACAAGCAGTGGAGGCCAATCCCTTGCACAGGAAGACAGAGCTCCAGGAAGCAGAGGGTGCTCCTCAGAGCAAGGAAGCGTAGAAGCCTCCGCACTCTGCCTCATTGCTACCTGCTGGAATCCAGCCAAAGCTACCTTCTCATAAGCCGTCCCCACTCTTCTTGGCAGGCTGTGGCTTCTCCCTTCCGTGACCCTCCCTCCACTCTCTCACTGTGTTATGATTCCCACATCATGTATCACAACAGTTATCTTTTAGTTATAAATTCTTCAGAAGCGTTGGAGGGGAGCTTTCTAAGTAGTATTTCCTAGAGTTCTTTCTGTAAACAGGGACTCTCAATAAGGCCTTAACAGTAACAACAGCAGCAGTAACCACCATCATTTACTGAGCATTTACTACATGTCAGGCAGAGGCAAAAATTATTATAGTTCAGAGCTGGAGAGATGGCTTAGCAGTTAAGGCGCTTGTCTGTGAAGCGTAAGGACTCCAGGTTCGATTCCCCAGCTCCCATGTAAGCCAGATACACAAGGTGGTGCACGCGTCTGGAGTTCATTTGCAGTTGCTGGAGGCCCTGGAGCACCCATTCTCTCTATCTGCCTATTCCTCCCTCTCTCTCGTTCTCTCAATAAATAAATAATTTAAAAATTATTATAGATCATCCTCGCAGAAACTGTAGTAGGAATTTGACTAGCTCTATTACCTACAAATGAAGAGAGCCTCAAAAGTAGAAAGTCACAATGAGCCAGGTGTGGTGGCACACACCTTTAATCCCCAACACCGAGGTAGGAGGATTCCTGTGAGTTTTAGAGGCCACCAAGAAACTACATAGTGAGTTCCAGGTCAGCCTGGGCTAGAGTAAGACCCTACATGGAAGAAAAAAAAAAGAGAGAGAAAGAGAGAGAGAGAGAGAGAGAGAGGGAAAGAAAGAGAGAGAAACTTACATGAATAGGATGTCAGTACAAATGGTCTGAACCTAGCTCCCTCTTTCTCTGTCACTATGCTGTGACAACAGAATGAAGAAAAGTGAGAGCGTCAACCAAACACTGTAGCTTTTAGGGATCAGAATCCAGTACAGTCCAACTCCTCAGGCCAAGCAAGTCCTGTCTCTCTTGGCAGGCTTCTTCCCAGCCTACCTCCACTCTACACTGCAGAGAGCCTCTGCACAGCCTCCTGCGAGGTGCACAACGATCCCACCAGGCAGGAGCTATGGTTGCTCCCATATTACTAATGATGAAACCAAGACCTAAGGAAGTTAAAGAACTTACCAAAGACTCAACCGTAGGAAAGTGATAGAATTAGGATTCAACCTCTGGCCTGTCAGTTTGAGATAATGTAAAGATTGTAGACAGAAAGAACTCACATAGATCGTTTTTACCAATCACCTCCAGCTTTGTCCTAAACTTTCCCTTTAGCTACAGCTGTGCTTCGTGCAACGAGGTGAGAACAAACAGAGCTTAGTTCCTGCTACCCAGTACTAATCCATCCCAGCTGGCCAAAGATCTGGGTCAGGCCTTTCTTCTCACCTTGAGTTTACCAAGACCAAGGATCAGGATTCAGCCAGGAGAACCCAAGTGAACTCCCAACTCCCACACTGCCTGGAATCCCCTTGTCCCAGGCAGAAGGATGTGGTCAGGAAGCATGCAGGGAAAAAGCAATAACCCCGCTTAATGGGGAAGGGGGGGGGGCTTGCTCTTTCCAAATCTGGTCACACATCAAGGGGAACCCATTTTCCTCCCAGGCTTTGACTGGAGACCCAGGTATCAAGCAAGCCAGACCCCCAAGCTGCAGATCCATCCACCCTATCTCTGACTACTCACCTCACCACGCTTGACCCACAACTTGTGGGCTATGTTGCCTGGGCAGGTGTGGGAGAATAGCATCTTGCAATGCGGAGGTGGCAGCTTGAGGGGAAGGCCCAGAAGATTAATGTTTATCTCCTCTCTTAAGTCTCTTACTGGCTAATGGTTACAGCCCCACAACAGCAGCAGCACTAAAAATAAGGAAGGACGCTCTGGCTTTACCAATGACTCAGAGTGGAGAGAGGAGACAAGAGGATTCAGGCTCCCAGCTCCTCGAAAGAGCTGCCCAGGGTCCAAAGAACCCATGTCACCATGTCGTTCAACCCTAAACCCACAGCCAAATCTCCCTATCTTGGCAAGGCTTACGTCTTCTTAGAACCCCACTGTTGTGCCTTGGTCCTGTTCTGATTCTAAGTCACGAAGTACAGCAATTAACACATCGTTTTTGGAGTCAGTCAGCCCTGGATCGAGTCCAGTGCTGCTATATCTGGTAAGTTGTTAGACTCACCTGAGCCTCATTCATTCCTTTGAAAAATATTTAGTCAGACCTACCAGCTAGTAGGCATTGCTTCTAGATGCGGGGAAACAGCGGTGAATAAACCAGGCAGCCAGCCCTGCCTTCATGGAGCACACATTCTATGAGGAAGGAGGTGGTGGAGGGGCACAGAGAAGGAAGAAACTCAAGGGCAAACCAGATGTTGCTGCAAGTGCCATGGAGAAAAATAAAGCAGGGAGCCGGGCGTGGAGGCGCATGGCTTTAATCACAGCACTAGGGAGGCAGAGGGAGGAGGATCGCTGTGAGTTCAAGGCCACCCTGAGAATACAGAGTAAATTCCAGGTCAGCCTGGGCTAGAGTAAGGCCCTACCTCAAAAAGCCAAAAATAAATAAATAAATAAAAATAAAGCAGGGAAAGGAGAAAGTGTAAGTTTAAGTGAGGTGGTCAGGGGAAGGCTCAGCAAGGAGGTGATACCTGATAAGGACCCAAAGGAGGTAAATAAACCAGTTACCAGTTACATATCTGGGAAGGAGCTTTACAGACAGACACACACACACACACACACACACACTCTCTCTCTCTCTCTCTCTTTTGTTTATTTTTATTTATTTATCTGAGAGCAACAGATAGAAAAAGAGAGAGAGAGAGAGAGAGAGAGAGAGAGAATGGGTATACCAGCGCTTCCAGCCACTGCAAATGAACTCCAGATTCATGTGCAACCTTGTATATCTAGCTTACGTGGGACCTGGAAAATCGAGCCTCAAACCGGGGTCCTTAGGCTTCACGGGCAAGCACTTAACCGCTAAACTATCTCTCCAGCCCCGCTTTCTAAATATATATATATATATATATATATATATATATATATATATATGGGGGGGAGAGAGAGAGAATGGGCATGCTAGGGCTTCTAGCCACTGCAAACAAACTCTAGACACATGCACTACCTTGTGCATCTGGCTTACATGAGTCCTGGGGAATCAAACCTGGGTCCTCTGACTTTGCAGGCAAGTGCCTTAACCACTAAGCCCCTTCCTTTTCTTTGTTTTCTTTCTTCTTTCCTTCCTTTATTTGACAGAGAAAGAGGAAGAGAGAGAGAGAGAGAATGGGTGCGCCAGGGCCTCCAGCCACTGTAAATGAACTCCAGACACGTGCACCCCCTTGTGCATCTGGCTAATGTGGGTCCTGGGGAACTGAACCTGGGTCCTTTGGCTTTGCAGGCAAACACCTTAGCCACTAAACCATCCCACCAGCCCCCTTCTTTTTCTTTTAAGGCAGATTTTCATGTATCCCAGCCTGGCCTCAAACTTGCTATATAACAGGGATTATGCTTGAATTTCTGACTTTCCTACCTTCACCTTCTGAGTGCTAGCATTACTACAATGGCAGGCAGCAACACCTTAAGTTTAAATGAGGTAATATGGCAGAGAACTTGGCATAGGGTCTGGCACACAGCAAACGCCTCCTTTCCAAGAACTCAGTAACTGGGATGGATAGATGGCTCAGCAGTTAAGGTACTTGCTTGCAAAGCCTAACAACCCTGGTTCGATTCTCCAGTACCCATGTAAAGCCAGATGCACAAAGTGGCACATGTGACTGGAGTTTATCTGCAGAGACTGGAGGCCCTGGAGTGCCTTCTCTCTCTCTCTCTCTCTTTTTTCTCTCTCTCTCTGCTTGCAAATTAATTAATTAATTTAAGAAAAGAGCACAGTAATAAGGAGGACAAGGTCTCCTGGGCTGGGCATGTGGCCACAGCTATGGCCAGAGACTAGAGGACAGGATCCGCTTGCTCTCCCCTCTGCCTGGGCAGACGCAGGTTCTGAAATATACCAACTGATCCCTCCTGTCTGTTCTGGCTTCCCATGAGGTCCTCTACTGCCATGCTAGAGTCAAGTTTGCCCATGTCTACAGCCTGCAGATGAATGCATGCAACAGAGTCTCCTCAGAGAGAGGGCCACCCCAGGGAGTGCTGCTGACCACAAGATCCCTCCTCTTCCTCGGCCTCACTGGCAGTGGCACCTTGCCATCCCCAAGCTCTCTGTTCAATGAGCCATGTGGTTTCTGCCTACCACAGCCTCTCTTACAGCACGCCCCACCCCGGCCTCCCCGCTGGTTGCCTCCCATCTCTTTCTCCCTACACCTCTTGTCCTGTAGTTACCTCAGGATTGGTCCACAGTTGAGAAAAGGGGACTATTCCACCATAGCAAGAATAAAAAGTCGTCTGTAGCATATCTCTTCCTACGTACAAGGGCGTCCCTGTGTGACAAGGCATCCTTGACACCAAAAGGTCTCAGTCTACTGAGCTGACTTGGTCCACAGTGATGGGGACTAGGCCCAGCATCCCAAGGTGAGAACACACCAGCCTCATCTCTTCACACAACCCTCCTGTCAGTGACCACTAGGGAACAGCTGGGACCTCCCCAGGCTGACCCTCCTCCCACCTACCTTTCTACTGGGCTCCTCCCACCCTCCCTCCCACAGCCCAGCCCCCCCTTCCTGTTTGACAACAGCCACTTCCCACTTCGCACAGGGCCACTTCCTGCCTGCCTGTGTTCTACTGCCATGGAGACCCACCCTGCTGGCCTTCAGCTCAGCTCCAACCACAGCCCTCTGCAAGTCTTTTCCCCCTTTCAAAAGCAGAGGTGGCAACAGGAGCAGAGAGCAGACACAGCCTTATGAAGGCGTCATCCCAGCCTTCCAGGTCCTGCTTGGACCTTTCCCCAACAGTCCACCGGGGCACAGCCAGGTCCTGGCAAACAGGAATCCTAAGAAGCTTGGGCTCTCTCACTTTCTGTCCCAAGTGCTTTAGGACTTGGTCCAAGACACCACGATCACACAGGTAGTGTAGCAAGAAGTGACCAGGTGCAACCAGGGAGTGGAAAAGAGGAAGCGGGCAGTAAGGCAACAGCACACAGCAAAGGTTCACAGGGAGCGACACCTTGCCCTTCCAGCCCAAGAGGCAGGCCTACTCCAAACACCCTTTCCTCCCCTTCCTCAGGATTGGAGGCCAGGGAAGACGCCAAGACTCCACAGCCCCGCTAGGAACTTGCCCACAGATTTAGTGACATTTCTCTAGTAGTACCTTCGAATAAGAATGTGGTCATACTCTGGTTATGAGGTCTCTCCCTGAATTCCAATCTCAAAGGCACCCTTCCCTTTTCAAAGAAATCTATGCTGTAGACCCCAACCATTATGAAAAGCTCCCAGCAGACCCACTCTATTTATGACACTTGATATGGGGGGTAGCTTCATCTTGCTGCCCTCCTGAGTGCCCCCACCTTCTTCCCAACAATAAAGTCCTATGTTTGCCTCCTTGGGCACTACTTTGACAAGGAGAAACAAGGGTACTACATAGGCCTTTGGTGCCATAGTCTACCTTCCCCAGCTTCTTATAAACAACCTTGAGCCTTGGGCACTGCCCAGTGGGAATCCCAAGCCACAAGCCCACTGACCTTTCCCTGACTCAACGATGCCATGTTCCTTCACTCTTTGAATCTCACTCAAAAGGGGCAAAGATTCTCCAAATTAAAGGCAAAGTCTGCAAAGCCGGGCGTGGTGGCGCACACCTTTAATCCCAGCACTTGGGAGGCAGAGGTAGGAGGATCACCGTGAGTTTGAGGCCACCCTGAGACTACATAGTGAATTCCAGGTCAGCCTGAACTAAAAGTGAGACCCTACCTCGTAAAACCAAAAATAAATAAATAAATAAAAATAAAGGCAAAGTCTGTCCATCATGTAAGAGCAGGATCTGTGTCTTCTGGTTCCTTTGCACTTGTTTTTTTGTTTGTTTGTTTTTCAAGGTAGAGTCTCACTCTAGTACAGGCTGACCTGAAATTCACTATGTAGTCTCAGGGTGGACTCAAATTCATGGTGATCCTCCTACCTCTGTCTCCCGAGTGCTGGGATTAAAGGCGTGTGCCACCTCACCCGGCTCCTTCGCACTGGTATACCTAAGGAGTAACCAAGGACTACAGGGAACAGGGCCTGAGATGTGCTCATATGAACTGTCCAGTCAGACAGACAGACACACACGCACACACGCACGTACGCACGCACGCACCTTTTCAGCTCTAAATTGAAGAGTTCTAATCAGGTAACACTAAGTCCTGATCCCCACTGTGGCCTCTGGGTCTTAAGACAAGGAGAAGCCTACTAAGGAAGGAAAGGCAGGAGGCGGCAAGACCCGCCCCGCCGTTCAAGCTCCCAACCAGTTTTGATGGAGAGAATCCCCATGGGGCCATCAGCAAGCCCCAAGAAGGCAAGGCTCTGCCTGTGGACACTCTGGCCACTTTCATGGGCCAAAACCGGGTCAGCCGTTGAGTTCTCTGTGCCCCCGGCAGGTCTCCCGGTGCCCATAGCCTTTGCCCACTGTTTTGGTGACATTTCCTTCATGGTAACCAGCCCCAAGTAAAACATCCCAGGAAGCAGCCCCTAAAAATAGCTCCTCCCAGGGCAGCAGCAAGCAGGGGGAGGGGAAAGAGAGAGAGGAGGAAAGAGGGGAGCAGATGGGAAGCTACTACTGCTGCTGTTGATGGTGACAGGGCCCAGGAAGTAGAAACAGTGTTGGGGAGGAGGGGGTGGCTGGAAATGCCCCCACCACTGAGTCTAAGAAACATGGGCCCAGATGAGAGCACAGCCCAAGCCAGCAGTAAGGAGGGATCTGTTCTGCTGGGCTTAGAGCTCTGGGGGCTAGATGGAGAGGTGTGGGATGACACACCAGGATTTGTCACGGGAACCAAGTACCAAAATCTGTGCTTGAAAGGGTACAGCCCAAGAGGAAGCGAAGGCCATTGCTGCCTACAGATTTCTAGGGTCTGAGCACCAGCAAAAGCTTGAAACAAAACCAAAACCAAACTCCTAACCAACCTCCCATGCCTTGGTTTCCCCAACGGTCCTGGCACAGATCTATCTGGCCACGGGCAGGTGACAAGGGACCTCTGCAAAGAGGTGCTCAAGTGGCGCAAAGTGCCCATCTCTTGCTGTCACCACCCTTTTGGCACCTATGGGATCAGGTCCTTGTCCGCCTGCCAAAGCTGTTCAGAGAGCAGTAAGCACACAGAAGGGGGCAGGAGTTGGTCACACCCGGCCCTCCCTTCCCGTCTCCAGCCTCAGCCGAGAATGGGGTCAGCCACTCACCTCTAGGGTTTCAGCACAGCTTCTGACAAGGTTATTATGATGACAAGGGATGAGAAGACGCAGCGGGAAGAAAAGCAGAGGCACCTTCCAGCCTCTATCCCCCCACCCACCAGTATCCCAGGTCCCTCTGGGAAAAGTGGATGACCGGGCAGAGTGATGGGCCAGTGCTGTGTGACTTAAGTCCCACACCTCACATCATGATCACACAATGAGAATGGCCAAGCAGAAGCCTTGACACAAGAGGAGGCAACTCCACCTACTCCCCTGTCCACTGCAGAAGTCAGAGACCTGATCACTTATATGCAGGATGCTATTACTTTGTTACCAGAAACTGCCCTGTTTTATCCTCAAAAGGAAAACATGGTTTTGCACAGAATCTCCCGACATGAGTCCCAGCATTCCAGTGCAACACAGCCTCCTCCTGCACCCCTCCTTTCAATGCCACCTCCCTCTGCCTTCTCGTCCCCTCACTTCACCCAGATCCTTAACAGGAAAGTCTTACTTGGAGATACCACAGGGGACACAAATGTCATGGGGGCTACTCAGGCCAACACCAAGGGGGTGGGGACTTTCAGCTGGCACCAACCAAAGGGATCCCATTTCAGTCCCCAGGGCCAGCTGGACCCAGAAAGGGACAGCCTTTACCCTTCTGGTGGCCAACATACCACAACACTAGCCACTCAGCCTCAGACACAGAGTGACACCCCAAACTGGGGTCCCAGAATAAGGCTCCTAGTCAAAGAACTGCTCACACACACAGACGGCCACACAGAAGCAGAGACACTGCAGGGAGAAGTTGTCTGGTGAACTCCAGGAAGATGACAAAAGTAAATGACACCGCTGATTTTGTGGTTTTATTGTTTTTGTTTGTTTTGAGACACAGCCTTGGGCTGGAGAGATGGTTTAGCGGTTAAGGTATTTACCTGAGAAGCCAAAGGACTCAAGTTCGATTCCCCAGGACCTATGTACGCCAGATGCACAAGGTGGCACATGCGTCTGGAGTTCATTTACAATGGCCGTGCGCCCATTCTCTCTCTTTCTCTGCCTCTTTCTATTTCTCTCTCAAATAAAACAAAACAAAACAAAAAAAGAGGCACAGTCTTGCTATGTATCCCAGGCCAGCACAGAACCTGCAGCAATATTCCTCCATCAGCCTCCCAAATGATGGGAATAGAGGTGTGTACCATCACATGTAGCATCTGCCTCTACTTTTACATAACATTTCTTAAAGAGTGGTTCGTGTATAACCTGCATGAAATTTGTTGAAGCCTGTGTTTAAAAACAGAGATTCTGGAGCCGGGCATGGTGGTGCACACCTTTAATCCCAGCACTCGGGAGGAAGAGGTAGACGGATTGCCGTGAGTTCAAGGCCACCGAGACTACATAATGCATTCCGGGTCAGCCTGGGCTAGGGAGCGAGACCTTACCTCACAAAACCAAAAAACAAAACAAAATACAGACTCTGGGGCTGGAGGGATGGTTTAACGGTTAAGGCGCTTGCCTGCAAAGCCAAAGGACCCAGGTTTGATTCCCCAGGACCCACACAAGCTAGATGCACAAGGTGGCACATACATCTAGAGTTCATCTGCAGCAAGCTGGAGGCCCTGGCATGACCATTCTCACTGTCTCTCCCTTTCTCTTCCTCTCTCTCTCTCTCTCAAATAAATAAGTAATAAAATTAAAGAAAATACAGATTCTTGAAGAACGGTCTCTGGATAGAACCCAAGAAGCTGCATTTTCTTCTTTTTTTTATATTATTAATTTTGAGAGAGAATGTGCATGCCAGGGCCTTCAGCTGCTGCAAACGAACTCCAGATGCGTACGCCACCTTGTGCACAGATGCAACATTATGCGCTTGCGTCACTGGGCATCTGGCTTATGTGGGACCTGGAGATTCGAACATAAGTCCTTAGGCTTTGCAGGCAGGCACCTTAACCGCTAAGCCATCTCTCCTACCCTAGATGCTGCATTTTCAACTGGTACTCAAAGTGAGCCTACAACTCAAGGTCACTGCTTAGCGGAAGTCCCAACAGTGGTCTTATAAAGTCATTAATGACAAGGAAGGAGGAATCATAAGCTGCACTGCCTTGTGCCCCAACAGGTCTTTATCCTCAGCTGTCCTCTACAAAGCAGCCTGGTCCCTGGAACGGAAAGGGGGAACCCTAGCGAGCACCAGGGAACAAGGGCTCCAGCAGCTTGACTCGGGGGCCAAGGCAGCAACCATGATGGGTTACAAAGTCCTCTTCACTCATTCACTCGACATGTCTATGCAGTATGTATCAGGCGCTTTGCTCGTGCCTGTTTACATAAAAGTGAAGAAACAGATAAGGTCCGTTCCCTCACTTTCCAGGTTCTCATCAAAAAGGAAGTCTTTTCTTACATAGAGCAAACTCTTCACGTGGAGTAGATAAGTCGGTGATATAGATGGATGGAACAGTGAGAAACTGCTGTAACAGATTTCATGACACTATTTCTGGTAGCATCTCTCCGTAAGGCCAAGGTAAATAGTAAATCTAGTAAAATAACTGGAATCCAGATAAGTAAAAATACAGAGGTTTCTTAGAATGTTGCAAGAACCTATCTTAAATTATGCAGAAGTTAGAAAGGAGACAGGCATGATGGTGCATGCCTTTAATCCAAGCACTCAGGAGGCAGAGGTAGGACGATCTCTGGGAGTATGAGGCCACCCTGAGACTACATAGTGAATTCCAGGTCAGCCTGGGATAGAGTGAGACTCTACCTCAGGAAAAAAAAAAAAAAAAAAAAGGCATCAGAAAGGACCATTTGCCCTTCAACTGTAGCAATATGGGGAAATGCTTTGGATATAAGCAAAGAGAACAGGATATAAAATGTTATGCTCCACGAGGTGAAAATCTGTATGCATATGAATAAAGATAAGAAGGGAATACGAAGATTTAAAAATAAAAAAAGACATAAGGGCTCAGGCTCCTTGGAGGGGGGGTGCTCTTAAATCTTAAAATAACGACTTATCACTGCCGTCACCTGGCCCACTAGCTCCTGCATCCAAGCCTATTTTAAATACCTCCTTCAGCCCAGTAGAGCTAAGCTCAGAACCACAGACTTCTGTAAGAGACTCAACTCCACACCTATCAGTATACTGACGCAAATACAGTGAGGACGTTACATGACTTTCCCCAGCTATGTAGGTAGCCTGCAGACCAAAAAATAAATGAACAGTGTCCAATGTACACCTGCATGAACACCCTACCCTGGCAATCCAACCACCTCTGTGGGCCTCAGAGGCCACAATGACAAGAAATGGTAGACTACAAGAAAGGCTTCCTATCCAGATCTGATCCCCTGGAAGACTAAGTGATCTCTCCCCAAGGCCTCTTGGGCACTTTACCACAGATACCAAGGAAAAGCAGGCTCCATACCCTTTCTTTCCTTTCAGTTTGCAGCACGGAGAATCACAAAGAACGCAAGCTGGCAAAGAGTCCCAGCAAACACACCAAACCCCTTCAGACCTTCATAAGTGACCCTGGTGGGTCCATGACATTCCCAGACACAGAAATCCAACACCTGCAGAGCCCTAGACAGACAGACAGCAGCGAGTGAAACCCAGCCCCAGCTGCTGTACCTTTATAAAATATACAGCGTAAACTGAGAGGCTGCAGGGAAGCCGCAGCCTTCACTCCCAAACCCCATGGGCACTAGCCTAGTGGGGATCTTGACCCAACTCTCTCCAGAAGCTCAAATCCCATACACCAGTGCCTACAACCCAGCCCACTCCTTGCTCCCACTATCTCCAAGACAACACCCTCCCACTTGCCCATCTCCGAACAGTACTGGCACTTACACATTCCTGACCCCTCTTGTTGGCATCTGAGCCCATCCACCAGGAACAAGCCTCTGTCCTAAAGTTAACCCGGTACATAAGCCATGCAACACAGCCTCAGTCTTGGCATAACCATCTCTCAAGTGGGGGAGTTGCTGCCTGGTGCATATGATCTTATACAAGAATTCTCAAGTTGAAAAGAAAAGCAGAAAAATTAAATCTCACCCAATTTGGGCAGTGGGGAAAAAAAAAAAAAGATACCAATTGGGAAAGACAGGATAAGGTGGAGAGGATGAGGAAGGAAAGAGATGCTATCACAAGATCAGGAAGTTCAGAAGGGTAGGTAAAGAGTAGAAAAATCAAAGTCCAAAGCAGGTAGTTCCACAGTCACCACACCAGCTACCTTCAGACCCCCTGGGTCAGGACATTGGTGATACAAGAAATGAAAAGCCATGCACTATCAGTAGGGGACACGAGACATCGGCTCTGCTATGTGGGCCTGGGGAGGTATCCATCAATTGGCTATTCCTGCCTATATCTTCCATTCTTTACCAGAAGATGTCTGTCACGGAGCCCAACCACTGCAGCTCCCCCATCCCAGGGGAGGAGGGCACCTGACCACCCACATATCTCTATGGCAACCATTGCCTTGGACTGGAGGTGCCCAAGAGAAGAAAAAAAAAAAAAAAGTCAACTTTATAGCCAGCGTACATGAACAGTGAGAGACAGGGAGCTGGGCAGGAGAAAGCAAAACAAGGCCTGGTAGAGGGAACAGAGAAAGACTCCCAGGCCAGAAGGCAGATACAGCCCTGAGAAACAGGTCCCAGGACAACTGGAACAACTGCCAACATGACAAAAGCCCACTGTCATCTCTGTGGAATTTTATAGCTTCTAAGTGCTTGGGACTATGACATCTCTTGCTCTAGAGATTGCCTACGTCATTATTGGCCGAAGACCACATCTTCCCCAGGGCATCTGTCCTGTCTCCTAATATGTTTATGGGTGTCCCATTCCCCAGCCCTGACTCCTTCTCTGCATCTTTTCACCTTTGTCCCTGGGCTGCACCCTGCAGTTCTCCAGGACCTGACCTCTGTACCAATGAGACCTAGTCGCTGAGCACTTCACACACTGCTGGGTCTACACATATCAAATGAGGAGAGCTTGGCAAGCACCCAACATGAGGTTCAGAGTGTGTCTGGTTCAAGGTGTTAAAGACAGTCCTTGGCCTTCCAAGTCTCAGGTACTCTTGGGTACTTGGTGAGGATCTGACAGTGAAGGCTCTAAGACCTGAGCCTTCAGGCTCTTCACACCCTGAGGCAATGCAGCTCCTGCCCAGACCAGGCCACTGGGATTTCCAGACCACGAGACATCATCACCCTCCACCCAGGACAGACTACATCTGCTGCTGCACCAATAACTTTGTAATTTGATCAAAAAAAAAAAAAAAAAAAAAACAGCAATCAAGTTCATCTGGCAGGATCTGTTCCCTGAGAAGCCCTCTCCAGTAGCAGCCTCCCCTGATGTTTACAGATTTCTTTCCCTTGGGAGTCTGTTCTGCCGCCTGGTGGGCAGGGGAGCCTGGATTCATCAGAACTGTTCAATTACTGCATTTCCATCCTAAGTCACTACTGGGGCACAAGGGCTAGTATGGGCCTGCAGAGGCCACCACTGCCCTCCAGAGAAGGGGCTCCAAGTGCCCCAAATTTTAGATAAGAGTTTTCTATTCCATACCACCCACCAGCCCTAGATCTTCCACGAAAGACCAAACTCCCTCAAGGTTTTGAGGATCACTCCAGCTACCCACATCTCTTACATCGCCATTCTTTTCTCCCTGAACACTTCCAGTTCTCCACAGCACTCCTTTATCTGGCTTCGAAGTCCACCCAGCCTAAAGTTCTAACTCATCTGCACATGCTCAAACACATTACCACTTTGTCCCCAACCCCTAAGGCATCTGTAGAAGAGTCATAACTCCAGGAGGAAGGCCAATCCACTCACCTCGGGCTGATAACTTCTTGGTATTGATGATTTTTGCTGCATATTCCTGCGTAGACGTTTTCTTCACACACCTGCGGACCACAGAGAAAGCACCCCTGGAGGGAGAAGGGGGAAAGAACTGGGACACGGAGCCGGGCAAAGTGACACAGACACATTTAAGGTTTGAGGACAATAATGATGTTCCCACCACCAGACTTTTGGTCTCACACACACACACACCAGTACACCGTGACAACCAAGAGCCAACATAAAGTAGAAGGATGAGGCCACTCCATGACACTGAACAGATGTGGGTGGAGTACCACCCGGCTCCCACCCCCTCATCAGGTCCCTGGGCAAAGCAACAGCCCCGACCTCGGGCCGTACATCGGGAGCTGGTGGGCAGATGCTACACACACCTGCTGCACCTCAGTGACAGCCTTGTGGTCCCACACACAGACAACCAGGAGAGAGAAGGGCCACCCTGCCCTCCTCAGCAGACATAGTTGAGGGCAGAGGAAGGTATGACTGCCTGCGAGAAATTTTCCTCAACCGCAGAGGTAAAGTGAGGCTCAACATTCTCACTCCCCCGCCCCACCCCAGACCCCTTCCAAGCCCACTGCATCCCAGTTCCGCTGACAGCAAGGCAGAGAGAGGGGCCACAGCTGCGAGTCTAGCATCCACCGCTCCCCTTCCCCGTGGACGTTTTCCCCTCTACGTGACCCGCCAAATAGGAGCTCGCGCTTCTGGGCTCTGGAAACAATCTCGCGGGGTGGAGGGCGGGGGGTCGGGCAGGGCAGGGGCTGCAGTGGGCAGGCTGTGCGCCACGGGGCGGGGGTGGGGGTGGCGGGGCCGGGGCTGCGGCGGCGGCGGCCAGCTCAGTGCGGAGAGGAGGGGGATGCTGCGGCTGCGGCGCGCGGCTCCCGGGACCACTGCAGGGGTGGGGGGAGGGGCCGGGGGTGCCGCAGCACTGCCCAGCAGCGAGGCTGGGATCCTGGAAGCGGTCACTAGCTTGGGCGGGAGGGGGTTGGGGGGGGAGTGGAGGGGCGGGGCCGGGCACCAAACATCTTCCCCACACCCGGGCAAACCGCAGCGGGCTGCGAGCTGCAGAGCTGAGGAGGGTCCTGAATGCCAAGCGCATGGGAGATGGGCACTGGGTGCAGACAGAGACAGAGAGACAGAGAGCAAGAGAGAGAGAGATGGAGCAGGGTGGGGAAGGGTCCGTAAGCGGGTGGGGTCCAGAGGGGGACACCTGAAAAGGGGGCGGGAGGGGCGGGGCTGGAGGGCGCCCAGGAGCAGGTCCCCGGGGCTGCAGTTTCCGCGGCAGAGCGCGGCGTGCAGCAACCCCGGGGCAAGAGCTGCTGCAAGGGCGCGGAGGGGGCTGCGGGACCGGGAAGCGGAGGAGGAAGATGGGGAGGCCAGAGGACCACCCACCTACCTCCCCCACACACCGGGACGACACGCGGGAAAAGCCTGGCCGGGTTAGGGGAGGTGTGGGGTGGGGCGGATCGAGGGGGGCGCTGCAGCGGCCGGTGCAGGGCCGGTGGGGGGGGGGCGGGGCGAGGAACCGCAGCGAGCCCGGGCAGCTGGGGCAGGGGTCGGGGAGGGGGAGGGCCCGCGGCTGGAAGGCCGTACTTGCCAAGCTCCTCGAAAAGCTGGTAGTCGTCGGTGAAGCGGGTGCAGGTGGCGGTGGTGGCCATAGTGGCGGGCGGGCGGGCGGACGGACGGACGGACGGACGCGGCGGTGCAGCCCGCGCCGACGTCGGTGCACAGTCACCGCCGCCCCGGCCGAGGGAGCAAGAGGAGGAGACGGGGCTGAGCCCGGCAGCACCGCGAGACTTTACCGGGGAGAGCGAGCGAGCGAGCGAGCGGGCGAGGGAGGGAGGGAGGAGGGAGGGACACCCCCGCGCCCGCCCGCCGGCCCCGCCCCCAGCCCCGCCGGCCCCCCCGGCCCGCCCCCCGGGGGAGGGGCTCCAGGCACCGGCCACGCCCCGGGCCCGGGAGCCGCCCGAGCTGGGTCCAACCTCCCCCCCACACCAACCCCAAAGCGGAGGAAGCTGGTGGAGGGGGGTGGTATCCCCCCCACTCACGACCACCCCACTCGAGAGGAGCGAGCAGAGAGGTTTGCGACCTGTGGGCTTGTCCCGGGCCGGCCCTTGTGAGCGCTCAGGGACGTGTGTGTGTGCGAAAGTGTGTGTTGGAGTGATGTGTTGGGGGCGCCTGGAGCACCGAGCTTTGGGAAGAGACCAACCACGTGGGTTTCGAACCCGCAGCGCGGCTTGTTTTACAGGAGGAGAGAATGCCAAGGTCAAAGAAAAGCAGTGCACTCGGGAGATGTCTCTCTCCCCCCACCCCCCCAGTCTGTGCAGAGCCGGCCACCCAGCAAGCCCTTCCCTAAGGGTGCCAACGGTTTAGACTTGTGCAAACAGCAGGGGTTTGATTTAGGAATAGCAAATAAACACAAAGAATCGGAAACCTTCGGGGCGCGGTTTGATCAGGGAGACCAGACCTGGGGCAAGGATGCAGGTGGAACTTGGCTTTCCTATACTCCAATCTTAGAAGGAAAAATAAAAATTAACGTTCTCTCCCAGGTTAGTAATGAAAGGGAAGAGACTGGGGGGGGGGGCGGTGGAGGATGACTCAAAGAACTGCATTGGTGGCAAAAAGAGCAAGAGAAAATAAAATGAAAACATGCCCGTTTTCTTTCAGGGCATTCTGCACTTTTACTTTATGACACTTCACATTTTGTAATGATGTATTTTTCTGGTATGAGCACAATCGTGGAGTGAACGCTTGGAGCAGACTACCCTGCTTGATTTCTGGACAACTCACTGACTAGCAGTATGACCTTGGGCAATTCATGTTATCTATCTGCGCAGTTCTACCTTATCTTAGAAGTAGGAATAATAGTATCTACTTCGTAGGATTGTGAACACTTACTAGATAAAATCACATATAGTACTCAGAATAGTGTTGAGTGCCTAATTAAAACTATTTGCTAATAATATTATTTGTCTTCCCATAAAATTGTGCGCTCCGTGCGGGGCGTGTTGGCCCACGCCTTTAATCCCAGCACTCGGGAGGCAGAGGTAAGAGGATCGCCGTAAATTCAAGGCTGCCCTGAGACTACGTAGTGAATTCCAGGTCAGCCTGGGCTAGAGTGAAACCCTACCTAAAAAAAAAAAAAAAAAAAAAAAAAAAATTGTGCGCTCCGGAAGGGTAGGGCCTCTTTTTTACTTGCCATTGAATCCTCAGACCCTCACTATTTGCTGAATGAGAGAGGCTGAATGTCTCACCCTGACATCACAGGTTGGTGAGGCAAAGCCACATAACTGTCTCTATGGAGGAGAAACAGGCTGGGCAAGTTCCCAACCTGTCCAGACAGCTGAACCCCAAGTCAAGGGCCAACCCCAACTGGGCAGGGTGCAGCTCAGCCAACTGCTGCTCAGATGTGATTACAGCAGGAGCCCACTGGGAATCAGGTCTTCTCCGTCAGCAGCTCCAGCTGCCAGGGGAGGCAGCTGAGAGTCTGAGTAGCATCCTAGGCTCTCAAGCCAATTCCTGGAGGGATGGGAGGAGCAAAGCTCCCTGGGAGAGGGGGGTCCTCTCTTCTCCTTACCCCAGAGTCTTGGAAGCTACTCCAATAATCAGACTGTCAAATGAGGGGGGTGTGATTAAGGAATAGTAGGGGGGTAGAGCCCAAGAGGAAAAGCATTAACTAATTACCTGGGAGAAGAGCAAAGAAAGACTAAGGAAAGGGTCCAAGTATCAGAACATTATGCCTTACCGTACCTCCCTAGGGCAACAGGAAGTAAAGCAGTGGGGGCAAGGCCACTTCCTACCTCAGAGCAGTAGGCTGAGAGCCAGGTCCCAAGCCTGAGCTTGGGTGAGGTAAGGAGGCTGTGAACGTAGGGATGCCAGTAAGTCTCAAGTCTCTACCATCTATTGTCAAGGCAGGAGTGACTGCTTGCTAGACTGCCCCCAGAAATGGAGGCTGCATATCAGATGATCCGCAGTGTGCCCTTCCAGAGTGCTCAAGGCGACTTGGTCCTGACCTCTAGACGCTGATACTTGAAACTGTATATTCACTAATGTAAGGTGGAATGAGGAGGTGGAGAGAGGTCAGAACAAGTACAGACTGGGCTGTGGTGAAGCCCTTTAGGAGTAACCCAGAGGAAAATGTAAAATAAATAAAAATAATTAAATATAAATAAAGAACAACAAAAAACAAAAACTGGACAGGGGCTGGAGAGATGGCTTAGCAGTTAAGCGCTTGCCTATGAAGCCTAAGGACCCCAGTTCGAGGCTCGATTCCCTTGACAGACAAGGGAGCCCATGCATCTGGAGTTTGTTTGCAGTGCCTGGAGGCCCTGGCGCACCCATTCTCTCCCCTCCCCGTTTCTCTCTCTCTCTCTCTCTCTCTCTCTCTCTCTCTCTCTCTGTGCCTCTTTCTCTCTGTGTCTGTTGCTCTCAAATAAATAAATAAATAAATAAATAAATAAATAAAACCGGACAGCCGGTCATGGTGGCACACACCTTTAATCTCAGCACTCGGGAGGCAGACGTAGGAGGATCACTGTGAGTTCGAGTCCACCCTGAGACTAATTACAGGTCATCCTGAGCTAGAGTGAGACCCTACCTCGAAAAACCAGAAAAAAAGAGGGAGGGGGTCTGAAGAGATGGCTTAGTGACTAAGGAGTTTGCCTTTGAAGCCAAAGGACCCAGGTTCAATTCTCCAGGTCCCATGTAAGCCAGATGCACATGGTGGCACATGCATCTGGAGTTCGTTTGCAGTGGCTGGAGCCCTAGTGTGCCCTCTCTCTCTAACAAGTAAATAAAAATGAATATAAAATCTTAAAAAAAAAAAACAGACAGTAACCTGACCAATCTTACTTGCCTGCTATGAGAGGGTTGTCACCCCACTTGAGGATGAAGTCTCTACACTGGGTGTCTTGGGGCAACCATATAAAGCACTGTGCATCAATTTTTCTGGATAAAAAGAAAGATGATGGGGGGTGTCTAATGACTGTCATTACTGTGTAAATGGAGATACTTGCCTTCTGACAAATGTCCACCAACTGCCTACTCTGTGCTTTACTCTTTCAGTGCAAGATCCTAATGAAGTAGAAATTGAGCATCTATGCAGTCAGAAGAATCTATTCTGCTCCTTTTCCTTTTCCTTTCTAGATCTACCTTGCTCTCCCCCTCCCTCCACGACTTCTGTCAACAGCACAGGCTCGGACACGTCCCTGTGGCAGTTTGGAGCCCACAGACACTTGTATGTGCTCTCTCGCACACACACATACCCTCCTTGGTCCCCATTGCTGTAGCACCCACACAACCTCCAGCTACCCCACAGCAAGTGGAGGGAAGATGCGTACAAATAATAACGAGCTCACCAGCTCCCTGCGCATCAGTATCTATGGCAACCTCATGGGGTCCACGGGCTGCTACGCTGTTCCGGTTGCAGCCAGTCCCCTGGGCAGCGCCAGCACTCAGGCAATGCCAGAGCTCTGAGAACAGTGACTGACGCAGGCGTGACATGCCCTGATAATCACCGAGGTACCCCACTGGGTGGGACCCCAGGACCCTCTCCCTTGTTCTGATCTTTTTCTTCGAAGCCACTGGAAATTGCATAGTGCCCTCTGAATGACAGATGTCTCCCACTCTGCTTAAAAAAAAAATTTTTTTTTGAGAGTGACAGAGAGAGAAAGAGGCACAAAGAGAGAGAGAGAGAGGATGGGCGCACTAGGGCCTTCAGCCACTGCAACTGAACTCCAGATGCATGTGCCCCTTTGTGCATCTGGCCGGGGTCCTTAGGCTTCACAGGCAAGCGCTCAACCGCTAAGCCATCTCTCCAGTGATTTTAGGTACTGACGTTTCAGAACTAAGGAAAAAGGAGCAGTCGGAAGTGGTGTATTTAAATATAAGAGGAGCCAGGTGTAATGACGTACACCTGTAAATTCCAGCATTGTGGAAGCCAAGGCAGAAAGTTCACAGCAAGTTTGAGGTTAGCTTATTCTACACCGTGAGCTCCAGGCCAGCCAGGACTACATAGTGAGACCCTGACTCAACAAATAAGTGAATAAACAAATACCTAAACAAATGCAAGGAGTTTGATGCCCTTGGAAACAGAGGGGCTAGTTGTAAAATCATTTCTAATGGAATTAATTTGCTCAATTTTCTCTTGTATCCATAAGGGGTTTTCAGTTACACTGACTGCCATGCTCCAGCTACTGACCAACACACACACACGCACACACACACACTTGATTGAAGGTCAAAGTCTTTGGGTTTGAAACCCATTGGACTAGGAGATTCTCAGAGCCCCTCCAGCTCTAACACTCTATATCACAAGTTTTGGAGAATTAGGAGTGACGACATCATGAGCTCTCTCCAAGGAACTCTCTCTGAGAGGACACATTATTAAGTGGTGAAGTATTTGAAACAATAGTGAATATGTGATAATAGGGATAGGAAAGCAAGTCAGATAACAACATTTAAATGATTCCAAAATTGGGAGTGAGGGATGCCCTTCCTCTTGACAGCCACATCGGAAAAGCCAGTGTTGGGCTGGAGAGGTGGCTTAGCAGTTAAGGCGCTAGCATGCAAAGCCTAAGGGCCCAGGTTTGATTCCCCAGTACCCACGTAAGCCAGATGCACAAGGCAGTACAGGCATCTGGAGTTTGTTTGCAGTGGCTAGGGGCCCTGGTGTGCCCATTCTATCTCTCTCAAATAAATAAGCCAGCTTTTTTTTTTTCTCTCTCTCTCAAATAAATAAATAAGCCAGTTTTTTTTTTTTTTTAAATTACAGCCATGTGCAGAAAACACGATAGGCTCCATTCCTAGTGAAAACTACTTCCCACCAAGTCACTGTTTCTGGTAGGAGTGTTTTTCCTCCCATCCGTCTCCTAAGAGCTGGAAAAGGGCTAAGAGCCACAAATAAAACTAAACACGGGTATTTCTTAAAGGAAGAGCTGAGGTATTTGAGGTAGGGGGCTGAGCTCCTGAAGACTCAGGGAAAGGGGACTGAGATTTTTTTGAGTGAGAGGCTGAGGCTATTTGAAGTGAGGGCTGAATCACTGGCTGTGAGGAATTGAGGAATGTGGAATAGTCTGAGGCACCGGGGTGAAGAGCTGAGCTCAAAAATTCAGTGAATTGTAAGGGCGTGTAAGATGAGAAGCTAAGGTGTTTGGAGTGAGGAGGGGGCTATAGCTCAGTGGTGCTTGAATTTCAACTCCTGCACTGGAAAATTAAAATTATCACATGGAAAGCCTAACAAGGAGGAACAACCTTCCATTTTCCAGAGAAGAGGGTGGTTCTAAAGGACTAACCTGCCCTTTACACCTCCCAAGTCTAGGCCAGGAATTGTTTTTGCTATTTTCCTATAGACTAGGTGCTTCTTGAAGGCAAGAGGTATCTAATCTGTTCCCTTTAGAATGTCAACTCCTACCACAAAGGCCTGGCACCAAGGAGGCGCTCAGTAAATATTGTGAAATGAATGAAGAACTGGGGGCGCGAGGATAAGCTATATGGAGTGAAGAGGTGGAGCACGGTAGAGAGGTGAGAGGACCTCATGAGAGGCGAAAGAAAGGTGCGGAGGTAATTAGAAGGCATCGCTACACAGAGAAAAAAAAAAAAAAAGGCCTGTGGGGCCCCCTGGTGGGTGGATGTGAAGCCAGCAGGGAGCGGCAAGCAAAGGTTCCGAATGGGAGCCGCTGTGAATGACTGTGGTGGGAATGACGAGTGATCCTGGGATGTAACTAGTTTTTTTGTTTTTTTGTTTTTTTTTTTTGTGGTGGTTGTTTGTTTTGAGTGTGGCATGTGTGCTGTGTGTATGCACATGTGTGTGCAAATGCACTGGTCTCATGCACATGTGAGGTAGAGGCCAGAGGAGAACACTGGGTATCCTCCATCAGTCCTCCACTTTATTTCTTTGAGACAGTCTCTCACAGAACCTGAAACTGCCATTTTTCAGTGCTATTCCCCTGTCTCTGCCTGCCAGAGAACAAGGCTACTGGCATAGGTGGCCACACCTGGCTTTAAAAATATTTTTTTAATTTTATTTACAAGGAGAGAGAGAGAGAGAGAAGAGACAGACAGAGGGAGAATGGGTGCGCCCACTGCAAACGAACTCCAGACACATGCACCCTTGGCATCTGGCTTACATGGGTACTGGGGAATTGAACCTGGGTCCTTTGGCTTTGCAGGCAAGCGCCTTAACTGCTAAGCCATCTCTCCAGCCCCAAACCTGGCTTTTTTTTGTTTTGTTTTTGTTTGTTTCAAGGTAGGACCTGGGTTGACCTGGAACTCATTCTATAGTCCCAGGCTGGCCTTGAACTCACAGCAATTCTTCTACCTCTGCCTCCCAAGTGCTGGGATTTAAGGTGTGGGCCATCACTCCTGACTTCATTTGACTTTTTTTTTTCTTTTTTGAAGTAGGGTCTTACTCTAGTCCAGGCTGACCTGGAATTCACTATGTAGTCTCAGGGTGGCCTCGAACTCACGGTGATCCACCTAACTCTGCCTCCTAAGTGCTGGGATTAAACATGTGTGTCACCACACCTGGCTTTGCCTGGCTTTTTATATGGGTGTGCTGAGGATAGAATTCAGACTCCTGACCCATTAAATCATTTCTCCAGCCCATAAAGATTTCCAAATGCTCTACATAAACTATTCCATTTAATCCTCACCATCACTCTGTGAGTGCAGAAACGACCAGTCCCGCTTCATGGAAGAGGAAACTGAAGTGTAGAAAAGTAAACTAGGGCTGGAGAGATGGCTTAGCGGTTAAGTCACTTGCCTGCAAAGCCTAAGGACCTAGGTTCGATTCCCCAGTCCCCACGCAAGCTTATAAACCTCCATGCGCACAAACACATGAGACTTGAATCCCCAGTGCAATGTGAGGAGATTCCTTCACCAAGAACAGGCATAAATACAGGCCTGTAGCCAGAAATGAAGCTGTTAGTTTGCCACCACAGAGATGTGGGCACAATGTCAGTGCTTCAGTGACCCTGGGAATGGTATGTTAAGGGTCTCTGTGGGGATAGCCAATGTCCCCTCATAGGCTCATAGGCAATTGTCTCCCTGCCCTTACCAAGCTTGAGTCCTAACTGCTGTAGAGGAGAGAAAAAAGGGCCAGAAAGACAGCCTGCCTAAAAAGAGATTTACTGACTGGGCATAAGAAGGTAAGTATGGGCTGGAGAGATGGCTTAGTGGTTAAGGCACTTGCCTGCAAAGCCTAAGAACTCATGTTCAAATCTTCAGGTCCCACGTAAACCAGACACACAGTGATACAAGTGCACAATGTCACACATGCATACAGGGGGTGCACACATCTGGAGTTCATTTGCAGTGGCTGAAGGTCCTGGCACACCCACTTTCTCTCTCTCTGCCTCTTTTTCTCTCTCCCTCTCTCAAATAAATAAATTTTTAAAACAGAAAGGAAGGGTTGGAGAGATGGCTTAGTGGTTAAGGCACTTGCCTACAAAACCAAAGGACCTAGTTTCAATTCCCCAGGACCCACGTAGGCCAGGTGCACAAGGGGGTACATGCATCTGGAGTTTGTTTGCAGTGGCTGGAGGCCCTGGTACACTAATACTCTCCCCCCCCTCTCTCTGCCTCTTTCTCTCTCAAATTAATTAAATAAATAAAAATTTAACAAAGAAAAAAAGAAGAAGAAGAAGACAAGTTTGAGCCAGGCATGGTGGCACACACCTTTAATCCTAGAAATGGGGAGGCCAAGGTAGCAAAATCAACATGAGTTTGAGGCCACCCTGAAAATACAGAGTGAATTCCAGGTCAGCCTGGGCTAGAGGAGTGAGTCCCTACCTTGAAAACCAAAAAAAGAAGAAGAAGAAAAAAAAAAAAAAAAGGAATACACAGGATACAAGAGAAAAGATAAGTGCCACAGGTAAACTCTGGGTCTTTGAACAAATGGCTGTCTAAAATGACTAATTACTCTCCCTACCTCTATCACTTTTGCCAATCCTCCAGTTCTGTGCACAAGCATTGATTTTTCCAAGTAGCTTTCCCTGACCTTTTGACAAATCAGATCTCTGTAACAACATCCCCCAAAGTGCCAACTACCACTTCTTTAAAGCTCTTGTCCCGAGTATAATTTTATACATGTCTTTGTGGATTATGGTTCTCATGAGAGCAGTGTCTGTCTATGTTCAACCTGGTATCCCCAGTGCCTGGTGTGTGGCAACTCAATAATGCCTAGATAGTTAAAGAAAAAGGTACCCCCTCACTATTTGCCTTTTAAAAATGTATGTATGAGCTGGGCCTAATGGCACACACCTTAAATCCCAGCACTTGGGAAGCTGAGGTAGGAGGATCACTGTGAATTTGAGGCCACCCTGAGACTATATAGTGAATTCCCAGTCAGCCTGGACTAGAGTGAAACCCTACCTTGAAACACAAAACAAACAAACAAACAAAAAAAGGCAATGTAAGGTCTAGAGTTTTGCAGGCTCAGTGGTTAAGGCACTTGCCTGCAAAGCCTAATGACCTGGGTTCTATTCCCCAGGAATCACATGTTGCAGTCAGCTATGCATTGCTGGCAGGAAATATCTGACCAAGAACAATTTGTGGGAGAAAAGGGTTTGTTTGGGCTTACAGACTCGAGGGGAAGCTCCATGATGGCAGGGAAAAACCGATGGCATGAGCAGAGGGTGGGCATAACCTCCTGGCTAACATCAAGTAGACAACAGCAGCAAAAGAGTGTGCCAAACACTGGCAAGGGGAAGCTGGCTCTAACACCTATAAGCCCACCACCAACAATATACTGCTTCTAGGAGGCTCCAATTCCTAAATTGCCACCAGCTGAGAACCCAGCATTCAGAACACATAAGTTTATGAGGGACACTCAAAAATCAAACTACCACAGCATGTAATGCCAGATGCACAGTGGTGCATGTGTCTGGAGTTCATTTGCAGGGGCTGGAGGCTCTGCAAAAAAAAGAAAAAGAAAGAAAGAAAGAAAGAAAAAGAGGGCTAGGGATATAGGGATATAGCTCAGTGGTAAATACTGTTCCCACTACCACCCCCGATTTAAACCTTGAAGACCATTTCCAGCTCTGACTCTGACTAACTGGTTGTGTCCTGTTGAAAATACAATTAGCTAGGTGTCTCTCTTCTTTCTTTCTCTGCTTGCAAATAAATAGATTTAAAGAAAACCTTTTTTTTAGGGCTGGAGAGATGGCTTAGCAGTTAAGGTACTTGCCTGCAAAGCCAAAGGACCTAGGTTCAATTCCCCAGGACACACGTAAACTAGATGCACAAGGTGGTGCATGTGTCTGGAGTTCATTTGTAGTGGCTGGAGGCCCTGGTGTGCCCATTCTCTCTCTCCCTCACCAACCCCCCCCCTGCCTCTTTCTCTCTGTCAAATAAATAATAAAAATAAAAATAAAATATTGAAAAATATTTTGGGAGCTGGGCATGGTGGCTCATGCCTTTAACCCCAGCACTTGGAAGGCAGAGGTAGGGGGATTGCCATGAGTTTGAGGCTACCCTGAGCCTACATAGTGAATTCCAGGTCAGTTTGAGAGCAAAAAAAACAAAAAACAAAAAAAAAATTGGGAGCTGGGCGTGGTGGCGCATGCCTTTAATCCCAGCACTCAGGAGGCAGAGGTATGACGATCACTGTGAGTTCACAGACAGCCTGAGACTACATAGTGAATTCCAGGTCAGCCTGGGCTACAGTGAGACCCTACCTCGAAACACAAACAAACAAAAAAGCACAAAAAGTCTTTTGGGCCAGGGAGATTGCTCAGTGTCTAAAGGTGCTTGCTTGTAAAGCTTGCTAGACCAGATTTCATTCTCCAGCCCCCAGGTAAAGCCCTAGATATAAAAAGAGGCACGTGTGTGGCATTTATTTGCAGCAGCAAGAGACCCTGGCATGTACACACCCACATTCAGTGCAAATACATACATACATACATACATACATATATATATATATGTCCCGACTTGAAATTTTTTCTCCTCATTGAGATAATAGGGTTATAGGTTCTTTAAGGGCAGAGTCTTCATTATATTCTGCTATTGTCTTCTTTCTTAGTTTTCAGCCATGCAGTGTATACTATACATGATGTATGTCTTTTTAAATTTTTTTAATTTTTATTTATTTATTTGAGAGCAACAGAGAGAGAAAGAGGCAGAGAGAGAGAGAGAGAGAGAGGGAGAAAATGGGCACTCCAGGGCCTCCAGCTACTGCAAACGAACTCCAGACAAGTGCGCCCCCTTGTGCATCTGGCTAATGTGGGTCCTGGGGAATCGAGCCTCGAACCGGGGTCCTTAGGCTTCACAGGCAAGCGCTTAACCACTAAGCCATCTCTCCAGCCTGATGTATGTCTTTTTATAAATCATTTTCTAAAATTTTTATTTATATGAGAGAGAAAGAGAAAGAGGCAGATAGAGAGAGAAAGAATGGGCATGCCAGGGCCTCTTGCCATTGCAAATGAACTCCAGATACATGTGCCACCTTGTGCATCTGGCTTACATGGATACTGGGGAACTGAACCTGGGTCCTTAGGCTTCTCAGGCAAGTGCCTTAATGCTAAGACATCTCTCCAGCCATGTGTGTCTTAAAATTTTTTTAAAATTTATTTGAAAGAAAGAATGGGTGCTCCAGGGCCTCTAACTACTGCAAAGAAACTCCAGACACATGTGCATCTGGCTTATGTGGGTACTGGAGAAATGAACTTGGATTCTTAGGCTTCAGAGGCAAGTGCTTTAACCACTAAGCCATCTCTCCAGCCCTATCTTTTTTTTTTTTTTCTACTTTATTTATTAGCAAGCCAGAGCTAAAAGGTAAGACCCTATTGCTGAAGACATTACAGGTTGCAGTCATAAGACATCGAAATAACATGCTGGAACCAAAAGGGAAACTAGTTCCCTTCTGGCTAGCTCTCATAGTGCTGAAAAGTCCTATGGGAGCTACTGGAGGACAACAGTTAGCAACAGCCTGAAAAAGCAGGGCCCTACAGACTATGAAATCAACCAGCCAGACAAGAAGTACACACTTGTGCAATAGTGGAATATGGCCTCTGGGGGTAATCAGCTGTTCTATGATTGGACATGAGGCTTTCTCAGTAGGAGAGAACTCATCTCTGGTACTGGAAAGCAAGTAAAAATCCCATGGTTAGGAAAGTCAGACTTCAGAAAGAAGTTCCCACTGCTTTCTGAGAAGTAGAATGGGCTCTCAAATAACTTTGCATACCCCCTTTAATCCAAGTTGCTCTCACTCTTGGCTGGCAAGTCTGCTTTATTTTACAGAGGACAGAAAATGGTGAACTAAGATCCATTGATAAGACAAGAAGATAGCCAACTGCTCACCACAAGATGTGCCACCTCTACTACATCTGCCATGGCCCAGGAGAAATTGCAGAGGAAGTGATGTCATGAACACTGCTCTTACTGCTAACCTGACAACCAGCTCCAGGGTGAGGGTGACAGACACAGTGTTTAATCAAAACCTATCAAATCAGAAATCCAGAGGCTGCAGAGAACTCAACACTAAATCAGACTGCTAACAGGCCTGCCATGGTTCAGGGAACATTGCAGAAGAGGGGGAAGAAAGACTGTAAGAGCCACAGAGTGGGTGGGAATATCCTAAGGGATGTTTCCCCCACTACACCACAGGGACCAACTGAGGCCTCCATGATTCCACAGTGAGTACCATAACCCCACCAAGGAGGACACCCAGGGTAATGGGTAATAGGGGCTGGAGAGATGGTTTAGCATTTAAGGCACTTGCCTGAGAAGCCTAAGGACCCAGGTTTGATTCCCCAGTATCCATGTAAGCCAGATGCACAAGGTGGCACATGTGTCTAGAGTTCATTTGTAGTGGGTGAAGGGCCCAGTGCATCCATTCTCTCTCTTTCTCTCTCTCTGTCTCTGCTTCTTTCTCTTGATTTTTTTTTTTTTTTTTCAAGATAGGGTCTCACTCTAGCCCAGGCTGACCTGGAATTCACTAGGTAGTCTCAGGGTAGCCTCGAACTCACAGAGGTCTTTCTACCTCTGCCTCCCAAATTCTGGGATTAAAGGTGTGTACCACCACACCTGGCTTTATCTCTCTCTGTCTCTCAAATAAATAAATTTAAAAATGAAGTACACATTAAAAATACATAAAACAAAAAGTGAAAAAATATTTTAAAGTTTATTTGTAGACAGAGGGAAAGGGGGAGAGTGAATGGGTGCACCAGGGCCTCTTGCCACTGTGAATAAACTCCAGATGCATGCACCACTTTGTGCATCTGTGGGTATAAGGAATTGAACCCAGGCAGTGAGGCTTTGTAAGCAAATGCCTTAACCACTGAACAATTTTGAGGCCATCCTGGGACTACAGATCGAGTTCCAGCTCAGCCTGGGCTAGAGACCCTTCCTCAAAAAAAACCAAAACCACCAAAAAACAAAATAAAACAAAACAAAAGAAACCAAAAAAAAAAAACAAAAAAAAAACAAAAAACAAAAAAAAAAAAAACAGTGATTTCCTTGTCCACTAGAGGCCACTGTAGGCCCGGTTTTACAGAGCCAACTGGGCTACCAGATAACAGTTATTTGACCCACCCCAAGGGTCATTAGCACCACCAAGTCTATCCTAGAACCCTGAGGCCAGAGCCAGTCTATCCATGCTTCCAGCTTCTGTGTCGTCCAATCAGATTCTTTTTTTTTTATTTTGAGACAAGCCCAACAGACTGCTTAAGATTTTTTTTTGTTTTATTTTTATTTATTTATGTATTCAAGAGCAACAGACAGACAGAGAAAGAGAGAATGGGTGCATCCGGGCCTCCAGCTACTACAAACGAACTCCAGATGCATGCGTCACATTGTGCATCTGACTTACGTGGGTCCTGGAGAATCGAGCCTTGAATTGGGGTCCTTAGGCTGCACAGAGAAGTGCTTAGTGGCTAAGCCATCTCTCCAGCCCCTGCCTTTTTTTTTTTTTTTTAATGCAAGAGTGAGAGAGAGAGAGAGAGAGAATTGGTGCACCAGGACATCCAGCCACTGCAGTCAAACTCTGGATGCATGTGCAACCTTGCGGGCTTGCATCACTGTGTGTCTGGCTTATGTGGGACCTGGAGAGTGGAACATGGGTCCTTAGGATTGATTCGTAGGCAAACACTTTAACTGCTAAACCATCTCTCCAGCCCCAATCTGATTCGTGAAGCTGGAATAAGCTCTGGGACCAAAGCTTCAGCTGGCAGCTAGATACTTAGAGTTTCCTTCAATTAGCCAAACCCACAAATCTCTATGGAGGACCCTGCTGATGCCTACTGTGCTCCACGCAGCATGCTAGACTCTGGGACGAGCTGGTGAGCAAATTCTTCCTATCCTATCCTCAAGCTTTGGGGATCTAGTGGAGACAAACCTCTAATGATCGCATTGTGTGATAAGCTGTCGAGGTGATGTTAGGGAAACAAAATGAACTCCATCGGTGTAGAGCCCCTGCCTCTGTGGAGCTGGAAGGATTCCCAGTGTCTTCTGGCAGGTCTGAGGCACATGAGATTGTAGTGGTCACTGGGAATGAGGACGTGCCAGACCACTTCAAGACAGCTTCTCTGCTTAACTTTCTCAAAGTGGCTTGGGCGATTTGCTTAGGGAGGGAGGCAGTGTCTTTCTTCTGATTATCTGTCAGCTAATGTTTATCAAGTGAATGTGATGTGAGGGACAGTCTTTCACCCAGAAACAAAAGGTCGAGAATGTTAGAATGGAACCTATTTCTCTAGAGACAAACTGTCACTCAATGTAGCGTTTTCTTAGTGTAAGTTTGTTGTTGAGGTCAGTCACTACTAGGGACAGATCTCTGGGGACTGAGGGGTTGAAAGGGTTTCTGTTCCCCTCCGTTCCTTCCTTCCACCCTTCCTTCCATCCTTCCTTCCTCCCTTTCTTCTTTCATTTTATCCTGATGGGGGCTTCCAAGGTGAGCCTTCAACCCATCCCATGGTGGTTTCTACGCAAGGGTGTTCTGAGAAGAGACAGAGAAGTGTAAAATCGCTCTGCCCAGATGGTCATTCCACTGTGCCTGGATGAGACACTCCAAGACCCATGTGCTCAACATCCCTGAGAGGCAGCTTCTGAGTCAGAGCCCCAGAAACAGCTGAGGCAGCTTCAGGCTACAGTTTTGGCTCTGTTCTCTCCCTTTCTGTCCAAAAGCAACTCCTTCCCTAGCTATTTGGATGTGACCAGAAACCCAAGCAGAGCCCTCGGGTAGGAGCCTGGCTCAGCCAAAGTCTATAAAAATGGATTTGATCCCAGCATACCCCCTTGGGCTGCAGCCATCAGGTAAAGGCATGTACGTACCCAGCGACATCTGTACCAGGAAGTCCAGGGGGTAGGGGAGACTCACCCTGTGTCTATAAGTCACAGCTCCCAATGAAGCCATTGTTGAGCTGCCTCTGGGAAGGGGGTCGTAATTAGGACTTGGCTTGAGTTAAGACAGCAGCATTCCCTGGGCAATCTGCCAGCACCTCCTCACTGCCTGGGCGTGGGGCCCGGGACATGCCAGGGCAATGCCAGAGAGCTGACTCAGGGGCCGGCATGCGGGGAACAGAAAAACCCTCTCCACCCACCAGCCAAAAGATGAGACAAGGTTGTCCAGAGGCCCACTGTGATGGCCCTGTAATTCCAGAGCAGACCAACAGGCTGTGTGTGTGTGTGTGGGGGGGGGTTCCACTCTGAAGACCACAGACTCATAAGGCCTCTCATATTTATTGGGGTCACCAGCAGACAATGAGAGCTTGCCCTCATTCCCTAAGTTCTCTTTCTGCAAAGATCCCTCCATATGCAGCTCTGTGTTTCTCAGTACTTGATTCAGGCCCTGCCACTGCCTGACCTTGGGCAAGTCATTTACTTTGGTGAGATCTAGCTTCCTCCTGTTCCAGGTGGGTGAATAGTAATATATGCCTGCCTCACAGGCAAGCAAGGATGCTGCAGCAAGTATCAAATGAGACAATGTCTATGAGGCCATCTTGTATACCTGTAAAGCACATTCATAAATAAGGGATCAGCCGGGCGTGGTAGCACACGCCTTTAATCCCAGCACTTGGAGGCACAGGTAGAAGGATCACTGTGAGTTCAAAGCCAGCCTGGGACTGCAGAGTGAGTTCCAGGTCAGCCTGGGCTACAGTGAGTACCTACCTCCAAGCCAGCACCATACCCCCCCCCAAAAAATAAGGTGTCATGATTGATATGATTAATCCTGACGTAGGAATTACAGCCCCTGTCCAGGCATGGTGGCTCACGCGCTTAGTTCCACCACTCGGAGGCAGAGGTAGGAGGATCGTCATGGGTTCAAGGCTACTTTGAGTCTACACAGTGAATTCCAGGTCAGCCTGGGCTAGAGTGAGACCCCCACCGTGAAAAAAAAAAAAAAAAAAAGAAAGAAGAAAGAAAGAAGAAAGAAAGAAGGACAACGGAATTACAGCTTCTGGACCCTGGACGCTCTTTACATTTCTCTTTTCCTGACAAAATGCTCTGAAACTACTGCTGAAATCTGAAATCCTGACCCAGTCCTGGGCCCAGAAGTACTGACCTAAGCAGGTTCGTCTGCTTGGTGCTACAATGCCAACTAGGGAAAGCAAATACCCACACCCTAGCTCTGCTAAACCGGTTCTTTCCCTTCTAATCAGACTCCTCCAGTCCAGTTTGCCTGCAGTGGTGACAAAGGAACCGAAAATAGCACAGGCTCTGCAAACACTCCCGGAGACAGGGCTTGGGTCTAACATGTTGCTTGTCACCCCCTAGGCCTGTCTGGGCATCCCAGCCAGGTGCAGCCCTCGATCCTCCAGGGTCTGGCCTGTCTGTCTTCATGCAGCCCCAAGATGACAGAGCTTCCCGTCACCGCTTTGGGTGATGAATTGCATGACTACCTAGAGTGCCAGCTTGGCTAGAGGTGCCAGGGAGGGAACTCGCTGCTCCCTGCACCAGGTCCTCACCCCTGCACTCGTGGTCCCTCCTGTTGGGTCAAGAGGCCAGGTGAGGGCTGGAGAGATGGCTTAGCGGTTAAGCGCTTGCCTGTGAAGCCTAAGGACCCTGGTTCGAGGCTCAATTCCCCAGGACCCACGTTAGCCAGATGCACAAGGGGGCGTACGCATCTGGAGTTCGTTTGCAGAGGCTGGAAGCTCTGGCGCGCCCTTACTCTCTCTCTCTCTCTCTCTCTGCCTCCTTCTCTCTGTCGCTCTCAAATAAATAAATAAACAAAAAAAAAATTAAAAAAAAAAAAAAAAGAGGCCAGGTGAGCTGGGATAAGAGCACGTGCAGCAGTAGCTGTGACTGTGGCCCTGGTGAGGATGATGGACTAGATACCAGGAAAGTCTCATTGATTCTGAGGACCCTGCAGCCAGCAGGCCTTGGCTTGTCACTGTAGCTACAGAACCAGTTTGGCCTGTGGTTGCTGAGGTGTCTGTCTCCTTATGGGTCGCTGGGCCAGGCTCGACTCTGAGACTCATTTGACTTACTCAGGTAGGAGCAGTGGCTGCTGAGGCCAGATTAACAAGGGAAGGCTGCAGCAGGAGCCACGGGTAGGAATGGCTGTTCTTAACTAAAGGGCTTCATTGCTGACCATCTTTCTTAATATTTCACTTATTTATTTGAGAGGCAGAGGGAGAGAGAGAACAAGAGTCAGATAACAAGCGGCCTCTAGCCACTGCACACTTCAGACACATGTGCCACTTTGTGCAGCTGGCTTTTATGTGGATACTGGGGAATCAAACCTGAGCGAAGTAAGGGTTTGCTAGCAAGCACCTTTATCTGCTGAGCCATCTCCCCAGCCCTATTTATTTATTTATTTTAAAATATTTATTTATTTATTTTCGAGAGAGAGAGAGAGAGGCAGATAGAAAGAGCAAGAGAGAATGGGCACACCAGGGTCTCCAGCCATTGCAAACAAACTCCAGACACACGTACCACCTTGTGTACCTGCCTTATGTGGGTCTGGGGAATCGAATCTGAGTCCTTTGGCTTTGCAAGGCAAGTGCCTTAACTACTGAGCCACTTCCCCAGCTCCCTATTTACTTTTTTTTTTTTTTTTTTTGGTTTTTCGAGGTAGGGTCTCACTCTGGTCCAGACTGACCTGGAACTCACTATGTAGTCTCAGGGTGGCCTCGAACTCACGGCGATCCTCCTCCCTCTGCCTCCCGAGTGCTGGGGATTAAAGGCGTGCGCCACCACGCCCAGCTATTTACTTATTTTTGAGACAGGTCTCATGTAACGTAGGCTCGCCTCAAATTCACTATGTAGCTGAGGATGACCTTGAACTTGTGACCCTCTTGTTCCCACCTTTGTAGTAGTACTGGGATTGCAGGCAGACTTGTTTTATGCAGGGCTGGGGATGCAACCCAGGGCTTTGTGCATGCTAGACAAGCAGTCTGCCAGTTGAGCTAATCCCCATCCTCAGCCTTTTTATTTTATTGCTGTGCTGGGAATTGAATCTAGGGCATTGCACACATTATCCCAACACCACTGCTGAGCTACAAAGCCATCCTTCAATGTAAACGTTAATGTTTTGTGCCCTTAGGTTGGCTACCCTGCAACAAGGCTTACCTCTGCATCCCAAGTGCTGAGATTAAAGACATGCACCACCGACAACAGAGGTAGGAGGATCGCTGTAAGTCTGAGGCCAGCCTGAGATTACATAGTGAATTCCAGGTCAGCCTGGGCTAAAGCAAGACCCTACCTCAAAAAGCAAAGCAAATAAACTATATCTATGTTTCTGTCTCTCTCTCTCTCTCTACATATATAGTTTAAAAATATTTTATTTATTTATTTGAGAGGTAGGAAAAGAGGTAGGTAGAGAGAATGGGCATGCTAGGGCCTCTAGCCACTGCAAATGAACTCCAGCCACATGTGCCGCCTTGTGCATCTGGCTTTACGTGGGTACTGGCAAATCGAACCTGGGTACTTAGGCTTTGCAGCAAGCACCTTAACCACTGTGCAATCTCTCCAGCCCAGATACACACATACACATATACACACACACACACACACACACACACACACACAGAGAGAGAGAGAGAGAGAGAGAGTTTGGTTGCCAGGGGAAGAATAATTTTTGGGCAAAAAAAGAATAATTTTTCACTTTTTTTGGAGACAGGATCCCATAGAGCTTAGGCTGACTTCGAGCCAACTATGTAGCCAAGGCTAGCCTTGAACTCCTCCTGATCATTCGGTCTTCACTTCCCAAGTACTATTATTACAGTTATTGGCTGTCACGCCTAGTTTAATTTATAATCTTTCTCCTAAATTGACCTTAGAACTTTACCATTACTCCCACAAATACATAAATGGACAAGAAAGCCACCTCACCACCTGTCTCTCCCTACAGATGGACGCTCAGGGAGGTCAGACAACATGCTCCTCTCCTGCATTGCTGGATCCCAGAGCCTAGCAACGTTCTGGACACAGCAGAGCACACCAGCGAGTACTTATGAATCTTGTTTGATGAGAGAGATGTATGGATGATGATGCATCGATGGAAGAGGGTGGATCGATGGAAGAGGGGTGATCAAAAAATGGAGCTAAGGATATAGTTCAGTCCGTAAAGTGCTTGCCACACCAAGTATGAAGACCTAAATTTGATCGCTGGTCCCCAGATAAAAATGCCAGTTGTGGGAGCTGGGGAGATAGCTTAAAGGTTAAAGACACTTGCTTGCAAGTCTGATGTCCTGAATTTGATTCCCCAACACCCACAGAAAGCTGGATACAAAGTGGCATATGAGTTTATTGAGAGTCAGAATATGGAAGGTTCTAGGCCAGCTAGACTGAACTATCAAGTCACAAAAACAACTGACAAAAAAAAAAAAAAAAAAAAAAAAAAGAAAAAAAGAAAAAAATCCGAAACGAGCATGGTGGCACACGCCTTTAATCCCAGCATTCAGGAGGCAGAGGTAGGAGGGTCACCATGAGTTCCAGGCCACCCTGAGACTACATAGTGAATTCCAGGTCAGCCTGGACTAGAGACCCCTACCTCAAAAAAAAAAAAAAAGTAGTAGACGACTGCAGAAATGGCTTAGAGGTGAAAGGTGCTTGCTTACAAAGCCTGCTGGTCCAGGTTTGATTACCCAGTACACACATAAGGCCACATACATGCCTCTAGTGTTTCTTTTCAGTGGCAAGAGGCCCTGACATGTCCATTTTGTTCTCTTTCATATATATGTAAATATATGAGGACTGATAGCCATGGCACATGCATTCTCCTTCCCATATACATATTCACATGGACACATGAGAAAAAAATGCCAGGCATGGTGGTCCATGCCTGTAATCTTTTTTTTTTTTTTTTTTTTTTTGGTTTTTCAAGGTAGGGTTTCACTCTAGCCCAGATAGAGTGAGACCTGGAATTCACTGTGTAGTCTTAAGGTGGCCTTGAACTTATGGAAATCTTCCTACCTCTGCCTCCTAAGTGCACCACCATGGCTAGCTTCATAACTGTAATCTTAGCGCTGAGGAGGCAAAGATAGGAGGATTCTTGGGGCTTGCTGGCCAGCTAGTCTAGCCTAATTGGTGAGCTCTAGGCTAATGAAAGATCTTATCTTATTTAAAAAAAAAAAAAAAAAAGAGGGCTAGAGAGATGGCTTAGCAGTCAAAACACTTGCCTGCAAAGCCAGGTTTGATTCTCCAGGACCCATGTAAGCCAGATGCACAAGGTGGCGCACATGTCTGCAGTTCAATTACAGTAGCTGGAGTCCCTGGTGCACCAATTCTCTCTTTCTCTTGCATAAAAAAAAAAGCCAGGGCTGGAGAGATGGCTTAGCAGTTAAGTGCTTGCCTGTGAAGCCTAAGGACCCCCGTTCAAGGCTCGATTCCCCAGGACCCACATTAGCCAGATGCACAAGGGGGTGCACGTGTCTGGAGTGCGTTTGCAGCGGCTGGAGGCCCTGGCGCACCCATTCTCTGTCTCTCTCTATCTGCCTCTTTCTCTCTCTGTCTGCTGGTCTCAAATAAATAAATAGAAAATTAAAAAAAAAAAAAAAAGGCCAGTCTGTTGGGCTTGCCTCAAAAAAAAGGAAAGATAAGCCAGTGGTCCCAGCACCTGGGAGGCAGAGGTAGGTGGATCTTAGTGAGTTTAAGACCACCCTGAGGCTATGTAGTGAATTCCAGGTCAGCCTGAGCTAGAGTGAGATTGTTCCTCAAAAAACCAAAAAAAAAAAAAAAAAAAAAAAGGAAAGATAGACAGTTTTCCTGAAGATGACTCTCAAGGTTGTCCTCTGATTTCTGTGTGTGTGTTCATGTCACATGTGAACACACACACACACACATACACGCCCTCCTTTCCCTCAAACCGAGATCACTGGAGGAAGGGCAGCTGCCTATGAGTCACTGCACAGAATGGCTGTTGGCCCTAGTGCTTAGACGGTGCACACCTCAGCATGAATTCCTACCCCAAAGCAAAAGCCCAACCCAACGTCTGCTGTGATCTTTACTCTAATACACTCCTTATTCTCCCAACCTTGGTCACCATTGCTTATAGAACCGCGGTGCCAGTCCTAACCTTGACTCTCATTTTCACTTAGCTTTGGGCCGGGAGTGGTGGCGCATGCTATCTCAAAAAACCCTATCTCAAAACAAACAAACAAACAAACAAACAAAAAAGTCACTTCGCTTTGGGCCAGGTGTATGCTGCCTTCTGATGCTGCGTATATCATATTAATTTGGGGTTACAGGTACTCTACACCATGTCCATTTCATGCAGCGCCTGAGATCAAACCTACGGCTTCACGCATACTAGGTAAGCACTGTGTGGCCCACTCTTCTTTTCTGACGTTAACTTTGCACACGCATGTATGTGCACGTGTGAAGTGTGGAGTATGCATGTGTATGCAGACGTGTGTGCCCCGTATGCATGTGTGCAGAGACAAGCAGAAGCCAGAGGGGAACATCAGGTGTGCCCCTCTTCCACGTGTTCCCTTGAGAAGTCTCTCACTGAGCCTACAGCTGCCATTTTCAGACTGACTGGCCCACTAGAGAGCCCCAGCCTTCCATCTCCACCCGTCACAGGACTGGGGTTATAAGCATGTGTGGCCGTGCCCAGCTGTTTAACATGGATGCTGGCAGAATCAAACTGAGGGCAAATCAGACCCTCTCATGCCCTCATGCATGTGCAGCGAGTGCTCTTATCTGCTGAGCACTTACCTCCCTAATCCCCTTTTCTGAGTTTAAATACAGTTTAAAGGAAGGCGGGTCCCTGTGAGTTTGAAGCCAGCCTGGGGCTACAGGGGCTAGAGCTAGACCCTACCTTGAAAAAAAATAAAAAATGAAAAACGACAACAACAAGCAAACAACAACAACAAAAAAGGTTAGGCTGCGTCTCTTGGGCTGGGGAGACAGCTCAACGGTTAAAGGCGCTTGTTTCAAAGCTGGTGGCTGGGGTTCATTTCCCCAACACCCATGTAAATTTAGATGCACAAGGTGGCGCATGTGTCTGGAGTTCACTTGTAGCGGCAAAAGGCCCTGGAGAGCCCATACACACTCTCTCTCAAATAAATATATGAAAATAAAAATAATTGTTTGTTTCAGCCTTTTCAAGGAAATGGAATGGGATGACAGGAAACAGGTAGGATGTGGATTTTCTTCTAATCATACTCCCAGCCAAGAATGGTGGCATATGCTTGTAATTCCAGCATCCAGGAGGCAGAGGCAGGAGAAATGCTGCAAGTTTGAGGCTACATAATCAAACCCTGTCTCAAAAAACCAACTCCTGGGCTGGAGAGATGGCTCAGCAATTAAGGTGCTTGCTTGTGGAGCCTAAGGACCCAGGTTCGATTCCCCAGTACCCATGTAAGCCAGTTGCACAAGGTGGCGCATACGTCTGGAGTTTGTAGTGGTGGAAGGCCCTGGCATGCCCATTCTTTCTCTCTCTCTTTCTATCTATCTGCCTCTCTCTCTCTCAAATAAGTAAAATACAATAAAAAACTAACCGTAGCTGGCATGGTAGCATGTCTGTCTATCTATCTATCTATCTATCTATCTATCTATCTATCTATCTATCTATCTGAGGAGAGAGAGAGAACGAGAGAACGGGCACACCAGGGCCTCTAGCCACTGCAAACAAACTGTATGATGCACCTTGTGCCTCTGGCTTACATGGGTAGTGGGGAACCAAACCTGGATCCTTAGGATTTGCAGACAGACACCTTAACTGTTAAGCCATCTCTCCAGCCCCAGGTGCATGGCTTTAATCCCAGCATTTGGGAGGTAGAGATAGGTGGAGCACCGGGGGTTCGAGGCCAGCCTAGGGCTACAGAATGAGTGCTGCCAGGTCAGCCTGGGCTAGAGTGAGACCCTGTCTTTAAAAAAAAACAGATGGGTTTGGTGGCACACGCCTTTAATCCCAGCACTTGGAGGCAGAGGTAGGAGAATTGCCTTGAGTTCGAGTCCACCCTGAAACTACGTACTGAATTCAGATCAGCCTGAGTTAGAGTGAGACCCTATCTTGAAAGAAAAAGAAAAAGAAAAAAAACAAAACCTAACTCCACCAAAAATATACCCAACTATGTTCCTACCATACCTTTGGAGCCATAATGCCAAATTCCAGGGTATTTAGGTTTGATCACCAAATTTAGGTTAAAAATGAGTCAAGCTTTGGTAGGGATTACTCATTGTGGTGGTGTCTGTCGGTTTAGAAGCAGACAGGAAGCCTGAGAAGGGAAATGTGGGCTGATCGCAGTAGAGTACTGTAAGACCCCAGAAGCATCATGTGTCATTTGCGGGTTAAACTCGGAAACTCACGTGCCTTCCAAACAAAAGACCCAGATTGAAGATTTTTTTTTTTTTTTCCTGGTTGGCTTGGAACTTTATATGGACCAAGCAGGCTGGCCTTAAACTTGTCTCAATCCTCTTTCCTCTGCCTTCCATGTGGTGGGATTACAGGTGTGTGAGCTATCATACCTAGAAGTTTTTTTATTTGTTTGTTTTGTTTTTTTTTTTGAGGTAGGGTCTCGCTCTAGCCCAGGCTGACCTGGAATTCACTGTGTAATCTCAGGGTGGTCTCACACACTCCTACCTTAGCCTCCTGAGTGCTGGTATTAAAGGCATGCACTGCCACCATGTTCAGCTTTGTTTTTTTTAAATATATTTTATTTCATTTATTTATTACGGAAAGAGAGTGAGAGTGGGAGAATGGACATGCCAGGGCCTCTAGCCACTGCAAATGAACACCAGATGCATGTGTTACCATGTGCATCTGGCTTATATAGGTACTGGGGAATCAAACCTCGGTCCTTAGGCTTCACAAACAAGTACCTTAACTGCTAAACCATCTCTGTAGCCCTGTTGTTGTTTTTGAGACAGAGTCTCATGTAGCCCAAGATGGCTTAAAACTTGCTATATAGCCAAGGATGACCTTGAACTTCTCATCCTCCTGCCTCTATCTCCAAAGTACTGTGATTATAAGTGTGATCCATCATGCCCAATCTATGCGGTGCTTGGCATCAAACCCTGGGCTCTATGTATGCTAGACAAGCACTCCACCAACTGAGTTACACCCCCAGCCCTCAGCCTGATCTTTTCACAGGGCTCCATTTGGGTCTTGGTCATTCTTCTCTGACCCCCGTACTTTATCCTTTTCCTTTGTGAGCTGGTTTCTATGTCTTTATCCCCACCTATATCTCTGGAAGTCTTTATTGTGATTTCTCATGTCCTGGGTCCCTAAGTTCCATTCTTAGAACCTGGTAGATAGCTACTAACTATGCCATAGGGTTCTGTTTTTTTTTTTTTTCAGTGATAAAATCACATATGAATTGTATGTGTAGGAGCTAGAGAGATGGCTTAGTGGTTAAGGGGCTTACCTGTGAAGCCTAAGGACACAGGTTTGATTCCCTAGTACCCACATAAGCCAGATGCACAAGGTGGCACATGTGTCTAGAACTTATTTGCAGTGGCTAGGAGGCTCTGGCATGCCCATTCTCTCTCTCTTTCTCTCTCAAATAAGTAAATAAATAAAAAATATTTTTTAAAAATAGTATGTGTGTATGTACTTATATTTACATTAATCACAGCAATTGAGAGGCCAAGGTAGGAGGTTCAGAGGTTCAAGAAGTTCAGAAGTTCAAGGTCATTCTCAGCTACAAAGTGAGCTCAAGGTCAGCCCTGGGATACATGAGCCCTGTCTCGAAAAAAAAAAAAAAAAAAAAAGCTTTCCTTGTTTATAAGGTCCCACATCTCCCAGAGTGGTTAATGGGAGCTAATAGTCGCTGGGGAGAGGGAGTTAGGTTCCTTTTTTTTGCTTGTGTGTGCATAATGTGGTGTGTGCACATGTTTGTGCCCCTGTGGCACTTAGTTGTGTCTCAAACCATTGCAGCCTTTTGTTTTTGAGCCAGAGTCTCTCACTGATCCCAGAGTTTTGATGCTTCTCAGGCCTCTGCTCCACATGGGCCTGGGGCCTGGGGCCACTGTATAGCCAAGCCCAGCTGTTTATGTGGGGATAGAAGCCTTTCAGACCTCCTCAGGCTCTTCAGCTTGCCCAGGAAGTGCTCCTAACCTCTGAGCCATCTCTCTAGCCCAGGAGTCATGCTTTCAGTGGGGTAGCCAGTGATAAATATGGCTCATTCTCCAGTTAAGCAATCTCCCACCCACGATCACGCAGGCAAACTTAATTTAACTCAGTGGGTCAAAAAAGGGGGACATGAAAGTAGGATGGGTATTAATTGGAAAGAAGAAGGGTTTTAGTGGGAGGAGGATGCGGATAAATAAGAAAGGGTAATTTGGGAGAATAAGATCAAAATACATTATATACATATATGAGAATGTCAAAAAATAAAAACAAGCAGGGTGTGGTGGTGCACGCCATTAATCCCAGCACTTGAGAGGCAGAGGTAGGAGGATTCACCGACAGTTCAAGGCCACCCTGAGACTACATAGTGAACTCCAGGTCAGCCTGGGCTAGAGTGAGACTCTACCTGAAAAAAAAAAGGAAAAAAGTTTAAAAATATATTTAACAAAATGATTAAATACATTAAAAAACTCCATTATGAAGCCGGGCATGGTGGTGCACGCCTTTAATCCCAGCACTTGGGAGGCAGAGGTAGGAGGATCGCCATGAGTTCAATGCCACCCTGAGACTACATAGTGAGTTCCAGGTCAGCCTCGGCTAGAGTGAGATCCTACCTCGAAAAATCAAAAAAAAAAAACAAAAAAAAAAACACAACTCCATTATGTTATGGAATCAATAAAACATTAACTATGAAAATACTAAAAAAATTAAGTTAAATCTTAAAAATTGCTCCTTTAATGCATGTTAAGAGATGGTATGTAAAATCCTTAGGAACACTGTACAGCAGAAATCTGAGTATTCCAGATTCCTGGGGTCTGCTCCTCCAGAGACCCTACTAGACTTTTCCAGCTCTGAGAACTGACATTTCCCCATTGCAATGAAACCGCCATGGCCCACTAATGCTTTTCTCCTGCATTTCTTGGTCTGTCTGCCAGGCTTGAAAAACTGCCCATTTCTCTGCCTTTTGGTTATATATAGTTGGACTAAGAAATAACACAGACTTTAGGAAGAATATAGTCGATTTTTTTAGGCCCACAATTTTCTGAGCTCCTTTTTCCATGAAGTTTTCCAGACCAGAGGCAAGTGTGCTGAGTCCACGGGGACCAGCTCTTGCTCTGCCCTGCCACTGACCTCAGTGTTAGAATGGCATCCAGAGCCTTGGGCAAAGTTATTTCTTAGTCCCTTAAGAATCCAGGGGAATATTTTCTATCCCTCTGTTTCAGCCCCTAAGATACTTGAATTAGGACTCCCTGTAGCCCCTTTCTTTGCCAAGACTCACAGACAGTGACTTAGGTCTTCAGGACGGATGCTGGGTGTGGTGACTCACCTCTTGCATATCATGATCCTCCTGACTCCTCAAGGGGAACTTGGAGACCTGGAATTTTGGTCAGAATGCCCTATGCATATTCCCAGAACCTAGCCTCTCTGGGCAACACTTGTTTATATTGTTTAAAACTTACATCCTCTCTATGGGTTTCCGATGTCAAGAATAGGTCAAACCTGCCTCCCATGTGCCTATCAAGCCTGGACCTTGTAGGCTGCGTCAGCCCAGACCTTTTCTCTTTGCTTGAAGGTGCCCAGTGAGGCTCAGTGGCAGAACACTTGCCCAGAACCACACAAGGCTCATTACCACAAAAACGAAAAAGGAGTCTGATGTAAATTAATCACCCCTTCCTTCCTCCCTTAATTTTTCTTCCTTCTTCCCTCCTTCCTTTCTTTTTCTTTCCTTCTTTCCTTCCTTCTTTCTTTCCTCCCTCCCTCCCTTCTTCCCTCCTTCTTTCTTTCTATTTCTTCTTTTTTTTTTTTTTTAGCCCAGGTTGACCTGGAATTCATTATGTAGTCTCAGGCTAGCCTCAAACTCATAGCCATCCTCCTACAAGTGCTGGGATTAAATGCATGTGCCACCACTCCTGGCTCTTTTCTTCTCTTAAAAAAATTATTTTATATTTTATTTTTTATGAGGGGGGTCAGATAGAGAGAAAATGGGCAATCCAGGGCCTATAACCACTGCAAATGAACTCCAGACCCACCTTGTGCATCTGATTTGAGTATTGGGGAATCAAACCTGAATCCTTAGGCTTCACAGGCAAACGCCTTAACTGCTAAGTCATCTCTCCAGTCATCTTTTTTTTTTTTTTTTTTTTTTTTTTTTCAACGTAGGGTCTCGCTCTAGCTCAGTCTGACCTGGAATTCACTATGTTATCTCAGGGTGGCCTCGAACTCATGACAATCCTCCTACCTCTGCCTCCCAAGTGCTGGGATTAAAGGCATGTGCCACCATGCCCGGCTCATCTTTTCTTTTTTTATTATTTTTAATTTTTTATTTTTTTAATCTTATTTTATTTTTTCTCAATGTTTAAAAACATTTTCCATGATTATAAAAAATATCCCATGGTAATACCCTCCCTCCCTCATCTTTTCTTTTTTGAGGCAGGGTCTCACCTGGCCCAGGCTAATCTTACACTCATGGCAATCCTCTCCTACCTTAGCCTCCGAAGTGCAGGAATTATAGGTGTGAGCTCCCATGCCCAGCTTTAAATTGCTCTTTTGTGTGTGTGTGTGTGTGTGTTTGAGGTAGGCTCTCACTCTAGCTCAGGTTGACTTGGAATTTACTATAGTCTCAGGGTGGCCTTGAATTTACAGTGGTCGTCCTACCTCTGCCTCCTGAGTGCTAGGATTAAAGGCGTGTGCCACCACGCCCAGAAAAGTGCTCTTTCTTATAGCCATTTCTGTCTTCTGCAGAAGCAGGTGGAAAAAACGTCTTTCTGCACTCGCAAAAGGGAAAATGGAGTCTATGGAGGGAAGTGAGTCAGCAAGGTTCACAGATGGAATCAGCGACCACAGCCTTCACCTCTTCCTCCAGAGAAAGCCTCAGCTAATGTTCAGCTTTTGGACTTAACAAGTGACACTGGATGGGCAGCAAGGCTCTGTGCCCCTAGTTCTTTCCACTCCAGTCCATGGGATAGGATTTTCATGATACAGCCCTTTACATGAATTATTTAAGACTCCAAAGCAAAAAGTAGGACCTTTCCAAGCCAGACATGGTGGCGCACACCTTTAAGCTTAGCACTCAGGAGGCTGAGGTAGGAGGATCGCTATGGGTTTGAAAGCAGCCTGGGCTACAGAGTGATTCCAGGTCAGCCTGGGCTATAGTGCTATTTATATTCACTTGGTTGGACAATAGATGTTAACCCAAAACTCTTTCATTTTGCAAAACGGAAGCTTAATACTCATTACACAGCAACTCCTCATTTCCCACTCCTCACCCAGCCTCTGGGAACCATCATTCTATTTTGTCTCTGTGAATTTGACTATTCTCTAGATACCGCATGTAACTGGCCTTTTTTTTTTTTTTTTTAGGTAGGATCTCAGCCTAGTTCAGGCTGACCTGAAATTCACTGTGTAGTTTTGGGTGGCCTTGAGCTCACGGCAATCCTCCTACCTTGGCCTCCCCAGTGCTGGGATTAAAGAAGTGTGCCACCACGCCTGGACAGGTAACTGGCCTTTTGTATGGCAGTATTTACTTACCATAATGTTGTTAAGGTTTAGCCATGTTGTAGCATCTGACATGATTTCCCTTTTAGAGATGTAATAATAGTACATTATATATATATACATATATGTATATGTATATATATATAATGTACTATTATTATGTATATATATTTGTATACATATTATATATATAGATATAAATATATATATTTGAGAGAGAAGGGGGGAGAGAGAGAGAGAGAAAATGGGCATGCCAGGGCCTTCAGCCACTGCAAACAAACTCCAGATGCATGCGCCCCCTTGTGCATCTGGCTTACGTGGGTCCTGAAGAGTCAAACTGGGATCCTTTGGCTTTGCAGGCAAAAGCCTTAACCACTAAGCAATCTTTCCAGCCCCCATTGTACATATGTACCGCATTTTGTTTGTCCATCATTGAAGGACTTTGGAATTGCTTCTTGGCTATTGTGGGGTTTATTTATTTATTTATATTTTATTTTGAGAGAAAGAGAGAGATAATTGGTGCACCAGGGTCTCAGCCACTGTAACCGAACTCTGGATGCTTGTGTCACCTAGTGGGAATGTATGACCTTGCGCTTGCCTCACTTTTGTGTGTCTGGCTTGCATGGGATCTGGAGAGAAATAGAACCTGGGTCCTTTGGTTTTGCAGGCAAATGCCTTAACTGCTAAGCCATCTCTCCTGCCCTTTTTATTTATGTATGTACGTATGTATTTATTGGTTTTTTGAGGTAGGGTCTCACTCTAGCACAGGCTGACCTGAAAATCACTTTGTAGTCTCAGGGTGGCCTTGAACTCATGGCAATCTTCCTACCTCTGCCTCTGAGTGCTGGGATTAAAGACGTGTGCCAATGCCTGGCTTCTCTAGCCTTTTTCTAGCAATTTTTTGTCTTGCTTTTTTTGGAGGTGCTAGAAGGGTTGGGGGATCAAATTCCTTTTCCTCTTCTCTCCCTTCCTCCCTCTCTCTCTCGTTCTTTCCTTCTCTTCCCCCTCCTTCCTTCTCTTTCTCCTTCCCTCTCTCCCTTCTTTCCTTCTTCCCTTCTTCCTTCCCTCCCTCCTATCAAGCCATCTCTCTAGCCCCTACCTCTTGAATGCGCCAACACACCTGGCCAAATTTAATATATATATATATATATATATATATATATATATATATAGAGAGAGAGAGAGAGAGAGAGAGAGAGAGGGAAAGAGAGAGAGAGAGAGAGATTGGTTTTTCGAGGTAGGGTCTCACTCTAGCTCAGGCTGACCTGGAATTCACTATGTAGTTTCAGGGTGGCCTCGAACTCATGGCAATCCTCCTACCTCTGCCTCCTGAGTGCTGGGATTAAAGGCATGGTCCACCACACATGGCAAATAAAATATTTTTTAAAAAGAGAAAGAAAGGGCTAGAGAGATGGCTTATCCATTAAGGTGCTTGCTTGCAAAGCTTAATGACCCAGGTTTGATACCTCAGTACCCATGTAAAGCACATGCATCTGGAATTCATTGCAGCAACTAGAGGACCTGTGTGCTTATTCCCTCTCTCTCTCTCTCTCTCTCTCTCTCTCTGTCTGTCTATCTGCCCTTTTCTCTCTTTCTCTAATAAATAAATAAATTAAATATTTAAAGAAAAAGAAAGGACTTGTTTTTTTTTAAAGTGAAACAATAAGGAAGATTTATTGTACCAATTAATTGTAATGTCCTGAGTCCATGAGGCATGACTTCATCAGGACTCTAGGTTCTGTCCAGAAAGGATTTCTTTACTTGTTTGTGTGCCTTCATGCACAAGCTTGCATTTCAGGGTTTCTTGCTGCACCAAAGAATGCCCTTCCAGCTTTATGTGGGTAGCTGAGGGAATTAAACCTAGGCTGGCAGGCTTTGTAAGCAAATGCCTCTAACCGCTGACCCTCTTTAATGTTTTTAAATCATTTTATGTAAATTCATTTTGTCTTATCAACTAGATTTCAGCCTTCTTCAGAGTGGAGAGCTTGTCTTTGTCTTCAGACCGTAGTGCGTGTTAGGTGTTTTTAATTTCTTTTTATTTATCTACTTATTTGACAGAGAGAGGGAGGGGGAGAGAGAGAGAGAATGGGTGTGTCAGGGCCTCCAGCCACTGCAAATGAACTCCAGACACATGCGCCCCCTTGTGCATCTGGCTAACGTGGGTCCTGGGGAATTGAACCTGGGTCCTTTAGCATTGCAGGCAAATGCCTTAACCACTAAGCCATTCCTCCAGCCCATGTGTTAGGTATTTTAAAGTGCTTTCTGGTTAATTAAATGAAATGAACAGTTTGATTTGATCTTGATTCTTCTAATTTTAGAAGTCGGGCTAGAACTTTCTTTACAAATAGAACAAGCTGACTGCTGTGTTCAGACCAAGTAACATTTCAGGATGTTACACCATGGAGTGGAGGGTCTGCACTAGGATAAGGTCAATACCTAGCAATGCATGAATCAGGTGTGGTGATTTATAGCAGGAATACAGCACTTGGAAGGGAGAGAAAGGAGGATCCAGAAGTTCAAGGTCATCATCGTGTCATAGTAAGTTTGAGTCTATCCTGGGCTACATGAGACCCTGTCTCAAAAAAAAAAAAAAAAAAAAAAAAAAAAAAAAAAACCTTAGGGCTGGTGGTTAAGGTGCTTACCTGAGAAGCCTAAGGACCTAGGTTTGATTCCCCAGTAAACCAGATGCACAAGGTGGCATATGCATCTGGAGTTCATTTGCAGTTGCCAGAGGCTTTGACATGCCCATTCTCTCTCTGTCCCCCTCAAATAAACAAATATTTTTTAAGAACCTTAAAAATTAAAACAAAATCAGACCTCAAGAAGTTCAGGAAGGAGCCAACATGGGGTCTATGAGGAAGTCATGCAGTCAGAAAAGTACTGGTAAGTACAGGTACCTTCAACTCTGCATTGTTCTTTGACTTCACTGCTCCCAATTTTTTTTCCTGAGGTCATGAGAAGCCGATTTTCCACCCACTGCTATTACTCTGAGGGTTCTTTGCATTCCTCAAGCTTTTTTTTTTTTTTTTTTAAATCATCCTATAGAAAAGTCCCTTCACTTTAGCTATTATTCATTTGGCATTTTTAAAATGCAGCTATCACTAGGAATCTTAAAAAAAAAAAAAAAAAGCACAAGTACAAAAGTACTGAAGCAATTAACTTTCTGAGAATAGATTCTTTTTAGAAAAGTGCCTCAGGGTGGCTTGGTTGGCACAAGGCTCTTGAGCGTACATCCCCTTCCTTGACTCATCACTGTCTGGGGAGCTCTGCTCACAGGCTTGCTGTGCTGCCCTGGCCTCCATCTCAGAGGATAAGGTTGGAGAAGCTCTGTTAGATAGAAGGCTGGTGGTCTAATTGGGCATTCCCAGGAAGGAAACATAAACCAACATGCGCTACATATGCACTGGCATATTGGGGGGATATGATTTTTCCATGGCTTTTGTGGTTGTAGAAATATATTTCAAAGCTGGGCTTGGCGGCACATGCCTTTAATCCCAGCACTCAGGAGGCAGAGGTAGGAGGATTGCTGTGAGTATAAGGCCACCCTGAGACTCCATAGTGAATTCCAGGTCAGCCTGGGCTAGAGTGAGTCCCTACCTCAAAAAAGAAAAGAAAAGAATAGAAAAAATATATTTCAATAGAAAAAAATATATGGAGAGAGAGAAAATATTAAAAAATCATATACCCAGGACACCATCATGAATCTAATGAATTAAACTAAAGGAAGTAAACTTAAAAATATCTACTTTTTGTTTTGTTTTGTGGTAGGGACTCACTGTAGCCCAGGCTGACCTGGAATTCATTATGGAGTCTCAGGGTGGCCTTGAACTCACAGTGATCCTCTTACCTCTGCCTCCTGAGTACTGGGATTAAAGGCGTGTACCACCATGCCTAACTAGAAAAATATCTACTTTTTAATACTTGAAAACCAGGTTGTTTTTGTCATCACTCAAGTCTGGCAGAACTACACAAAGCTCTGGGTTCCATCCCCAACACAGTTGGCTGTGAGACCTTGGGCAAGTTATTTAACCTCATACAGCTTCAGTTTCACTGATCATAATATGGGAGTGACATGCCACCTTCCTCGTTGAGGATTACATGAGACAGCGCATACAGAGCTGTTAATCCAAAGTCTGTTAAACAAAGGGTATGCTCAGTAAGTGGGTACTGTTGATATTTCCCTATAGTGGAGCCACATGGTATCCTCAACATATAAATAATGATTGTGAAAAAGGAAGACTGGTGTGAACGGGACCCAGGATCCACACATAACCAGAACACTCGTGATCACTTTCCTGTCTAAACCCTGCAGACACAACTGTGGCTGGTTATATTAAACAAAAGGAAGCCGGTCGTGGTGGCGCACGCCTTTAATCCCAGCACTCGGGAGGCAGAGGTAGGAGGATCGCCGTGAGTTCGAGGCCACCTTGAGACTCCATAGTGAATTCCAGGTCAGCCTGGGCTAGAATGAGACCCTACCTCGAAAAACCAAAAAAAAAAAAAAAAAAAAAAAAGGAAGAACATTTTTATTAAAGTCTGGCTCCAGCTGGGTAGGCTGGAACCAAAACAGACAGGACTTGGACAGCCAGAGCTTTCCTGGGCCATTGTCATGGGTTAGAAGTAGGAAGTTCCCATGAGCCTGACATGGTGGCACACACCTCTAATCCCAGCACTTGTGAGGGAGAGGCAGGAGAATCAGAGGTTCAAGGTCATCCTCAGCCACATAAGGAAATTCAAGGTCAGCTGGCTACAAGAGCCCCTGTCTTAAAAAATCAAGCCAAAAAGCCGGGTGTGGTGGCGCACGCCATTAATCCCAGCACTCGGGAGGCAGAGGTAGGAGGATCGCCATGAGATCGAGGCCACCCTGAGACTCCATAGTGAATTCCAGGTCAGCCTGGGCTAGAGTGAGACCCTACCTTGAAAAACCAAAAAGAAAAAAAAAAAAAAAATCAAACCAAACCAAATAAAAACACACAAATAAAAGTAGAAATTTCCCAGGATAAGGACAAATGCCCCCAGCTTCCTGACTAAATGGGATGCTGTCTCAGAGTTGTGTGTATGGGGTACATTTATGTGTGTGTTTGTATGTGTGGGCACACTTGTGAGTGTCTGTGGTAGTTAGAAGACAGCCTTGGACTTCATTCCTCAAGTATGTCAGTCACCTTTTTTTTTTTTTTTTAAGATTTTATTTTTATTTATTTATTAGAGAGAGAGAGAGAGAATGGGTGTGCCAGGGCTCCCAGCCACTGCAAATGAACTCCAGATGAATGCACCACCATGTGCATCTGGCTTACACGGGACCTGGAGAATTGAACCTGGGTCCTTAGGCTTCACAGGCATGCACCTTAACCACTAAGCCATATCTCCAGGCCCCCCCCCTTTTTTTTTTCCAAGGTAGGGTCTGGTGTAGCTCAGGCTGACCTGGAATTCATTCTGTGTTCTCAGGGTGGCCTTGAACTCTCAGCAATCCTCCTACCTCTGCCTCCCAAGTGCTGGGACCAAAGGCATGTGCTACCACACCCAGCTTACCTTTATTTTTGAAACAAGGTGTTTCACTGGCATGGAGATCACCAATTAGGCTAGAGTAGAAGGCCAGCAAGCTTCAGGAATGCTCCTGTCTCCACCTCCCTGGTGCGGGGACTGCAGGTGCACACCATCATACCCATTTTTCATGAGTTCTGGGGATTGGACTCGGGTCTTCATGCAAGCACTGTATTGACTCAGCTGTTTTCCTAGCCTTTCAGAGACAGTTTTCTTTTCTTTTAAAAAAAATATTTTATATTTGTTTATTTATTTATTTGACAGAGAAAGAGGGAGAGAGAGTGAGAGAATGGGCGCGCCAGGGCCTCCAGGCACTGCAAATAAACTCCAGATGCATGTGCTCCCTTGTGCATCTGGATAACACGGGTCCTGGGGAATCAAACCTGGGTCCTTTGGCTTTGCAGGCAAACGCCTTAACTGCTAAGCCATCCCTCCAGCCCAGAGACAGTTTTCTAAATCCCATAAGCATCCACGTCAGCCTGGGCTAGAGTGAGACCCTACACCAAAACAAAAACAAAAGAAAAAAAAATGGGAAAAGAAATGTTCATACAATTAAAAACTGGTTATTATTATCTATCTTTTATTTTTTTTAAGATTTATTTTTATTTTATTTATTTTTTAGAGAGAGAGAGAAAAAAATGGGCGCATCAGGGCCTCTAGCCACTGCAAATGAACTGAGATGCATGCACCACTTTGTGCATCTGGCTTACGTGGGAGCTAGAGAATTGAACCTGGATCCTTAGGCTTTGCAGGCAAGCACCTTTACCAATAAGCCATCTCTTCAGCCATAACTTTTTTTTTTTGTTTTTCAAGGTAGGGTTTCACTCTAGCCCAGGCTGACCTGGAATTCACTATGTAGTCTCAGGATGGCCTCAAACTCACGACGGTCCTCCTACCTCTGCCTCCCGAGTGCTAGGATTAAAGATATGCACCACCATGCCTGGCTTATCTTTTAAAAATTTAAAAAAGTATATATTTACTTATTTTCAAGATGAGAAAGAGACAGAAGCAGAGACAGAGAGAATGGGATCATCAGGGCTTCTTGTCACTGCAAACAAATTTCAGATGCATGTACCACTTTGTGCATCTGGCTTTTCATGGGTACTGGGGAACTGAACCCAGGCCATCAGGCTTTGTAAGAAATCACCTTAACTGCTGAGTCATCTCTCTAGCCCTTATTTAATTTTTTTTGTGACAGGTCTCAGAGTAGCTGGGACTTTGTATGCTACTGTGCCTAGCTTTGTTATCTATGTTTAACAAGGGATAGAGTATAAGATTTCCTTGGAGAAAACATCTTTTTCTTTTCCAAGGTAAGGTCTTGCTCTAGCCCAGGCTGACCTGGAATTCACGCTGTAGTCTCAGGCTGGCCTTGAACTCATGGCAATTCTCCTACCTCAGCCTCCTAAGTGCTGGGATTCAAGTCAGGCACCAGGCAACAGACCTTTTCTTTAGTTCCTATTGCACTTTCCATTACCACTGCTCCCAAAATAAACAAAGAATTTTGTCTAGAATATTCATATCCTGTTTGTTCCATTTGTGCTGCATATATACCTGCCTCCTAGAATCCTTGCCAAGTCCCTGTTCCCTCTTCCCACAGATATCTGTGCATTTAGTCCTATGGCATATGTGTGTGTATGTGTGTGTGTGTGTGTTTTCCAAGGTAAGGTCTTGCTCTAGCCCAGGCTGAACTGGAATTCACTATGTAGTCTCAGGGGTTTCCTTGAACTCTTGGTGATCCCCTTACCTCTGCCTACCAAGCGCTGGCATTAAAGGCATGCGCCACCATGCCTGGCCCTGTGGCATATTTTGAAAGAAGACAGACCTCTCCTCAAAGACTTGTCTCAGGCTGGAGAGATGGCTTAGTGGTTAAGGCACTTGCCTGTGAAGCCTAAGGACCCATGTTTGACTCTCCAAGTCCCATGTAAGCCAGACATACAGTGATGCAAGAGCCCAAGGTTGCACATGCACAAGGGGCCACACACATCTGGAGTTCGACTGCAGTGGCTGGAGGTCCTGGTGTGCCCATTCTCTCCCTCTCATATTAAAAAACAAAACAAAACAAAAAAACACAGTCTGTTGGGCTTGCCTCAAAAAAAAAATTAATTAAAAAAAAAAAAAAAAGACTTGGCTCTTCCAAACCTCAAACTTTCCTCAGAGGCTCATCAAATCGTTGCCTGTTACTGCGTGGGGGAAAGCAACATCATCTGCAGGTGGGTAGAGAAGACAAAGAGACAAGGGCAGGGACGAAGGGTGGTCAGGAAGGAAGGAGGTGAGGATTTAGAATAGAAAGAGAGAGTGGAAATGTGTCACGAGGTCCTTCAAACTCTGTAAGTCCTGAATCTCATTGCAGTGAATGGACTCAGTGATTCACTTCCCTTCATTACCCTCTATTTTCCTCTCTGTGTAATGGAAAGGGAAGTGCTGGCATTTGCTTTAAAGATAGAATAGCAGTATGTAGAATCTGGCTTAAGAGAGCCATGAACACAGGTGGATATACATCATAAGGGCTAAGGATGTTATCTTGCTTTTCTTCTGAACAAGAATGCTTGCTTAGGGCTAGAGAGATGGCTTATCAGTTAAGCTCTTGCCTGTGATGCCTAAGGACTCCAGTTCGAGGCTTGATTCTCCAGGACCCACGTTAGCCACATGCATAAGGGGGCGCACGCATCTGGAGTTCGTTTGCAGTGGCTGGAGGCCCTGGCACGCCCATTCTCTCTCTCTCTGCCTCTCTCTCTCTCTCTCTCTGTCACTTTCAATAAATAAATTAAAAAAATAAAAATAAAAATAAATAAAAAATAAAAAAAAAGAATGCTTGCTTAGTACTCGAGGTCCTGAACATATTTTGAGGAGCTGAACATATTTCCCTAAACATCATTAATTTCTTGGCAGTTTTCAGCAAGCCCATCAGTTTCCGGTTTCCCACTCCAACTCTTTGTCCCTGGCTATAAGCCCCTTAGTTTCTTCCACTTCAGATTCGTTACTACCCAACCTGATAACGTCAGCTCAAAGTAGTGGCTCTAGGAAGAAGGCCTGACTGGGACTAACTTTGCTTCCTGGTGAGGGAATCAACATCCTGGAAGTCTGGAAAGTCATGATCAGTACTATTATATTATATTATATTATATTATATTATATTATATTATTTAGTATGGTTTTTCAAGGTAGGGTCTCACTCTAGTCCAAGCTGACCTGGAATTCATTATGTAGTCTCAGGCTGGCCTTGAGTTCACAGTGATCCTCCTACCTTAGCCTCCTGAGTGCTGGGATTAAAGGCGTGCACCACCACGCCCGGCCAATACTGTTTTAAGGTAGTACATTTCTTTTTCTTTTCTTTTCTTTTCTTTTCTTTTTTTTTTTTTTTTTTTTTTGGTTTTTCGAGGTAGGGTCTCACTCTAGCCCAGGCTGACCTGGAATTCACTATGGACTCTCAGGGTGGCCTCGAACTCACGGTGATCCTCCTACCTCTGCCTCCCGAGTGCTGGGATTAAAGGCGTGCGCCACCACGCCCGGCTTCTTTTTCTTTTTTTAAAATTTTATTTATGAGGGAGAAGGAGAGAGAGAGAGAGAATGAGAGAGAGAATGGACACACCAGGGCCTCCAGCCACTGCAGACGAATTCCAGATGTATGTGCCACTTAGTGCATCTGGCTTACGTGGGTACTGGGGAATCAAACCTGGGTCCTTAGGCTTCACAGGCAAGTGCCTTAACCGCTAAGCCATCCCTCCAGTCCAAGGTAGTACATTTCTGAAATACTGTGTTTTGAGTTAGGGACAGAGGCAAAGTTGCCAAGGTAACAGATATTCGTGCTAAGGTCTGAGCTGACTGGCCTGGGTGGGGCTAGAAATCAGGCCAGTAATGGTGAGCCTCACAAGGGCAGGGAAGTTTAGGGAGTCATAGACTGAAGCTGGAGGGACCAAGCTGACCCCTGCTTCTTGGTGTTACTGACGACATAGCATAACCTCAGGGTCCTGCCCCGGGGTGCGTTGCTTTCCATGAGTAAGGAAGCAAGTATGTGGCTTCCCTCCACCCCTTTCCACAGGCTGCTGGGGGCTCAGCAGCTCCAGCACCTCCCCTATCACATTGCAGGCCCAGACATGGCCAGCGTCGCCTCTGCCACTAAATACACAGGCAGAAGGGGGTCCACAGACTCAAGGAAACTATATGACCCATCTTCCATGGCCCCTTCCACAACTACTGAGGCATCTGTTTGCCCAGAGCCATAGACGGGACAGGGAGGGGGAGTGAGTGGGAGTCAGCGTTGTGGGGGCGAGTTGCACATGCAGCTGTCTGTCCCAGCTGCCCAGTTGCTGGGAACTGTGGGCCAAGGACACGGCATCCCTACTTAATTGGAATCCTGAGATGGATTCCAGCATGACCTGGGCCAATGTAGCCACAGTCCAGAAGAGAAGGGAAGCACTCCAGACAGGAATTATAGTTTATAAAACTCATCTTTCATCTCTCACAACTAGAACCGTGTGTGGCCCATAGTAGGTCCATCATCAATACTGAAGGAAGGGAGGAAGGAAGGAACACTTTCACACAGTTACGATCTCACTCAATGTGAAAAGTAAGTCACAGGTAGGACATGTGTTGCTTCATCTTGCAGATGGGAGAACTGAGATCAAGAAGGTATGTGGGGGGTGGAGAGATTGCTCAGTAGTTAGGGCACTTGCCTGCAAAGCCTAAGGACTGGAGTTCAATTCCCCAGTACCCTTGTAACACCAGATGCACAAGGTGACACATGCGTCTGGAGTTTGACTACAGTGGCTGGAGGCCCTGGTGTACCCATTCTCTGTCTGCCTCTTTCTCTCTCTCTCACTCTCTCTCAAATGAATAAGTGAGTATAGTGGCACATGCCTTTAATCCCAGAACTCAGGAGGCAGAGGTAGGAGGATCACCATGAGTTTAAGGTCAACCTGAGACTATAGAGTGAATTCCAGGTTAGTCTGGGCTAGAGTGAAAACCTGCCTCGAAAAACAAACAAACAAAATGTTAAATGAGGGGGCTGGAGAGATGGCTCAGCAGTTAAAGGTGTTTTCTTGTAAAGCATGATGCCTTGGATTCGATTCCCCAGTACCTATGTAAAGCCAGATGCACAAAGTGGCACATGTGTCTGGAGTTTATTTGCAGTGGCAGGAGGCCCTGGTGTGCCCATTCTCTCTTTCTTTCTCTGTCTCTCTTTCCTTTCAAATATATAAATAAATAAATATACAAATATATATATATATGTATGTATGTATGTATATATATATATATATATATATATATATATATATATATATATATATTTCTTTCTCTGTCTCTCTTTTCTTTCAAATATATAAACAAATAAATATACAAATATATATATATAACACTAACCAATTGAGTCAGCTCCCCAGCCTATATATATACATATATATATATAAAGTGAAAGGCTGGGGAGCTGACTCAATTGGTATAAAGTGTTACTTACAAGCATGAGGACCTGAGCTTGGATTCCCCACTATCCATGCAGAAGCTGAGCACAGCCACACATAGCAGCAATCCCAGTGCTGGGGAAGCAGAGACAGGAGAAACACTAGGGCTTGCTGGATCGCTAGTCTAGTTGAGCTGGTAAGCTCCGAGTTCAGTGAGAGACCCTGTCTCAAAGACTAAAGTGGAGAAAGTGCAGAGTGATAGAGGAAGAACTCTGACTTCTGGCCTCCATATGCACTGGTACACATACACACTCACACACACTTCACTGGTGCACACACATGCACACACATTAACACACACAAGTGTGCCCATACACATACCAACATGTATACACATACACATGCACACCACAATACATGCACATGCAAAAACAGTTAAGTGACTTGTCTGAGATCATTCATTTAAAGTACAATGCTGAATAGTCTTAGTATACCACCCCAGGAATATATCCTGTGACTCAGTGTGAGCTTCCCCTTGGATCCAGCTAGTTAGAAAATAGCCTTTCAGAGCCTGGGAAAGGTGGCATGTGCCTGTACTCTTAGCACTTGTAAGACGGAGGTAGGAGCGAGTTTGAGGCCAACGTGGGCTACGTGAGACCTGTCTCAAACAGACAAACAAACACAAAAGCCTTTCAGAGGCCCAGTTTCCTGAGTAGAGTCCCAAGGCCACACTAGGTCCAGACACTTTGTTCCGCATCTGCCTGCCCTTTAAAAAGCAGCTCCTGGCAAGGGGCGCCTCCGTCAGCTTCTCTTACTGCATGTGATTCAGGAGGTCTGGACCCCTGAGACACAGAGGCAGAGGTTAGTGGCTTCCCTCTTGGACGTATGAAAAGAATGAAAGCATTCAGGAGGCAGAGGCAGGAGGATTGCCATGAGTTCGAGGCCAGCCTGAAACTTCAGAGTAAGATCCAGGTCAGCTTGGGCTAGAGTGAGATCCTATGTCCAAAACAAACAAACAAACAAAAAATGAAATCATATACATTCACTTCCTTATCTTCTCATCCTCAACAGAAACTTCAGTTAGTCTAAACCACAAAGTAAGTTCCTGGAATTCAGATCAGTAACGAACTTGCATTGCAGAGTGTGCATTCTAATTCCCTTCATGGCCTATGTCCAAGCAATGCTTCTGGAATGAGAGCTCTAAAGTCAGTAGGAAGGTTTGAGCTGAACACCTGAGCTGGATTATTTCATACCACCTGCCTGAACCCCTTACATCATCGGCTTTTCTCCTCTCCTGACGGAGACAGTGAGATGTAGAGCACAGGAAAAGACCTGGGCCCTGGCGGTCTTTGTCACTCATCAGCTCTTTCTTTCTTTCTTCTTCTTCTTTTTTTTTTTTTTCCCCTGAGATAGGTTTCTTCAAATTTATTTATTTATTCTTTTTTTTGTTTTTGTTTTTTCAAGGTAGGGTTTCACACTAGCCCAGTTGACCTATAATTCACTATGTAGTTTCGGAATGGCCTCGAACTCCCTACAATCTTCCTACCTCTGCCTCCCAAGTGTTGGGATTAAAGGTGTGCACCACCATGCCTGGCCAAATTTATTTATTTTCAAGCAGAGACAGAGATGTGAGAGAGAGGGGGAGAATTGGCACGCCGGGTCCTCTGCAAATGAACTCCAGATGCATGCGTTACTTTGTGCATCTGGCTTTATGTGGGTATAGGGAAATCGAACCTGGCACATTAGGCTTTGTAGGCAAGTGCCTTAATTGCTGAGCCATTTCTCCAGCCTACTCATAAGCTTTGTGTCTTCTCACCACCTTGTTTTCCTTATCTGTAGAATTAGAGTAACAAAACCTGTCTATATCACAGGGCAGTTCTGAGTTTAAAGATCTCAAAATGATGTCTTTTTTTTTTTTTTTTTTTTTTTTTAAGGTATGGTCTCACTCTAGCCCAGGCTAACCTGGAATTCACTATGTAGTCTCAGGGTGGCCTCCTACCTCTGCCTTCCGAGTGCTGGGATTAAAGGTGTGCACCACCATGCCAGCATAAATTTATTAGTTTTTTTATGAAAAGGTTGCACACATAGACCCTCCCCCAACAATTCTACCGAGGGCCTTCAGTGGGATTATTGGTATTCGTTGTGGGGACCAAGAGGCCTCAGTCAGTCTTTGCAGGGATGGGAGGGACATAGTGTGTTAGGCTATTCCCATCCATCCAGAGGCTCTTACAGTCTTTCCAAACACACCCTTCCACGATGCTCCCTGAGCCTTGGTGGGCAAGATAGAGATCTGATTTAGTGTTGTTTTCTCTGTAGACTCTGGGTCTCTGTTTTTATGAGGTTTGAGTAACCACAGTGTCTGTTGCCATTTCCCTGGAACTGGTTTTCAGGCCAGCCACAAGAGCAGTGTTCGTGTCACCGCTTCCCCTGTAATGACTTCTGGGCCTGCGCAGATGAGGTGGAGGTGACCTGTCTCCTGGTAGACAGTCGGCTCTCTGTTCTTGATGTATTGATGTATCCTTGTTCTCCACCGTATTCTCCTCCATGCCCCATGCATGCAGTGTCCCCCCCCCCAAATGTCTTTAAACACAAGACAGAAATACTATAATAAAAGCTGGTACTATTTCTGAGAGACAGAGAAAGACCTTCCAGGATGGCCCCAAACGCTTTGTTCCTATGTATTCACTGATTCATTCACAACAAAGTACCTCTGTGAATAAAGCACATACCACTTCGAAGGGAAACCAAGATATCTAGGATGAGTTCTTTGTGGGCATAGACTGTCTGGCATAGACTGACTGCACCAAAAGATGACCAGAGGTTTCAGAGAGCTCTGAAGCTCAACAGTGGCGATTGTTCACCCAGGTGAAGAAGTGGCAGGAGAAAGAGGAAGAAGAGGAGTGTCATACTGCATAACGGTTTGTCCAGGAGGAAATGAGGTCACCCTGCACTCAAAGAATCAGCATGACAGCCTCCAGCCAAGTAATTCGGAGTCATGAGAGCTGCTGCGGGGCGGGGGGCGGGGGGGGGGGAGGGCATGGGGGAGCTATGTGAATCACAGTAGCCTGCTGGGAATTTCCTGATAACTACCCTAGAGTTTCGGGGTAAATCCTCAGGCTGTAACGTCTCTCTGTTTACATTTTGATCACGTTTATTTACAATTAATGGGTTCTTAGATGCAAACAAAACTGGCCACAGTCTTGTAGAGGAAGTAGCAAGTGGGCTGTAAGACCTACGGAATCTCTGACTCAGTGGTCCCCTGGATGACGGGCAGCTCAGCGGGCACAGGAAACTAACTGGAGGATGATGGGCCACTTGCCTCCCTTAAGCTGAATGGTTAACTTGCACTTTCCCCATCCAGAGTCTGCTATCACCTCGACCTTTGGCCGGCGGTGGAGAAAAGGGGCCTTCCTCTTTCCTACCTGGTGGCACTTTTCCTTGCTTTCTTTCTGCCTCTCTCAACTATGCTGCTCAGGCAGGGAAAGAAACCAAGGCTTGGGCCCTCATGAAATAGTAGGACCTGGTCCCCCTCTCCTATGAAGGGAGCCAGTGCTGCTGGGTAGCATCAAAATGACCTTGATGCTACAAGTCATGCTACAACAAGTCCTTGTTAATCTGAGAGCAGAACAGAGGTGGAGGTGACTGAACCATGGAGTCCTTCCTGCGTACTTCCAACTGTGCCCCAGGCATGTGCGTGCATGTGTTGTAGGCACCCTGCATTGTGCTTGTCCTCAGGAAGTTTAAGTGGAGTCATTCACAAATGATCTGCCTTTCTTCAGGCCGATTTTACTTGGTAAACAATTGTTTTATCTGAATATAAACAGTGTCTCATGATGAAGTAGAAAGCTGAATGCCTATGCACTTCAAAATGTACAATTATCTTTTTGGAATAAGTGACACAAGAATGTGTTTAAATTTAGGAAAAAAAATAGTGCAAAATGGCATACAGTGAAAAATAAATCTTTTTATCTCGCCCTCCAGACCCAGTGCTGCTCCACTCTGAAGGGAGGGCAGAACTTCCTACTCCTCGGCAGTTTACAGCCCACATTCCACTGGCTTGACTACTCCATTGTCTTTCCTACCTTGCCACAGTCTATTTTTTACATTAATGTGATGTGTTTTTTTTTTAATTTTTTATGGTGCTAGGGATTCAACCTAGGACTTTGAGCATGCGGGGCAAGTACTCTACTGCTGAACTACATGACAAGCCCTATGTCACTGTCTTTATTATTCTTTCCAGCAAATAAATGGATAGTTCATATAAAAAATTTCCCTTGCGGGCTGGAGAAATGGCTTAGCGGTTAAGGTGCTTGCCTGCAAAGCCAAAGGACCATGGTTAGATTCCCCAGGACCCAAGTAAGCAAGATGCACAAGGTGGCACATACATCCGAAGTTTGTTTGCAGCAGCTGGAGGCCCTGGTGTGCCCTCTCTCTCTCTCTTTCTCAAATAGATAAATAAATAAATATTTGGGAAAAAAAGAAACACATCTCACCATTAAAAAAAAAAAAGAATTCCCTTGGGCTGGAGAGATGGCTTAGTGATTAAGGCACTTGTCTGCAAAGCCAAAGGACCAAGGTTTGGTTTCCCAGAACCCATGTAAGCCAGATGCACAAGGAGATGCGTGTATCTGGAGTTCGTTTGCAGTGGCTATATGTCCTGGTGCATCCATTCTCTCTCTCCCCCTCTCTATACCTCTTTCTCTCTGTCTCAAATAAATAAATAAAATTTTTTTTAAATCCCTAAAGATCCATGGATAGGAAGGGCGTGGTGGTGCATGCCATTAATACCAGCCCTGGGGAGGCAGAGGTAGGAGGATTGCTGTGAATTTGAGGCCACCCTGAGACTACATAGTGAATTCCAGGTTCTGGGCTAGAGTGAGACTCTACTTCGGGGAAAAAAAAAAATCCATGGATAATTCAATAGGAAGCATCAACAGTTTGCACCCTTAGACTTTGCTGCTACACGCCTATCATGACCGTTATCCAATCCCTACCATGCTTTCAGAAGCCTCCTGTCAAAGATATGTTAAACCAAGCAGTACATCTCAATAAAATCTGACTATCCTTTCCCCCTCTGATGACACGATTAAACTCTCTTTACTGCGGCGAGCAATTAACTCATCGTTGTCAACTGCTCACTGTTGTTGGTGATATTTGGGGACCCAACATTCGTCCAAAGGCCAGCCCTGGTTAGCAGGTGTTTTTGTGTCAGCGTTTCAGGACACGTTATGCACCATACATTTATTTTTCACGTCCATAGAGCATAGGAAATGCAGACCATACCCTTCCAACCAGGGATATGAACCCGTTTCCTAGGCTGGTAGGGATGGAGGATGGGCGCGTTGGAGACTCCGAAGGAGCAGGCTTCAGGGACAGGGAGCGAGTCACCCCAGCGCCCTCTCCACTCTGCAATTCCGGAGGCGGTGGCACCGCCCCGGGACCTATGCCAGGAGAACCAGGTGAAGGAAAGAAGCGGAGAATGAACATTGCCTCAGTGCCGACTGCGTTCGTCCCCTCCGTGGGGATGGCAAGGCCGGGTATTGTCTGTCCAACCCGCGGAAGCTAGCGCGGTCCGGATCGCTGTGGGCCGCAGGGCAGGCAAGGGAAGGAAGAGTGCGGCGGGCGAGCCGAGCCGAGCTGGGCGGGGCCGGGGCGGGTCTTTATATAAAGCGGGCTCGGCCAGCGAGCCGCACAGTGCCGACACCGCCACCCCGGAGGCCGGCGAGGGTCATCTCGTCCCCCAGTGGCTCGCCCGCATCCTTCAGCTGCAGTCCGGTGAGCGCCGGCAGGGCGCAGGGTGGGATGCTCGGGCGCGCCTCCCCTGCCTTCCGCGCGTCCCTTTGGGGAGCCTGGCCCGGGCCAGCTCCCTCCCGCGGTGGACCCAGACCGGCTCCCCCGAACTGCAGTAACCCTCGGCCGCGTCTCGTCGCCCTGACTTCTCCTTTCCTTTTCAGAGGATCCCTACCTCGCCACCATGAAAGTCCTGCTGGCGTGCCTGATGCTGTGCGCCCCGGTGGTGAGCGACTCCGAAGTGAGTGGAACGGTTCTCTTGTCTTTGACGGTCGCAGCGAGGGTCTTGTGGGACCCCTGAATAGAATCAGGGGGAGAGGCTGCACGAGGAGCTGGAGTCCCTGGGTGTCACAGCTCCGGACTCTTCCCTGGGGGAAGTAGAAACGGCTTGTCGTTGGGAGGAGGGGGGTTAATGGGAGGGAGGTGAGGATCCAGAGAGTTTGCACTGTGTGGCAAGGCAGGAAGAAGCCACTGGGACGCTCCTAGCCTGGGGAAACCTGGCATGTGAAGCTTGTTTGAGTGAATGCATGACTCCTCACTGGGAACCGCGGGCTTCCTTTGCAGGGTTGGGTAGATATGGAGGAAGGTAGAGATCGATAGATGATAGACAGACAGACATGGAGGAAGATATAGATAGATGGTAGATAGATAAAAAATCCATGGATAATTCAATAGGAAGCATCAACAGTTTGCACCCTTAGACTTTGCTGCTACACGCCTATCATGACCGTTATCCAATCCCCTACCATGCTTTCAGAAGCCTCCTGTCAAAGATATGTTAAACAAGCAGTACATCTCAATAAAATCTGACTATCCTTTTCCCCCTCTGATGACACGATTAAACTCTCTTTACTGCGGCGAGCAATTAACTCATCGTTGTCAACTGCTCACTGTTGTTGGTGATATTTGGGGACCCAACATTCGTCCAAAGGCCAGCCCTGGTTAGCAGGTGTTTTTGTCGTCAGCGTTTCAGGACACGTTATGCACCATACATTTATTTTTCACGTCCATAGAGCATAGGGAAATGCAGACCCATACCCTTCCAACCAGGGATATGAACCCGTTTTCCTAGGCTGGTACGTTTCCTGGCTGGTAGGGATGGAGGATGGGCGCGTTGGAGACTCCGAAGGAGCAGGCTTCAGGGACAGGGAGCGAGTCACCCCAGCGCCCTCTCCACTCTGCAATTCCGGAGGCGGTGGCACCGCCCCGGGACCTATGCCAGGAGAACCAGGTGAAGGAAAGAAGCGGAGAATGAACATTGCCTCAGTGCCGACTGCGTTCGTCCCCTCCGTGGGGATGGCAAGGCCGGGTATTGTCTGTCCAACCCGCGGAAGCTAGCGCGGGTCCGGATCGCTGTGGGCCGCAGGGCAGGCCCAAGGGAAGGACGAGTGCGGCGGGCGAGCCGAGCCGAGCTGGGCGGGGCCGGGGCGGGTCTTTTATATAAAGCGGGCTCGGCCAGCGAGCCGCACAGTGCCGACACCGCCACCCCGGAGGCCGGCCGAGGGTCGCATCTCGTCCCCCATGTGGCTCGGCGAGGGTCATCTCGTCCCCCAGTGGCTCGCCCGCATCCTTCAGCTGCAGTCCGGTGAGCGCCGGCAGGGCGCAGGGTGGGATGCTCGGGCGCGCCTCCCCTGCCTTCCGCGCGTCCCTTTGGGGAGCCTGGCCCGGGCCAGCTCCCTCCGCGGTGGACCCAGACCGGCTCCCCCGAACTGCAGTAACCCTCGGCCGCGTCTCGTCGCCCTGACTTCTCCTTTCCTTTTCAGAGGATCCCTACCTCGCCACCATGAAAGTCCTGCTGGCGTGCCTGATGCTGTGCGCCCCGGTGGTGAGCGACTCCGAAGTGAGTGGAACGGTTCTCTTGTCTTTGACGGTCGCAGCGAGGGTCTTGTGGGACCCCCTGAATAGAATCAGGGGGAGAGGCTGCACGAGGAGCTGGAGTCCCTGGGTGTCACAGCTCCGGACTCTTCCCTGGGGAAGTAGAAAACGGCTTGTCGTTGGGAGGAGGGGGATAGATAGATAGATAGATAGATAGATAGATAGATAAAATATAGACAGAGGTAGTGAGTGATTTGGGAGTTGGGACAGTTTATGGTCACTGTGGAGCCCCGCTTGAGAGAACTCTGGTAACTCTGACCTCCGTCTCTTGCAGGACAGCCATGAACTTGGAGCACCTGATGCATGTGAGTATCCACCCTTTGCCCAACAGTTGGCTGCACAAACATCTTGGAAAGCCTTGGGATGCATCCCCTCTCCGTCCCTGCTGTGGGGTGGGCTTTCCCCTTGCTTCCTCCCAGGCTCCTAGCTCACCCCACCTTTATGATCTCTAGCAAACTGTGGTTGTCTGAATGGAGGAACGTGTGTGACCTACAAGTACTTCTCCCACATTCGACGATGCAACTGCCCAAAGAAATTCGAAGGGGAGCACTGTGAGATAGGTATGGAGATCTGGAGTCTAATTGGGGAGGAGAGAGGACTGGAGAGTCCAGGGTAGGGAAAGATGGATGGGATGCATGAGTAGGCAAAAGCTGGGCATGGTAGTCTGAGCTACAAGGTGAGATCTTGTCTCAAAAAAAAAAAAAAAAAAAAAACTGATAGGAGGATCACTGTGAGTTTGAAGCCAGTCTGAGACTACATAGTGAATTCCAGGTCAGCCTGGGCTAGAGTGAGACCCTACCTCTGGGGGGGGGGGTCGCCGAAGTTAGGAGCAACTTACAGCCAACCCTCCCCCACACATGCATACAATGTCATGAAACATAAGGTAAAGAGAGCTTTTCCAGTGTCCAGTGTCATCTGCCAGGTCCAATAGCATGTCATCTCTGAAATGCCGGTCTGAGCTTTCTACTTTTTCTAATATTTTCTTAATCCTTACATCATTTGTAGATAAATCAAAAACCTGCTATGAGGGGAATGGTCACTTTTACCGAGGAAAGGCCAACAAGGACACCAAGGGTCGGTCCTGCCTGGCCTGGAACACCCCCACTCTCCTTCAGCAAACATACCATGCCTACAGACATGATGCTCTTGACCTAGGCCTGGGGAAACACAATTACTGCAGGTGAGATGGGGACCAAAAAATACCAGGAGCCCTCTTCATGGCCTACCCAGAAACCTTGCTTTCATCCCCTTCCACGCCCAGAGTGCTGGCTAGAGCATGAGGAAAGCCAGGTCTCTCTGGCTGAGTATTCCGATGGTATTCTGGGTTAGAATTACATCCCCAATTCCTCCATGTTGCCAGGAACCCAAACAACCAGAGACGGCCCTGGTGCTATGTGCAGATCGGCCTAAAGCAATTTGTCCATGAGTGCATGGTGCATGACTGCTCTGTTGGTGAGTGTCACAGGTCCTTTATTGACAGTGGAGTGGAAGGAGACAAACTCTCATGTCCTCCTCTTCCATCTCAGGAGGGAGGAATAATGAGGCCTGCCTCGGTTGGATTCTTATCCTTCCTGCCTCCCCAAAACATCCAACTCTTTCTCTTCTAGGAACAAAGCCCTCTTATTTAGACCAGCAAAAGTTCCACTGTGGCCAGAAGGCTCTGAGGCCTCGCTTTAAGATTGTTGGGGGAGAATTCACCACCATTGAGGAACAGCCTTGGTTTGCGGCCATCTACAGGAAGCACCGAGGAGGCTCTGTCAGCTATGTGTGCGGTGGCAGCCTCATCAGTCCTTGCTGGGTGGTCAGCGCCACACACTGTTTTATGTACGTCCCACTGTCTTCTCCTCTCTGTCCCTCTCCTGTCCCAACTCCAACGTGTCCCTTTCTCCTTTCTACAATGTGGAAGATTCCACAATGATTCTTCCCCTCATCCTGTCTCCATGTAGCCCACACAGCCTTGGGGGTGAGACACACTTTGAGGTCTCTGTGATGGGGAGGGAGAAGTGACAGGACTTCCTGGGACCAGGCTGTCTGACGTGTCTCATCTCCCACAGTAATAACCAACACAAGGAGGACTACATTGTCTACCTGGGTCGTTCAAAGCTCAACTCTCAAACTCCTGGAGAGATGAAGTTTGAGGTGGAGCAGCTGATCTTGCATGAGAACTACAATGCTGACAACCTGGCCCACCATAATGATATTGGTGAGCTACAGTGATGGTGGCCAGCAAAAAAGGGGTCCAAGAGGAGACCTAGGTAGAGGTGGAAGTTGTTGGGGGAACTCGAAGACCAGGGCTTATGTAAGAAGGGGATGGTGGAGAAATGTACAGAGTAAAATGTATGAGGAGCAGAGGGATCTAGTACTCCTTTGTAGAGACCCTGGGTTTCCCAAACGAGTAGCTTCTTTTGAGTGGAAAAAGCTCTATGGACATATGGCTGAGACTGGGAATGCCCTGTCTGTGTGAGGAAGGATAGATGCAGCTTCTGTCTATAGAATATGTAGAGTAAAGACTTGGCTGGATTTCAGCTCAGCTCCACAGCAGGAGCTTTTTGCAGGGAACAACCTGTTCAGCTGTATGGGGCACCCCTGTCTGCTTAAGCTTTCAGCAGCAGCCAGAACAAAACCCTTGGCGTATGGGCCAGGAGAGGCTTCCAGGTGACAAATTACCAACAGACCTCCTTGGATGACCTGTGGCCTTAAGAAACATAGCTAGTCTTTCAGCATTTGGAAGGAAGAGATGGTGACCACTTGACCCAGTGGGTAATGATTTCTCTCTTCCAATCTTCTCCTCTCCCAGCCTTGTTGAAGATTAGTACCAGCAGGGGCCAGTGTGCGCAGCCATCCCGGACCATACAGACTATCTGCCTGCCCCCTAGGTTTGGTGATGCCCAATATGGCTCAAACTGTGATATCACCGGCTTTGGAAAAGAGAATGCAAGTAAGTGACATTTGAGGCTGATTGAGAGGGCCTGGGGGTGTTGCACCTCAGAAGTAAGCACACCAGCATAATGAGCGAAGACTAGAGACAGAGATGGGAGCACTATGGAGGAGGCAGATGGGTCTAGGGATAGAGTAGGAAAGGATGAATCACTGAGGTAAATAGAGGATGAGCAGTTATGGATGGGGCAAATGCTCAGACTGGGATGAAAAAAAGTAGGGCTTTTCCTACTAGAGACAATTTTTTTTTCCCTCCTGAGGTAGGGTCTCATGCTAGCTCAGGCTGACCTGGAATTCACTATGTAGTCTCAGGGTGGTCTCAAACTCATGACGATCCTCCTACCTCTACCTCCTGAGTGCTGGGATTAAAGGCATGCACCACCATGCCCGGCTAGAGACATTTTGTTTTCAAAAAAAAAAAATTTTTTTTTGTTTTTTTGAGATAGGGTCTCACTCTAGCTCAGGCTGACCTGGAATTCACTATGTAGCCTCAGGGTGGCCTCGAACTCGTGGTGGTCTTCCTACCTCTGCCTCCCGAGTGCTGGGATTAAAGGCGTGCACCACCACGCCTGGCTTTTTTTCAAATTTTTATTAACAACTTCCATGATTATAAAAAAATATCCCATGGTAATACCCTCCCTCCCCCCACTTTCCCCTTTGAAACTCCATTCTCCATCATATCCCCTCCACATCTCAATCAGTCTTTTATTTTGATGTAGAGACACTTTTTTGATTTCTCTCTCTTACAGAATCCCACTGGACAGACATATCCTAATACAAACTTTTCCCCATTTTCTCTGTCTAGCTGACTACCGCTATCCAGAGAACCTGAAGACTGGTGTTGTGAAGCTCATTCCCCATGAGGAGTGTCAGCAGCCCCACTACTATGGCTCTGAAGTCACCCACAAGATGCTGTGTGCTGCTGACCCACAGTGGGAAACAGATTCCTGCCAGGTGAGAGTCCCAGGCATCTTTCTTCATCACCCTCAAGTTTCCCCAGAGCTCTAGACCCGATCCTGTCAGCCTTGGGGACACTCTTTCTAGCCAAGGCCCTAGGAAGTCAGAATCAAGGACTCAGATCTCTGAGGCTTGTGTCAATCCTTACATGTTCAAACATGCGCCACTCTCTTTAGACAGGGGGCATAAGACCATAAAACCATAAGAAAAGTTGAGCATAGTGGATGGAGCACACCTATATTTGGGAGGCTAAGGCAGGAAGATCATGAGTTCAAGGCCAGCTTGGGCCACATAGTGAGTTCAAGACCAACCTGAGCTACATAGCAAGAGATTGTCTCAAAAACAAAACAAAAAAAGAGTTGGAGCTCAGTGGTTAAGGAACAAAGCCCAACAATCCAGATTCCATTCCCCAGTACCCATGTAAAGACAGATGCACAAAGTGGCATATGCATTTGGAGTTTGTTTGCAGCCACTAGAGGTATGGCAAGCCCATTTTCTCTCTCTGCTTGAAAATAAATAAATAAAATTTTAAATTTATTTTTTATTTATTTATCTGAGAGAGAGAGAGAGAGAATGGGCAGGCCAGGACCTTCAGCCTCTGCAAATGAACTCCAGATGCATGTGCCACCTTGTGCATCTGTCTTACATGGGTCTTGGGAAATCGAACCTGAGTCCTTTTGCTTTGCAGGCAAGCACCTTAACAGCTAAGCCATCTATCCAGCCCCAAATATTTTTTTAAAAGGGGAGAGGCTGGGTATATAGCTTAGTGGTAGAGCACTTGCATAGCATGTACATGGTCCTGGGTTCAATCCATAGTATGGGGAAAGGTGAGGGGAGACCACAAGGAAAAGGTAGTAGGCTAGAGATGCAGCTCAGATGATCCAGTGCTTGCCTAGCATGCAAGAAATTTGATCCCTAGCACCATATAAACCTGGTGGTAGAGGCAGGAGGATCAAAACTTCAAGGTTGCCGGGCATGGTGACACACGCCTTTAATCCTAGCACTCAGGAGGCAGAGGTAGGAGGATCACCATTCGTTTGAGGCCACTCTGAGACTACATAGTAAATTCCAGGTCAGCCTGAGCTAGAGTGAGACCCTACCTCAAAAAAACAAACAAAAAAGCCCAAAAAACTTCAAGGTTACAAGTTCTTGCTGGGTGTAGTGGCACACGTCTTTAATCCCAGCACTCAGGAGGCAGGGGTGGTAGGATCAACGTGAGTTCAAGGCCACCCTGAGATTACATAGTGAATTCCAGGTCAGCCTAGAGTGAGACCTTACCTTGAAAAAAAAAAAAAAAAACCCTTCAAGGTCATCCTTAGCTACACAGCAAGTTCAAGGTCAGTCTGGGATATGGGAGACTCTGTCTTAAAATAAAATAAAAGGAAAAATTAGAAAAAGGAAACAGGGAACAGTGGCAATATAATGTGGTACTCATGATACACACAATGTGAATTATAAAAGGTCAGTTGTTAGGAGAGAGATGCTTTCAGGAGAATGTGTCTTGGTGCATATTGAAAGAAATGGAAGAAAGAGGGTGCTGCAGAGATGGCTTAGCAGTTAAGGTGTTTCCCTGCAAAGCCGAAGGATCCCGGTTTGATTCTCCAGAACCCATGTAAACCAGATGCACAAGGGGGCACATGCATCTGGAGTTCATTTGCAGTGGCTGGAGGCCCTGGGACGCTCATTCTCTCCCTGTCTTTGCCTCTTTCTCAAACAAATAAATAAAATATATACATATATATTTTTTTAAATGGAAGAAAGAGAGAAGGGTGTTTCAGTTGAAAGACCTAAAACTGAGACTGAGAAAGCTATGTTTCATGGTGGGTAAGAGTAGAAGGGTCTGGGAAAGTGGGTGCAATGGTGGCAGATAAAGTCCAGGCAGATTTTATAGCTGATGGGGTAGAAAATAGGGACTCACCCAGGTCTGTGACTCTAGGAACCTCTCCTTGCCCTCTCAGGCATGACTGGGTGGTAGGATACGAAGTCCCCTTCCTCACTTCTCCTATAGCTCATTTCTTGTGTCTTTGGCTTTCCAGGGAGACTCTGGGGGACCCTTGGTCTGCTCTGTCAATGGCCACCCGACTTTGAGTGGGATTGTGAGCTGGGGCCGCGGATGTGCCTGGAAGGACAAGCCAGGTGTCTACACCAGGGTCTCGAAGTTCCTGAGCTGGATCCGAGCCTATACTGGAGAAGAGAATGGCCTAAGCCTCTGAAGGCTCCCAGGGAGCTGAGGGAAGAAACACATGGACTACCTGCTTCCATGCTGAACTGTCATCGTCATTGTCATCATCATTGCCACAGCAAGGTCATTTCCATCAGCTGTAGGGATGAGGCTGGGGAAAGCAGGCTCTGCCGAAATGATTAGCTTGTGCTGTCCACCAGAGTGAAAGACAACAGCTTTACCCTTGGGCGTGGATCTGGGTGCTGGTAACCCAGACCATCTTGACCAGCATGGAGAGTTGGTCCTGACTCAGGATGAGATTAGCCAGGAGTTATCTATTTTTTTTTTTTTTCTGGACTAAATCCTCCTAGAGTTAAAAATCATGTCTCTTGTGCATAGGTGGGAGGAGAGCTAGTTGCCCCATCAGGGGTCATCCATGAAGCCTGCTATTGGGAAATGAATCATTTCCCAAGAAGGAAATGTAACAGCTGAGGTCTTCTGAGGGAACTTGGCCAGTGTGGGAATAGTGGTTTGGGGAATAGAGACACTAATAACTTGAAGGAAGGACTCTGGCATTCTATGAATGGATCAGGAAATGTTTTATATGTGTGTGTGTGTGTGTGTGTGTGTGTGTGTGTGTGTATGTTTGTTTGCTGTGCACTGGCTGTGAGCGGTAAGCCTGAGTAAGAACTGATGTGTTCCTGTGTCTAACTGAAGGTCTAGGTACCTCCCTAAACTTACTGTGATGCTGGGGCCTCTCGGTCTCCATGTGAATGTACCCTCCTTGGGCATGACCCGTGACCAGCACTAAATGTCTGTTTCACTTTCATATAGATGCCCCCTTTTTTTGGCCAGTTATCCTATCTGACTTATTAGTCTAGTTCATCCGATCCTCACTGGATGAGGAAAGGACCACTCCTACGTACTGAATATTTAATTAATTATATTCTGTTATTTTTATAATTTTATGTATTTTTTATAATCTGAGTAAGATGATCAATAAAATGTGATTTTTCTGAAGATTCTGGCTTTTCTCTGGTGCCTGGATGGGAGGGAAGTGGGGAACATTGAAAGAAGAGTGTGTTCCAGTTTCTCGTGGGGGACTGGATGGAACCCCTCTTGAACAAGAAGAACATTTCCACAAGTGAAAACTGCTGACCCAGGGCTGGAGGGACGGCTTAGCGGTTAAGGCGTTTGCCTACAAACCCAAAGGACCCAGGTTCAATTCCCCAGGACCCATGTTAGCCAGATGAAAAAGGGGCGCACATGTCTGGAGTTCATTTGCAATGACTGGAGGCCCTAGCGCATCCATTCGTTTTCTCTCTCCCTCTCCCTCTTTCTGTCAAAGAAAGAAATAAATAAAATTTAAAAAAAATCCTGCTGATCCAAACTAGGTGCGGTGACTCACACTTGCACGTCCAGCACTTGAGAGGATGAGGCAGAGAATTCCTGGAGCTTGAGGTCAACCAGGAAGGACAATTACTAAGTTCCAGGCCAGCCTGGGCTACAGAGTGAGATTCTGTCTTAAGATAACAAAAACCTGTGAATCTGTGGCATTTAGGAAATAGCAAACAACTGCTCGCCATCTGTGCATGGGCTGGTGCTGAGTTTTCTGAGTGTATGGAGCACATCTGCACTTATGTGGCTTTGGGAAGGCAAGGTTAGGAGAGTCGTAGGGCAATGCATCTATGGCACAAAAGGTACAAAACAAGTCAGGGACTCAGGGCTTGGTAAATGCTGTGCAGGCCAAGTTTAGCTCCCAATTGCCTCCTCAGCCTGATGCCACTGTGCAGTGTACACCTTGAACAACGGTACACAGTGTTCCCCTTCCTCCTCCTCTTCCTTCTCTCTTTGTGGTACTAAGGATTGAATCCAGGCTTCCTACAGGCTGCAAGTATTTATCTTGAGCTGTATCTCCAGCCCCTATTTTATTATATTATTTAATTTTAATCTTATTTAAGACACAGAGAGAGGCAGAAAAAGAGGCAGACAGAAAGAGAGAGAGAGAGAATGGGCACACCAGGGCCATAATCCACTGCAAAGGAACTCCAGACGTTTGTACCACCTTGTGCAGCTGGCTTACTTGGATACTGGGGAGTTGAACCTGGGTCCTTAGGCTTCACAGGCAAGCACCTTAACCACTAAGCCATCACTTCAGCCCAATCTTATTTTATTTTGAGATGGGGTTTGGTTAAGTTGCCTAGGCCAGCCTTGAACTCAAACTGTTGTCCAGGCAAACCTTTGACTTTGTGATCATTATGCCTCAGCCTCCCACGTAGCTGACTGCAGCCTACACCACCACACCTAGTACGCAGCAGTCCTCCTCAGGACTGGCTGGGCCACATTCTCTTCTCTCTGCTCTCCAAGATCCTTGGGCTGACCTCAACCAAATAGAACACCTGTGGGAATGAAGATTGCTGATATCCAGCCCTGACATCAATCTGTGACATTCAGGGAAAAGGAAATATCATTTTGGGCTGGAGAAATGCCTTAGTAGTTAAGGCGCTTGCCTGCAAATCCAAAGGACCCAGGTTCTATTCTCCAGGACCAACGTAAACCACAGGTACAAGGCGGCACATAAATCTGGAGTTTGTTCACAGTGGCTAATGACCCTGGCGTGCCCATCCTCTCTCTCCTTCTTTCTCAAATAAATAAAATATTTTTTAAAACAAAATAAAAAAAAACCCTCTTAAAAAAAGAAAATAGGGGGGAGGGAGGGTAGCACCATGGGATATTTTTTATAATCATGGAAAATGTTAATAAAAATTAAGAAAAAAAAGAAAATATAATTTCTCCTCATCCTAGTATGGGGCTGATGCTGAATTTTCAGTATGTTAAAATGTAGCTGATTGTTATCCGTAATACCAAGGGGCTCAGAACCTAGAGCCAGATAATGTCCTGGCTAATAGGGTGTCCATATACTTCAACCCAAACATCAGGTTATGAAGAACTGAGGTGTAGAAGGCAGTCTGGGAGGGAGATATAATTAGATGCCAAAATATGGGAATTTCCAAGTCACGTTAATGAGTCTTGGCAATGTTTCTTAACCGAGTCACCTGAGAACCTTTTAAAAATATATACGTGTCTATGCCCTACCTGCAGAGATCATGATTCAGGTCAGAGCTGGTGCCAGGGCTCGTGATATTAGGAAAGCTCACCAGGTGTTTCTGATATGTGCCCTTGACTGAGCCCCTTAGGCGACAAGTGGTCAGAATAAAAGGAAGGGCCAGAAAATTCAAGATCTAGCCAGGGTGAGCTCTCTGTGTGAATAGTAAGTTTTCTGAGTGAGGTTTTGAAGGTACAAGGTCTCCTGGCTGTGGCTCCCTGAGGTCAAGAACCCAGAGTGTTGAGCTTTTAATCCCCATAATCTAGCACGTTGTTTCACATGGTGTGCTGCTGTGGCTCAGCATGCATTCTGGAATCAGGAGGCCTAGACAGGAATCATGGTTTTAACACTAGTTATGTGGCTTGGAAAAGACCATTAGGCTGGGCATGGTGGTACACAACTGTAATCCTAGCACTCAGAAGGCTGAGGTAGGAGGATCACTGTGAGTTCAAGGCCACCTTGACACTACCTAGTGAATTCCAGGTTAGCCTGGGCTAGAGTGAGACCCTACCTCAAAAAAACAAAAACAAAAACCAAACAAACAAACAAAAAAAAAAAACAATGCCAGGCGTGGTGGTGCATGCCTTTAGTCCTAGCACTTGGGAGGCAGAGGTAGGAGGATTGCCATGAATTCGAGGCCACCCTGAGACTACATAGAGAATTCCAGGTCAGCCTGGGCTAGAGACCCTATCTTGAAAAACAGAAACAAACAAACAAGATAAAAAAAAAAAGACCATTAGTCTCTCTGTAGCCCAGCTTCCTTAACTTTAAAAAAGAGATAACAAAAAAAAAAAAGAAAGAAAGAAAGAAACAGATAACAGGGCTGGAGAGATGGCTTAGCGGTTAAGGCATATGCCTGTGAAGCCTAAGGACCCAGGTTTGATTCTCCAGGTCCCATGTAAGCCAGATGCATATGGTGGGGCACACATCTGGAGTTCGTTTGTAGTGGCTAGAGGCACCCATTCTCACTCTCTCTCTCTCTCTCCCTCTCTCTGTCTCAAATAAATAAATAAATAAATAAAATGTTTTTAAAAAGTGATAACGTGCATCGTGGCATCGTGGCGCACGCCTTTAGTCCCAGCACTCAGGAGGCAGAGGTAGGAGGACTGCTGTGAGTTCAAGCCCACCCTGAGACTACATAGTGAATTCCAGGTCAGCCTGGGCTAGAGTGAGACCCTACCTCAAAAAAAAAAGTAAATAAATAAATAAAAATAAAGTGATAACAATATCTACCTCCTAGGATGGTTTTAAGGATCTATTAAGGTTTAGTCCTGGCACTCAATAAAAGCATCCAATCAGTGGGTTTTATAAAACTAAGTCAATTTCTATAGAACAGAAAGGGAAACGCCTTCCCTTTCTCTCATCCCAGGATTGCAAAGAGGATTCTGTGGGAACAGGAACTTAACTGGGAAAGAAGGGGCATGATTGGAAGCTAAGGGCCCAGCCCAGGCTGAGCTGCTTTTCTGTTTCTCCCCGGAGGGCTGAGAAAGACCGTGTCCAAACTTGAACGGCTCCAGCAGCGTCAGGCCTCCCAGACACTGAAGGCAGGAAGTACGAGCCCCACTGGTTTATTGAGCAATGCAGCGGCCAGCAATCCTCAGTCTACTCCTAGGCCACCACTCTGACTCCCAGCTCTCTCTTCCCTGAACCTCAGAGCGCACTCAAGCAGGCACCAGCCACTGCCACAACTGTTTCAGGGCTCTCAATGCACACTTTAGGGACTGTCTTCTTGTCAGTGCTGTGACCCCACCATGCTAACTAAGTTCCTCACACAGTGTCTGACTTAATCCTTACCACAGCCCTGGAAGGAAGGGGACTATACTATTATTAATCTCACTGCACAGTAGAAAAAAAAAATGGAGGCACAGGCAGACGGATGGACCTGCACAGGGCAATACAGCCGCCAATGCAGAGCCAGGGTTTGAACCCAGGTAGCTGGCTCCATCATGGGCTCTACTAGAGGGGACCACACTTAGTCACCAGTTTCAAAGAACAACTTCACCCTGCTCAAGCAACCTCAGCCTTTTCTGCTGAAATTTGGTTTCATTGAAGTGGTTTCCGTTTTCACCAGAATCCTTCCTCCTGAGATATCTGTGGCCCACTCTGTTACTAGGACTCAACTTGATTTCCATTTATGCTGTTTTCATTTTCAAAGCCAAGAACCCCACAACAGCCACTCCTGCACACTCATTCCCATTGAGTCCACTTTCCTTCCCAGCAGGAACACATCTGAGCACTCCTTGGAATCAGACTTGGGAGAGGAGTTACTGACGACATTTAAAATAACAGTTCTTGGGCTGGAGAGATGGCTCAACGGTTAAGCGCTTGCCTGTGAAGCCTAAGGACCCCGGTTCGAGGCTCGATTCTCCAGGACCGACATTAGCCAGATGCACAAGGGGGCGCATGTGTCTGGAGTTCATTTGCAGTGGCTGGAGGCTCTGGGGCGCCCATTCTCTCTCTCTTTCTCTCTGCCTCTTTCTCTTTCTATCACTCTCAAATAAATAAATAAAGATAAACAAAAAAAATAACAGTTCTATTGAGATTGAATGCATATACTATACAATTCATTCATTTAAAGTAAACAAGCTGATGCTTTTTTTTTTTCTGGTATATTTATAGAGTTGGTTACCATCGCAGTCAATTTAGAGGATTTTCATCACCTCATAAAGAAAGCTCGAGCCTATGAGCAATGCTCCCTTTCTCTCCATCCCTCAGCCTTAGGCAGCCTCTTATCTACTTTCTGTCTCCGTGGGTTTGCCAGTTCTGGACGTGTCACATAAATAGAAGCACGTAATACATAGTCTTGCCTCCTTCAGTTAGCATCATGCTTTCCAGCTTCAACTATGCTGTAGCACGTGTCAATACTGTTGCTGAGTTTTAAATAACAAATTGGAAGAAAAGATAGCCTAGGCCCTTTTCTGACCTTGCATTCACATTGACAGTCATTCAATAACTTCCTTCTTCCTCCCACCCATCTTCTCTCCCTCTCTTTTTTCTTATTTTTTTTTAAACAAATATTTTATTTGAGAGAGAAGAGAGAAAGAGAGAGAGGTAGATAGAAGATAGAAAGAGAATGGGTGCACCAGGACTTCTAGCCACTGCAAACAAACTTCAGACACATGCACCACCTTGTACATCTGGCTCACATTTGATTCCTGGGGAAATCAAATCTGGGTCCTTAGGCTTCGCAGGCAAGTGCCTTAACCGCTAAGCCATCTCCACAGCCCTCCCCCCCACCCTTTTTTTTGAGGTCAGGTCTCGCTCTAGTCCAGAGACTCGCTCTAGTCCAGGCTAACCTAGAATTCACTATGTACTCTCAGGGTGACTTCAAACTCATGCGATCCTACTACCTCTGCCTCCTGGGATTAAAGGCGTGTGCCACCACACCGGCCTCTTTCTTTCTTGGTAAACTATATGCCAGGTATTCTTTTATGATTCTTTTTGTTGCTGTTTGTTTTTGTTTATTTGAGAGAGAAAGAGGCAGAGAGAGAGAATGGGTGCACCAGGGCCTCCAGCCACTGCATCTGGCTTACGTGGGTACTGGGGAATCGAGCCTTGAACCTGGGTCCTTAGGCTTCACAGGCAAGCGCTTAACGGCTAAGCCATCTCTCCAGCCCATGCCAGGTATTCTTTAAATGCTAGGGTTATAAGAACAGATGAGATAGATGGCCCTAGTCCTTAAGGAGTTAACAACTTTGCAAAGGAAACAGAGCCACAATGGCAATCTGACGAGATAAGAGCTACAATAAAAGTATGCATGAAATAATGATAAGGAAGCTCTTTATTCTGCCTAGGGAATCAAAGACTTGACAGAGGAGATAATATTTCACTTGGGCTGTTAAAAGTGCACAGAATTTGCCAAATGAAGGAGAAAGACATTCTAGGTCAAGGAAAGACCAAAAGACCCAGGTTCGGTTCCCCAGGACCCACGTTAGCTAGATGCACAAGGGGGCAGACGTCTCTGGAGTTTGTTTGCAGTGGCTGGAGGCCCTGGTGTGCCCATTCTCTCTCTTACCCACCCTTTCTCTCTGTCAAATAAATAAATAAAAATATTAAGCTGGGCGTGGTGGCACATGCCTTTAATCCCAGTACTCGGGAGGCAGAGGTAGGAGGATCACCATGAGTTCAAGGCCACCCTGAGAATACAGAGTGAATTCCAGGTCAGCCTGGGCTAAAGTGAGACCCTACCTCGAAAACAAAACAAAACAAAACAAAAACAAAATAAAATATTACAAAAGAAAAGAAAGAAATGGTGAGTGCGCTGTAGCAGCAGTGCAAAGCCTCTAGGAGGCTGTGGGCAGGCAGAGGGAAAGAGGAAGCAGCTGGCAGAGGAAGCGGCTCGTGGCATCCAGCTGGTGAGGATCCTTATGCAGAGCTGATGCTCACGCGGGCACCAGCTTCCCTTCAAACTCAATGCAGTAGTTTCTGTCCTAAGATCTCCTTAGAGGCGCCCTGCCACCCTTCCTCTTTGTACTCAGAGATCCAGCAATCGCAGGGTTAGTGCCTGGCCCAGCGGGGGGCCTCTGAGAGCCCTCCTCCCTGCTCTAGATGCCTGCTAAAGTGTGGTACTGGGAAGTCCTGCTAGTTCAACATTTTGATACCACTTCTTACCTCCAGGTTCTATTTTTCAAAATCTAGAAGGCTAATGAGGATCAAAGCACTTTGAATTAATTTTTTTTTCCAACCTAAAACTTTCCATTCATTCAGGAGAGGTGGTGGTGCATGCCTTTAATCTTAGCACTTGGGAGGCAGAGGTAGGAGGGTCACTGTGAGTTCAAGGCCAGCCCAGGACTAGAGGGAGTTAGTTCTAGTGAGCTGGTGCTAAAGTGAGACCCTAGCTCGAAAACAACAGCAATAACAACAAATTTTACTCCATTGTAAAAATAACTATCCAAGTAAAACTCTCTCATTATATCTACTGTCACTGCTAACATCTCTGGGTTTTGGGTCTTTCTTTCTTTCTTTCTCTCTCTCTTTTTCTCTCTCTTTCTTTCTTTCAATACTAAGCCTGTCGTTACAGTCTTCAAATAAATCAAGACTTTCAGCAGTGCTGGGATTAAATGTATGTGCCACCACACTTGGTTTTTATTTATATATATATTAGTTAATTAACTAATTATTTGCACATGTGTATTGGTATGCCAGGGTCTCTTTCTGCTACAAACAAATGCCTGTCCAGCTTTACATGGCTGGGGAATTGAACCTGGACCAACAGGTTTCTCAAGCAAGCACCTTTAATTCCTGAGCCCTCAGGATTTCTTTTTAAATTTCAATCTCCTCTTCTTGATCTTGAATATTGGGCTCCCCAAAGCCTAATACTAAATGTTTTCTTCTTCCCAACCTAAACTTTCTCTCTCATATTCATGCTTAAATTACCACCAACACAGATGACTCACAAATGTTGATCTCTAGCCATACCTCTTCTTCTGAATGCTAGTCCCTTCTTTTTTTTTATTTTTGGTTTTTCGAGGTAGGGTTTCACTCTAGCTCAGGCTCACCTGAAATTCACTATGTAGTCTCAGGGTGGCCTCGAACTCACGTCAATCCTCCTACCTCTGCCTCCCAAGTGCTGGGATTAAAGGCGTGCGCCACCATGACGGGCTTAGTGCTGTATCTTCTATTGCTGACCTGGCACCTTGGCTGGTTGTCATATAGCTACCTTAAAGCTGACTTTTGGGCTGGAGAAATGGCTTAGTGGTTGAGCCACTTGCCTATGAAGCCTAAGGACACATGTTCAACTCTCCAGATCCCACGTCAGCCAGACACACAAAGGTGAGGCAAGCACAAGGTTGAACATGCTCACTAGGTGGTGCAAGCATCTGGAGTACGACTACAGTGGCTGAGGCCCTGGCACGCCAATTCTCTCTCTCTAACCCCCCCCCCCCTTTCTCTCTGATGATGGAACCACATCCATACAGTTCCATACAGTTACACAAAAAAGAAACCTTGGAGTCATTCCTCTCACCCCTTTAATCCTATTCATCACCCAGTCCTGAGGATTCACCTACTATCTCTTTCTTCCATCTCTGCCATCACATTAGTTGAGCCAAGCTGCCCTCAACTCCTGCCTGGCTGAATGCAACAGCCTCCCATCTCCCTCGTGGTTTTACCTTTCCTTCCAGTCCTACACCCTCTCCAATGCATAGTGCTCATTTAAGCAGAGTAAGCTTCTGAAAATGTGAACTTGCCTAATGACTCCGACTGTGCTCAATAGTGGTCTGTGCATTTGTTTGTAGCAGGCTTACAGCCTGAGCAGGTAGGTTCCTTACTTCCTGTCTTAAATCCACCTGGTCTCCACTTCCCCCTTCCTCTTTTTCTTTCTGAGGTAGGGTTTCACTCTGGCCCTGGCTGACAAAGACTTCACTATGTAGCCTCAGGGTGGCCTTGAACTCACTGAGATCCTCCTGAGCGCTGGGATCAAAGGTGTGCGCTAGGGCTTCAATTCCCCTTTCTTATGCTATTTCTCAGCCACTATCCCTCTTCCACTGTGGGCCCATACACTTGAATGTTCCTTCTTTCTGGGACTTTCTGGGAATAGTTTCTTCTTCAATGTTTTTTCAAGCAAGTCTTTCTTAGCTACCTGTATCCGGATAAGACCTTCCCTCCTACATCCTCAGTCTCACCATGCCCTGTACCCTCTCCTCTCCCTGATGGCCATGTCGCTCTTGCAACTATACATTTGTGGTATCATTATCTGATTAATAAGTTTTTCCCCTCTAAATTGTATCCTCCATGAAGTCAAAGACACTGGCTTTGATCACCATTGTGTGATTTCTGGAACGTGGCTAACATTGGATAAGCACATTCTGATGTATGTATCTTTTATTTATTTATTTATTTATTTATTTTGGTTTTTCAAGGTAGGGTCTCACTCCAGCCCAGGCTAACCTGGAATTCACTATGTAGCCTCAGGGTGGCCTTGAACTCACTGAGATCCTCCTGAGTGCTGGGATTAAAGGCGTGCACCACCACACCCAGTATATCTTTCTATCTTTTTAAAAATAGTTATGTTCATATTCTGAACATTTTATCATCTTTTCTTCTTTATGTATTTTATTATTAGTCTTTTCTTATGTCATAATAAATCTCTCCATGCCTGATATTACAACATAATTAATAATTAAACTCGCCCAACCGACCTTTCAGGATTGAGGCATCAGAGATAAAGTATGTGAAAGTCTTTGTAAACATGTACATATGAGACAGTATCATTTGCATTTCAAAGGAAATGTGGGTTAACTTCTTTTAGGTGCCCTCCCCACCCCTGCCTTTCTACCTGTTTTCCTTATTGTATTTTTTTTTCTTTCTTCTTCTTCTCTTCTTCTTTTTTTTTTTTTTTTTTTTTTTTGTGCGCTTGTTCCGCTTGATCACCTAGTTAGGGTATAAAATAACTCATTAACTTTAATGTCTTACTAATCCAAGGAGGTTTGTATTAAAAAAAGTTCTAGCCTGTCATGGTGGTGCACGCCTTTAATCCCAGTACTCAGGAGGCAGAGGTAGGAGGATCGCTGTGAGTTTGAGACTACCCTGAGACTACCTAGTTAATTCCAGGACAGCCTGGGCCAGAGTGAGACCCTACCTCAAAAAAAAAAACAACAAAAAAATCCAGTCACAGTGGTACATGCCTGTAACGTTAGCACTCCTGAGGTGGAGGCTGGGAGATCAAGGCTATCCTAGGATAAATAAGAACCAATCTAAAAACAAAACTACACAACCTCCCCTCAAAACAACACTCTGAGCATGCACTCTTAAGCCAAGACAATGAGGTTTGAGATGTGCCTAGTTCATTTGATTTTGAATCTTCACTCATTCACTGAGCACTTGGTCACGGGCCTGGAACTCGGCTGTGTACTGAGACAGCCACAGAGCATACCGAAAGCATCAGTGAGGAAGACGTGCAGGATGGGCCTGGAGAGCTAAAAGAGCAAGGTGGAGGGAGTGACCTTGTGTGGAGCCTTCAGGGAGAAATGACACTCTGAGTAGAAGGAGCAGCATGCGCAAGCGTGAAGAGGAAGAAGCATGGAACACTCCACGAACAGCAGGCAGTTTAAGTGCGTGAGGTAGGGGTGACACAGGACGGGAGGGCTGCCTGGAGGAATGAGGAAAAACAGGCCCCTTAGGGCCTAGAGGACTCTGCCACATGAAGGACTTTGAACTTTATTGTGACCCAGAGTCATTAAAGAGCTTGGAGCAGAGCTGGCCGTGGTGGCGCACGTCTTTAATCCCAGCACTTGGGAGGTAGAGGTAGGAGGCTCGCCTTGAGTTCGAGGCCACACTGAGAATCCATAGTGAATTCCAGGTCAGCCTAGGCTACAGTGAGACCCTACCTCAAACAAACAAATAAACAGAAAAAAAAAAAGAGCCTGGAGCGTGTGAAAAGAAATTGATGGAAGCCAGGCGTGGTGGTACATGCCTTTAATCCCAGCCCTCGGGAGGCAGAGGTAGGAGAATCGCCATGAGTTCGAGGCCTCCCTGAGACTATGTAGTGATTTCCAGGTCAGCCTGAGCTAGAGTGACATCCTACCTCGAAAAAATAAAAAATAAAAAATAAAAAGATGGAGGGCTGGAGACATGGCTTAGCGGTTAAGGCGCTTGCCTACAAAGCCAAAGGACCTAGGTTCAATTCCCCAGGATCCATGTAAGCCAGTTGCACAAGGAGGCACATTTATCTGGAGTTTGTTTGCATCAGCTAGAGGCCCTGGTGTGCCCATTCTCTCTCTCTCTCTCTTTCTCTCTCCCAAATAAGTAAAAATAAAAATATTTTTTTAAAAATTGAAGGCTCGAGCGACAGCTTAGCAGTTAAGGTGCTTGCCTGCAAGGCCTAGGATTCATGTTTGACTCTCCAGGTCCCACATAAGGCAGACTCACAGTGGCATAAGCGTGCAAGGTCACACATGTACATATGGGGGGGTGCATGCATCTGGAGTTTGATTGTAGTGACTTGAGGCCCTGGCTTGCCAATTCTCTCTCTCTCTCACACACATTAAAAACAAAAAAGGCAGTCTATTGGGCTTGCCTCATAAAAGAAAATTGATGGAGAGCTAGAGAAATGGCTTAGCAGTTAAGGCATTTGCCTTCAAAGCCAAATGACCCAGGTTCAATTCCCCATGACCCATGTAAGTCAGATGCACAAGGTGGCTCATGAGTCTGGAGTTTGTTTGCAGTGGCTGGAGGCCCTGGTGTTGCCCATTCACCCTCTCTCTCAAGTAAATAAGTTAATTAATTAAAATAAAAATTGATGGGGATGGGAAGATGGCTTAGCAGTTAAGGCACTTGCCTGCAAGGCCAAAGGACCCAGGTTCGATTCCCCAAGACACATGTAATCCAGATGTGCAAGGTGGCACATACATCTGGAGTTCATTTGCAGTGACTGGTGGCCCTGGTATACCCATTCACTTTCTCTGCTTGCCTCTTTCTCAGAAAGAAAAGAAGGAAGGAAGAAAGAATGAATTTTTTTAAAAGATATTTGAGGGCTGAGGAAATGTCTTAGAGGTTAAGGCACTTGCCTGTGAAGCCTAAGGACCCCAGTTCGATTCCCCAGGACCGATGTAAGCCAGATACGCAAGGGGGTACATGTGTCTGGGGTTCATTTGCAGTGGCTAGAGTCCCTGGAGTGCCCATTCTTTCTTTTTCTCTATCTGCCTCTTCCTCTCTCTCTCTCTCTCTCTCTCAAATGAATAAATAAAATATTTTTTAAAAGATACTTGAAAAAAAAGTTAGCAAAAAAAAAATTGATGGAAAAAAGATTTGGGGACCTAGGTGAGACCATATAAGGGAGTCATGGCTGTGGGGCCTGAGGAGAGAGAACACATATTCAAGATTTGTAGAGATAGAACAGACTGAAAACTGACTTGAGGCAGGGGGAGAAGGACTAGCATTTGGTTTAGGTATCTTGTCCTCAGATAGATACAGTAGCTTTATGATTTTAAAGGTAAGAAACTGAGGCTCCACTATAAGTGACAGCCCTAAGGCCATATTTGATTGGCTGGCCAAGTTAGAGTTACCATTGGTGGAATTTGGGGGATTAGTACGTCAGGGCAGGAAACACGACCTCTTACTGTCCACCTAATTGGAGAACTTTCCCATCACCATGATCACCAAGCAGTGATGACATTCTAGTCTGTGTGGGCTAATGCTAGTCCCCTAAATAATTCAGTGGTGTTCAGCCCTGTGACTGTGGTTCTAAATCCAAGAAGTTCCCCCAAGCCTCCTGTCCCGAGATGCACTGACAGAGAATTAAAGGCTGAATCTCTGGCACGTATAAGGAGATCAGCAGATGTTAGGTTCTGGCTGCCTTCTGAGTTCCTAAAACTGAAATGTGACTTAAGGTGGTTTAGCAAATCATATGCACTTAGCAGACAGCCATGCTACAGTATGCAGGTTATGGGAGTGGAAATCTTGTGAGGACCCTGGCTAGTGGGCTTCTCAGCCCAATCCCCCATCCTTCCTTTCTGTGGTCCGCCAGTTGCTCTGAAATTTCACTTCCTCTTCATGTGAAGCAAAGGGGATGGCTTATCTCTCACCTGGCTCTTCTCATCCTTACCTTGTCTCTTCAACATTTTCTTTCCAGAGTATATATAAGCTGGGAGAGGAGAACTCTGTAGGTTCAGCCTGATTTTTTTCCCTAAACTATCTTGGTGATGAATGCCAGCCCCAGCCTCAGATTTTTCTCTCGTTCCTCAGACCTCCATTCCCCTCACTATCACCAGCTGAGAGATTCCTCCTGGAAAGTTCTATTGGGGCGGGATATATGGAGTTAATAATATCAGATAACTTTTATTCTTATTGGAATAATTTGACTACCCTTGCCATCTCTGGCCTTGGAAAGCTATTAGAAACATTCCAGGATGGGGCTGGGGAGAGGGCTCAGTGTGCAAAATGCTGGCCATGCAATTATGAGGACCTGAGTTCAGACCCCCAGGATCTAGGTAAAATGCTGGGCATGGTAGCACATACCTGTAATCACAGCCCTGGGGAAGCGGGGACAGGAGGATACCCAGGGCATGCTGGCTACTTTGTCTACCCAACTAGTGAAATCTGGGTTTAGTGAATGATTAAGACTCCCAACATTGACCCTTTACCGGCTTCTAGAAGTTGCTCTAATTCCTTGGCTCATGACCCCACATCTCTGATCTTTGTCTCTTTCATTACATCTTCTCTATAAACCTGACATTCTGTCCCTCCCATTCCCCACTGTTGATAGTGGGTCTCAACATGTAGCTCAGATGTAACACAGGCTGGCCTGGAACTCTAGATCCTCCTCCTGCACGCTAGGATTAAAAGTGTGTACCACCATGCCCAGCCCTCCATTCCTTCTCATACATTGCAACTACATTGGATCTACCCAAAGAATATAGGATCACCCTATCTCAAAGTCCTTAATCATAGCTGCTAAGTCCCTTTTGCCATATTATGTACATATGTACATACATATTATGTACACCCCCCACATGTGTACCCACTGATGTATGAACACACACACACACACACACACACACACACAACACACACACACGAGTTATTCCCGGGTGCAGTTATAGTGAACTTACACCATCTCAGGGTCTCAGGCCACAACCTCTTTGAGTACTTATTACCATTGGACCTTTCTCTTTCCTTGGCTGAACTCTTTCATGGTTGAGAAGTAGAGAAGAAATAACGGAATGCAGACACAGGGTCAGATAAATACTTTGCTTAAAACATTAATCTAAAACGGTAGTTCTAGCTGGTCATGGTGGCACACACTGGTAACCCCAAAACTTGGGAGATAGAGGTATGATGATCAGGAGTTCAAAGTCATCCTTGGTTACATAGTGAATTTAAGGCCAGCCTGGACTACATGAGACCTGTCTCAAAAACTAAAACTAAAGTAAAAAGAAAGCAGTAGTTAATCAAATAATGGTCTCTACATGAGTGATTTCTGTGTCATCTGGCATTTAGTCATACAAATTATCAGGTCCCCACCCCGGATCTCTTACACAAAAAGCCCTAGAGGTGGGACCCAGCAATTTGTATTTTAACAACCCTGCAGGGAATTCTGTTGCAGTCAAGCTTGAGAAGCACTGATCTAGGCATTAATTCTCAGGCTTCAGTATGCACCCCAACCAGCCTGGACTGATCTTAGCCAAAAGGTCAAGAAGCAATGCACCTCCTTGGAACCTTGTTATGCACAACCTGGCTTAAAACTGGACTGGTATCTGGTATGTATTTTTAGTTAGTTCCCTAGGTAATACTTATATTCATCGAAGATTGAGAATCATTGATCTATGAATTCATCTTATCAATTAGCTGAGTCTCTTGGGGAGAGAGCAGACAGAAGGGCTGTGGAAATGTCTCTCAGTGTTCCAGATGTCACCTGATCTGAATCTCTGGGGAGCTTGTTAGAGGAACAGGAGAGTCTGCATCAGATGTACTGAATCTGACTCTTGGGTCTGAAACCCTGGCACTTACATTCAGAGTTCTCCAGGTGATCTTTTGGCATGCTAAAGTTGGATTATCACAGAGCAACAGGTTGACAGCTTCTCTCAATGCTGCATGCACCTTAGAATTATTTGGGGAAGCTGCGTGTGAAGGTACATGTCTATGATCTCAGAACTAGGTGAGGCTGAAGGCTGGACAACCATGAGTTTGAAGTTAGCTTGGACTACAGAATGAGACTCAAAAAACTAAACCAAAATAATAACAACAAAATCCTTACTTTGGGACCATTAAGACATTACCTGCTAAACTTACCCCTACCTCTAGAGACTCTGTCCTAGAGCCTGACAGAATCAGGTCTGAGTTGGCTCTTCAATATTTTAAATTCTACCCCTTCTGTGAGTGTTTAACATATAGAGTTGAAAACCATCAACTCAAAGGGAGATGCAGATTCGGGAAGGGTTGGAACATGGAAACAGTTTGCCGGGCGTGGTGGCGCACACCTTTAATCCCAGCACTTGGGAGGCAGAGGTAGGAGGATGACCGTGAGTTCGAGGCCACCCTGAGACTCCATAGTGAATTCCAGGTCAGCCTGGGCTAGAGTGAGACCCTACCTCGAAAAACAAAACAAAACAAAACAAAACAAAAAAAAAAAAAAAAAAAAAAAAAGAAAGGATGGGAAGGAAACAACTGGAGACCTATGGGAGGCTAGATACGGTTTTTCTTATTGGAAATTCAAGAGAGAAAGAGAGGCTGGGGGAGTCTCAGGTGTGAGTAGGTTGGCTTTGATTGTATGGAGCTTAGTAAAGGAAGAGATTAGTATATTACTTTCCTGTTACTACTATAACAAATCACTGTAAACTGAAAAACACAAATGACTTATAATTCTCAAAGTCAGTGAGGCTCCAGTGCTGGGCTCCTTCCGGAGGCTCTGGGGAGAGCTGAGTATCTCCCTTTACCGGCTTCTAGAAGTTACTCTAATTCCTTGGCTCATGACTCCACATCACTGATCTTTGTCTCTTTCATTACATCTTCTCTATAACCCTGACATTCTTTCCCTCCCATTCCCCATTGTTGAGACTGGGTCTCAATGTGTAGCTCAGATGTAACCCAGGTTGGCCTGGAACTCTAGATCCTCCTCCTGCATGCTTAGATTAAAAGTGTGTACCACCATGCCCAGCCCTCCATTCCCTCTCATGCATTGCAACTACATTGGATCTACCCAAGGAATATAGGATCTCCCTATCTCAAAGTCCTTAATCATAGTTGCTACATCCCTTTTCCTATGTAAACTAACATATTCACAGAGTCCAGGGGGGCAGTCTACTACAATTTGCCCACTAAATTCCAAAGATTCACATTTGTCTCATGCATAATAGTTTTACCTCATGCCAACATTCTCTAAAGTCTCAACCTATTACAACATCAATTCAAAGTCCAAAAACCTCATTTAAATTTCAGTCTCAGCCTGGCGTGGTGGCGCACGCCTTTAATCCCAGCACTTGGGAGGCAGAGGTAGGAGGATTGTCATGAGTTCGAGGTCACCCTGAGACTCCATAGTGAATTCCAGGTTAGCCTGGGCTAGAGTGAGACCCTACCTCGAAAAACCAAAAAAAAAAAAAAAAAAAAATCAGTTTTATGATTTGTGATAGCTAATCTTCATAGTCAACAAACTGGATTGAGAATCACCATGGAAATGTACTTCTGGATGTGTCTATGAGGGTATTTCCAGGAAGGTTTAACAGAAGAGGGAAGGCCCAACCTGAATGTGAGCGACATCTTCCATTCACACTGAATAAAAGAGAAAGCAGGGATGGAGAGATTGCTTACTGGTTAAGGCACTTGCCTGCGAAGCCCGAGGACCGAGCTCTCCAGATCCCACATAAGCCAGTCGCACAAGGTGACATAAGTGTGCAAGGTTGCATATGAACACAAAGTGGTGCATGTGTCTGGAGTTTGATTGCAGTGGCTGTAGGCCCTGATATGCCAATTTTCTCTCTTTCTCATTAAACAAAAAAAAGGACAAAATGGAAGGGGAAAAGAAAGCAGCAGTTGTGAGAAATTTTAAAATTTTAAATCCATCTGGGAAAACTCCTTTAGATTTCAAGGCTGGGGAATAATCATGTGTGGTTCAACACTGGCTCTCTGGGTTTGCCCTTCTATCCTTGGAGTGAGTCCTTATTCCTAAGGAGTATCAGATGTCTGCATGTGAATAATTTATTTATTTATTTATATATTTTAGGAGAAAGGGTCTTGACATGTTGCCCAAGATAGTCACAAACATTTGGGCTCAGTCAAGCAAGAGCCTATTTCAGTCTCTGGACTAGCGAGGACAGGTACACATTGTCACATCCAGTGTGCAGCAGGATAAGCTTACCACGGTGTCCTTTAGGAAGCCAAAAACAGGTTTCTTTGTTTCAATGGGGGTCTCACTATGTTGTCCAGGCTGGGTTCTCCTCAACTTCTCAAATGCTAGGAGACAGCATTCTTTTTGTTTTTGTTTTTGTTTTTTCAAGGTAGGGTCCAGTCTAGCCCAGGCTGACCTGGCATTCACTATGGAGTTTCAGGGTGGCCTCTAACTCACGGCAATCCTCCTACCTCTGCCTCCCGAGTGGAGTGCTGGGATTAAAGGCGTGCACCACCACGCCCGGCAAGACAGCATTCTTTTACTTTCTTCTCTTTTTGTTTCTTTTAGTCCCAGCTGGTAGTGTTTCTTTTGATATTAGATTCTTAAGAACCTTATGAGGTTGGGTGCATGTCTATAGTCAGTTTGAAGACAGCCTGGGCTACATAGCAAGATATTGTCCAATGCCCCTCCCTGTAAGAAAAGGAGCCAGCCTATGGGCTGGAGAGATGGTTTAGCAGTTAAGGAATTTGCCTGTAAAGCCTAAGGACCCAGGTTCAATTCCCCATTACCCACATAAGTCAGATGCACAAGGTGGAGCACATGTCTAGGGTTCATTTGCAGAGACAAGAGGTCCTGGCATACCCATTCTCTCTCCCTCTCTCCCTCTCTCCCTCCCTGTCTCTCTGTCTCTCTGTCTCTCTCTCTCTCTCTCTCTCTCTCTCTATATATATATATATATATATATATATATCTTGTATATATATATATATCTTTCTCTCTCACAAATAAATTAAATTACATTAAAAAGGAGCCTAGTGGATCATCATGTATTACTTATTTAATTATTTTTAATCCCATTCACTCCATTAGACAAGAGGTTTCCCCATCTTCATGAACTAATCCCATCTTTGAGATGGCTGATGGGATCCATTAGTCACAGCTTAATTTTTTTTAAAAAGCCTATGTGATTAAATACCTTATGATTCTTCTAAGGTATGAGCAAAAGCTTTTATAGGATACTCTGGCTTTCTCTACAGAGCAGTCTTCCCTGATATGAATCTCTCTTTTTTAAAAAGTTGTTTGTTTGTTTTTATTTATTTGAGACAGAGAGAGAAAGAGGCAGAAAGAGAGAGAGAGAGGGAGAGAGAGAGAGATTGGGCATGCCAGGGCCTTCAGCCACTGTAAACGAACTCTAGATGCATGTGCCACCTTGTACACCTGGCTTATGTGGGTCCTGGGGAATCAAGCCTCGAACTGGGGTCCTTAGGCTTCACAGGCAAGTGCTTAACCACTAAGCCATCTCTCCAGTCCCCTGAATTTCTTTCTTTTCTTTCTTTCTTTTTTTTTTTTTTTTGGTTTTTCGAGGTAGGGTCTCACTCTGGTCCAGACTGACCTGGAATTAACTCTGTAGTCTCAGGGTGACCTTGAACTCATGGCAATCCTCCTACCTCTGCCTCCTGAGTACTGGGATTAAAGGTGTGTGCCACCACGCCCGGCATCTCTTTTTTTTTAATTATTTTAATTCTTTTAGAGAGAGACACACACAGAGGGAGAGAGAGAGAGAGAATTGGTGCACCAGGGCCTCAGCTACTGAAATCGAACTCCAGACACTTCTGCCACCTAGTGGGCATGTGTGACCTTGCGCTTGCTTCTTTGGGCATTTGCCTTACATGGGACCTGGAGAGTTGAACATAGGTCCTTAGGCTTTTCAGGTAAGTGCCTTAATCGCTAAGCAATCTCTCCAGCCCAAATCTCTTTAAAAAATATTTTTTATTTTTTATAAAGACTGTGAGGTTCTTTTTAAAATATTTTATTTATTTATTTGAGAGGAAGAGAGGAAGAGGAAGATAGAAAGAGAGAATGGGTACACCGGGGCCTCTAGCCACTGCAAATGAACTCCAGACACATGCGCCCCCTTATGCATCTGGTTTATGTGGGTCCTGGGGAATTGAACTGACGTCCTTAGGCTTAGCAGGCAAACACCTTGACCACTAAGCCATTTCCTCAGCCCTATTTTTATTTTTATTAGTTTTATTTATTTATCAGAGAGAGGGGGAGAGAGGGAGAGAGGGAGAGAGACAGAAAGAGAGAGAATGGGCATGCCTGGGCTTCTAGCCATTGCAAACAAACTCCAGATGTATGTGCTACTTTGTGCATCTGGCTTATATGGGGTCTGTGGAGTTGAACCTAGGTCCTTACGCTGCACAGGCAAGTACCTTAACTCCTAAGCAATCTCTCCAGCCCATGAACCTCTTAATTTTAGCACCTCTTCCAATTTGGTTAAGCTGAGTGCTTCACAAATCTCTAATTCCTGCATCTTTTTTAGTTATAGTTCTTTCCTTAATTTTCTTCTTCTTGAATCTTACTGCAAAGAGTAAGAATAAGCCGGATGCAATTCCAGTACTTTGCTTGTATCTCTCCTCAGTTAAATATCCAAGCTCCGTGCTTACCATGGCTACATTCTGTGTAACTGCACAACACAGTTCAGCTATTTTTTCTGCCACTATTTAACAGGAATAATCCCTTCATCCCATTGTTCCAGCTTCCAGTGAAATATTTTTCATTCCTGTAATAGCCTTCACCAGAACTACCTTTTAGGTCTATACCTGTACCCATATTTTATGTTTTTCTACTGTGCTCCTCATTTGTTAAAATTAATTTTATTTATTTAGGGGGAGAGAGAGAGAATGGGCACACTAGGGCCTTCAGCCATTGCAAACGAACTCCAGATGCACGCACCACCATGTGTATCTGACTTTACGTGGTATCTGGAAGATTGAACCTGGGTCCTTAGGCTTCACAGACAAGCGCCTTCCCTGCTAAGCCATCTCTCCAGCCCCTTCTCCTTTTTGTTTTTTTGATTCCTCATCAGAATAATTTAAAAATATATTTTGTTTATGTGTTTGAGAGAATGGGAGAGAGAAAAAGAGACACAGAAAGAAAGAATGGGTGCACCAGGGCCTTCAGTTGCTGCAAAAGAACTCCAGACACATGTGCCACCTTGTGCTGGCAAACACCCTAACTGCTGAGCCTTCTCTCCAGCCCCCCACCAGCAGAATCTTTAACGTCTGTGTGTTTTGGTATCATGACTCTTAAAATTCTTTGGTCTACTGTGTACTTCCCAATTCCAATGCTACCTAGTTTTTAAAAATTACTTAATTACTATTATTAATATTCTACTCTTGTTCAACATCCACATTAATTTCATATTGTTAGTGTAACAAATGACCATAAACTCAGTGTCTTAAAAACAAAACAATAAACCAGGTGTGGTGGTGTATGCCTGTAATCCCAGCATTTGGGAGGCAGAGATGGGAGGATCACTGTGAGTTCAAGGCCAGCCTGAGACTACATAATGAATTCCAGGTCAGCCTGGGCTCTAGTGGAACCCTACCTCAAAAAACCAAACCAAACCAAAACAAAACAAAACAAAACAAAACATTAGTGGTGGTCCATGCCTTTAATCCCAGCACTCGGAGGCAGAGGTAGGAGAATCTCTGTGAGTTCAAGGCCACCCTGAGACTACACAGTGAATTCAAGGTCAGCTTGGGCTAGGGTGAGACCCTACCTCAAAAAACCAAAACAAACAAACAAAAAAACCAAATGTTTTATGTTTTTGAAGTTCAAAGTCCAAAATTGAGCCAGGTGTGTGGCCTATAATTCCAACACTCAGGAAGCAGAAGCAGGAGGATCACCAAAGATCAAGACCAGCCTGGTCAATATAGCAACTTTAAGGCTTTCCAGGGGTGCACAGTGAAGTGCTGTCTCTAAAAGCAAAAAGCAACGCTGAGGGCTGGAGAGATGGCTTAGTGGTTAAGGCATTGGCCTGCAAAGCCAAAGGACCCAGATTCGACTCCCCAGGACCCACATAAGTCAGATGCACAAGGTGGCACATGCATCTGGAGTTTGTTTGCCATGACTGGATGCCCTGGCACGCCCATTCTCTCTCTCTCTTCCTCCCTCACCCTCTCTTTCTCATAAATGAATAAAAAGAAACAAATAAATAAAGCAAAGTTGAGAACTTCAGAGCGTGGTGGAGCACTCAGGAGGATGAGGTGGGAACATCACTGAGAGTTCGAAGCCAGCCTGGAGCTACAAAGTGAGTTGCAGATCAGCCTGGGCTACAGTGAGATCCTGCCTCAAAGAGAGAGAGAGAGAGAGCTGGAGAGATGGCTTAGCAGTTAAGCTACTTGCCTGTGTAGCTTAAGGACCCAGGTTTGATTTCTCAGGATCCACATAAGCGTGATGCACCAGGTGGCGCATACATCTGGAAATTGTTTGCAGTGGCTGGAGGTCCTAGCATGCTCATTCTCTTCTCTGCCTGCCTGCCTGCCTGTCTCCCTCAAATAAGTGAATAAATAAAATTTTTTTTAAAAAAATGAAAAGAAAGAGGAAGGAAGGGAGAGAGAGAGAGAGAGGGAGGAAGTTAAGTCCAGAACGGGCCAACAGAACTAGAGACTCCAGTCGAATGTTTCTTTGCTTTTCCTAGCTTTCGGGGGCTGCCTATATTCCTTGGTTCTTAACCTGATGTCACAGCACCTCTTCACTAACTCTAGTCCTTGTTTTCTTCTTAGAAGGACACTGAGAATTGTACTGGACCCACCTGGATAATCCAGAATCATTCCCTATCCCAAGATCCTTAGTTTAATATTTTCAAAGTCTCTTTTGCCAAGCAAGGTAAGATACCCGGGGCCCAGGGATTAGGACATAGACATGTTTGAGAGGACATTATTCATTATACCACATTTAGTCAATTTTAATAGAAGTCATGACAGTTGCTGGAGGGACTGTGAAAATCAAGTGGAAATCCCCAGCACAGAGTCCAGCTCCTCCCAGGGTTGGGCTGTTCTGGCCAGCTCCAGGAAGCCCCTGGCACAGCTAGAAGGTTTGGTCAGCAACTGAGGCTGCTTTGAGATTCATCACTCTTACTGGTTCTTTGCAGTCCCTGACTTTACTCTCAACTCAGGAAGAGGAGAAGGGAAGTAAAACATGGTTGTTGTTATGTCTAGGAGTGTGAGGACTTTTACCCAAGCTCTGTCAGGAGACTGGTGGTCATGCCCACTGAGGTACTTTGAGATGCAAATGAGTGGGAGGGGGAGGAAGGGGAAAGAAGAGAAGAGAAGCCCTCACCTTGCCCTGGGACTCTCAACCCACAGAACAGCAGGAGTTCTTACCATCTAGGGTTAGACTTGGAGTGCATGGTGGCTTGGGAATGTAGCTCAGTTAGCAGAGTGCTTGACTGGCATGCATGAAGCCCTGGTTTTGATCTCCAGCATCACATATACTGGATGTGGTGGTGGTGCATGCCCGTCATCCCAGTACTTGGGAGGTGGAGGCAGGAGGATCAGAGGTCCAAGGTTATATTCTCCACTACATAGTGAGTTTGAAGCAAGCCTGGACTACATGAGACCCTGTCTCAAAAAATAAAACAGGCACTTGGAGTGGTCCCTGGAACCCTCACATCTTACCCCCAGTGGCTAATCTCCTCCCTGGGCAAGGGATGTGTCACGATGGGCAGCTCCTCTCCCTGGTGGCACCTGTGCAGTGACTCAGACTCCCAGGTAGAACCCAGCCCTATGGGAAGTGACTAAGCACTGAGGTCCTCTTCCTCTAACTGGGGAGGGAGAAGGAAGCCTGAAGCTGGGTCTGACCCTCCTGGATTTCTCAAGGCAGGGAGGGAGAGGGTGGGGCTTTGCAGGCGGCACTGCTCTATAAGGGTGTCCCTAGAGCATACTGTCCCCGCAGCTTTTGCTTCTACCTGTTGTGTGTATGTGTGCATAGAGCATCTAAAAAGTTTGAAAGAAGGAGTCTACCTGATGGCTCCGTTGCAGTCACCCCTGTTCTCTGCCATCTCTCATCTTACTGCCCTCTGAGGAGAGTCAAGTTTGTATCCTGCTCCAGTGCGTCCATGCTAATGACTAGGGACAGCTTATTTGGACAATAGGGAAGAACTCTGCTGATTACCTAGACTGGATTCCTAGACTGGGGTGCCCCTTAGGAAAAGCCCAGGAGCTAGATTTGAAAGGTTCCAATTAAAATACACTGTTGGTACATTGAGATTCCATCTCACTCCTGTCAGATTGGCTACCATCATGAAAACAAATGACCGTAAATGCTGGCGAGGATGTGGAAAAAGAGGAACCCTTCTACACTGTTGGTGGGAATGTAATCTGGTCCAGCCATTGTGGAAGTCAGTGTGGAGGTGCCTGAGACAGCTAAAAATAGATCTATATGGCCCAGCTATAGCACTCCTAGGCATATATCCTAAGGACTCATCTCATTACCTTAGAGATACTTGCTCAACCATGTTTATTGCCGCTCAATTCACAAAAGCTAGGAAATGGAAACAGCCTAGATGTCCCTCAACTGATGAGTGGATAATGAAGATGTGGCACATAAAATATACTATTGGGGGCTAGAGGGATGGCTTAGCGGTGAAGGCATTTGCCTGCAAAGCCAAAGGACCTCAGTTCGATTCCCCAGGACCCACATAAGCCAGATGTACAAGGGGGCACATGCATCTGGAGTGTTTGTTTGCAGTGGCTGGAGGCCCTGGCTCACCCATTCTCTCTCTCTCTCTCTCTCTCTCTCTCTCTCTCTCTCTCTGTCTGTCTGCCTCTTTCTCTCTCATGCTCTCTCAAATAAATAAATAAAGTTTAAGAAATACACTGTTGGACCATTGGGGTGACGCAAAACTCATCAAAATGCTGAGAAGTGATAGTGGAATGTTCAGTAATAAGGAAGACATCTCTATCACACACCCTCCAAGACTCAGGGACCACTGTGGAAGAGGTGGTGGAAAGATGTAAGAGTCGAAGGAAGGGTAGGAGTGCTTACAATACTGTATTCTAGACACTAAGTGGTTGTGGTATTTATCACCTCACAGTGGATGATGCTACCTATACAAGATCTGCATAATAGGAGGAAAAAACCTGATGGCATCAAAATGGAAGAGAAGCCGGATGTAGTGGCACATGCCTTCAGTCCCAGCACTTAGGAGGCAGAGGTAGGAGGATCATGGTGAATTTGAGGACAGCCTGAGACTACATAGTGAATTCCAGGTCATCCTGGACTAGAGCAAGACCTTACCTTGAAAAACAATCAAAACGTTTTTTAAAAACTGGAAGAGAGACTAGTTGTAAAGATGAAGCAATTCAGGAGGGGGAAAAGGGAGAGAAGTGGGAAGGTATTATGATCATGTAGTATTGTTTTATATGTATGGAAGTTGTCAAGAAGAAGTTTAAGCTGGGTGTGGTGTCACACGCCTTTAGTCCCAGCACTTGGGAGGCAGAGGTGGGAGGATCGCTGTGAGTTTGAGACCACCCTGAGACTACGTAGTGAATTCCGGGTCAGCCTGGGCTACAGCGAGATCATACCTCAAAAAAAGATTATTATTATTATTATTATTATTTTTTTTTTTTTTTTGAGGTAGAGTCTCACTCTAGGCCAAGCTGACCTGGAATTTACTCTGTAGTCTCAGGGTGGCCTCGAACTCACAGTGATCTTCCTACCTCTGCCTCCCGAGTGCTGGGATTAAAGGTATGCGCCACCATGCCTAGCTTAATTTTTTTTAAATGCAAATTTGGCACTGATGTAGCCCAGCTGGTAGAGTGCTTGTCTAGCATGCAGGAAACTCTGGGTTTGACTCCCAGCACTGTATAAACCCAGCAGCATGGTGCTGCATGAAATCCTAGCACTGGGGAGGTAGAAGCAGAAAGATCAGGAATTCAAGGTCGTTCTCCACTACAGAATGAGTTCAAGGCCAGTCTAGGCTATATGAAACCCCGCCACAAACAAACAAATAAATAAATTTTAAAATGCTCATTTGGCAGGGTATGGTGATGTATGCCTGTAATTCCAGTACTTGAGAGGTTGAAGCAGGAGGATTCATAGGAGTTTGAGGTCACCCGAGGCTACATAGTGAGTACTAGACCATCCAGGGCTACCCAGAAAGACCCTGTTTCAAAAGTAAATAAATAATAAAATAAAACAAAATATGCTCTTGGAACTCTCTGGAAGGTTTCATGAAAACAGGTAATAAATATAGTTGCTTCCAAGAGGGAAAGTGGGTGGCTGGAGGACCAGGAAGAAGCCCTCCTCTTCTCCCTACACTGTTAGGTAACTTTTAAAGATTGTTCTGTTTGCAAGTATGGCCTGTTCAAATGGGAAGACCAGTACCTGGTTACCTGGGAAGGAAGAGCAAAAGATAGTTGTCTTCTATATTCGTGCTAGAGACAGTTTAGAAATTCCATCATGAAGTAGACAAATGTTGGGCTAGAGAGATGGCTTAGCAGCTAAGGCACTTGCCTGCAAACTTTAAGGACCCATGTTTGACTCTCTAGGTCCCATGTAAGCCAGACACATAGTGATGCAAATGCACAAGGTCTCACATGCGCACAAGGGGTCTGGAGTTCAATTACTGTGGCTGGAGGCCCTGGAGCGCCAATTGTTTCTCTCTCTCATTCTCATTCTTTTTTTTTTTTTTAAATATTTTATTTATTTATTTAACAGAGAAAGAGGGAAGGTGGCAGAGAGAGAGAGAGAGAGAGAGAGAGAGAATGGGTATGCCAGGGCCTCCAGCCACTGCAAACAAACTCCAGACACATGCATCCCTTGTGCATCTGGCTAATGTGGGTCCTGGGGAATCGAACCTGGGTCCTTTGGCTTTGCAGGCAAACACCTTAACCACTAAGCCATCCCTCCGGTCCTCATTCTCACTCTCTTGCATTAAAAAAAAAAATAGTTCAGCCTGTTGGGCTTGCCTCAAAATATCAAATAAAAATAAAAATGAAACCTGGCATGGTAGTGCGCGCCTTTAATCCCAGCACTTGGGAGGCAGAGGTAGGAGGATCACCATGAGTTCGAGGCCACCCTGAAACTACATAGTGAATTTGAGGTCAGCCTGAGCTAGAGTGAGACCCTGCCTCGAAAATAAATGATAAATAAATAAAAATGAAGTAGATCAATGTTAAGGAGGTCCCGCTGGATGTCAGGCACTGCACTTGGTTCTGGAGACTCGGTATTGTGCAAGACAGCGCCTTTGCCTCACAGATCGCAGTCGGCAGAGTGATTCAGACATAACCGGGCTATGACCACAGTGTCAGACGCACGATGATGGGAAGTGCAGACACCAGGGAACTGCCAAAGGAGCTCTTCTGTCCAGACCCGGGAAGGAAAAGCCTTTTTGGACCTGATGCTGTCCAAGCTGGGACCTGGAGGGTGCGTAGGAGTTAGTCAGGGTAGAGGAAGAGAGGTCCAGACAAAGGGAATAACAGCATATGGGAAGACCACAGGGGCCATAAAAAAACCTTGGCTGCTGCCCTGGAAATGCAGTCAGCAGTACTGGAGTGACAAGTTAGGAGTGGAGCAGTGAAATTAGAACGGCAAGGTCAGGTCATGTTTTATAAGCTAGCTTAAGGGCAGTTAGTGGTCACCTTCATGGCAGGTGTGGTGCCCTGGAGGGGACAAGGATTAATAATAATCCACAGGTGTGGGAAAATGTCCACATGTGCCAAATATTATAATGTGTTGTGCCTTTTTTATTTTTCGAGGTAGGGTCTCGGTCTAACCCAGGATGACCTGGAATTCACTATGGAGTCTCAGGCTGACCTCGAACTCACAGTGATCCTCCTACCTCTGCCTCCCGAGTGCTGGGATTAAAGGCGTGCGCCACCAGGCCTGGCTTTTTTCATAATGTTTTTACATAAGTTAGCTAATTCAGTCTTCCCAGCAGGCCCTGAGATTCTTTTTCTTTTAATTTTTTTTTTATTATTGACAACTTCTAAAATAGCGGACAATAAGCCATGATACTTTTTCCCCTTGACAACTCCACTCTCCATCACAGCCCCTCCCTCTCTCAATCAGTCTCTCTTTTATTTTGATGTCATCATATTTTCTTCCTGTGATACTGGTCTTGTGTAGGTATTGCCAGGCACTGCGAGGTCATGGCTATCCAGGCCATTTTGTGTCTGGAAGAATGCATTGTAAGGAGTCCTACTCTTCCTTTGGCTCTTACATTCTTCCTGCCACCTTTTCCACAAGACACTTTTATTATTTTCTCTACTTTATGAGGGTTACGGAGGTTAGTTACAGTTGGCAGGATCACATAGAAAATGGTATAGATGTCTAGGTACAACCAGCCCAGGACAGAGCTGGTCCTTTCATCCAGACATATGCTCAGACTGTCATGTGACCTCCCTATCCATTTAGATAAAATAGTGCCTCCCAGTGGGGGAGTTGATGGTTGGTTGTAACAACTGGGAGAATGTTACTGGCATCTAGTGGGTAACTGGCATCCTGTAATACACAGAATAGCTGCACATAGCAAAGAATAAGCTGCTCAAAATCAATGTATTGGGCTGGAGAGATGGCATAATGATTAAGGCGCTTACCTGCAAAGCCAAGGGACCCAGGTTCAATGCCCTAGGACCCATGCAAGCCAGATGTACAAGGTGGTGCATGCGTCCAGAGTTTATTTGCAGTGGCTGGAGGCCCTGGTGCACCCATTCTTTCCCTTGCTCCCTTTCTCTTGCTCTCTGTCTCATTCTCTCTCTATCAAATAAATAAATAAGTATTTTTAAAAACCAATGTGTCAGCCAGGCGTGGTGGTGCATGCCCTTAGTCCCAGCACTCGGAGGCAGAGGTAGGAGGATCCCCGTGAGTTTGAGGCCACTCTGAGACTACATAGTGAATTCCAGGTCAGCCTGAGCTAGAGTGAGACCCTACCTCAAAAAACAAAAACAAACAAACAAAAAAATCAATGTGTCAAGGTTTAGAAAACATGAGATAGCCGTTGAGGACAGGCTCTGGAAGGTAGCAAATGGTGAATGTGACAGTTTTGGGAAGGACATTTTTTTTTTTTTTTCTGTGCTGGGAACCAAACACAGGCCCTGTTCAAGCATCACTGGGCCAGCCCCCATCACATTCAGCCCCTTCTGCCAGGCCATGGCCACCATAGGCCCGGAGTTCATGCACTTCACCAGCCCCAGGAAGAAAAGACGGTCTTTCAGGTCAATGTAGTGCTGCTGCAGGTGTTCTCCAGAGGCCCGAAGGACCTTTGTGACCACTTGACAGGTTCCCTTCTGCTCAGAGTGCTTGATGATTGCACCCACCGGGCCCCACTGAACACAATGCACTCATTTCTATGGTCTGGAAAGCCGGTGGGTGGCTAGAGGCTGTGATGTGCTGAGGAAGCTGAGAGGCTTCTTGTTTCATTTTGTTTTCTGAGGCAGGATCACACTTTAGCCCAGACTGACCTGGAACTTACTAGAGAGCGCATGCCGTCCTCAGACTTACAAGGACTCTCCTACCTCAGTCTCACAAGTACAGGGATTATAGGTGCGAGCCACTGTGCCTGGTAGAAAGAACATGCTTTAAAAAGTCTTGTGGGGTGGAGAGATGGCTTAGTGGTTAAGAAGCTTGCCTGCAAAGCTTAAGGATCCAGGTTCAGTTCTCCAGTACCCATGTAAGCCAGATGCACAAGGTGGCACGTGCCACTTGCAGTGGCTAGAGGCCCTGGAGTGCCCATGCTCTCTCTATCTGTCCCTTTCTCTCCCTTTCAAAAAATAAAATAAAATAAAATATAGAAGGTCTTATACATACCATTGTCATGGCAACAAGAGCTAGGGGTCAGTTACAGCAAAGCCTGGGATGGCCTCAGCATATCTTTTACCAGTGTGTTCCTACTCCTTCCATGCCCTAGCTGTAGGAGCTCAGAGGAGACAATGAATTACCCTAGTATTATCCAGAGCTAACTCTGAAGGGTTTCTTATCACCATCTAACAGGCCCAGGATTATAAATGAATACTAGTCAAGTTGGCTACCCCTTCACATGCATGTTCTGAGCGCCAGGATGCCCTGCTCTGATTCTGCTAAGACATAGTACCCAAACACAATATTTTGGTCATAATTTCAAAGAATATTAACATCTAGCAGCTGGAAGACCAGAGACTCAAGAAGTACATCCAAAACCTTCACTGTCTGAATCTGCTGTTCTCACACATCTCTTAGTGTCATACCGTAAGGTAATACCTTTTCCTAGATCGAGAGAGGACATGAGGTGGTCCCAGTCACCTGTTCATTGATTTGACACACCAGGAATGCTCACTTATATTTCTATTTATCAACTCCAAAATGGGTACAGGCCTTTACTAGGTGCATATAAAATCTCACAGGGGCTGGGGAGATGGCTTAGTGGTTAAGGAACTTGCCTACAAACTCTAAGGATCCAGGTTTGACTCCTCAGAACTCATGTAAGTCAGATACACATGGTGGCACATGTGTCTGGAGTTCTTTGCAGTGGCTGGAGGCCCTGAGGTGCCCATTCTCTTTCTCTCTCATAAATAAATAAAAATAAAATAAAAATATGTTTTATAAAAAAGTTCACAGGATGAGGCAAAGGTTGTCTTCATTTCAAGGAGTCTTTGTTGTGAGGTACTTCAATTCCTGAGTGCTTTCCCCTACACCCCATGCAGGGTCTCACTCTAGCCCAGGCTGGCCTTGAACTCACATGAATCCTCCTACCTCTGCCTCCCTAGTGCTGGGATTTAAAGTGTGCACCATGGCTGGAGAGATTGCTTAGCGGTTAAGGCATTTGCCTGCAAAGCCAAAGGATCCTGATTTGACTCTCCAGGACCCACATAAGCCAGATGCACAAGGGGGCACATGCGCCTGGAGTTCATTTGTAGTGGCTGGAGGCCCTGGTATACCCATTCTCTCTCTCTCCTTTTCCATCTCTCTCAAGTAAATATTTTTTTATATTTTATTTATTTATTTATTTATTTGAGAGAGAGAGAGAGAGATATACAGAAATAGGCAGGGAGAGAGAGAGAGAGAGAGAGAGAGAGAGAGAGAGAGAGAGAATAGGCATGCCAGGGCCTCCAGCCACTGCAAACAAACTCCAGATGTATGCACCCCCTGCATCTGGGGCCCTAGGGAGTTGAACCTGGGTCCTTTGGCTTTGCAGGCAAGCGCCTTAACTGCTAAGCCATCTTTCCAGCCCCCATAAAATATATTTTTTAAAAAAGTGTGCACTGCCATGTCCAGCTCAAATTCTGCATGCTTTGGATCCTGCAAATCTCTTCATTTCTGATCTTTAGCTCAACCTTTAACTGTCTTCCTTTAGGTTCTTGTCTGATTCTCTGATTTGACTCTCCATTTACCAGTTCATTCTAATTGGATGTTTCAGGATCCTGTGTCCCTGTCTTTAGATGTGAGCCATCAAACTCTTGACTCTATCATTGCCATTTGAACTTCTCTTCTCATCTTGCTCCCAGCCTCAGCCATGAGCAGGATAAACTGGCCCTTGAACCTAAGAGGTTTCAGAAAGATCTACATTTTTCCTATATCTGAAAACTCAAGACAGTTAAATTCTTCTAAACATCCTGTTTCCTAAATGTTCACATGGAAATTGTGAGGGTTAATTTTTAAAAATCTTTATTTATTTATTTATTTATTTGAGAGAGAGAGAGAAAATGACACACACACACACACAGAGAGAGAGAGAAAGAGAGAGAGAGAGAGAATGGGTACACCAGGGCCTCCAGCCACTGCAAATGAACTCCAGATGCGTGCGCCACCTTGTGCATCTGGCTTACATGGGTCCTGGGGGATCGAACCTGGGTAGTTAGACTTTACAGGCAAGTGCCTTAACCACTAAGCCATCTCTCCAGCCATGTGAGGGTTAATTTTGACTGTTAACTTAATTGGATGGTGAAGTACTTGAGTTTGGTAAAGTCCATATCTGGATTTCTCTATGGGGGTTTTTACAGACAGGATTAATTTACAGAGGCAAGATCCATCCTGAAGATGAGAGGTGCCATCCCATAGGCTGGGGTAAGAGGGAAAAGGAGAAAGCCGGGAGTGTAGACATTCTCTCTGATTCCTAGATGCCACAAGGTGAGCTGCTCTGTTTTGTCTCGCCCCTTATGCCACAATGGACCAAAACCTCTGAAACTGTGAGTCAAAATAAATCTATCCATCTGTTAAATTTATTAAGAAGTCCTTTTAACTGACCTCTCTTGTTATTTTGTCACAGTGATGAAAAGTCCAGTACAGAAAATTTGGGATCAGAGAAGTGGGGGTTTTGCATTGCCGTAACTATCAGACCATGTTGTTTGTAAGACTTTGAAACTGGTTTTGTGGAATGAATTTGGAAAAGTTCTGAGATGTGGGCTAAAGAAGCCTTATGATGCTGTAATGCTCAATGGGCAATTGTGTGGGAGTTCAGGAGACCAGAAAACTCACTGGAATGTGGACAGTAAAAGCTGCTCATGCACTGGGGAAGATGGCTCACGGATTAAAGGTGCTTACTTGCAAAGCCTGCTGGCTCAGGTTTGATTCACCAGTACCCACGTAAAGCCAGATTCACGAAGTGGTGCATGTGCATTTGGAGTTTGTTTGCAGCTTCAAAAGGCCATGGTGAGCCCATGCTCTCTCTCCCTCTCATATGAATAAATACAAATTTTTTTTGGAGGGGGGGTTTGAGGTAGGGTCTCACTCTGGCCCAGGCTGACCTGGAATTCACTATGTAGTCTCAGGGTGGCCTCAAACTCATGGCGATCCTCCTACCTCGCCTCCCGAGTGCTGGGATTGAAGGCATGTGCCACCACGCCCAGCTTCAAATAAATATTTTTTAAATATTTAAAAAGCTGAAAGCTTTGCCAGGTAAGGTAGGAGGATCGTCGTGAGTTCGAGGCTTGAGACTACTGAGCAAATTCCAGGTCAGCCTGAGCTAGAGTGAGACTCTACCTTGAAAAAACAAAAGGAAAAAAAAAAAAAAGCTGAAAGCTAAGGCTTTTGTAATCTCAGCTCACTGATACTGAGATGGGAAGCAGACAACAGAATTGCCTGGAAATTCATAGTACTAGCCAGCCTGGTAAGGACACCACTAAACAATTCCACTCTAAGTCTAACCCTAGATGCTAAGAACTGATGTTCTGTGGCATGTGTGCCCACGCTCATATACAACGAACAAAAATGCACACACCTTATACATTCATAAAATAATTAAAAGTGTGTATTCTGGCTAGAAAATGTGGACAAAAAGTGTGTGGTTGTTAAAGAAATTAGCACCATTAAAAGGATACCGACTTGGGCTGGAGAAATGGCTTAGCAGTTGAGGCGCTTGCCTGTGAAGCCTAAGAACTCATGTTTGAACCTACAAGTCTCACATAAGCCAGATGCACAGCAATGCAAGTGCGCAATGTTGAACATGTGCACAAGGGCACACACATCTGGAGTTTGCAGCAGTTTAAGGCCCTAGAGTACCCATTCTGTGTGTGTGTGTGTGTGTGTGTGTGTGTGTGTCTCCCTCTTTCTCTCTCTCTATAAAAGAAAAGGAAAGATGCCCAGTAAAGCTGGGAATGGAGTGGTGGTGCATGACTGTAATCCCAGAATTTGGGAGGTAGAAGTAGGAGGATCACTGTGAGTTTGAGGTCAGCCTGAGACTACATGGTGAATTTCAGATCAGCCTGGACTAGAGTGAGACCCTAACTAAAAAAAAAAAAAGCAATGCAATCTGGTCCAGCCATTGTAGAAATCAGTGTGGAGTTTCCTGAGACAGCTAAAAACAGATCTAGCATATGATGCTGTTTCTTTTAGACATCAGAATGTAAGGGCCACGGAGGCTTCTGCTCTGACTTTAAGCAGCACAAAGAGCCAGCCCAAGAGATACCAAGTGGCAACCAGAAATGCCATGGAGGCCAGGCATGGTGGCACACACCTTTAAACTCAGCTCTTGGAAGGTAGAGGTAGAAGGGCTAATGTGAGTTCAAGGCCACTCTGGGTCTACATAGTGAGTTCTAGGTCAGCCCAGGCAAGAGAGAAACCCTTCTGGTTAAGATGGCAGCGTAGGAACCATGCCAAAGCAGTCTAGGGGAGAAAAAGCCAAAAAAGAAAAAAAAAATCCCACAACAAAATACACTCTTCTACTAAAAAGGGTAGGTGTATAATAAATTATCAACCATAGCAGAGAAGTAGGAGAGACCCAGCGTGTCTAGAGACCACAGAAGCAGGCAGAAGCAGGCTCCAGCAGTGGCAGTACCAGGCCCGCATGGCCACAGCCACCAGACTTGGCCTGAGCCGCAGGAAAAGCCAGGTGAGGGGACTTTCCACTCACACCGGCCTCCTTGTAAACTCAAGAATGTGAAGGGAGGACAGCAGGGACCAACAGAGTGGCTCGTGAGGAAGAGGATCACAAGGACAGCAGGAGAACTTCAGCCACCATCCTCCCCTCTCCCATCACCAGCGCAAGCAAGTACCAGAGACCTGGGAAGGGAGCTCACCTACACAGCACCCCGGCACAGGTGATCAGAGCAGCAAACCACTGACCCAGGCAGCCTACCTGAGCTCACAGCGCAGCAAAGAGGGACCCAAGCTGTTACACAGCATAGCTGAGATGAAAGCCATCCCAAAAAGTAACTGGGATTACACCAGATCAGTACCTGCCAAATTAGCCTGGTGTATAGGCTTGCATTGGAAGGGCTAATTGCACCTTCCATGTCAGCGTAAGTCATATGTTAAATCTAATGGATGGGTGGATTTGCCATTCTTAAATAAGCTATATTTTGGGCTTGTCATTTGTTGCTTTCTGATTTATAGTGCCTTTGTTTCTCTTCTGTCATTCATTGGGGAAGGGTCTCACTTGGTCACAAGCTGACTTGGAGCCCTCTACAGATCAGAAATTTTAGCCTCCCAATTGATAGGATTAAGGGTGTGGGGCAACACACATCCTGAGGGACTGTGACTTTGTTAGAGGATCTGGTTGTCCTAATACCCACTTTTGCATAAATACTCTGTGCTGATTTTCATTGACTGTGTACATTGTTTGACCAAATTTTAGAATTTGCCTATATTTTGTTCTACTCAGCCTACTTGAATACTCTCATAACAGGCAAACCCAACACCTGGGTCACTTTTGTGGTTACCCTGAGTGTCTTAAGAGCCACACCTAGCACCTTAAGCTCCTACCCTGAAGATATATAACATCAGATTGATTGATACATTTAATAATACTGCAGATAATTAAAAAGTCAAAGCATTAAATTAATGCAAGATACAAAAATCTCTATATTATAATATAAGAAACACAAAAAATCAAGACACTATAAATCCTTCAAAAAGTATTAATGCATTAGAAATGACCCCCAGTGAGACTGATTTAGAGGATATGCCTGAAAAAGATTTCAAAAGGATGATTATAAATATGTTCAAAGAAATCAAAGAGGAAATCAAAGGAATAAAAGAAGACACAGGAAACAAATTTAATGAAATAAGGAGGTCAATGCAAGACATAAATAAGGAAATAGAAATAACAAAGACAAACCAGTCAGAAATACTAGCAATGAAGAACACAGTTAATGAAATAAAAAACTCTGTAGAAAATCTTACCAGTAGAATGGATGAAGGAGAGGACAAAATATCTAAACTAGAAGACCAGGTAGCAGATCTAATACAGTTGAACAAAGAGAAAGACAAACTAATAGGAAAGTATGAATGGGAATTTCAAGATATTCAGGACACTATGAAAAGATCAAATATAAGAATTCAGGGTATAGCAGAAGGAGAAGAATTTCACTCAAAAGGCATAGCAGGCGTTTTCAACAAAATCATAGAAGAAAACTTCCCCCAAGTTGGGAAAGAGATGCCAATGCAGATACAGGAAGCCTTTAGAACACCAACCAGACAAAACCTGGAAAGAACTGCTCCTTGCCATATTATAATTAAACTACCAAACATACAAACCAAAGAAAATATATTGAAAGCAGTTAGAGAGAAAAATCAAGTCACATACAAAGGCAAGCCTATCAGAATCACAACAGATTACTCAACACAAACTTTAAAAGCCAGAAGGGCTTGGAATGATATATTCCAAGTTCTGAAAGAGAATAACTGTCAACCAAGATTACTTTATCCTGCAAAGCTATCCATTCAAATAGATAGAGAAATAAGGGCATTCCACATCAAAAGCAGGCTAAAGGAATATTTGAAGACAAAACCAGCTCTACAGAAAATATTTGAAAGGATCCTCCATGCTAAAGAGAAAGCAAAACACACATATAAGGAACCTGGAAAAAATAAACCATACTCAAATACTAGTTAATACAAGAGAGCAAAGATAAACCTGGAAGAACTACAAAACAAGAAAAATGGCAAAAATAAATACACACCTTTCAATAGTAAGTCCTAATATCAATGACCTCAATGCCCCAAGCAAAAGACATAGGTTTGCAGACTGGGTTAAAAAGCAGGATCCTTCAATTTGTTGCCACCAAGAAACTCACCTTTCTACAAAGAATGGACGCTATCTTAGGGTGAAAGTTTAGAAAATGGTGTTTCAAGCAAATGGGCCTAGAAAACAAGCAGGGGTCACCATCCTAATATCTGACAGGGTAGACTTCAGACCAACATTAGTTAGGAAAGATAAGGAAAGTCACTTTATATTGATTAAAGGAACACTCCAACAAGAGGACATTACAATCCTAAACCTATATGCACCTAACATGGGGACTCCCAATTTCATCAAACAAATGCTGTTAGAACTAATGTTGATGACCAGATGACATGAGTACAGCAGCAGTTGAACAAGCATGGAAAGGCTGAGGGTCTGGGGCATTGAGTGGAGCTGGAAGACCTGGTTGGGGTATCACACAAGACACTCAGCCTTCAAGCACCAGGTCAAAAAGATGGACAATGAAAAAAAAAAAAAAAGTGCAATGAAGAGCATCGTTGTGGCAAGTGTGTGTCATCGTTGTTTTCTTCTTTGCATTCCTGTGGTTTTAAACTTTTTAAAAAGGATAACCTTTTTCTCTCTTGCTGTTGTTTGCTTAGTGCAATAAGTTGGGAAGGCAGGCCCAGCTTGATGCTCATCCTGAGGGCAAGACCCCAGGGGCTCCTGGGAAGATAACTTCCTGTTGTTTTGGCCCAGAATGGAGGCAGGGTGAGGTGGAGTGCAAGCCTAAGGCCAGTGTCCCCTGGGTAAGGAAGAGGATACTGGAATTCTGGAGGATTTCCAGGAAGACTTCCTGTTCTGACAGAAACCACACAAACACAGGAAAATGCTCTGGGGCCTAAAAAGAGGTGGATACTGGTCCAGAGTACACTTTTGTGATGGAAGCTTATGTACAAAGCAGCCAGAGAGCAGGAATCTTCCCTCTCTCCATGTGCCTCTATTCCCCAAGCCAAGGACATTTTTCCAAGTCTGCATATTGGTGTACACCTGTATCCCCTAATTCCTGGGGAGACTAAGGTGGGAAAATCACTTAAATCCAAGGAGTATGAGATTAGCCTTTGTAACATAGAGATGCCAGGTCTTGAAAAGCAAAAACCAAACCTGGTGTGATGACACATCCCTGTGATATCAGCATTCAGGAAGCAGAGGCAGGAGGATTGCACATGAGTTTGAAGCCAGCCTGATCTACATAGTAAGTTTCAGGTCAGTGGGGGCTACATAGTAAGAACCTGTCTCAAAAACCAGAACAGGGGCTGGAGAGATGGCTTAGCGGTTAAGGTACTTGACTGTGAAGCCTAAAGACCCAGGTTTGATTCTCCGGGTCCCACATAAGCCAGATGCACAAGGTGGTGCATGTGTCTGGAGTTCGTTGGCAGTGGCTGGAGGCCCTGGCACACCCATTCTCTTTCTCTCTGTCTGTCTCAAGTAAAAATAAATTAAAAAAATTTTTTTTAAAAACCAACAAAACAAAAACGAAAGCAACAAGAGTATTTTCCACTGTGATGACATCTAATTTTTGAGCCCCTCTTCCCCTTTTTTACTCTACACTTGCTATATTATCTCACAGTGGCCTGGACTATGGGATGTGGGAGTAGAGAGCAGTTCAGTAGAAAGATCACTTGACTAGGGCCTCGCATTTATTTAGGGCTGCAGATACAACCTAAGGTCGGACCATTCTACTGGTCCCTGGCCTCTCTGGGAGCCTGTCTTTCGCGGCGCCTGTCAACTCCGGCTTCATCTACATCACTCTGGCGCCCTCTGCTGGGCTAGTGGTGAAAGGCGACTTGCCCAGAACTGGGATAGGAGTGAGGCTGAGTGGGAAGCCCTGGGTACAATGTGAAGAGGACCTTGGGGTGGAAAGGGATTCAAGAAAGAAGGGATCAGTTTGCCTCGAGGCTGTTTATGCCATGATGGAGGTTTAAGAAGAATTCTGACAGTGGTTTTAGGAGCAAGACCACTGAGAGATGACATGTTTTACTGCTATGTGGGACTTAAGACTCTTTCCCCCCCCTTTCTGCTTTCTGACTCTGTATGGTTACCATAAGGAGCCTGGGCTCTCCCAGCAAGCCGAACATCCTCCTCCATGCAGCTGGTTAGGCCATGAACTCTCGAATGGAGAAAGAGGGAGCAGGGATTCTTGCTGAGCCCATGTGGCTAAAGCAGAATTCTGTGATCCAGCTTTTAGTAAAGGACCTTGTTCTAAGGGCACTGAGGAGACTTCATCAGCCATTTAATAAAAATGCATGAATTCCCTGGGGGTTGGGAGGTTTTCTCAGTGGTTAGAGGCACATGCTTGCAAAACCCACCAGCCTTAGTTCAATCCCCCAGCATTTGAGTAAAGCTGGATGCAAAGTGGCTCCTAAGACAATGGGAGGTGGAGCCAGGGGAATCCAAAGCTCAGGGGCCAGTGTTCCTTTGCAGCCGCAAGAAACTCTGTCTCAAAGCAGGCAAAGAACAGCCTGGCTTGGTGGCTCACGCTTTACTCCCAGCACTGGAGAGGCAGAGGTAGGAGGATTGCTGTGAGTTCAAGGTCACCCACATAGTGAATTCCGGATCAGTCTGGTCTAGAGCGAAAAGGGCTGGAGAGATGGCTTAGCAGTTAAGGAGCTTGTCTGCAAAGCCTAAGGACTCATGTTTGACTCTCTAGGTCCCACGTAAGCCAGATGCACAGTGACATAAGCGTGCAAGGTCACGAGGAGGAGCACGCACCTGGAGCTTGATTGCAGTGGCTGGAGGCCCTGGCGTGCCAATTCTCTCTCAGAGAGAGATAGATAGAGAGAGAGAGAGAGAGAAAGAGAGAGAGAGAGAGAGAGAGAGACCAGTCTATTGGGCTTGCCTTAATAAAAAAGGAAGATGGATGAGCTGGAGAGATGGCTTAGCAGTTAAGCACTTGCCTGTGAAGCCTAAGGACCCCGGTTCAAGGCTCGATTCTCCAGGACCCACATTAGCCCCACATTAGGACCCACATTAGGGGGCGCACGCGTCTGGAATTCCTTTGCAGTGGCTGGAGGCCCTGGTGCACCCATTCTCTCTCTGTCTATCTATCTGCCTCTTCCTCTCTCTGTCTGTCGCTGTCAAATAAATAAATAAAAATAAACAAAAAATATTTAAAAAAAGGAAGATGGAGAAAGATCACAGACACCTTGAGTTTGTCCTCTGACTTCCACATATGCACTATGCCACACATGTACCCCACATGCATACATACATGGGCATACATGCACAAATAAATAAAAATTTTAAAACATATCTTAACTGTCCATGTAGTGTCTATCTCTGTGGGGATCACAGCAGGATTCAGACCTCCAAACTCTTTCCTCAGTATACTGGTGACCAAGTGGGTCCTAGTAAGCATTCAAGATAAAAATAACACATAGGAAGGAGCCCATGGCTTAGTGCAGCTGCTGTGGTTAGTGCCTTGACCAGAGCCACGTCAAGTTATTGGGAAAACAGAGCATTTAAAGTCAGGCGAAGTCTCACTTCAAGAAGACGGAGGTTTTAGTCATCACGAGTAGAGCAGTTTCTGTCACCACAGCCTGCTTTGTCCCCCCTTAACCCCGAATCTCATTCAATATTGAAGATGGAATCTCTAAACTGTAGGGGGAAAAAATAGCTTAGTTTTTTTTTTTTTTTTCCCCCTCCTCAGTCCTGGGCCTCTTTAGTGCTGGGCCTTGGGCCTAGCTTAGTTTCATATAATCAAAGGTGTGTGAAGTCTGGGCCCTGGGGATGTGGGTAGAACCCTCTCCTAATTATCTTCTTTTTCTTATTTATGTATTTACTTATTTATGAGAGGAGGAGAAAGGGAGAGAGAGAGAAGAGAGAGTATGGGTGCACCAGGGCCTCTTGCCACTGCAAACTCCGGATGCAAGTGCCACTTTATGCGTCTGGCTTTATGTGGGTACTGGGGCATTGAACCCCGGGTCAGCAGCCTTTGCAAGCAAATGTCTTTAACTGCTAAGCCATCTCTCTAGCTTCTTTTTCTTTATTGTACATTACTCTGAGTCCATTGGCCGCGGTGGCAGAGCTAACCCATATGGTCCATGAGGCAGATTCAGAAGGTCCTGAAGTCTTGCATTTCTCCACTCATGTACCCAAATTAGCCCTACAGAGTTATTTCACAGGCCCTTGTCATAGCTGTGGATTCTACCACAGGAGGGTGGCCAGTTTTATCAATGCAATAAAGAAGAAAAGCAGATTAGTAATAATTGAATAGAAATTCTCCAAAGCAGTTTATGTACAGGAATTAGGTTTGCTCTGACTGAGGCACATACTAGATTGATTTGGAAAGTAAATTAGAAAAAAAAAATTTATAGCCAGACATAGTGGCACATGCCTTTAATCCCAGCACTTGGGAGGCAGAATAGGAGGATTGCCATGAGTTCAAGGCCACACTGAGACTACATAGTGAATTCCAGGTCAACCTGGGCTAGAGTGAGACCCTACCTCAGAAAAACAAAACAACAAAATATTTTTATTTTTTTAGGCCAGCTATGGTGGCACATGCCTTTAATCTCAGCACTTGGGAGGCAGAGGTAGGAGGATCACTGTGAGTTCAAGGCCACCAGAGACTACATAGTGAGTTCCAGGTCAGCCTGGACTAGAGTGAAACCCTACCTCGAAAAACCAAAAGAAAAAAAAATTATTTTTAAACTTTTTATTGACAATTTCCATAAACACAGACCGTGATCATAATCCCCTACAAACACCTCTCTTTCCTCCCTCCTAAATCCCCCCTCCACTGAATCCTTTCTTTCCAACTAGTCTTGCTAGTATTTTGATATCATCCTTTCCCCTCCTATGATGCAGGTTTGTGTAGGTAGCTTCAGCCACCATGAGGTCATGAATATCAAAGCCACTTTGTGTTTGGTTAATAGCATCATAAGCACTTCTTCCCTTTCTTTGGCTCTTACATTCTTTTTTTTAATTTAAAAAAAATTATTTTTAGGGGCTGGGGAAATGGCTTAGCAATTAAGGCATTTGTCTGCAAAGCCTAAGGGCCCTGGTTCGATTCCCCAGGATCCACATAAGCCAGGTGCACAAGGTGGCACATGCTTCTGGAGTTCGTTTGCAGTGGCTGGAGGCCCTGGCGTGCTCATTTCTATCTACCTCTTTCTCTTTCTCTCTCAAAAAAACATATATATATATATATATATATATATATATATATATATATATATATATGGGTGGAGAGATGGCTATATATATACAGCGGTTAAGTGCTTGCCTGTGAAGCCTAAGGATCCTGGTTCAAGGCTCAGTTCTCCAGTACCCACGTAAGCCAGATGCACAAGGTAGTGCATGCACCTGGAGTTCGTTCGCAGTGGTTAGAATCCCTGGCACACCCATTCTTTCGCTCTCAAATAAATAAATCAATGAATATTTTAAATTACTTTATTTAATTTATTTATTTGAGAGCGACAGATAGAGAAAGAGGCAGAGAGTGAGAGAATAGGCACACCAGGGCCTCCAACCACTGCAAACGAACTCCAGACACATGCGACACCTTGTGCATCTGGCTTACATGGATCCTGGAGAGTCGAACCAGGATCCTTTGGCTTTGCAGGCAAACGCCTTAACTGCCAACTCTCCAGCCCCGGCTCTTACATTCGTTCTGCCCCTCCTTCCGAAATGGTCCCTGATCCTTGGGCGGGGGGGGGGGGGGTGCGGGGGGGAAGTGTGTGATCAAGATGCCTCAGTGCTGTCTCCACTGTCACTTCTTTTCAGCACTTTGACCAGAAAAATGAATTTTAGTCTTGTAACCAGAGGAGTAGTAGGAAACTGAAGGCCATATATTTCAATCTGTTTTCTTTTTCTAGTACTAGTAATCAAACTCAAGTCCTCACACATGCTAGCAAGCGTTCTCTCATGGAGCTATATACTCTTAGCTCCTAAATATTTTATTTTGTATGTGCATGCTGTATGCACATGCTCCATGCCCTGGGCCCTGAGCCTATGTATGCAGAGGTCAGAGGAGAATGTTAAGTGTCCTCTTTTTCACTGTGTTTCTTTGAGATAGAGTCTCTCATTGAGCCTGGAGCTGCTCTTCTATTTGGTCAGACTGGCTGACCAGTGAGCCCCTGTGATTCTCAGGTCTCTGCTCCCCACAGGACTTGGGTTGCAGGGATGTGTGGCCATGCCCAGCTGTTTATATGGGTGCCAGGGAATCAAATTCAGGTCAAATGAGGCCCTCAGGCTTGCATGGCAAGTGCTCTTGCCCATGGAACCATCTTCTCAGTCCCTGAATTATTTTTATTGCAAAATAAAACAGAAAACCACTTAAGCCAAATGTATAGCTTAGCTCATTATTATAAGGTAAAACACCCAAATTAAGAAATGAACCTGCCACTGTGTCCAGAATACCCTCTATGTATGTTGTCCCAATTACAGTGCCCACACTCCTCCCACAAACCACCATGGTCTCAAATTCACTGCGATCCTCCAACCTCTGCCTCCCAAGTGCTGGGATTAAAGGCGTGTGCCACCACACCTGGCTTTAAGCGAAGTACTATTTTTTTGAGGGGGGGGGCATTTTTTTTTTCTAGGTAGGGTCTCACTCTAGCCCAGGCTGACCTGGAATTCACTATGTAGTCTCAGGGTGGCCTCAAACTCACAGTGATCCTCCTTCCTCTGACTCCTAAGTGCTGGGATTAAAGGCATGTACCACCACATCTGGTACTAGACTTTAATTTTTCTTATTTTAATGAGAGAGAGAGAGAGAGACAGACAGACAGAGAGAGAGAGAGAAGGAGAGGGAGAGAGGGAGAGAGGGAGAGAAAGACAGAATTGGTGTACCAGGGGCTCCAGTCATTGCAACTGAATTCCAGATGTGTGTGTCACCTTTTGAACATGTGTGATCTTGTGTGCTTGTGTCACTTTGTGTGTCTGGCTTATGTGGGACCTGGAGAGTTAAACATGGGCCCTTAGGCTTCACAGGCAAGCACCTTAACCGCTAAGCCATCTCTCCAGCCCTTAGACTTCAATTTTTCTTTCTTTTTTTTTTGATGTAGGGTCTCACACTGGCCCAGGCTGACCTGGAATTCACTATGTGGTCTCAGGGTGGCCTCGAACTCATGGAGATCCTCCTACCTCTGCCTCCTGAGTGCTGGGATTAAAGGCATGCACCTACCTCCACACCCAGCTCTAGTCTTCAATTAATTTAATTTATTTATTTGAGAGAGAAAAAGAGGCAGAGAGAGAGGGGGAGAGAATGGGAGTGCCAGGGTCTCCAGCCACTGCAAATGAACTCCAGATGAATGCGTCCCCTTGTGCATATGGCTTACGCGGGTCCTGAAGAATCCACCAGGATCCTTTGGCTTTGCAGGCAAACGCCTTAACTGCTAAGCCATCTCTCCAGCCCCTAGACTTCAATTTTAAAGCAATTTTAAGTCCATGCTAAATTTGAGTGTGAATTACAAGAATCTCAAACAAAGCCTAGTTGTGCAGGCCTGTAATTCTGGCTATTCAAGGTGCTGAAAGTAGGAAGATTGCAAGTTTAAGAACAGCCTGGACAACTTAGTGAGACCCTGTCTCAAAATAAAAAAAGGGCTAGAGATGTAGGTCAGTATGCATAAGGCCCTAGGTTCAAACCCCAGCCTCAAAATAAATAAATCAATAAATAAATCTAGGGCTGGGAGATGGATTAACGATTAAGGTGTTTGCCTGCAAAGCCTAAGGACCTAGGTTTGATTTCCCAGTACTCACATAAACCAGATGCACAAGGTGGTGCATGCATCTGTAGTTTGTTTGCAGTTGGTAGAGACCCTGGTGAGCCCATTATCTGTGCTTCTCGCTCTCTCTCTCAAATAAATAACTAAAAATTTTTAAAAAATCTATACGACTCCATATTTATAATCAATATCTTTACTATTGATAACCCTAGCCAAAGTGGTTCATTTGTTAAAATTGATGAATCTACTTTACACATTATCACCCAAGTCCATAGTTTTTTTGTTTTGTTTGTTTGTTTGTTTTGGTTTTTCGAGGTAGGGTCTCACTCTGGTCCAGGCTGACCTGGAATTAACTCTGTAGTCTCAGGGTGGCCTCGAACTCATGGCGATCCTCCTACCTCTGCCTCCCGAGTGCTGGGATTAAAGGCGTGCGCCACCACGCCCGGCTTCCAAGTCCATAGTTTATATTGAAACTCCCTATTGGTATTATTTGTAGATTTAAAAAAAATTTTAAACATTTTTTATTTTGTTTGAGAGACAGAGAAAGGCAAACAGAGAGAGAATGGCATGCCAGGGCCTTCCGTCATTGCAAATGAACTCCAGATGCATGTGCTACCTTGTGCATCTGTCTTATGTGGGTCCTGGGGAATCAAACCTGAGTCCTTTGGCTTTGCAGGCAAATGCCTTAACCGCTAAGCCATCTCTCCAGCAAATATTCATAGTTTTTTTAAAATTATTTATTTGAGAGAGAAAGAGAGGCAGATAGAGAAAGAATGAGCACACCAGGGCCTCTAGCCAATGCAAATGAACTCTAGACGTATGTACCACCTTGTGCATCTGTCTTTACATGGGTCCTGGGACATTGAACCTGGGTCCTTTAGCTTTGCTGGTAAGTGCCTTAACCGCTAATTTGTCTCTCCAGCCCACATTTATAATTTTGATAGAGATTACCCTCTGAAAGCATTTAATCACTCAACAAGTGTTTATTGGAAATCTATTTTGTGTCAGACATTTATGAGACCTTGGGAATCCATCCATGAAGAAGTAGACACAGTTCCCAGGGGAGGACACCGTCACGAAAACAAATACTCATCCACATCGACGTGTTACTGTGGTTGTGGTCACTGCTCTGAAGAGCAGCGTTGTCATGGAATGTAGACAGGGGACTTACACAGGCACTCAGGGCCAGCCTCCAGTAAGCTGAGAGCAAAGAACAAATAGGAATAGCTGAGGAAGCCAGAAGATGTGTGAGGGTGAATGAGCCTCCAGACTACGGCCTGGGGTAGAGCAGAGTGTGCTAAGTTGGGGCACACCAGAGCCTGTGTGCAGAATTGAAGCCAGGTTGAAGGGAAAGGCCAGGCCAGGCCCTGCTTGACCTCCTTGCTACTGAATTACAGTCTCTCCAATAGGGCACAAAGGGACCCATTTCCTGCACCTTTGAGAGCAGACACATTTAGAGGTATTTCCTTCCCCATCCGATTACTGTGTGAACATTCCTTGATTCTCATTTAACCGCCTTTTTGAGAAATGCAGAACAGCTCATGCTGAGCTCCTCAGATTCAAAATGCACATAAAAGTTACTTCATGATGTTAGCCAAATTCCCCAAATCCCTGTGCATCCAGCATATTTCTTCTATTTTAGGACTTAAAATATGAGAGAAATTTCCTGTTTCTGCAAAACCAGTTTGTTCACGTAAAGCAAATTAAGCTTGTTCCATTCACTTTATGGACCCGGATGCTCCTGCTGGGGGTCCTGGATCCTGCCATACTCTAGCCAGTGAAATGTGAGCTGGGTAGCTGGCCCATTGGCTTCAGGCCTTCCTAGTCTGTCCTCACCGGTGCAGGCACTGTCAAATGGGCGTTTGCAGTCTGGATGCTATGGGATCCCTCCTGGGGTGAATGTGCCAACTTATGACCCACACTGCCTTTTAAGTTTATTTATTTATTTTTACTGTTTTATTTATTTACTTGAGAGGGAAATAGGCAGGTAAGGAAAGAAAGACAGAGAGACACACAGAGAGAGAATGGGTGTACCAGGGCATCCAGCCACTGCAAACAAACTCCAGATGAATGCGCCCCCTTGTGCATCTGGCTTACGTGAGTCCTGGGGAATTGAACCTGGGTCCTTTGGCTTTGTAGGTAAGTGCCTTAACCACTAAGCCATCTCTCCAGCCTCAAGTTTATTTTTTTTTAATTGGTGTTCCATAGGCATTTAATGAAAGAATATGCTATATTCATACAGGTTTAGGAAACATCTAAGCTATAGTTCATTATTCAATGGAATACTACGCAACTATTAAAAAGAAGTGGATAAATAGATTTTTTACTGATGTAGAAATGCCTGTGAGTTAAATTTAAAAAGCATACAGAGAGCATCATTCATCACTCTCTGCCTCCTCACCATGGACTGACTTTGACCAGCTGTCACCAGCTCCTGCTGCTATGCCTTCCCGGCCATGGTGGACTGAAACCCGAAACTGCTGCTTTGGCACTGAATCCCTGCCACCATCTTAACCAGAAGTTAGCTCAGTGGTTTCTTGGGAGTCTCCATGCTCTATATAAGGAAGCCCTCGCCCCCAATCTGAGGTGTCTTAGCTGATTTTCAGTACTAATAACTGCACAACGAGAAAAAATTCTGGATCTACTGCTACAAGCAGACACTCAAAGTGGGAGGCATGAGGATGATTCACGGTTCACAGGAGAAATGCACACCTCTCTGCAATGAAGTCTGACTTGACTCACCTTGTGAATCTTCCTTCTGAGCACTCACGAGATCTGTGACTAGGACCTCAAGTGACAGATAGTTGCTTCCAGATGTCTGAAGCTTTTCCTCCACTATTTTCTTAATGTCCTTCAAACTGAATCCCATTCGTATTGCCTCAAGTACCATAGGATTCTGGAAGATGGTATCATCTGAAATGAAAATTGGGTAGAAAAAGAACATAGAAACAAATATTTTCATGAACACAACTCAACAGCAAAATTCTTTAGGGATTTAAAAACTATGATAAGGTGCTGGAGGGATGGCTTAGCGGTTAAGGTGTTTGCCTGCAAAGGCAAAGGACCCAGGTTTGATTCCCCAGGATCCACATTAGCCAGATGCACAAGAGGCACATGCATCTGGAGTTCATTTGCAGTGGCTGGAGGCCCTGGCGTGCCCATTCTGTCTCTCTCCCTCTCTGTCAAATAAATAAAAATAAATAATATTTTTTAAAAAAAACTATGATAAGAGGGCAAAAGAGAAGGCTTTGCGGTTAAGGTGCTTGCCTGCAAAGCCAAAGGATCTAGGTTTGATTCCCCAGGACCCACATAAAACAGATGCACAAGGTAGCACATGCTTCTGGAGTTCGTTTGCAGCAACTGGAGGCCCTGGCGGACCCATTCTCTGTCTACATGCATCTTTCTCTTTCTCTCTCTCTCAAATAAATAAAATATTTTTATAAACAACAACAACAAAAAAAGCCAGGCGTGGTGGCACACGCCTTTAATCCCAGCACTTGGGAGGCAGAGGTAGGAGGATTACCATGAGTTCGAGGCCACCCTGAGACTACATAGTGAATTCCAGGAAGGATGTGGTGGAACACGCCTTTAATCCCAGCACTGGGGAGGCAGAAGCAGGGCGGATCCTTATGAGCTCAAGGCCAACCTGGGACTACAGAGTTATAGAGTAAGTTCTATGTCTGCCTAGGCTAGAGCGAGATGCTACCTCAAAACAGCAACAATAACAATAACAAAAAGAGTCAAGAAAACTGATTGAGAGAGACTTGCTCAAGAATATGCTAGGGAGTGGGACATGTGCCCATGTAGTTGGAAGGTCTTGATGCTTTGGGCCACAGTGTTCCTGGGACAGGCCCACCCTTGAAAGCCCCCTGGTGTTCTGGTTTGAACCACTTCAAGCTGTTAGGAAAGACAGAGCTGACCCTACAGCAGGCTCTGACCACACTAGCCACACACTTGGCACTCCCTTGGACCAGAAGCCACAAAAGAGCTTTCTCCAAAAGAGCTTTTCCCTGAAAAAGCACATACATGATCATGAAGATGGTGGGCACTCGCAGAAATGATGGAGGAGCAGATCTCTTGGCATCCACCTGACTTTTGCAGCCACGTTCCTTTCTTGCTGCCAGCATTGCATCTCTTTGGTCTCATAGTCCCACCCAAGAGAGAGAGCCATGGAGGTAGCAGTAGCCCCAGTCCAGTATTTTTTTTTTTTTTTTTCGAGGCAGGGTCTTGCTCTAGCCCAGACTGGCCTGGAATTCACTATGTAGTCTCAGGGTGGCCTCAAAATCAGGGTGATCCTCCTACCTCAGCCTCCCGAGTGCTGAGATTAAAGGCGTGAGCCACCACACCCAGCCCAGTCCAGCATTTTATGATACAACTTTCGTATCATATTTTTAAATGTATTTTATGAACAGCTTTGGACTTAGCCCTGATTCTCACAGTCACTCTAATGGCTAGAATGAATGGGCTGACAATCTATGTGTTGACAAGAAGGTAAAGGAAGTAGAACTGTTTTTTAAAGATTGTATTTATTAAAGAGAGAGGGGAAGGTGGGAGAAAATAGGTACTCCACTGTATCTTGCCACTGCAAACAAATTCTAGATGCATGCACCACTTTGTGTGTCTGGCTTTACATGGGTACTAGGAAATTGAATCCAGACCTGCAGGATTTGCAAGCAAGCACCTTGTCCATTGAACCATCTCTCCAGCTGGGGAACTATAACTCTTTTGTACAGTGTTGCTGGGTGTATAAAATGTCCTTATCACTTTGGAAATACAGTTAGGCAATGCAGTGTTTAATAAGGTCAAATACTCCTAATTAAGAAGAATGTTGATGACAATGGTATTCAAAATAGTTTAAAACATGGAGGAATTCCAAATTCATAAACAGGAGGATAGATAAATAAATTCAGAGATATAGTCATAGAATAAATACTACTCAGCAATAAAAAAGGAACAAAGTGCTGATACTTAAAATAACGTGGGGCTGAAGAGATGGCTTAGCAGTTAAGGTGCTTGCCTACAAAGCCTAAGGACCCAGGCTCAACTCCAGGACACACGTAAGCCAGATTCATAAGGTGGTATATGCAACAAGTACATTTGCAGTGGCTAGAGGCCATGACATGCCCATTCTCTCTTTTTCTATCTGCCTCTTTCTCTCAAACAAACAAACAAATAAATAAAATAATGTGGACAAAGCCAGGTGTGGTGGCACACCTCTTTAGGTCCAGCATTCTGGAGGCCAATCCGTAGGAGAATCTTGCTCTGAGTTTGAGGCCAGCTTGAGACTACATAATGAATTCCAGGTCAGCCTGGGTTAGAGCGAGACCTTCAAAAGAACCAAAAAACAAACAAAAATAATACTGTGGAAAAGCTCATATTTTGTTGAGCAAAACAATCCAGATACAAGAGTATGATTTCATGTGTAATGAAATTAAAAAATACATAAAACTAATCTGAGGACAGAAGTCAAAATATTGGTTATATTTTTTAATTTTTTGTTTATTTTTATTTATTTATTTGAGAGCAACAGACAGAAAGAGAAAGAGGCAGAGAGAGAAAGAGAGAGAGAAAGAATGGGCACGCTTGGGCCTCCAGACACTGTAAACGAACTCCAGATGCATGCTCCACCTTGTACATCTGGCTTATGTGGGTCCTGGGGAATTGAACTGAGGCCCTTTGGCTTTGCAGGCAAGCATCTTAACTGCTAAGCCATCTCTCCATCCCCCAAAATTGCTTATTTTGGGGTTCAGAGAATAGATATTAGCTGAAAAGGGGCATGATGGAACTTTGGGAAGTGATGGAAGTGTCCAGCCTAGACCTGGATAGTGGTTCCATGGATAGTGGTTACATGGTTACAGGGATAGTGGTTACATAGTTACATGAATAGCGGTTACAGGGATAGTGGTTACATAGTTACATGAATAGCGGTTACATGGATAGTGGTTACATAGTTACATGAATAGTGGTTACATGGATAGTGGTTACATGGATAGTGGTTACATGGTTACATGAATAGTGGTTACATGGATAGTGGTTACATGGATAGTGGTTACATGGTTACAGGGATAGTGGTTACATGGTTACAGGGATAGTGGTTACATGGTTACAGGGATAGTGGTTACATGGATAGTGGTTACATGGATAGTGGTTACATGGTTCCTTGGATAGTGGTTACATGGTTACATGGATAGTGGTTACATGGATAGTGGTTACATGGTTACATGGATAGTGATTACATGGATAGTGATTACATGGATAGTGGTTACATGGATAGTGGTTACATGGTTACATGAATAGTGGTTACATGGATAGTGGTTACATGGATAGTGGTTACATGGTTACAGGGATAGTGGTTACATGGTTACAGGGATAGTGGTTACATGGTTACAGGGATAGTGGTTACATGGATAGTGGTTACATGGTTCCTTGGATAGTGGTTACATGGTTACATGGATAGTGGTTACATGGATAGTGATTACATGGTTACATGGATAGTGATTACATGGATAGTGATTACATGGATAGTGGTTACATGGATAGTGGTTCCATGGTTACTTGGTTAGTGGTCACATGGTTACTTGGTTAGTGGTTACATGGCTATGTGAGTCATAGATCAGTATTGAGAGGGGGAAGAGGGCAGAGGGAATTGAGGAATAGGGGAAAGGAAGGAAGGAAGAAATGAAAGAAGGAAGAAAGAGAGGGAGGCTAAGCTGGGCGTGGTGGCATGTGACTTTAAACCCAGCACTCAGGGGGCACAGGTAGGAGGATCTCTGTGAGTTCATAGTGAGACTACATAGTGAATTCCAGGTCAGCCTGAGCTACAGTGAGGCCCTATCTCCAAAAACAAAAACAAACAAAAGAGAGAGAGAGAGAGAGAGAGAGAGGGGGGGGGGATGGAAGGTAGAGAGGGAGGCTTTGGTACCCAGCTCTGTCACTGTGACCACTGCACTTTACTTGCCACATCTGAATCCCTTTCCTATTCTAGAAAATGAAGTTATAATAGCATATTTCTCATAGGGTGATTTTGAGGCTTAAATGGGATAATGCATGAAAATCTATTAGCACATTTTTTGGTAAAAAATAGCAAAAGCTTAGTAATAATAATCCTTCCTGTTGGTTCTTATCCACCATCTTCCCCATCAAGAACTGGCTCCTGCCAGGCTGAGGTAGGAGAAGCGCCATAAGTTTTGAGTCCAGCCTGGCCTTTTGAGTGACTTCCAGGTCATTCTGGGCTAGATTGAGACCCTACCTCAAAAAGAAAAAAGGGGGTGGCTGGAGAGATGGCCTAGCGGTTAAAGTGCTTGCCTGCAAAGCCTAAGGACCCAGGTTCAATTCCTCAGTACTCACATAAAGTTGGATGCACAGGGTGGCACATGTATCTGGAGCTCATTTGCAGTGCCTGGAGGCCCTGGCATGCCCATTCTTTTGATCTGACTCTCTCTCTCAATCTCTCTCAAATAAGTAAATAAATAAAATATTTTTTTAAAAAACTTAAAAAAGAAAAAAAAAGCAAGAAGAACTAGTTTCTAGGTACTGGAAATATGTAGCTCAGTTGATAGAGTGCTTGTCTAGTATGCACAAAGCTTTGGGTTCAGTCCCCAGAACTGTATAAACTCAGTGTGGTAGTACACTCTTATAATCTAAGCACTTGGGAGGATCAGAAATTCAAGGTTATGCTCAGCTACATAGCAAGTTTGAGGCCAGGCTAGGCTACATGAGACCTTGTCTGAGAAATGAAACAAACACAAACAAACAAAGACATGAAAAAGGGCTGGAGAGATGGCTTAGTGGTTAAGGCGCTTGCCTGCAAAGCCAAAGGATCCCAGTTCGATTCTCCAAGACCCATGTAAGCCAGATGCACAAGGGGGCGCATGCATCTGGAGTTCATTTGCAGTGGCTGGAGGCCCTGGTGCACCTATTCTCTCTCTATCATTCTCTACCTCTTTCTCTCTCAAATAAGTTATATATATAATTTTGTTCATTTTTATTTATTTATTTGAGAGTGACAGAGAGAGAAAGAGGCAGATAGAGAGAGAGAGAATGGGCATGCCAGGGCCTCCAGCCACTGCAAATGAACTCCAGATGCGTGAGCCCACTTCTGCATCTGGCTAATGTGGGTCCTGGGGAATCGAGCCTCGAACCAAGGTCCTTAGGATTCACAGGCAAACGCTTAACCGCTAAGCCAAAAAATATTTTAAAACAATTTAAGTTTACAATCATGGAAGTTGTTAATAAAAATAAATAAATTTTTAAAAGTCTTTGAAACAAAATTTTTTTAATGTGAAAAAATAGTTCCCACCTCTGGGTTACATCAGCTCCCCAGGCAGAACTCTGAGCCCCATGCCACTCATGCTCACAGAACCCAGGAGGCTCGGTGAGTGACTAGAAAGAAGTTTCATCGAATTCTGCGCAGGAAGCAGCAGTGGCAGCTGATAATCTGTGACCTGAATATAGCTATCCATTATCTCACTGTGGTTTCTCGTTTCCCTGACAGAGGAAACACCCACGACTTTTCTTGAAGTTATTCTAAACACTCAGTTCCTTGTTCAGCTCTGGCAGGATAATGTTACCCCTGGATGCCCCTGTGCTTTTGAGCTGCGGCCTCCCTGCCAGCCTCGGGTTCCAGCTCAGCAGACGACATGTGGGGCAACTGTCCCTTCCACTGAGGGGCAGGGACAAGGAGCAGAGGAGCCAGAGAGGCAACCAGTATCTGCAGCTACTGGAAGAGAAAAGGAAACAAAGCCAAAAAAGAACTTAAACACAACGTCTACTTTTTGTTCCTCTTCAAGAAACCAGTCGGGCAGAACTGACGTGCTGGGAGGGAGTGTGCCACTAGCCTTTGCTCATCGTCAGTAGCTTCTAAGTGACAGGCCAGCCCCACTTGTTCCGTACTTGTTCACATCAGGGAAGCAATTCTGACCCGGTGTGTCCACCCTCCAGGGGAGAAGCAGAGGCCAGCCCAGGACTAGGGTCTGAGCTAAAATGTCCTGTTCACTTATTCTTAGAAAATTCAGGGCTGGAAAGATGGTTTAGTGGTTAAGGCATTTGCCTGTGAAGCCTGAGGAGCCAGATTCTATTCTCCAAGTCCCATGTAAGCCAGATGCACATGGTGGCACATCGTTTGCAGTGGCTAGAGGCCCTGGTGCACTCATTCTCAGTCGTTCTCTATCTCTCTCAAATAAATAAATAAATAAATAGATCAATAAATAAATAAATAAATAAGAAAATTCGGTGTCTGGAAGGCTCTGCCAAATTGCAAATTGTCTTCCTGTCCTCTACCAACAATTTTTTTTTGTTTTGTTTTGTTTTTCAAGGTAAGGTCTCATTCTAGCCCAAGCTAACCTGGAATTCACTCTGCATTCTCAGGGTGGCCTCAAACTCACAGCAATCTTCCTACCTCTGCCTCCCAAGTTCTGGGATTAAAGGTGTGCTACCATGCCTGGCCAATTTTTTTGTTTTGGTTTGGTTTTTGTTTTTCGAGGTACGGTCTCACTATGGCCCAGACTGACCTGGAATTAACTATGAATTCTCAGGGTGGCCTTGAACTCACAGCGATCCTCTTACCTCTGCCTCCCAAGTGCTGGGATTAAAGTCATAAGCCACCACGCCCAGCTAATTTTTCTTTTTTAATTCAAAGTCTTGCTATGTAGCCCAGGCTGGCCCCAAATTTATGATCCTCTTGCCAGAACCTCCCAAGTACTGTGATTACAGATATGCACCACACCACATACCAGGTATAAGAAAACATTTATGACACCATACATTCATTTGGAGGAATTATAAATTCCATGCATTTCCTCTCTAAGGAGTATTTATATTTTAGTTGATTTTTTGTTGTTGTTTGTTTTTCGAGGTAGGGTCTCACTCTAGCCTATGGTGACCCGGAATTTATTTTGTAGTCTCAGGGTGGCCTTGAACTCATAGTGATCCTCCTACCTCTGCCTCCCTAGTGTTGGAATTAAAGGAGTGTGCAGGGGCTGGAGAGATGGCTTAGTGGTTAAGGCACTTGCCTGCAAAGCCTAAGGACCCATGTTCAGCTCTGCAGGTCCCCACTTAAGCCAGATGCACAAGGTGACACAAACACGCAAGGTCGCACATGCACACAAGGCAGCCCAGGTGTCTGGAGTTCAACTGCAGTGGCTGGGCCTGGTACACCAATTCTCTCTCTCTCACTCTCATAAAAAAAAAAAAATTACAAAAAAAAAAGGTGTGTGCCACCTCACCTAGATTATATTTAATTTTTCAAAAACATTATTTATTTGCAAACAGAGGAAGGGAAGGAAGGAGAGAGAATGAGAATGGGCATGCCAGGCCCTCTTTCCATTGCAAACAAACTCCAGATGTTTGTGTCACTTTGTGCATCTGGCTTTAGATAGGTACTGGGGAATCAAACCCAGGTCATCAGGCTTTGTAGGCAAACACCTTTAACTGCTGAACCATCTCTCCAGTCCTGATATATTTTAAAGAGAACCTTGAAAGAGTAATTCTGAAATCAAAGGACTACATTTCTATCTCATGTCTGGAGAAGTGTTTTGTGAGGAGGAGCAGACCTTTGGGCTCACTCTGGCCCCCTGTTGGTTGCCACTTCTGTGGTTAGTGCTCTGAACATCAATGATACAGCAAGTCCCTAGTTTAGAGGATTCTCCTCCCACCTCTACCGCCCAAAATGTATAAGAAGTTTACACTCCTGAAATTTAGTTAGATCAAAACAGGGAAGCTGTAAAAGCAAGTGGCTACAAAGCCCAGGAAAAACATATAGCAAAAAGCTTCTGGGTGTGCACACCAGTAATTCCAGCACTTAGGTGATAAAACAGGAGGATCAAGAGTTTGAGGTCGGGGCTGGAGAGATGGCTCTGCGGTCAAGGCATTTGCCTGCAAAGCCAAAGGACCTTGGTTCGATTCCCCAGGACCCACGTAAGCCAGAGGAACAAGGTGGCACATACATCTAGAAGTTCGTTTGCAATGGCTAGAGGCCCTGGCACACCAATTCTCTCTCTTTCTCTCTGTGTGTGTGTGTGTGCGTGTTTGCCTCTTTCTCTCTTGCTCTTTCAAATAAATTTAAAATAATTAAAATTTATGCTGGGCATAGTGGTGCATGCCTTTAATCCCAGCACTTGGGAGGCAGAGGTAGGTGGATCACCATTAGTTCGAGGCCACCCTGAGATTACATAATGAATTCCAGGTCAGCTTGTCCTAGAGTGAGACCCTACCTTGAAAAACCAAAAAATAAATGAATAAATATATTTTTAAGAAAATTAAAAATAAAATAATTAAAATTTTTTAAAAAAGTACAATGTCATTCTTGGCTACATAATGCGTTCAAAGCCAGTCTGGGATACATGAGAGACACTAAAAACATCTAGAAAACACCAAAACAGGGCTGGATAGATGGCTTAATGGTTAAGGCACTTGCCTATGAAGCCTAAAGACCCAGGTTCAATTCCCCAGGACCCACATATAACAGATGCACAGGGTGGCGCATGTGTCTGGAGTTTGTTTGCAGTGGCTGGAGACCCTGGCACACTCATTCTCTCTATTTGCTTCTTCTTCTGTCTCTCAAGTAAATAAATAGAATCTTTAAAAAACAAAAATAAAAAAAAAAAACTAGAAAAGTTTCTTTTATGTGTTCCATAGCTCAGAGCTTGAGTATTTCCCAGGAAGGTCAGAGGACTGAAGGTCATTCAGGGATTCTGACACCCAGCTGGTAGGAATGAAGCCAGTCTTCTGAATGTCCAGTTCTGCTGACAGCTAGTCAAGCCCTGAGTTCTCACTTAGAGACTGTCTAAATCTCATCCATCCTCTGCAATTCAAGTGTCTGGGGCAGGAAGGAGCCACACTAAAATGTTGACGATGGCCCTCATGGTGAGTGGGATTAGAGAAAACCATTACTTGGGTTTTAGGTTTCTTTTGTCCTCCCTTCATCCTTTTGGTGGGAGATGGTGTTTGAAGCCAAGTCTTATCTTGCACACCGGGCTGGCCTGGAACTTATTATGTAGCCCAGTCTGGCCTAGAATTCTTGAAGATCATCCTGCCTCAGCCTTTCCAGTACTAGGATTATAGACATGCACCACCATGCCTGGCTGGCTTTCTTTATGTTTTACCTTTTTATTTATTTGTTTTTTTGAGGTAGGGTCTCACTGTAGCTCAGGATGACCTAGAATTCAGTATGTAGTCTCAGGATGGCCTTGAACTCATGGCGATCCTCCTACCTCGGCCTCCCAAGTGCTGGGATTAAAGGTGTGCGCTACCACGCCCAGCTGCCTTTTGTTTTATGTGAGAAAGTGAGAGCAACAGAAAGAGAGAGAGAGAGAGAGAGAACTAGGGTACCAGGGCCTCCAGCCACTGAAATTGAACTCCATATGCGTGTGCCACCTTGTGCACATGTGTGACCTTGTGTGCTTGTGTCACTTTTTGCGTCTGGCTTACATGGGACCTAGAGAGTCAAGCATGGGTCCTTAGGCTTCACAGGCACGCTCCTTAACTGCTAAACCAGCTCTCCAGTCCCTGGCTTTCTTCTTAGTACCTGGTATCAGAAAGCAGAACTGCTGGGGATGGCATAGAATAAGAGGTTCATTCTAGGGGTTTGATGTTACGCAATTGTGGGAGCTGGTTTAACAGTTTGTACAACTGTTGCTTCTGCTTCTAGTATTAGACTTGAAGCCGGGAAGCCCATGTAACTGTGAGGTATGGCCGAGTGAACACAAACGGGAACCTGAAAGAACAGGGGGGCACCCATAAGCATGAACTCGAATCTGCACCACCTCCCACTGTCTCTAGAGTGTCCTACTTCAGTTGTGTGGGTGGCCTGCTGATGTCTCAGAGTCCTTTGTTGTGAAGGAGAGCACATCCTTGGCTCGGGAGTTGAAAAAGCTGAAGGCCCTGGTAGGAGCTGAAGCAGCATGGGCCCAACGACTGTCCCAGGGTGACAAAGTGGACCTGGGTCACTGTGAATGAGCGGCAGTAGCCTGACCTCCACCAGCCATCTGAGCATAATTGTAGCTGCTCCACTGTGCCCTCCCAATCCTATAGATTTCCTTGTGGCCAACCCTGGCCAAGAAGTAAGGGATGGAATTCTGCAAACACCATGTCAGTTTAGCTAACTTGACAGTACAAGCAACTTGACATAGCAAGTGTGCAAGGTCACATGTGCACACTAGGTGGCGCAGGCATCTGTAGTTTGATTGCAGTAGCTGGAGGCCCTGGCATGCCAATTCTCTCTCTCTCTTGCCAGTCTGTTGGGCTTGCCTCAAAAAAAAATAGTGTCTCATGAGGCTAGAGAGATGGATTAGTGGTTGGGACACTTGCCTGCAAAGCCAAAGGACCCAGGTTCAATTCCCCAGGACCTATGTAAGCCAGATGCACAAGATGGTGCATGAGTCTGGAGTTTATTTGCAGTGGTTAGATGCCTTGGCGTGCCCATTCTCTCTCTCTCCTTCTCTCTCCCCCTCTCTGTCTCTCTCAAATAAGTAAATAGATAAATAAATAAAATATTTTTTAAAAGATGGAAAAAGAAGTGTCTCATGTATCCCAGGCTGACCTTGAACTCACTATGTAGCCAAGGGTAACTTTTGCTTCTACCTCCCTCGTGCCACCATACCCCGTTTATGCACTGCTGGGGCTCAAACTCAGGACGCTGTGCAAGCTAGGGAGACACTCTATCCACTGAGCCACATCCTTAGGTAGGTCAGAAAAAAACTTTTGAAAGTCAGCCAGAATATACAAAAGGCTAAAAACCATGTGATAGGGTACTCAATTCATCAAGCAGTGGAAACTGGAAGTTAAAAGCACAATGGGATATTCTATATACTCTCACAAAGCCTACATGGAAAGACAATACAAAGTAGTGGTGGACACATGGGGTAAGTGGAATGCACACACTTGCAGTGGGAGTGTAAATTGGTATCATCTACCAAAGCTCAATAGATATGAGTACAATCTGATAAGGAATTACACGTTTACATATATGTAAGCTTGTGTACATAGACGCAAATAAAAGTGTTCACACTGGTCCTATTGAATATTACGCAACAGGAAAAAACAATCCAATATCCACCAACAAATAGTATAAATAAATTAATTGAGAAGCCGGGCATGGTGGTGCATGCCTTTAATCCCAGCACTCGGAAGGCAGAGGTAGGAGGATCGCTGTGAGTTCATGGCAACCCGGAGACTATATAGTGAATTCCAGGTCAGCCTGGGCTAGAGTGAAACCCTACCTCAAAAAACCAAAATTAAATAAATAAATAAAATTAATTAATTAATTGATTGTGGTGAATTCACATGATGGTATACAACACAGCACTGGGAACAAATAGCCTATAATTATACACAGTAGACATGTGAATATCACAAATATGTGAAGAAGAAAGTAGACGAAAGAGACATAGTTGGGCTGAAGAGATGGCTTAGTGGCTAAGGTGCTTGCTGGCAAAGCCAAAGGACCCAGGTTTAATTCCCCAGTACCCACATAAAGAAATATGCACAAGGTGGCACATGCCTCTGGAGTTAGTTTGTGGTGGCTAGAGGCCTTGGCACCACCATTTTCTGTCTGTCTGTCTCTCTCTCCCTCTCTCTCTCTGTATATATCTGCTTCTTTCTCTCTCTCCCTTTCTCTCTCTGTATATATCTGCTTCTTTCTCTCTCTCCTTAAATAAATAAATAAATATTTTTTTAAAAAAAGTACAGGGTCTGGAGAGATGGCTTAGTGGTTAGGACATTTGCCTACAAAGCCAAAGGATCCTGGTTCGAGTCTCTAGAACCCACATAAGCCAGGTGCACAAGGGGGCACATGCATCTGGAGTTCGTTTGCAGTGGCTGGAGGCCCTGCCAAGCCCATTCTCTCTCTCTTTCTTTCCCTGTTTCTCTCTCTCATATAAATAAATAGAATACATATTTTAAAAAGAGTACATATTTATGATTCTATTTAATTTTTATTTAATTTTAGGGAGAGCAGAGGGAGACAGAGAGAGAGAGAGAATTGGGCCAGGGCCTCAGCCACTGCAATCAACCTTCAGACCCTTGCACCACCTTGTGGGCATGTGCGACCCTGGGCTTGCCTCACCTTTGAGACTTGCTTACATGGGATCTAGAGAGTCGAACATGGGTCCTTAGGCTTCACAGGCAAGCACCTTAACTGCTAAGCCATTTCTCCAGCTCTGTGATTCTATTTATGTCAAATTCAAAACGGGTAAAGTGAGTCCATGCTGTTAACCCATGAATATGTGTTATCCTTGGGTGATTAGAGACAAGAAGAGGTCAAGAGAAGGATTTTTGGGTGCTCTTGACTTTTAGGTTTTATTTTAGGGTTTCTTTTTTTAGATGTGGTTTACATGGGAATGTTGGCCTTTTAAGATTTTATAAGTATTTTGGTATATTTGTCATTAGTATACTTTTTGGGTATATATTATGCTTCAACAAAAAGTTGACAGAGTCCGGAGCGATGGCTTAGCGGTTAAGGCATTTGCCTGCAAAGCCAAAGGACCCAAGTTCAGTTCCCAAGGACCCATGTTAGTTAGATGCACAAGGTGGTGCATGCATCTGGAGTTCGTTTGCAGTGGCTAGAAGCCCTGGTGTGCCCATTCTCTCTCACTCTCTTTTTCCCTCTTTCTCTTAGTCAAATAAATAAATAAAAATAGGCTGGAGAGATGGCTTATTGGTTAAGGCACTTGCCTGGAAAGCCAAAAGACCCAGGTTCGATTCCCCAGGACCCATGTATGCCAGATGCACAAGGGGGAGCATGCACCTGGAGTTCGTTTGCAGCAGCTGGAGGCCCTGGTGCATCCATTCTCTCTCTCTCTCTCTCTCTCTCTCTCTCTCTACCTGCCTATTTCTCTCTCTCTCTTTTTCCCAAATAAATAAAAATAAAATTTTAAAATAAATAAAATTAAAATATTTTTTAAAGCTGGCAAAAAATAAGTAATTTGCTTAAGGAAGTAACAATAAATAATCATATAATTTGAGGGGATTAAATGCAATAATGTATATTATAGTGCTTGGGGAAAGAACTAAGGAACATATATGAATAAGGACAGAGAATAGAATATCTGTCTATGGTTATACTACCTCAAATATGCCTGATCTTGGAAGCTAAGCATGGTCAGGTACCTGGTTAGTACTTGAATAGAACATTGGAATATTTAATTTAGTTTGCTATCTTTGCTTAAAATTATGGTGAAAATTTACCATTTTGTGATATTCTTTTGTTTGTTTGTTTGTTTGTTTGTTTATCAAGTAGGGACTCATTGTAGCCCAGGCTGACCAAGAACTCTGTAGTCCCAGGATGGCCTGAACTCACAGTGATTCCCCTACCTGTGCCTCTGAAGTGCTGGGATTAAAGGTATGCACCACCACACCTGGCATGATATTCTTTTTAAAAAAATTTTATTTTTATTTATTTGACTAAGAAAGGAGAGAGACAGACAGAATGGGCACGCTAGGGCCTCCAGCCACTGCAAAGGGAACTCCAGATGCGTGCACCCCCTTGTGCATCTGGCTAACGTGGATCCTGGGGAATCGAACCTGGGTCCTTTGGCTTTGCAGGCAAATGCCTTAATTGCTAAGCCATCCCTCCATCCCGATAATCTTTTTTTAAAAGAGAAAATATGCAGGCTAGTGATATAACTAAGTGGTAGAGCACTTGTCTAGCATGCTGGGTTCTATCCATTGCACTCGTGGGGGGGGGGAGACTGAGAGAGAGAGAGAGAGGTTGTGTTATAGCAGGAGAGCTGCTGGTTAGTGGAAAGTGGGAAGGAGAGACAGATTTTTCAGTTCATGACTAGCTTCCTTCGTGACCTGCCTTTATGTGATTAACATTTGTTCTACTTGCTCAGTAATATCTCATAACCTAGCAGGGAATGGCACTGTCCCTGAAGGTAGTCCCTTCATTGGCTCTTGGTGATTGTCCAGCTTCCTGAAGCCAGGCTTGTTCAGATGACAGAGGTCCTGTGAGCTCTCAAAGTGCCATTCAACTGAGGTCCTACTCTGGTAATTCCATTCCCCTGTCTCATGTGACCCGCCCTCTGTCTGACTACCTCTGTCCCCAAAGTTTCTCTCCTCATGAGCAGCCACGAGAGCAGGGTTCCATCTGCAGCAAGGGCCCCACACTTGGGGCAGCAGTAGCATCATCAGTTCTGCCCTCCAGAGTGATAGCCTGCCATGGCTACGTAATGATAGCGAGACCCTACCTCAAAAAACCAAAAAAAAAAAAGAGAAAAAAGGCAAAACAGGGCTGAAGAGATGGCTCAGTGGTTAAAGGTGCTCATTTGTGAAGCCTGATGACCTGAGTTTGATTCCCCAGCACCCTTTTAAAGCCAGATGCACAAAGTGGCTTTGTGCATGCATCTAGACTTGGTTTGCAGTGGCAGGAGGCCCTGGTGCACTTATACTCACTCTCTTTTTCTCTCTCTGCCTCTTTCTGTCTATCTCTCTCTAGTAAAAGGAAAAAAAAAAAAAGGGCAAAGCAAACAGCAACAAAAAGTATGCATCTCTGGCCTCTAGTTGAGGGCCATCTCCTTCTGATCTGAGATTCTGACTCCACCCTTTGCTCAGGTACCAGGACAGTTACCCTCCCCACCCCATTACTCTGCAGAGAATGTTGGGGCACACAGGGTTTTTCATCGTGACCTGGAATCAGAGTGACCTGACAAGCTCAGTACAAGGCTCATGTCATTTCATCTCCTGGGCTGACTTGTGTCTGTGAGCTCTACTGTACAAGCCTTTTAAAGGTTGGGCCCTCCTTAGTTCCTGCTGCTAGGAAATGTGTCTTACTCTCATCTATTACATCATCCAGAAAACAGAAAAGGGATATAGTCCTGAGGGGTGTGAGCCTCCCTCCCCTTTCTTATGGTTGTTCCCTTGCCTCTGAGTAGCTGCTGGCTCTGGCCCTCCCTGCCTGGCACTCCGTTCACACTGTGGGTTTTGCCTTTTGTCACACTGAGCATGCCTCTTGCAACTGTGGCTGGGGCACACATTCTCCCATATTTGGGAGTAAGCAGGAGGCTCAACAGCATGTGGGTTTCTGTTTAAAATTCCAAAGCCAGCGGGGCGTATATTATCCATTTCCTCAAATCTAACATGCTGTAAAGCATGAGTCAGAGTCGGATAAGCGTCTTCCCAGGGGAAGTTGTGTCAGTTGGTTAGTGAATGTAATTAAACAAGGATAATGTTCACTGGCATTAGCTGCAGATTAATGCAGAGGGAAACAAAACTCCATCTTGAGTTTACAATATTCCTGCCAAGATAACACAACTTCCCTGGGTCTACCAGAGCAGAGAAGGCAGCAATTTTGCGTGTGTGTGTGTGTGTGTGTGTGTGTGTGTGTGTGTTGTGTTGGTGGAGGGGGTGAGGTATACACACATGTGTGTACAGATGCCTGCAGCTCCGTGTACACATGTTCAGAGGCCAGAGGATTATCTGTCTACCCTTCTTCTGCCTTTTGTCACAGAGGCAAGGTTTCTCATGGAAGAACCTGGAGCTATTGCTGGTTTTCTAGTTAGGCTGGCTAACCGGTGAACCCCAGAGATCCTGTCTCTGCCTCACCTCAGTGCTTGGGTGATCAGTATGCACAGCCATGCTTGCCTTTCCATGGTCCTCATGCTTGTGTCGCAAGTGCTGAGCCATCCCCCAGCCCCTTTATGCAGTCTAAGGGGCACCAGAAACCTACCCTTCTATAATACTACCCTTCTACCTAAATGAAGAATGCCACTATTAGGACCTTTGAGGGGAAGCATGTGTGTTCTGATTATTTTCACTGACTCCAGATGCACAAGCTACTTTGTGCAATCTTGCTTTTTGTGGGTCCTGGGAGAATTGAACTTGGGCCAGCAGGCTTTGTAGGCAAAAGCCTTTAACCATTGAGCCATCTTCACAACCCAAAGGGGGTTATTTTATTTGATTTACTCCATCATTACCCAGGTCCAGGTGGTTGAGAGCAGAATGAGGGAATAGAACATGGCACAGATAAGATCTGATAAGCACCCTAGAATGTACTAGGCTTTCTTTTTAAAAAGATTTTTTAATATATTTATTTAGAGGGAGGGAGAGAGAAAGAGTGTTAACCGGCATGCCAGGGCCTCCAGCTACAGTAAACAAACTCCAGATGCATGTGCCACCTTGTGCATCTGTCTTACGTGGGTACTGGGAAATCGAACCTTGGTCCTTAGGCTTTGCAGGCAAGCGCCTTAACTATTAAGCCATCTCTCCAGCCTGGTACTAAGCTTTCTATGCTTTGAATACCAATGGGCATTTTAGGAAGTAGCTTTGGGAAGGAAGGCAAGAGTAACATTAAGACCTGGGCTTTAGAGGGGCTGAGGAGGTGAAGGGACCAAGAGGGGATAGGAGATAAGGGGTAGGTCTAAAGGGTATTGGAAGCCCTCTTGCAGGCTTTAGGCTAGATAAGTCCTTTCCACAATCATGGGTATTATATAATAGAATGACAATTATGGACAGGCCATTGAAGATTGTTGAGAAAAGACCAAATTGAAGCCTAGAGAGGTCAAAAAATTTGCTTAAGTTCATCTAGCAAGTTAGAAGTTAGTGACTTGTCTCCTCTCTCTCTCTCCCTGTCCCTCTTTTTTTTTTTCCTTATTCATTTATAGAGATTGAGTGTCCCTGTGTAGTCATACCTCCCCACCTGACACACCCAGACTCTTTTCATCATTCTCCCATGCTATTTCTGGGCATAGTTTCCAAGAGTGACAGGGATGGACACTTAAGTTGATTCCATTGGGTCACCCTACAAATATTTTCAAAAATAGGTATAACTTCTGTTTGGGGTATTAGAAGCTATACTGAATTACATCTGAGCATATATATTCTTCTGCTATTCAGATCTCTCTGTTTTAACACCTTACACAATTTGAAAGTGTATACCTTCAGCTGATCATGGTGGCTTATGCTGATAATACCAGTACTCAGGAGGCTGAGTCAGGAAGATTACTTCAAGTTCCAGGCCAGCCTTTTTCAAGAAAGAAAATTAGAGGCTGGGTGTGGTGGTGCATGCTTTTAATCCCAGCACTTGGGAGGCAGAGGTAGAAGGATCACAGTGAGTTCGAGGCCACCTTGAGAATACAGAGTGTATTCCAGGTCAGCCTGAGCTAGAGTGAGACCCTACCTCAAAAAAAAAAAAAAAAAAAAAAAAAAAAAAAGAAAGAAAGAAAGAAAGAAAGAAAGAAAAATACAATTGGGCTGGAGAGGTGGCTCAGCAGTTAAGGCACTTGCCTGCAAAGCCTAAGGACCCAGGTTTGATTCCCCAGTACCCGTGTAAAGCCAGATGCACCAGGTAGCACATATGTCCGGAGTTCATTTGCAGTGGCTGGAGGCCCTGGCATGCCCATTCTCTCTCTGCCTCTTTCTTCTTCCTCCTCACTCTCTCTTTCTCTCTCAAATATTAAATTAAATGTGAAAGAAAGAAAGGAAGGAAGGAAGGAAGGAAGGAAGTTAGGGTTGGGGAAGTGGCTCATATAACGTGCTTGTTGTGCAAGCATGGGACCTGAGTTCAGATCCTCAGCACCCACGTAAAACCTGGGCATGGTGGTATGCACCTGTCGTCCCAGTACTGCAGAGGTGGAGACAGGAAGACTCGTAGGGCTTGCTGACTAGGTAGTTCTAGGGTTAGTGAAAGACACTGTCTCAAAAAATAAGGTAGAGAGTGATATCAATCTCTAGCCTCCACACGCACATATACACCCCCCACCTTGACACACTCAAATACACATGCAAAACCAAAAAAGAAAAAGAAAAGAAAATTTAAAAAAACAAACATATAGTCAGGCATGGGAGTGCATGTCTTTAATCCCAGCACTCAAGAGACTGAGGTAGGAGGACAGCACTGATTGTGAGGCCAGCTTGGGGGTACGGAGTACATTGCAGGTCAGCATGGACTAGAGTGAGACTCTAACTTGAAAAAACAAACAGTGCTGGGCGTGGTGGAGCACATCTTTAATCCCAGCACTTTGGGAGGCAGAGGTAGGAGGATCGCCAGAGAGTTCGAGGCCACCCTGAGAATACGTAGTGAATTCCAGGTCAGCCTGGGCTACAGCGAGACGGTACCTCAAAAAGCCAAAAACAACAACAACAACAAAACAAACCATACACACACACATACACACACAGGTTGGGAAGATGGCTCAGTACATAAAGTGCTTGCCACTCAAACTGAAGTACTGGAGTTCAATCCTCAGACCCCATGTATAAAGCTGGAAGTTCTGGCAGGCTTCTATAATCCTGGCACACTGACAGTGAGATCGGAGGCAGGCACAGGTGTGTTGGGATTACATGTATGTTCTACCATACCCAGTTTGCATATTTTCTTAACTACAGCATAAATTTAATAAATTTCACACAACTGAGATTCAAAGTGTTGTGCTGATCAGAACAGTTTCTGGGGATAATGGAATACAGATTCATCAATGTCCTTTTAACTCTGATGAAGCACTCCACCATTTTCTCCTTGAAGCAAAATAGTTAGAAATATACTTGATTTTTTTTTTTTTTTTTTTTGGTGTGTCTCTGTTTTGGTGTTTCTGAGTGCCCTTTCTGATGTAGGTCAAGGCATTTTGCTTCTCTTATATGCGAGATTATAGTCTTCCTGCCCAAATAGGAAGGAAAAGAATTTACCAAATAAGGAAGTTTTACTGGAGTGTGTAGTCCAGCCAACAGCAGTTGTCAGAGTCCTAACTTAGTCAAGTACGGTAGCTTCTCCGCTAAGCCAGGCAGCATTTAGGGGCTCATTAGCACCTCAGCACAGCTGAAGCACTAGGGGTTGGGGGGAGGCTGCAGCAAGTGGCTGTAGCAACTAGGATCATGCAAAAATATAACAGGGAAGAGTTTGACTTTGCTACACAGCCCTACTTTCTCCATTCCTTCCTTCTATTCCTAAAGTCTCACTGGTGTTTGCTGTCTGTTCAGAATGGGGGGAAAAAAGCTTCTCTGATTTTGAGTTAAATTCTCAGCTCTCTGCATATAATCTGTTGAATAACCATCAGTAAGTAACTGAACTTTTTGAACCTTTTTCCTTTCTTTCAAAGCAAAAGTAATAGCGCTTTACTAAGGGAGTTGGTATGAATGTAAGTGACCTAATAAGTATAATGCATGTGCTGTGTTCTAAATCATACTCCTAAGACTAAATCAATCACTTTTCCTTTTTCCAGTTCCTCCTCTACTATTGGAACACTGTGTGTGTGTGTGTGTGTGTGTGTGTGTGTGTACGTGTTTCTAGGTAGGGTCTCACTCTAGCCCATGCTGACCCAGAACTCTATAACCCGGGCTGGAACTAAAGGCATGCACAGCCACGTCTGGTTTAGGACACTTTAATTTGGTCTAACAGTACTTTTTTTTTTACCAGGGATTAGGAGGCAAACATAGTTATTAAAAATAGTTTTGTAAACCAGGCATGGTGGCTCACACCTTTACTCTCAAGCAGTTGGGAGGCAGAGGGAGGAGAATCCCCGTGAGTTTGAGGCTACCCTGAAATTGCATAGTGAATTCCAAGTCAGCCTGGGCTTGAGTGAGACTCTACCTTGAAAAACAAACAAACAAACAAACAAACAAACAAACAGAGTTTTGCTAAGGTATGAGAGGCTACAGGAAAAAGTTATTAGTTTATATGCACTTCTAACTGCTATGACCAGGCTGAAATAAAAATTTTCCGTCTGAAATGGAGATGATCTGGGCTTAATGTGTGTGTAACATGGGGGTTAGTCTCCTTGTGATATGTTTGGAGGCAAGGCCTTTGGGTGGTAACTTGGTTTAGATGAAATCATAAAGGTAGGACTTTCATGATGTGAATAGTGTCCTTATAAGAAGAAGAAAAGGCTGGAGAGATGGCTTAGTGGTTAAGACACAGCTTCAATTCCCCAGGACCCATATAAGCTAGATGTACAAGGTGGTCCATGCATCTGGAGTTCATTTGCAGTGGCTGGAGGCCCTAGCATGCTTTCTGCCTCTTCCTCTCTCTCTTTCTCTCTCAAATAAATAAACAAATAAATAAATAAAACATTTTTTAAAAAGAAAAGAGAGACTAGAGCATACTCCTCAATACCACTGGCCCATGTGAGGTTATAAGGATGAGACAGCCATTTGCAAGCCAGGAAGAAGTCCCGGTAACAAAATCGTCCAGCTGGACTTCCAGGCCTCTAGAACTATGAGAAATAATTCTTGTTGTTTAAGCTATGCAGGTTGTTTTGTTATGGCAGCCCAGAGTGAAAAGGAAATCGGGACGTGCTGTAATAGCCTCTAAGTGATGCCATCATGTCTTGCTCCATCTACTCCTAAGACCCATTCAGTCTCTTAGGGAGAGAAGAGGCAAGTGCTTCTTAAGAGGCTGTGAACTTCCAGAAATGTGATATACATAGAATAATTTGTCTTTTTTTTTTTTTTTTGTATTTCGAGGTAGGGTCTCACTCTAGCCCAGGCCAACCTGAAATTCACTATGTAGTCTCAGGGTGGCCTCGAACTCATGGTGATCCTCCTACCTGGGCCTCCCAAGCGCCGGGATTAAAGGCGTGTGCCACCACGCCTGGCCTAATTTGTCTTCTTTTTAGACACTTTTTAGGAAAAAAGAATGCTACTTTTCTTTTTTTTAGATTTTTTTTTCCCCAAGATAGGGTCTTGCTCTAGTTCAGGCTGACCTGGAATTCACTATGTAGTCTCAGGGTGGCCTCAAACTCACGGCGATTCTCCTACCTCTGCCTCCCGAGTGCTGGGATTAAAGGCATGTGCCATCACACCCAGTTTTTTAGATTTTTAAAAAATTTTACTTATTTATTTAGTTAGTTAAAAGAGAAGGAGGGCTGGAGGGATGGCTTAGCAGTTAAGGTGTTTGCCTGCAAAGCCAAAAAACCAAAAAGAAAAATTTCATACCTGAACATCCAAAAGCCAGTTCCCAAGGCTATAACTACATGAACTATCATTTAAATTTATCTATTTTTATTTATTTGAGAGAGGGAGAGGGAGAAGGAGATGGAGATAGAGGGAGAATGGGTGCACCAGGTCCTTCAGTTGCTGCAGACAAACTCCAGACACATGTGCCACCTTGTGCTTCTGGCTTTACGTGGGTTCTGGGGAATGGAACCTGGGTCCTTTGGCTTTGAAAGCAAGTGTCTTAACTGCTAAGCCATCTCTCCAGCCTGAACTATCATTTAAACCCACATAATTTAGATCTTACAAAAGCCTTGATGAATAGAACCATATGCATGAGGGTCTTGAGCACGGACCTCAGGAACTTATCATTTTGGACTCCCGGTCATCTGACCAGAAGTATGAGTACAGCAAGAAAAAAACAGGCCAGAAAATGGCTTCTAGAGTACACTTTAACAATTATTCTAGTATTTCTATTGTTTATTCTTTTAAAAAAATCCAATCTCTCTTTAAGTCCTATAGACAGAACAAGCCTTAATAGAGGAGTGTAATTATTTAAGACTGGAAACATCAGAGAAATCTTACAATTACTAATTCCATTGGCAATGCATTAGATTGGTTTGTTAAATCAGCTATAGGGAGATAATACAAGAGCTTTGGCAAGATGCTAGAGTATTAACAGATTATTTTTGCATTAAAACAAAACTGAAAGGTTAAAAAGAAATTTAGTTAGAATCATTTTGCTTCAAAATTATAAATTATCATTGGAGAAATACAAGCCAGCTTAGGGTATATCAGACCCTGTATAAAAAAAAAAAAAAAAAAAAAAAAAAAAAAAAAAGAGCCAGGCGTGGTGGCACATGCCTTTAATCCCAGTACTCAGGAGGCAGAGGTCAGAGGATCACTGTGAGTTCAAGGCCATCCTGAGACTAAATAGTGAATTCCAGGCCATCCTGGGCTAGAGTGATACCCTACCTCAAAGAAAAAAAAGTAGAGTAGGGTGTTGTTGTGGCCCACACCTTTAGTCCCAGCACTTATGAAACTGAGGTAGGAGGATTGCTGTGAGTTCAAGGCCAGCTTGGGGCTAACAGAGTAAGTTCCAGGTCAGCCTGGGTTAGAGTAAGACCCTGCCTTGGGGGGAAAACAAGAAAAAAGAAAAGAAATTTAAAAAGAAGAATAAAAGAGGGGCTGCAGGGATGGCTTAGTGGCTAAAGCACTTGCAGAAGCCAAAAGACCCAGGTTTGATTCCCCAGGACTCACATCAGCCAGATGCACAAAGTGACGTGTGTGTCTATAGTTCGTCTGCAGTGACTTGAGGCCCTGGTGCACCAATTCTGTTTCTGTCTGCCTCTTTCTCTCTCAAATAAATAAAATATTTTTAGAAGACAGTGTTATTGTACAAGAAATTTATTAGTCAATACGTGTGTAAGATAAAATGAGGAAGAAACCAACAGAGTTTGGGACAGTCATTTCCCAGACTATACATAAAAAGTAAAGAAAACCAAAACTACAGAGGATGAACAATGGAAAGGTGCCCGTGAGCCTAAAGACCTCAGAAGATACCAAAATAGAAAAATCTGCCTTAGTACTTGACCACTTGCTAATTCTTTTTGTACTCTCTCTTATAAGACTGAGCTGTGGGGCTGGAGAGATAGCTCAGCGATTAAAGGCGCTTGCTTGCAAAGCCTGACGGCACAGGTTCGATTCTCAGTACCCAAGCAAAGCCAGAAGAACACTTGCTCAGCATGTCTGAGGCCCTGAATTCTATCCTAACACACACACAGACACGCACACAGAGAAACCGTAGACATGTACTTGATACTGGAGAGTATATACTGTGAGTTGTAAATAATAGTATGCAAAGTCACTGTTCTTTCTCTGATTTTTATTTTATTTTATTTCTTTTATTTATTTGAGAGCAACAGACAGAGAAAGAAAAAGAGGGAGGGAAGGAGGGAGGAAGAGAGAGAGAGAGAGAGAGAGAGAGAGAATGGGCGCACCAGGGCCTCCAGCCACTGCAAACAAACTCCAGATGTGTGCACCACCTTGTGCATCTGGCTTACATGGGTACTGGGGAATCAAATCGAGGTCCTTTGGCTTTGCAGGCAAGCACCTTAACCAGTAAGCCATCTCTCCAACCCCTTTCTCTAATTTTTAAAACTTTTTTATTTGCTTATTTGCAAGGAGAGAGAGAGAGGTAGGGAGGTACGGAGGAAGGGAGTGAGGGAGAGAATGGGCACACCAGGGACTTTAGCCACTGCAAACAAATTCGATGCATGCTCCACTTTGTGCTTCTGGCTTCAGTGTTTTTACCTTTATCCTAATCTGGTACAAACCATGTAGTATACTGTTTTCTTTTCTTAGGCTAGGGACATAGCCAGGTAGGATTAGCAATAGGCACTAACCTGAGCTTGTTCAACTGCATGTAAGGAGAATTTGAACAATAGTGAGATTCAAAGGGAATTCATTGGTTCCTGTATTTCAATGGTTCAACGCAGGCTCTGGCTTTAAGCATAACTGGTTTCAGAGGCTCAAACAACGGGTTAAATCTTTCCCTCTTCCCTTATCGCTGTGTTCTGCTTCTTTCAGTCTTATTTGGTCTTATTCTTTCTGCTCCAGATAGACTTCTGGGAAAAATGGCTCCAACAACTCCAATTCCACATCTTTCAAACTTACACCTTTGTCAAAACCCATACATGAATTTCAGAGAGGTATTCTGAATGGCTCTGTTAGAGTTACATCTTTACTCTTGAGTGGCTGATTGTTACCAAAGAGGTGGGCTGTGATAATCGTGGGTCATATTCATTACATTTTGGTAATGGAGGAAAGCGATGGTTAAAGAGATGACTGTAATTAAGAGCCCCACAGGGGGAGGAATTCTCCAAAATATACTCAGTAATGGGTGTATATGTTGACAGATACAACAGAAAAAACACAATGAATGATGAATGTTAATTGCTAATGAGAGGAGGTGACAGAGCTCAATCTAGAATTTTCTGTTTGGTTTTCGTCTTAGTTTCTTGGTCTAATAACTATAATTTGCATAAGCTTGTTGGCTTAAAAATCACATGATAACATCTTTCTTTTTCCTTTCCATAAACTTTTAACTTTTAAACATTTAAACTTATTGCGCTCTCTCTCTCTCTCCCTCTCTCTCTTTTTTTTCCAGGCCAAGATTTTTGTTTTTTTGAAGGACAAGGACATGGAGGTGGGAGACAGACGTTTGCACAGGCCAGGCTGCAGCTTCCTGGCCCTAGGCCTGAACCCTAACAGACGGGGTGATTTCCTTATTGCTGTTTTTTAAACCTGTGTGCTCAGTAATTTTTATTCAAGTATTATATTTATACATGTTTCTCACTTGCACATAAATAGAAATGTTTTAAGATAAGGTTGCTATCTTAGCCCATTTTATGTTGCTATAACAAAACACCCAACTGGGCAGTCTCCCACCCCCCTCCTTTCTCTTACTGCTTCTCCCATTTGCTTGGAAGTTTTTCTTACTTTTCCTTAGTGAATCTATTTTCACTTGCTTACTCTTTTAAAAAAGAACCCATTCTTTTTCTCTCTCTCTCTCTCAAAAAAAAAAATTTTTTTTTTTTAAGGGCTGGAGAGATGGCTTAGCGGTTAAGGAGTTTGCCTGCAAAGCCAAAGGATCCCGGTTTGACTCTCCAAGACCCACATAAGCCAGATGCACAAGGGGCGCACACATCTGGAGTTTGTTTGCAGTGGCTGGAGGCCCTGGTGCGCCCATTCTCTCTCTCTCTCTCTCTCTCTCTTTGACTCTTTCTGCCTCTTTCTCTCTCTCAAAAATTAAATAAATAAATAAATAAATAATATATTTAAAAAAGAACCCAACTGGGTACTTTATAAAGTAAAGAAATTTATTTATCTCACACTTTTGGAAACTGAATATCCAAGACTGGGAGTCTTTATTTTGTTGCCACTTCTGAGGGCCTTGTGGCTATATCATAATGTGGTATACAGCATCAAACGGTGGGAGTACATAGGAAGAAGACCACATAACAAGACCAAAAGCAAGAACAGGGAGAGTTGCTTTTTTTCTTTTTAAAAAAATATATTTTTTATTTATTTATGTTTTTGAGAGAGAGAAAGAGGCAGAGACAGAGAGAGAGAGAGAGAGAGAGAGAGAAAGAGAGAGGAGAGAGAGTGAGAGAATGGGTGGGCCTCACTGCAAACAAACTCCAGATGCATGTGCCCCCTTGTGCATCTGGCTTACATGGGTCCTGGAGAATTGAACCGGGATCCTTTGGCTTTGCAGGCAAATGCCTTAATTGCTAAGCCATCTCTCTAGCCCCAGAGAGTTGCTTTTTTAAAAAAATATTTTTTAAGCTGGGCATGGTGGTGCATGCTTTAATCCCAGCACTCAGGAGGCAGAGATAGGATGATTACCAGGAGTTCAAGGCCACCCTGAGACTACAGAGTAAATTCCAGGTCAGCCTTGGCCAGAGTAAGACCTTACCTTGACAAACAAAACAAACCAAAACAAAAAAATTTAAATTTCTTTATTTGCAAGGGCAGAGAAAGCGAGAGTAAGTAATTATGGGCATGCCAGGGCCTCTTGTCACTGCAAACATGAGCTCCAGATGCATGTGAGTATTGGGGAATTGAACCTGGACCCTGTGGTTTTGCAGGCAAGCACCTTAACCACTAAGCCATCTCTCCAGCCTTTTTTTTTTTTTTTTCTGAGATAGGATCTCACTCTATCCTAAGCTGTGTGTGACACCAGGCCTGGCTTCAATAAGTCTTAATTTTGCCCTTTTTCCCTTCTTTTTTTTAAAACTAATTTCCAATTTATTTGTTCATAGAATATTTTCACCAGAAATATATGGCTAAATGTGACATGTATTTATATTTTAAAAATAGAAAACAAAATTAAGAAGTCACATACATGAAGCCAGGTGTGGTGGTGCATGCCATTAATCCCAGCACTCAGGAGGCAGAGGTAGGAGGATTGCCATGAATTCAAAGCCACCCTGAGACTACAGAGTGAATTCCAGTCCAACCTGGGCTAGAGTGAGACCCTACTTCAAAAAACAAAAAACAAAAAACAAAAAACAAAAAACAAAAAAAAAAGGAAAAAGAAATCATATACATAGATTTCACTATTTTTGCCATGAATTAAAAAAATATTTTATTTATTGCTTTTTGTTTTTTCCAAGGTAGGGTCTCACTCTAGGCCAGGTTGGCCTGGAATTCACTATGTCTCAGGGTTGCCTCAAACTCATGGCAATCCTCCTACCTCTGCCTCCCAAGTGCTGGGATTAAAGGCGTGTGCTACCATGGCCAGCTCTAAAAATATTTCATCTATTTATTTGAGAGAAAGAAAGAGAGGGAGAGAGAGGCAGATATATAGAATGGGTATGCCAGGGCCTCTAGCCACTGCAAATGAATTCCAGATGTATGTGCCACCTTGTGCATCCAGGCTTTACGTGGGTACTGGGGAGTCAAACCTGGGTCATTTGGCTTTGCAGACAACTGTATTTACTAAGCCATCTCTCCAGCCCTTTAACAATGAATTTATGTACTTAAGGCTATTACATGAGGCTATTGCATGAGGATATGTGATCCATATAAATAGTAAAATGGTTACTACAGTGAAGCAAATTATCCATTTTTGATGTTTATTTCAAGAGGCCTTTTTTCTCTTCTTTGAAGCAGGATCTCAAAGAAGCTAAGCCGTCTCTCCAGCCCAGGCTGGGAGTGGTGGCTCATGACTCTAATCTCAGCACTCGGGGAGGCAGACTGTGTGACACAGTTAACAATCTGCTGGACAAAGCTGGAGACAAAAAGACCGGGAGACTCCTACATAATCCAGGCTGAAACTGGGCATGAGCTAAAGTGTTATCATGTCTGTGGGAATGTTTTACTGACTATATAAATTCTGATATCTCTCTTTTGCAAATTTTTTCTTTTTCTGTTTTCTTGAGATAGGGTCTCTCTCTAGCTCAGGCTACCTTGAATTCACAGCGATTCTCTTCTCTTTTTTAAATTTTAAATTTATTTATTTATTTATTTATTTATTTATTTTTGAGGTAGAGTCTCATTCTAGCCCACACTGACCTGGAACTCACTATGAAGTCTCAGGCTGCTTTGAACTCACAGTGATCCTCCTACCACAACTAAACTAATGATTTCCTAGGTCACCAGCTTGCTAACCCAACCTGCAGAATTTAGGACTTGTTTGTCTCTGTAATCATGTGAGCCAATTCCTTATGCTATCTACAAGAGATGTTTCAAGATCTTCAGTGGATTCTTTACACCCCAGATAGAATGAAATCCTATGTACACTGTGCTTTTTCCTATTCAGTATATGCACGTGTATAATAAAGTTTAACCTATAAATTTAGGCACATTAAGAAATTAATAACTAACACTAAAAATAGAACAATTATAACTACACTATAATAAGAGCTATATGAACACATGTTCTCTCTGAAATTCAGTTTTTGTCTGAATTTGAGATTGTGTATATTCTTTTTTAAAAAATTTTCATGTTTATTTATTTGAGAGAGAGAGGCAGATAAGAGAGAGAGAGAATGGACACACCAGGACCTCTAGCCACTGCAAATGAATTCCAGATGCTTGTGTCACCTTGTGCATCCGGCTGACATGGGCTCGGGAATCGAACCTGGGTCCTTAACATTTGCAGGCAAGTGCCTCAACTGCTAAGCCATCTCTCCAGCCCTGAGAGTGTATCTATTCCTTACTGTGTACATTACTCCTGACAATCATTTGTTCTGAAGCACTGCCAAATGGTACCAAGGTTAATCTGTCATCCATGTTGTACACCTTCTTTGTACCTAAATGTAGGCAGTATTGGGTATCTTCTAGAAGAGCTATTTTTGTCAAAATCAAAATCTTGGGCCGGAGAGATGGTTTAGTGGTTGAGGCACTTGCCTATGAAGCCCAAGGACCCAGGTTCAATACCCCAGCATCCATGTAAGCCAGATGTACAACATGGCACATGCATCTGGAGTTCATTTGCAGTGGCTGGAGGCCCTGGTGTGCCCATTCTCACTCTCTCTCAAATAAATAAATAAATAAAATATTTAAAAAAAATCAAAGTCTTGCTTTAGGTATTATTCTTTCTCATTATTATTGGTTTTTTTATTTTTTAAAGTCTCATTCTAGCCCAGGTTGACCTGGAATTCACTATGTAGTCTCAGGGTGGCCTTGAACTCAAGGAAATCCCCCTACCTCTGCCTCCCGAGTGCTGGGATTAAAGGAATGTGCCACCACACCCAGATTGGCTTAAATATTTAAAAAATATTTTTATTTATTTGCAAGCAGAGAGAGAGAGAGAGAGAGAGAAGAGAGACAGAGAGAATGGGTATGCCAGGGCCTCCAGTTGCTGCAAATGGACCCCAGATACAGATACCACTTTGTGCATCTGGCTTTACATAGATACTGGGGAATCAAACTCAGGTTGTGCCTTAACCACTGAGCAATCTCTCCAACCCTTAATTTATTAATTTTTATTTTTTGTTTATTTTTATTTATTTATTTGAAAGTGACAGAGAAAGAGGCAGATATATATATAAGGAGAGCATGGGTGCGCCAGGGCCTCCAGCCACTGCAAACGAACTCCAGATGCATGCACCCCCTTGTGTATCTGGTTAACATGGGTCCTTAGGCTTCAAAGGCAAGGGCTTTACCATTAAGCCATCTCTCCAGCCCAATTAAAATTAAATAATTAAATAATTAAAATTATTTTTAATATTTATATTTGCAAGGAGAGAGAGAGAGAGAGGAGAGAAAGAGAGAGAGAGAGAGAGACTGAGAGAAGGAATGGGCATGACACCTACTTTCCCACTTTGTGCATCTGGCTTTACATGGGTACTGATGCACTGTGGTCTTAACTTTTGCAGTCTGGGGCATGACAGTAAAACTAGCATGAATCTGCTTTTCCTCTTTCACAGTTTCCTGGATGGAAGGTTAGTTCTTATGGTAGATGTTAACTACCTCAGTGTATTAATTACCTTCTCATTGCTGGGATAAAATACCTGAGACAAATCCATTTAAATGGGGGAAGGGCTTATTTCAGTTTAGTGTTTGAGGTGACAGTCCATCTTGGCAGGGAAAGCATGGCAGCAGGAGTGTGAAGCAGCTGGTCACACTCAGCACAGTGAGGAAGCAGACAGGAATGCTGGTGCTCAGCCAGCTCTCTTCTTACACGGTCCAGGATCCCAGCCCATGGAATGTTGCTGCCTAATTAAGGTGGGTCTTCCCACCTCAATTAACCTAATCAAGATAATCCTTCCTCTCTCTCTGTTTGCCTCTTTCTCTCTCTCTCTCCCTGTTTCAAATAAACAAATTGATTAATTAATTAAATATTTTTAAAAAAGAAAAGGGTGCTGGGAAAAAGGCTTAGTGGTTAAAGTGTTTGCCTGTGAAGCCTGAGGACCCAGGTACAATTCCCCAGGTCCCACATAAGCCAGATGCACAAGGGAGCGCATGCATCTGGAGTTCCTTTGCAGCAGCTAGAGGCCCTGGCACGCCCATTCTCTCTTTCTCAAAAAAGATAATCCTTCCCAAGCTTGCCCAGAGGTTAACCTAGTCTAAGTAATCCCTTCCAGATGATTCTAGGTCCTATCAAACTGACAGTCAATATAAACCATCACATATAGTATTTTATTCATTTATTTTTGAGGTAGGGTCTTTCTCTAGCCAGGCTGACCTGGAATTCACTATGTAGTCTCAGGGTGGCCTTGAACTCACAGTGATCCTTGTACCTCTGTCTCTGAGAGGTGGTACTAAAGACATGCACCACCATGACTGGAAAAAAAAATAATTTTATTTATTTGGATGCAGAAAGACACAGAGAGAGAAGAGACAGAGAATGGGCATGTCAGGTCATCTAGCCACTTGCAAATGAACTCCAGATGCATGTGCCACTTTGTGCATCTGGCTTTACAAGGGCTTTAACAACTTGGGTTGTTAGGTTTTTCAGACAAGCACCTTAACCACTGAGCCATCTCTCCAGCCCTATTTTTATTTTTATTTCTAGGGAAAATAGTTTATTGAGGGTAGTGAGCTGGGCAGTAACTAAAGCACTGGCTATAACCCTCTTTGTTTGATAAACCAAGAACTTCTACCCTTTCACTTAAAGGAAGCACATTACAGTGCTCTGGTCTCTCTGAATTGTCATTATTAAACAAAATAAAGGGTACTTGGACACAAGTAATGTAAAGTTGATCAGATAACTGAGATGACCACTAAGTGACTAATGAGTGGATACCACATGCAGTGTGAATACACTGGACAAAGGAACGAGTCATGTCCCAGGTAGGCACAGTAGGAAGATACAAGATTTTATCATATTATACGGAACAGAACACAGTTTAAAACATGTATACTGGTGTGGTGGTGCACGTCTTTAACCACAGCACTTGGAAGGCAGAGGTAGGAGGATCACTGTGAGTTTGAGGCCAGCCTGGGACTACAGATTGAGTTCCAGGTTAGCCTGGGCTAGAAACCCTACCTCAAAATAAAATAAAACATGCAAATTATTTCTGAACTTTTCATTAACAGTATTGGACCATAATTGACCTTGGGTAACTAAAACTACAGAAAGGAAAAGCAGACAGATCTCTCTCTCTCTCTCTCAATCTATATGTCTACATTTATTCTTTTTCTGAAAAAATATTTTACTTATTTATTTGAGAGAGAGAAAGAGAAAATGGGTTCATTAGGGCCTCTAGCCACTGCAAATGAACTCCAGATGCATGTGCTACATTGTGCATGTGGCTCACATGGATACTGGGGAATTGAGCCTGGGTCCTTAGACTTTGCAGTCAAGTGCCTTAACCACTAAGCCATCTGTCCAGCCCTGCATTTATTCTTATATCTATACCCAGATCTTCTTAAACTTTTTCCACTCTTGAATACTTTTCACCAGATAGTTTTGCTGAAACGCAGGTATAAAGGTATATAAGATAGGTATATAAATCAAACATTTACTGATAATAAATGACAAATTAATTTAAGGTATTTCTTTGACATACATCATTTTAAATATGATAGCAAATTTGCACACAAGTGAGATGGATGTGCTTGCTTATTTTTATACAAAGAATTAAATCTTGGCTAAACATTTGATCTTATAGGACATATAACATCAATGTTTTCCAGAATTGATTGATATGTTGATTTTATAATTGTCAATGGGAAGAATGTCACTTTGTATGAATACATAGTACAAGATATTAGAACTATGTTCAGTGTGCCATTGCAGAAATTGCTGGAAATTCTCACCTAATCCCAACCCAAAATTCATTTAATGATTTTTTTTGAAGAAACTCAAGACAGTAATTTTTCAAACATTCTAACAAAATCCAACCCAAAGATACTGATTTATTATTTATATGCTGAGCAGTGATATGAGGAAAATACTGAAAGTCTTTATTTTCTTTTTTCTTTTCCTTTATGTTTTTAAAGATAGGGTCTTGCCATAGCCCAGACTGACCTGGAATTCACTATGTACTCTCAGGGTGTCTTTGAACTCATGGTGATCCTCTTACCTCTGCCTCCCAAATGCTGGGATTAGATGCATGTGCAACTGCATCCTGCTGCAAGTATTTATTTTCTGAAAGTAGATAATTATGCTTGTATATGAGCAGAAAAATTTCTATTTATAGTAAAAAATACTATAATTCATAATATAAACTGGGTGCAGTGGTGCACGCCTTTAATCCCAGCACTTGGGAGGCAGAGGTAGGAGGATTGCCATGAGTTCAAGGCCACCCTGAGACTACATAGTGAATTCCAGGACATCTTGGGCCAGAGTGAGACCCTACCTCTAAAAACAAAACAAAACAAAAAATAGATTATACATATATTACACTGGAATCTGAGCCAAAATGTTTCCGGCAGCATTCACCAGGGATGTGTGGTGTGATGGCATGTTCCATACAAGGCTGCAGTGAAACATGAGATACAACATGGGTAAGTGCTGCCAGGCACCTCAGAATCACTGTGCATTTGATTTTGAATTCATTCTTGGTCATTGTGGGTTCAGAGACCTCCTACTGTTTGTTTGGGACACCCACATTCAGTTATGTGACCCCATGTGGAGTTGCAACCCACAGCTGGCTTTACTTGGGTACTGGGGGATCAGATTTTGGAACTCAGGTCAAAAGGCTTTGCAGGCAAGAGCCTTAACCTCTGAGCCATCTCTCCAGCTGCCCACCTTTAAGGCAGGGTCTCATGTATCCCAGGCTGGCCTTAAACTTGCTATGTACTAAGGATGACCTTGAATTTTTTTAAAAAAGCGTGCTCCACTATGCCTGGAAACACTGAACTTGTTTTTTGTTTTTTTTTGTTTTGTTTTGTTTTTGTTTTTAATCAAACTTTAAAAAAATATGGAACACTTCACGAATTTGTGTGTCATCCTTGCGCAGGGGCCGTGCTAATCTTCTCTGTATCATTCTAATTTTAGTATATGTGCTGCCAAAGCAAGCACAACACCGAACTTTTTAAAAAATATATTTTTTTTAAATTTATTTATTTGAGAGTGAAGAGAGAGGAAGAGGCAGGTAGAGAGAAAGAGAGAGAATGGGCACTCCAGGGCTTCCAGCCACTGCAAATGAACTCCAGACGCGTGCGCCCCCTTGTGCATCTGGCTAACGTGGGTCCTGGAGAATCAAGCCTCGAACGGGGGTCCTTAGGCTTCACAGGCAAGCACTTAACCGCTAAGCCATCTCTCCAGCCCTTAAAAAATATTTTTATTTATTTATTTGAGAGAGAGAGAACGAGCACGCAAAATTGAACATTAGGGCTGGAGAGATGGCTTAGCGATTAAGGCACATGCCTACAAAGCATAAGGACCCAGGTTTGATTATCTAGGTCCCACGTAAGCCAGATGGACATAGTGGCACATGCATCTGGAGTTCGTTTGCAGTGGCTAGAGGCCCTGGCATGCCCATTCTCTCTCTCCCTCTCTAATAAATAAATAAATAATAAAATCTTTTAAAAATCGAGGTGGATTTTATACTGTTTTCATGATCTCAGTTAAAAAAAAAAAAGTGTATGGTAAAAATTTGCAGAGCAGCAAGCTGGGCGTGGTGGCGCATGCCTTTAATCCCAGCATTTGGGAGGCAGAGGTAGGAGGATTACTGTGAGTTCGAGGCCAGCCTGAGACTACATAGTGAATTCCAGGTCAGCCTGGGCTAGAGTGAGACTCTACCTCAAAAAAAAAAAAAAAAAAAAAATGTTAATAGTAACTACCAGTTCTAGGAGCTGGAATTTTTTTAATAATTTTTTTTGTCCATTCTTATTTATTTATTTGACAGTGACAGAGAGAGAGAAAGAGGCACAGAGAGACAGAAAAAGAGAGAATGGGCGCGCCAGGGCTTCCAGCCACTCCAAACAAACTCCAGATGCATGCGCCCCCTTGTGCATCTGGCTAATGTGGGTCCTGGGGAACCGAGCCTCGAACCGGGGTCCTTAGGCTTCACAGGCAAGTGCTTAACCGTTAAGCCATCTCTCCAGCCCATAGGAGCTGGAATTTTAATAGTCTTCTTTGTAGCTTTATCACATAACACATAAGATTGAAATGTTCCCTACCTGTTGGCACACATCTTTAATCTCAGTATTTGGGAGGCAAAGGTAGGAGGATCACTGTGAGTTCGAGGCCACCCTGAGACTCCATAGTGAATTCCAGGTCAGCCTGGGCTAGAGAGAGACCCTACCTCGAAAAAACAAAAAACAAAACAAGGCTTGGAGAGATGGCTGAGTGGTTAAGGCACTTGCCTGGGAGGCCTAAGGACTCAGATTTGATTCCCCACTATCCAAGTAAGCCAGATGCACAAGATGATGCATGTGTTTGGAGTTCCTTTGCAGGGGCAAAAAAGAGGCCTTGGTGCACCCATTCTCATTCTGTGTCTATCTCTCCTCAAATAACTAAATAAAATATAAAAAATAAAAAGAAATTAAAACCAAACCAAACCAAAAAGTGTGAAAATTGGAGAAAATATAAAGCACACTGATTTAAATGCACATCGAATAAAAAAATGGTTGGTCAAAAAAAAGAAAAAAGCCAAATTGCTTTCAAAGTGAGGGGGGAAGTGTGTGTAGTTTTGGGTGCAGGGTGGGGCCTGTATGTGTCAGCCTTTGAGAGGGGAAGGAAGAGTTACTAATCAAGCCACTATGTGGTTCTGATGTGGGGACATGTGGAGAAAGAGCTGGTAAGGTGGTCTAAGCAGAGAAAGCTGAGGTAAGCTAGAGGATGCAGTTTTCGTGTGTGTAAACTGTGTCTTCACTCATGCATGGAGTATGCTGAGCAGATGAATATAAACTCAGGCCTGTAACTGACATAGAACAGTCCAAACGTAATCAAGAGCAAAGCACAAAAACCTGGAGAGAAACTGAGGGTCCTGAGTAAATATTGAAAACTCAGATTTTATATCCAGCTCTATCCTTAAGTCCCCACAAATTGTATTCACAAATGGACAGTTGCTACTATGTCATAATAAGAATAGACAGTTTTCTATATAACTGTTACCATCAAAACTTCTTTCCTAATTACTGGTAGCTTAAAAATGACAAATTATTTTACATATCTTAAAATGTTCCTTATCATTGTGGTCCTCAAACCAATTACATAGTTAACAGTATGTTGAACTAGCCACAGAAAAAAAGCACATGCCACAGTCCTTAATGCTGGTAGGTTATAATCCTGTGGAAATTTACTTTTTCATCCTTATCTTTGAGTTGCATGAACATTCACTCCAGTCTGATTCATTTAAGCACTGTCCTGGAACATGCACCTACCTCTAGACTTACTCATTCTGGAATGTCTGCTCTCTTGCCTGCCTATCCAAACATAATTTAAGTCCATTGCCTTACAGACTCCTAAACACTGGCCCATGGTATCTCCTTATTGGAATGTCAGCAGCATACAGCTAGAGAACACTATCTTTTAATCTTGGGGGAAATCTTAGAATTTTGCTTACCATAATTTGCAAGATTTATTTATTAATTATTTATTTGAGAGAGAGAGGCAGGTAGAGAATGAGTGTGCCAGGGCCTCTAGCCACTGCAAAAATATTCCAGACACATGTGGCACCCTGTGCATCTGGCTTTTGTGGGTACTGGGGAATCGAACCTGGGTCCTTAGGATTTACAGGCAAGTGCCTTAACCAATAAACCATCTCTCTAGCCCAATTTGCAAGATTTATACAAGCATAGAAAGCTTTTAGGGTGAAAAGGAAATGTACACAAAACCTTCAACATTAAACTCCTCCAAGAGTTTCTGGAGTCTGAATATGCTCATTTGTGATTGTCCCAATGGTAATATTGTCTACTTTAAAAAATTTTTTAAAAAAGTAAGCCAGGCATGGTGGTGTATACCTTTAATCCCAGCACTCAGGAGGCAGAGGTAGGAGGATTACATGAGTTTGAGACTATAGAGTGAATTCTAGGTTAGCCTGGGCTAGAGTGATAGAATGAGACCCTACCTTGAAGAAAACAAAACAAAAACTTATTTATCAGAGAGAGAGAGAGAGGATATAGGTACACCAGGGCCTCCTGTCACTGCAAATGAACTTGACACATGCACCACTTTGTGTGTTTGGCTTTACGTGGGTACTGGGGAATCAAACCCAGGCCATCAGGCTTTGCAAACAAAGTGCCTTTAACAACTGAACCATCTCTCCAGGCAATGGTATTTTTTTTTTTTTTTTTGAGGTAGGGTCTCACCCTAGCCCAGGCTGACCCAGAATTCACTATGTAGTCTCAGGGTGGCCTCAAACTCACGGTGATCCTCCTACCTCTGCCTGGGATTAAAGGCGTGTGCCACCATGCCCAGCCAATGGCTTCTTTTTGCTGAAGGTCTCCTGGATGCCAAAATTCATTCACCGATCCTTACATCAGATCTATGAAGATGGTATTGTCGCATTTTTACAGGAAAGAAATTTGGTCAGAGACATTCATACTTCAGTCAAATGGTAAAGCCAGAATTATAGTTTGAACACTGTTTGTTCTGAGTTTACGTACGTTCTGGTAGGTAGGCTATTTAACCTATATGTGGCTCTGGCTTAGGACATAGAAGCAGTAAGGTTGGTCTGGAGCTCTGATTGTAGAGGGCAATGGTGTTGACATGTGTTAACAAGTGTCAAGAATGATTTTTGAGGGTGCATGTAAATGTGAAGGTATAAACGTAAGTGCAAATAATATAGAAGGAGGGGAGCTAAGGACTGTGCAAAGTGGCATCTTAGGGGGTTAGTATGGCCAGCAATGAGCCTGGATTACAAAATTAGAGGCTGGGATGATATTTTACTCTTAATAGATAAAAACACAAGCCTGGGGCTGGAGAGATGGCTTAGTGGTTAAGGTGTTTCCCTGCAAAACCAAAGGATCCCGGTTTGATTCTCCAGGACCCACGTAAGCCAGATGCACAAGGGGGCATCGTTTGCAGTGGCTGGAGGTCCTGGCGTGCCCATTCTCTCTCTGTGTCTCTCTCTACCCCTTTCTCTTTCAAATAAATAAATGAATAAAATATATTTTAAAAAACCACAAGCCTGTGAATCTTACAGACAAAAGAATGTGCTAGCCTGCTCATAGGTATTCAGTCAGCAAAGTGAATGAAGAGTAGAGATTACAGAAACAAACCAGACAGAGCTCCATCATTTGCATATTATTATCATTATTCACCCAAAGCAAAGTAGAGAGAAACAGCTTTGGCAGCTGTGGTAGGACTAGAACAACTTCTTATTAAAAATATTTTTATTTATTAGAGAGAGGGAGAGAGAGGAGGGCACTCCAGAGCCTCTTGCTGCTGAAATGAACTCCACATAAATGTGTCACTTTGTGCATCTGGCTTTTTTTTTTTTTTATGTGGGTGCTAAGGAATTAAACCTGAGTGGTCAGGCTTTGCAAACATGCATATTTACTGTCCCAGCCCAGCATTTTTTTTTTTTTTTGAAAAATTAGCTTTGGGGCTGGAGAGATGACACTTGCCTGAGAAGCCTAAGGACTCAGGTTAGATTCCCCAGGACCCACATAAGCCAGATGTACAAGGTGGCACATGAGCGTGGAGTTCATTTGCAGTGGTTGTAGGCCCTGGCATGCCCATTCTCTCATTCTCTCTCTCTCTGCCTTTGTCTCTCTCTCCAATATATAAATAAAAAAGTGAAATATTAAAAATATAAAAAAATAGCTTTGATGAAAGACTTCATCAGGAAGGGGAGTTTCTGAGGAATTATTTAGCTATTTAGAATCAGCAATGGTCAGACCTGTGACCAGCTGTGTAACCAGGGCCTGGTTCATGGGCACACATCAATGCAGTTGTCCTGCGGTCAGAAGGACTTCACGTCTATGGGTTTCTGTCTTAAATCTTCTGGTGTGTTATACAGAAAGCTCCTGGGACTTGGAGCCTCCATTTCTACATGGCTATGCCTTCTGTCATCTGTCTTGGGTAGGTTTCGAGCTGCCTGCTCTGCACTCCACTGGCCTCCTCTTGCCCAACTTCCTCTTCCCCGATCCAGCCCAGAGATCCCTGCACTCCCTCTGTCCCACCCTGGTGAGGGTTCCGTGTATGCTCCTTCCAGCGGCTAGCCATAAGACACAGTGGTAGCCATTCCCAGTTGGAGCAAGCAATGCTACAGCATGGTTCGTGGTTAATTCAGTGGCAGTTCAATACCTGTGAAGGTCATCACCCAACCCATCTGCTAGGCTAGGGAGGTGGGCCTGTGGGAAGAGGGGCCATGCCTGGTTTGGCTTCTTTCTCCCTCATTAAGGAAGGGAGAATCAGTCCAGCCCCTGGAAGAATTCTAGTAGTATGCTGTGTAAGGTTTCTGTGAGAGTTTGTATTTATTCCACAAGTCCAGGAAGTAGAACATTAATCAGCAAATTAAAAAACAAACAAACAAACAATGAGCCAGGTGTGGTGGTGCACACATTTAATCCCAGCACTTGGGAGGCAGAGGTAAGAGGATTGCCATGAGTTCGAGGCTACCCTGAGACTACATAGTGAATTTTAGTCAGCCTGGACTAGAGCGAGATACTACTTGGAAAAACCAAACCAAACCAAACCAAAACAAAAACCAAAAACTCTTGAGAGGGGGAGGGGATATGATGGAAAGTGGAGTTTCAAAGGGGAAAGTGGGGGGAGGGAGGGCATTACCATGGGATATTGTTTACAATTATAGAAGTGTCAATAAAAAAAACCCAAAAAACAAAAGCAAAACAAAACAAAAAAACCCAACTATGATAAGTTGAGCGGCTCCACAGAAAGGAAAAGGCTTTTACAATTAAGTATCTTTTTAAATTTTTTTTGGTTTTTCGACATAGGATTTCACTCTAGTCCAGGCTGACCTGGAATTCGCTATGTAGTCACAGGGTGGCCTTGAACTCACGGCGATCCTCCTACCTCTGCCGAGTGCTGGGATTAAAGGCGTGTGCCACCAAGCCTGGCTCTTTTTTCAAAAATGTTAACTGCTCACATTTATTTATGTATTTATCTAAGTGGGAGAGAAAGAGGCAGAGAGAGTGAGAGAGAGAGAGAAAGAGAGAGAGAGTGCCAGAGCCTCTAGCTGCTGCAAACGAACTCCATACGCATGCCACATGCACCATTTTGGGCATCTGGTTTACGTGGGTCCTGGGGAATCAAACTTGAGTCCTTAGGCTTCGCAGGCAAGTGCCTTAACCATTAAGCCAATCTCTCTAGCCCATATACCCAAATTCAAATAAAGGCTTATCCCAGTGCCTAGGACTTTGAATGTATCAAATAATTGTTAGTTTAAAATAGACACAGAGGCCCGGTCTGGTGGCACACGCCTTTAATCCCATCACTCAGAGGCAGAGGCAGGAGATTGCCATGAGTTCAGTTACACACTGGGTGCGGGGGAGGTAGCGGCAAGGAATGAATGGCTGAGCCAGTGCTTCTAGCCACTGCAAATGAATTCCAGACGCATGTGCCACCATGTGCATTTGGTTTATGCGGGTTCTAGAGAATCAAACCTGGGCAAGGGCTCCAGCCCAATAAATAATTAAAAAAATTTTATTGTATTTATTTATTTGCAAGGAGGGAGGGAAGTAGAGGGAGAGAAAAAGGGAATGAATATGGGCATGCCAGGGCCTCTTGCTGCTACACAGGAACTACAGATGCATGTGCCACTTTGTGCATCTGGCTTTACATGGGTACTGGGGAATTGAACCTGGCTGGGCTGACAGGCTTTGCAAGCAAGCACTTCAACCACTGAGCCATTTCTTCAGCCCTAAAAAAGTTTTGCTTTTTTAAAGATTTATTTATTTATTTATTAGAGACAGAGAGAGAGGGAGAGAGAGAGACAGAGAGAATGGGCATGCCAGGGCCTCCAGTCACTGCAAACGAACTCCAGACGTATGTGCCCCCCTTGTGCATCTGGCTTATGTGGGACCTGGAGAATTGAACCTGGGTCCTTAGGCCTCACAGGCGTGTGCCTTAACCACTGAACCATCTCATGAGCCTCCTAAAAATGTTTTAAAAAAAAAAAAAAAAGGGCGGGAAGGATGGCTTAGCAGTTAAGGCACTTGCCTGCAAAGCCAAAGGACCCAGGTTCGATTCCCCAGGACCCACGTTAGCCAGATGCACAAGGGGGCACATGCATCTGGAGTTCGTTTGCAGTGGCTAGAGGCCCTAGTGTGCCCATCCTCTCCCCCCTCCCTCTTTCTCTGTCAAATAAATAAATAAAAATAAAATATTTTTTAAAAAAATAAAAAAAATATGCTTGTAGAAACTGGGTAGGACAACATGTAATCCAGTCTTTTGCAAAATGTGAGCACTTGGAAAATATTTTTATTTGATTTGGGCATTTTTACTTAGAAGCATTAATGGAATTGTTTCTTCTCAAAATGCGGAAGTTTGGGTAAAAGAGAATTTGAGGTTAGAAAGACATGCAGAAGATGTCTGAGAAGCCTGTGGTGTGGGAACTGAGCAATTCATCTTTACCTAACAGCATGTAAAATGTACACGTTTTTGCATTTCTACTTCATATTTTAAAAATATTTACATATTTGAGAGCAAGAAAGAGAAAGGGGAGAGAGAGAGAGAAGGGATAAACCAGGGCCTTTGCCACTGCAAATGAACTCCAGACACATGTACCACGTTGCACATCTGGTTTTATGTGGGTACTGGGGAATAGAACCCTGGTCATCAGACTTTGTAAGCAAGCACCCTTAATGGCCGAGTCATCTCCTCAGCCCAAGACCTAAAAAGAAAAAAAAGATTAAAAATACTTTGTTTGAGAGAGAGAGAGAGAGCGAGAAAGAGGTTGACGAATAGATAGGTAGGTAGGTAGGTAAATAGATAGACACAGACAGACAGATAGAGGGAGAGAATGGGCATGCCAGGGTCTCAGCTGCTGCAAATGAACTCCAGATACATGTGTGTCACTTTCTACATCTGATTTATGTGGGTCCTTGGGTATGGAACCTGGGTTCTTAGTAGGCTTTGCAGGAAAGTGCCTTAACTGCTATGCCATCACTCCAGCCCAAGACTTAGAAAAAATATTTTTCTTTTAAAAAATATTTTCAGAGAAAGAGGCAAACGGGGAGAGAGAGAGAAAAAATGAGCATGGCAGGACTCCAGGCCACCACAAATGAACACCAGGTGCATGTGTCACCTTGTGCAGCTGACTTAGGTGGGTCCTGGGGAATCGAACCTGGGTCCTTAGGCCTTGCCAGCAAGCTAAGCCATCTCTCCAGCGCAAGACTTTTCTCTTTCTTTCTTTTAGAACAAAAAAATAGAACCAAACCTGAATTGATCATTAAGAGTGGACTACCATCATACAGTCACTAAAAATAATGGAAGTAGAACTCTGTTTACCCAAAGTGTAAGATCACCAGAAAAGTTGAAGAGGAAGAAGAACCTTCTATTTCTTTCTTTTTCTCTCTCTTTCTTTCTTTCTTCCTTTTTTTTTTCGAGGTAGGGTCTTACTCTAGCCTTGAACTCATGGCGATCCTCCTACCTCTGCTTCCCAAGTACTGGGATTAAAGGCGTGTGCCACCATGCCGGGCTAAGAAGCTTCTATTTCTAGGAAAACTTTTGGCCTAGTTTACTTAAAACAAACACATACATATATACAAATTATATAAAATACTATTATCACTATAATATGTTATATTAAATATATAAGTGTAGACGTATACACACACATATATAATATATATAAAATGTGTAAGTAAATGTACCCCCAGAGGTCTAGGTCACACCCCACACCGTCAGCGGGGTTCAGTCTATGTGTGAAGTCGACGGAACACTCACGTTTTTTGGTTTTTTTTTTTTGGCGTATTTTTGTTTTTTTGCAGTTTTGAGCCTGGTTTTACATTTCCACGTTACGACTGAGAGGGGGGGCCGGGCCGTCCTCCCGCCGAGGGAAAAGTTGAGAGGCCCGCGCGCGCCCGGGGAGACCTTTGGCCCCCCGCGTCTCGTCAGCCCCGGGCGCCGCCTGAGGTGAGGAGACCCCGCCCCACTGAGGTGATTCTGCAGAGGGGCGGAGCCCTGCCGCGAGGAGGCGGGAGACTGGCCCTCCCCCTTCACACACCCCGGGAGGGGGCGTGGCCATCGGGCCGTGTCCGCGCGCTCCGCTCCCACCATGCCCTTATAAGGAGCGCCCGGCGTGAGAGCTCGGGAATCCGCTCGCTCTCCCTGCGGCGCAGCCCGGCTCCCAAGCTCCCCCCCCCCTCACCGCACCCCGCTGGGAATGTGGAGGGGGGCGTGGCTCTGGCGGCGCGGTGGCCTTGGGAGGCGGAGCTTGTCGAAGACGAACCAATAGGAGCGACGGCCTAAGTGTGAGCGGCGTTGCTATTGGGCGCGGTGACGTGACGGAGGCGGGGCGTCCGTGAGGGCTCGTGACGCCGCGGCCGAGGGAAGCCCGGACTCTTCTTCTTAGTCGGCTTGCTCGGGAGTCCGTGTCTCCGCCGGTTCCCGGCTCCTCTCCCTCACCGCGCACATCCCAGGTTTTTTTTTTTTTTTTTCCTCCGTCGCCCGCGGTTCGCCGCCCCGCCAAGCCGCCGCGATGCCGGTGTTTCACACGCGCACGATCGAGAGCATCCTGGAGCCCGTGGCGCAGCAGATCTCGCACCTGGTCATCATGCACGAGGAGGGCGAGGTGGACGGCAAAGCCATTCCTGACCTCACCGCGCCCGTGGCCGCCGTGCAAGCGGCCGTCAGCAACCTCGTCCGGGTGAGCGCGCCGGGCGGGGTGCGGGGAGGACGAGGTGCGAAGGGGGGACGACACACACACACACCAATGTCGTCCCCCCCTCCAGAGTCTCCTGTCCACCTCGCGGCTTCCCTTCGCGTGGAGGCGGGTGGCGGGGCGGAGGGGGGGGGTGCTTGGGGCTGCCTGATGGCTTTTGCGCCGTGGGCTTTGTAAGTTAAGCCACATGCCGTGGGAGTCCGGAAGGCTGCTGCTTTGCCCCTGTGCTGTGACCTTGAGCAAGCCCCCCCTCTCCAACCGAGCCTGTCGGAGCCTCAGTTTCCTCATCTCTAAAATGGGGACAGCCCAGAGTCGTGTGTGCCCGGCGCCTGGGTGGTGGAGATTCGGAGAAGTTATTTTTCATAGAATGCCTAGTCGAGGTGTCTGCCCCGTAGTAGGCGCCCAAGCAATCACAGTTGGGAGGCTGTCCGCTGGCTGCTTCTTCTCCTGCCGTTCCTGGCGTCCACTACCTGGCTTGTCAGCTCCTTTTGAGGCCTCCCCAGTCCGGGATCTCTTACCGATTCCTTGCCTCTCCTTCCAGGGATTTTTTATTTGCGTCCGCACCGTTGTCCTTTCCAATGCTTCTGACCCTGTCTCTCTCTGACACCTTGCTTCCTCCAACTTGGCCAGCTCTCCCCAGCTAGCCCCCCCCCCCCACCTGCATCTGGTCCTCTCTTCCCCCCAATTGTCGTCCACTTCCCTCGGGACCGGGGCATTTTCTCCTGCTCACACCTCCAGCCCTGTCTTTCATGCAGTCATTCAGGACCAGGAGCCCCGTTGCCGCCTTTCATTTTATTCCACCCAGCTTTACCGGCTGTCAAAAAAAAAAAAAAAAAAAAAAAAAAAAGGCTTCCACCCACTGGTGCCTTTACAGACTCGGGGGGCCCTCCTCCTCTGCCCCTCCTTCTGACAGGAAGCAAGATGGAGCTGCTTTGAGAGAGGCCTGTGGAATCTGGAATCCGCAGCCCCTGCCTGACAAGAGGCTAGGGGGCCTGGGGGCGCGGCTCTCCTCCCCAGTCCATACTTTTCCTGATGGGCAGTGGCTCTCTGCAGATCCTTGTAGTTGCCCCAGCAGTTGTGAGCAGTCGCATAATGCGATTCCTAAGAAAGGGGGAGCCCGTTTACGAAATGGGGAAAGAGATGTTGGGACCAGGACCCCTTCACAGTTCCTTGGCTAATGCCACACTGTGGTGTCCGGGCCTGGGTAGGTGACTCAGACTGCTGTTGCCAGTGAACAACTCTGGAAAAAGTTCACACTGCTCCCTGAGCTGAGTACATAGTGTTGTCAGGGTAATTGGGAGGTAACTGTGCTGTGGGTGGGGCTTGTATTATCTGATTAGAGTAGTTGGTGCACTTAGAGGCACTTCAGCCCTTGAACATCTTCCTGGGCCCGCAGGGGGCCTGGACTGTCAAACAGCTCAGGAGGCTGGTAGCCAGCCAGGAAGCTGGGGCTGTTGGGTGGGGGTGAGGGGGTGGTGGGAATGGGACACTCCAGACCAAATTCCCTTTCTTTCTTCCATCCAGTATGAGTAAGAACTATCCAGTAAGGGTACTGTATTCTTTCAGAACGTCTAGCTGTTCCTGTTCTCCTTTGTAACTAATTTTAATCTAAGATGCCAGAGTGCATTCTTTTGGAGTGTTGTCTGACATGGCTGCGTTCCAGGCCTCCATTTTTTTTTTTTCAACAAATGGAAAACAATGTAAAGAGACAAGGTAATAGTGTCCGTCCTTGTAGCGCTTCAGGAAATGAAGTCTTCAAGCCACATGTTGCACTTGGAACACAGTGTTTGTCAAGAAGGGGTTGATATCTGCTTAGGCTATTTCGAGAAAAGTTATTTATGAGTGTCCATGCCATGAATTAATAAGCATTGAATGTGTGCTGTACAAAGAGCAGAGCAATAAATCAGCGGTCCTCAGAGTGTCCGTGAAGAACCACCACTGGGGCCTTTTAGACACGAAGATGTCCAGCTGCCATCCTAGACTTACTGAAGACTCTCCAGGGGTAGGGTCAAAGTCTTTTGTATTTTATTTAATTTATATATTTTTTGAGGTAGGTTCTCGCTCTAGCCCAGGCTGACCTGGAACTCACTCTGTAGTCTCAGGCTGGTCTCGAACTCACAGTGATCCTACTATTTCTGCCTCCCGAGTGCTGGGATTAAAGGCGTGTGCCACCATGCACGGCTTTGCCTTTTGTATTTTAAAGCAGCTTTATAGATGATCATCAGTTATAGTTAGGAAACACAGTGATAGACATGAGGCAAATACAAAAGAAATAAGGTCAGTCATAAGATGAAAAAAAAAAAGTATCTATAGGCAAAAGACTGACTTCCCAACACATACAAAAGGGATTTGAGATTGAACTAGAAGAGAGAAAGTGGAAAGGTGCTTGTAAGTCATTTCTAGATTTCATGAAGTAGATTGTCTTGATTACAGCTCTGGAAGCAAGTTGGAGAGAAATTGGAAATGAAGTCAGTTGTGTGACATATGGGCAGTTTAACAGAAGGCCTTATCCAACAAGATGAACAGAAAGAGTGGGAGGGGGAGATAAGAGTGGTGTGTGAGGAGGGATACGTGGGTTGTGTTCTCAGGAGGTAGAGGACTCATCCATTGCTTGGAATTCTCTTGCCAGTGAGGCTCTTACATGTACGGACCTTGAACATACCTCAAGTTCCCATCTACATTGTGTTGGAGAGCAGGCCTAATTTCATACATATTTTTTTGTATCTCTGTCCCCCAGTTCCTACCTTTAATACTGGCACACAAATGGCTTGATAGATATTGTTAAAGGAAAAGGAACTATCTGGAGGGTGATAAGTTAGAAGATGACAAATTGAATGGTCATGAAGAAAATGAAGGTCTTTTGAATATTGCAGGGGAAGGAATTAATTTAAAAAGTAGTAGAGGGCTGGAGAGATGGTTTAGCAGTTAAGGCACTTACCTTCAAAGCCTACAGACCCAGGTTCCAGGTCCCACATAAGCCAAATGCACAAGGGGGCACATGCGCCTGGAGTTCATTTGCAGTGGCTAGAGGCCCTGGCATGCCCTTTCTCTCCCTCTCGGTCTCAAATAAAAATAAAAATAAAAATTAAAATTAAAAAGTTTAAAAAAGTAGTAGAGCCGGGTGTGATGGCGCACACCTTTAATCCCAGCACTCGGGAGGCAGAGGTAGGAGGATCACTGAGAGTTCAAGGCCACCCTGAGACTACATAGTGAATTCTAGGTCAGCCCGGGCTAAAGTGAGACCCTGCCTCGAAACCCACACCCTCAAAAAAAAAAAAAAAAAAAAAAAAGTAATAGAAGAACATACAATAGGACTAGATAATAGAACTCTTGAGTTTGAAAAAAATCATATGCTATTACTACAAAATAATGAAACTAAGTTTTGAACAAATATTCTGGAATTTATATAATCTGAGTCTTGGGAGTCACTCTTGGGAGGTTATATTCCTTCTTCCCATCTTTTCTTTGGGAATTTCTTTCAGATTACTTACATCTATAAATTAGCTTTATTTTGGCCAAAAGAAATGTACATTTTGCATGACTAAACTTATATTTACCAGTTTTGGTCTAAATTAGAGCTTCTTAACTTTTTTTACTTGTTGCCCCTTTTCATCCAAGAAATTTTGACTCAGCCCCAGGTATAAAAGTATATACAGTGGGCATATAAAACAAACATTTCCTGATAATAATCCATAAATTTATTTTAAAGCAAATTCTTTGGTATGCATATATTTTACCATTATTAATAATAAAAATAAATTTGCCTACACATGAGATAGATGTCTAGTTTATTTTTTCCTTTTTTTTTTTTTTTTTTTTCGAGGTAGGGTCTCACTGTAGCTCAGGCTGGCCTGGAATTCACTCTCTAGTCTCAGAGTGGTCTCGAACTCATGGTGATCCTCCTACCTCTGCCTCCCGAGTGCTGGGATTAAAGGCATGTGCCACCACCCCCAGCTAATTTTTTATTTATTTAAAAAAATTTATTTGAATTATTTATTTGAGAGAGAGAATGAATATGAGTATGCAGGGTCTCTTGATACTGAAAACAAGACTCCAGACACATGTGGGTACTGGGGAATTGAACCTAGGCTATTAGGTTTTGCATGCAAGTAACTTAGACCACTGAGCAATCCCTCCAGCCCCAAAACTCTGCAGTTTATAATATACAGTAGTCTTGAATCTGAGCTGAGGTGTTTTCAAGTAGCTGCTCATTGGTGTTGTAAGGCCTGATGGAAAACGTGTATTCTGGGGCTGGAGAGATGGCTTAGTGGTTAAGGCGCTTGCCTGCAAAGCCAAAGGATCCCAGCTCTATTCTCCAGGACCCATGTAAGCCAGATGCACAAGGGGGCACATGCGTCTGGAGTTCATTTGCAGTGGCTGGAGGCCCTGGCGCACCCATTCTCTCTCTCTTAAATTAAAAAATGAATGTGTATGCTGCCTGTTCAGAACCATGGCTACAGTGACGTTGCTTGACACCATACAGCTGAATGCTGCCAGAAACACCTTAGACTCATTGTGTACTTGATTTTTGAAATAAATTTTGGTTATTGTGGATTTGGGAATCTTTTACTGTTGCCAACTTTTTTTTTTGCACACCTCTCCCCCCATTCAGTAATGTGGCCCCATATAGGATCATGACTCACAGTTTAAGCTAGGGTCTGCCGGGCATGGTGGTACACACCTTTAATCCCAGCACTCGGGAGGCAGAGGTAGGAGGATTGCCGTGAGTTCCAGGCCACCCTGAGACTCCATAGTGAATTCCAGGTCAGCCTGGGCTAGAGTGAGACCCTACCTCAAAAAAAAAAAAAAAAAAAAAAAGAAGCTAAATGACTTCTGAATATTCTCCAAATTACAGTTTAATAGATGAAAATGAAATTCTCGTTTGTTGATCACAATCATTCACTTATGAAACAAGTATTTATTGCACCCTCTTTGGATATCAAAGCAGTAAGTATGCTACTTGACAGAGTAAATGTGACAAGAGGTAGAAAATCATAAATGCAGGAAGTAAAATATTATGGACATTCAGAGGAAAATGAGATGACTTGATGGGAGAATTGGGGAAGACTTTGTGAAGGATGTGACATTTGAGCAGGGCACTTAAGACAGATAGATGAACATTCAAAAGTGTGGTAAGAAATACCTTATAAACGGAAGAAACTGCTCATGCAAACATGCAGAATCTTCAAGAATCTTGAGACCGAGTTTTTTTTTTTAAGTATTTTATTTTTATTTATTTGACTGAGAGAGAGAGAAAATGGGCGTGCCAGGGCCTCCAGCCACTGCAAATGAACTCCTGACGTGTGCGCCCCCTTGTGTATCTTGCTAACGTGGGTCCTGGGGAATCGAACCTGGGTCCTTTGGTTTTGTAGGCAAATGCCTTAACCACTAAACCATCCCTCCAGCCAGGGACCAAGTTTTGACTGGATGAATCATTAAAGTAATTCCTTTGTAGCGCCCTGGCTGGTCTAGAACTTGCCATGTACCTTAGGCTGGCCTCTAACTTTTTTTTGTTGTTGTTGTTTGTTTTTGTTTTTCAAGGTAGGATTTCACTGTAGCCCAGTCTGACCTGGAATTCACTATGTAGTGATCCTCAGGTTGTCCTTGAACTCAGCAATCCTCCTACCTTTGCCTCACCAGTGCTGGAATTAAAGGTGTGTGCCACCACACCCAGCTGTGGCCTCTAACTTTCAACAGTTCTCCTTCTGCCTCCTAAACGATGTCATTACTGGTGTGCACTACTGTGCTAGGCTTTGTCCTTTTTTCTGTTTAGTATCCCAAATAAAACCACTTGGGAACACTTTATTTATTGAAATATAGTTCACATATCATACAATTTTATATTTTAAGCATGTAATTCATTGTATAACAATATATAATGTTTTAAGTGTATATATATATATGCACACACACACACACACACACACATATATATATATATATATACACACATATATATTTATTTATTTATTTTTGGTTTTTGTTGTTTGAGGTAGGGTCTCACTCTAGCGAAGGCTGACCTGGAACTCATTTTGTAGAGTCTCAGGCAGGTCTCAAACTCACAGCAATCCTCCTGTCTCTGCCCTCCTGAGTGCTGGTATTAAAGGCATGTGCCACCATGCCCAGCTTGCAATTTAATTTTAAAAGTTTTGACTCCTTAAAAAGAAACTCCATACTCATTAGCATCACCCATTCTTTTTCCACTCCCTTACCTCTTCAAACCCAGACAACTGCCAAGTCTTTCTGTCAGCATAAGTTTGTCTATTCTGAACATTTAATGTAAGTGGAATCATGCAGTATGTGGCTTTTGTGCCTGGCTTCTTTCACTTAGCATAATATCTTCAAGGTATATTTGTGGTGTACTGTATATTAGAGCTTTATTGCTAAATAATAGTCCATTGTATGGAAACCATTTTAAACACAGTAAATTCAATGCAGTAATAAAGCAAGGGAGAGGAGGAAGGAAAGGGGAGTGTGGGAAATTGAAAAAGAGGAGGGACAAGAAGTCCTGGGAAGGATGGGGTTTAGTAAGCAGTGTGAAAAGCTTTGGCTGCCGACTAACAGCGCTGTATATAAATTTTTCTTTTCCCATTGAAGTGGCCTATAGAAATCTATTGGTCTTTGATGTGACCGTTATAGTCATGCCAGTTTTATTAATGGGGCCTTAGATACCTTTCCATGCATCTGAGGTCATGGATTGCTACTATTCCTTGGGTTCATGAAATATTTATTTTGGGAGTTTTTGTGGTCTTCACTTTTTATGTGCCTCGCCCATATATCATATGCTCTTGGGACTAGTTCTGGGACAAATGGTAGCGTTGTCTTCACTTTAAATTGATAGCTGGGAAAGGCTACTTTGCTCTTAGAAAGAGATCAGCAATTTTGTCAGTTGAGGTTATCTGTATTAACATCTAAAATTATTTTTGCTTTAATTTCTTTTGGTTGGTGTCGGGTTTATTTCATTTCAAATAAATTATAACATTAGGGTGATAGGCCTGTGGGTGATCTTTATTGTTTTATTTTCTTTTTCTCTTTTTATTTATTTTTTCAAATATTTTATTTACTTATTCATTTACCTGAGAGACAGAGAGAGACAGAGAGAGAAAGAGAGAGAAGGTGAGAGAGAGAATGGGCGTGCCAGGGCCTCTAGCCACTACAAATGAACTCCAGACACATTAGCCTCCATGTGTATCTGGCTTATGTAGGTACTGGGGAATCGAACCTGGGTCCTTAGGCTTCACAGGCAAGTGCCTTAACCGCTAAGGCATCTATCTTTTCAGCCCCTCTTTTTTATTTTATTTTTAAAGAGAGAGTGAGAGAGAGAAAGAGAGAGAGAGAGAATTGGTACACCAGGGCCTCAGCCACTGCAATTGAACTCCAGACACTTGCACTACCTCGTGGGCATGTGTGACCTTGCACTTGCCTCACCTTTGTGCATCTGTGTTATGTGGGATCTGGAGAGTCGAACGTGGGTCCTTAGGTCTCCCTGGCAAGCTCCTTACCCACTAAGCCATCTCTCCAGCCCTCTTTTCTTTAAAATATATATTTTTTTGGTTTTTCGAGGTAGGGTCTCTAGCCCAGGCTGATCTGGAATTCACTATGTAGTCTCAGGGTGGCTTTGAACTCAAGGTGATCCTCCTACCTCTGCCTCCCGAGTGCTGGGATTAAAGGTGTGCGCCACCACACCCGGCTCAAAATATTTTTTTTTATTTATTTGCAATGAGAGAGAGGGAGGGAGGGCAGAAGGGAATGAGAATGTGTGGGTGCACCAGGGCATTTTGTCCTTGCAAATGAACTCCATATGCTTGTGCCACTTTGTGCATCTGTGTTTACATAGGTATTGGTCCCAGACCGTTAGGATTTGCAAGCAAGTGACTTTATCCACTGAGCCATCTCTCCAGCCCTGATGTTTTCCTTAATACTTTTCTGTGCTTTTTTTTTTTTTTTTCTTTTTGAGATAGAGTTTCACTCTAGCTCAGGGGCTCCTGGAATTAACTATGTAGTCTCAGGGTGGCCTTGAACTCACAGCTATTCTCCTACCTCTGCCTCCTGAGTGCTGGGATTGAAGGCGTGCTCCACCACGCCTGGCCCATTTTTTATTTTTTAATGTATAGACTATCTTGTGTAACCAGCATTTCCAACCCCCAGCTTTCAAACATCTGGTAGAGCTAAATTTGAAATTTCATCACATTTATAATGGGTTCTGACTGGAACAAGTCAGAATATATACTGAGAGGGCGGAACGAATGGCTAGCTGCCCATTGTTTGAGATAACCAAAGTGTTCAAGCTATTCTGGGTTGTGGTTTCTCCGTTTCATAGTCATTTCAACTATGCAGGCTACTTAACTAAAATCATCGCTTGAGACTGTGCCTCCTATCTGGAAGAGGCATTTGGATTTTGCATTCTCTTTTTGGGAGTGCCTTTAAAAAATTTAATGATTTAGACCAGGTGTTGATACATTATTTGGAACCCTGCTGGTTACAGTGAAGCCTCATACTATGAGTCATGAATTCCTCATTAAAGATCTTTATTTCTTTGAACCATATGGTAGGAGGCAAAGATATTATAAAGTTGATCTGCGGTTTTTTTGCTTTCTGGCTGATTTGGGCCCAACCTTTTCATTAAACCTTATGTCATAGTCATGACAACGGGGTATATTTGTACATAATAAATGAATCAACATCAGGATAGTATCAAAAGGAGTAGCAATTCTGGGCTGGAGAGATGGCTCAGGGGTTAAATACATTCTCTGTGTAAACACAAGTGTTTGAGAGGGTCTAAAACTGCCCGAAGTTCGAATCTCCAGAACCCATGTAAACAGCTGTAATCCCAGAGGAGCGGAGACTAGGGAATTACCGGACTTTGTGAAAAACAGCAGGTTCCCACATCAGTAAGAGTCTCTGGCTCAAATAAGAACCAATGGAAGAAGCCAGGCGAGGTGGCACACAACTTTAATCCCAGCACTCAGGAGGCAGAGGTAGGAGAATCACCATGAGCTCGAGGCCACCCTGAGACTACATAGTGAATTCCAGGTCAGCCTGGGTTAGAGCTAGACCCTACCTCGAAAAAAAAATAATAAAATGAATAAATAAATATAAACTAATGGAAGAGTGATGGAGTGGAACACTGAATTTTGGCTGCTGCAGGAGAGTGCATGGTGCACCTCATGTATCCGCACACACCACGTACATAAGCAAAACAAACAAACAAATAAAAAGAAGTAGCAACCCTTAATAGGCAAATTTTACTTTTCTTTGTAGAATAATGCTCTGTGTTTATGATTCAAGGTGGGTTGTTCAGTCAGATATTGTTGTTGTTTTTTTAAAAATTTTTATTTTTATTTATTTATTTGAGAGCGACAGACAGAGAAGGAGGTAGAGAGAGAGAGAGAATGAGTGTATCAGGGCCTCCAGCCACTGTCAACGAACTCCAGATGCATGCACCATCTTGTGCATCTGGCTTATGTGGGTCCTGGGGAATCGAGCCTCGAATTGGGGTCCTTAGGCTTCACAGGCAAGCACTTAACCACTAACCCATCTCTTCAGCCCAGATATGGTTGTTTTTAAGTCTGTCGTAAACTTCACATCTATATGATGTATAGGACTAGAAGAAGAAACTAAACTTTTGCCTTAGCTTTTTTCCTTTCCTTTTGTTTTCTTCTTTCTTTCTTTCTTTCTTTCTTTCTTTCTTTCTTTCTTTCTTTCTTTCTTTTTTGCTGTTGTTCTGAGGTAGGGTCTCACTTTAACTCAGCCTGACCTGGAATTCATTTTGTAGTCTCAGGGTGGCCTTGAACTCACAGTGATCCTCCTACCTCTGCCCCTGAATGCTGGGATTAAAGGCACGTGCCACCACGCCCGGCTTGCATTAGCTTTTTAAAATTTTTTTTCTTTTTAAAATTTTTTTGTTTATTTATTTATCTATTTATTTGAGAGTGACAGACAAAGAGAGAAAGGGGCAGAGAGAGAGAGAATGAGAAAATGAGAGAATGGGCGCGCCCTGGGCCTCCAGCCTCTGCAAACGAACTCCAGACGTGTGCGCCCCCTTGTGCATCTGGCTAATGTGGGTCCTGGGGAATCAAGCCTTGAACTGGGGTCCATAGGCTTCACAGGCAAGCGCTTAACCGCTAAGCCATCTCTCCAGCCTGCATTAGCTTTTTAAATTTTATTTATTTATTTATTTGAGAGAGAGAAAGAGAGAGACGGCGACAGAGAGAATGGGACACACACACACCAGGGCATCCAGCCACTGCAAATGAACTCCAGATGCATGTGCCACCTTGTGCATCTGGCTTACATGGATACTGGAAAATCGAACCTGGCTCCTTAGGCTTAGTAGACAAGTGCCTTAACTGCTAAGCCATCTCTCCATCCCTGCCTTGGTTTTTTATTTATTTATTTATTTTTGTCTCTCTCTTTTGAGACACTGTCAATGGTTCAGGCTATTCTTGAACTGCCTATGTAGCCTAGGCTGGCCTTGAACTCAAGATCTTCTTGCACATTACACAGCCTTCCTTCACTGCCTGCCAGCTGGCCTGTAGCTCGTCTTGACCTCTTAGCCTGCTAATTGGCCTGACTGCTACTATGGATTTATGCCCTCACCCAAGGCTGCATAATATAAGCAGAACTTGAAGGCAGAAGAGCTACTGGGATTAAAGCTCATTTTGAAATGATTGTTAAGGCATCTAAGTAATTATTAGCTATTCAAAATACACAGATACCAGCTTTTGATGTTATAGCCATAGTATGCCCTTAAGTGTCCTTAAAGTATGACTGGCACCATTAAGAAAACTCAGTAGATGAGTTCAGGACAGCCCTCTAATTCAAGACAAGCCTGGGCTACATAAACAAGTATTTATATATAGATGTACCTTGCTTCTATCTTCTTCACCATTAAATAACAAAATGCAAATAAAGGCCGGGCATGGTGGTGTGCACATTTTATCCCAACGCTTGAGAGGCAGAAATAGGAGGATCGCTGTAAATTCGAGGCCACCCCGAGACTACATAGTGAATTCCAGGTCAGGCGAGCTAGAGTGAGACCCTGCCTTGAACACAACAACAAAACAAGATAACTGAAACTACCTTTATTCATTTTTTTTTTTTTTGGCTTTTGCAAGGCCCAAGCTGACCTGGAACTCACTATGTAGCCGCTGACTGGCCTCCAACTCACAGCAATCATCCTACCTCAGCCTGCCAAGTGCTGGCACTAAAGGTGTGTGCCACCGTACCCAGCTTTCTAATTCACTTAAAAATTTTTTTTTCCCTGAATTTTATTTGTTTATGAGAGAAGGAGAATGAATGGATGAATGGGTGCTCCAGGGCCTCTAGCCACTGCAAACGAACTCCAGATGCATGTACTGCCATTTGCATCTGGTTTATGTGGGAACTAGGGAATTGAACCTCGGTCCTTAAGATTTTCAGGTAAGCGTCTTGACTACTAAGTCAACTGTCCAGCCCTCTAATTCACTTTTTGCTCATGAATATGGAAAAAAAATAATGAGGAAAATTTGTTTCTTACAACACCCTAAGACTTTCTTTACCATGTACTGTTTAGGAAGCTGTGTTGTAATTATGTAATTCCTTTTACTGTAAGTGTAGAATGAAATAACTTCAAAATAATAGCTAGATCCTGAAAGACCTTCTATCTTGACTTTTTTTTTTTTTTTTAAAGTAGGGTCTTGCTCTACCCCAGGCTGACCTGAAATTCACTATGTAGTCGCAGGGTGGCCTCGAACTCATGATGATCCTCCTCCTACATCTGCCTCCCGAGTGTTGGGATTAAAGGTGTGCGCCACCACACTTGGCTTTACTTTATCTTTTACTATTTTATTTTATTTATTTATTTGCAAGCAGAGAGAAAGAGAGAGGGAGAGAGAGAATGAGAATGGGTGCACCAGGGCCTCTAGCCACTACACACTAACTCTGGGTACATGTACAACTTTATGCATCTGGCTTTACATGGGTACTAGGGAATGGAACCCAGGTAGTTAGGCTTTGAAGGCAAATGCCTTAACTGCTGAGCCATGTCTCCAGCCTCTCTGTCTCTTCCTTTCTGTCTGTCTCTCTCTCTCTCTCTATATATATATTTGTTTTGTTTTTTCGAGGTAGGGTTTCACTCTAGTGCAGGATGACCTGAAATTTACTATGTAGCCTCAGGGTGGCCTCAAACTGACTGACATTGGTCCTTCTACCTCTGATTCCCAAGGCGCCGCGCCTGGCTTCCAGCCCTATCTTGACGTTGTTATTAAGATATGAGGTCAGGTAATCACTGATTAAATCTGTTTAAGCATATGTAGTGCATTTAGAGGCAAAGAGCAGATGATGGAATACTGAGGAAAAGTGGGTTTGCGGGCTGGGGAGATGGCTCAGTGGTTGAAGTTTGATGGTCGCTGGGCTCTGTTCCCAGTACCCACATAAAGTTAGACAAGTTGCATACATGCATCTGGAGTTTCTGTGCAGTGGCCATAGGCCCTGGCACACCTATACTCTCTTTCTGTTTCTGTCTCTGTCTCTCTCACATAAACAGTAAATGAAGTTTAAAAACAGGACTTGTATATTTACAGATAGGAAAGTAGGATTCATTGTGTTCCTTGGTAAAAACTGTAGCTTTTGTATCTTTATGCTGGGTCATCAGCCCGTGGATGATTGTTTGATTACCGGTTTTCTTCTCCTGCCTCCCCATTTCCCTAGGGTGTGTCTTCCTTTAGATTGCTGGTGTGTCTTGAGGACAAGGACTGGTTATATTTCTGACATTCCCAATGCCGTGCATATCACAGTCCGTGCTTGTGGTAGCCCCTCAATCAATGCACTGTGCTCTGATTCTTGGTATTTCAGGAAGGCCCGGTGATTCTCTTGTTCTGTCCTCTGTTGTTCTATTCCAAATGTCTGTGTAACCACAAAGATTCATAAACAACATTATAATATATTGAATTCAGATTTCAGATGTTTTGATCCCAAAAAATTCTTTGTCACTTTTAAAACTAGTCAGCTCCTTGGATTGGCTTGGGCATGTGGGCTATGTATGTATAAAGGATGAGAACTGAAAATTAGAGCTAAGAATGTTTTATAAATATTGTTAAGTTGCAGAAAATAGAGTCATTGGCCCTTGGAGAATTTCCCACTGATAAAATTTCCAGTTGAGTGACTTTTAAGGGGAAAGTGGCTGAATTTCACTACAGTTCTTACCACAGCTGGCCACAATCCAAGTTAAAGTCATTTCTTCTTTTGAAATAAGCTTAAATTCCCACAAGTAAGCTTTCTGTAAAGAAAGAAAAATGGCATGTCTGTTCTTAGAGCTGAAAGTTGATGGACCCTTATTATCTGCCTTCCCCATGGGTCTAGCCTATTTTCTGTCCCCATCCAAAACCTGGGAAACTGACTCTTGTTTACTGTGCTTTTATTCATGCAATTAAAGTAGGTAAAAGATGTGTGAGAGGGCTAACAAATAATGTAGAAAAAAAACTATACCAGAAACACTTAAATTTCTCATTCTTTTTTTTTTTTGCTGGAGAGATGGCTCAGCGTTAAGTCTTGCCTGTGAAGCCTAAGGACCCCGGTTTGAGGCTCGATTCCCCAGGAGCCACGTTAGCCAGATGCACAAGGGGGTGCACGCGTCTGGAGTTCATTTGCAGTGGCTGGAAGCCCTGGTGCTCTCATTCTCTCTCTCTCTCTTCCCCTCCCTCTCTCCCTCCTCCTCTCTGTCGCTCTCAAATAAATAAATAAGTAAATAAAAAAAGAGGCAGGGCTGGAAAGATGGCTTAGCAGTTAAGCGCTTGCTGTGAAGGCTAAGGACTCCGGTTCAAGGCTTGATTTCCCCAGGACCCACGTTAGCCAGATGCACAAGGGGGCACACGTGTCTGGAGTTCGTTTGCAGTGGCTGGAAGCCCTGGCGTGCCCATTCTCTCTCTCTCTGTCTGCCTCTTTCTCTCTCTCTCTCTCTCTGTCACTCTCAAATAAACAAATAAAAAAATGAACCAAAAAAATATATATAAAAAAAGAGGCAGGTTCTCAGCCATCCTAACCCCCTCAAACATTAAAAAAAAAATATTTAGAACTAGCCAGGCGTGGTGGCACACGCCTTTAATCCCAGCACTCGGGAGGCAGAGGTAGGAGAATCGCTGTGAGTTTGAGGCCACCCTGACACTCCATAGTGAATTCCAGGTCAGCCTGGGCTAGAGTGAGACCCTACCTTGAAAAAACAAACAAACAAAAAAAAAACAGTTTAGAACTATTCCTGACATATAGTTAGGCTTTCAATGTGTATCAAATTTTATGATTAGTATTCTTCCTGTGATTTTAAAGTTATATTTTAAATGTTAATCTAATGAAAAAGCTGTGTTGAAAAGGCAGGTTTTCCCCCCCAACTGCCTAAGCATAATTTCTACTTTTACTCAACACGGCAAAATGCCAATGAAAGCTTTCAGTAGAATTCCATATGTTGTGAATATACAGTTTTACCAACTGTGGGGAAAATATCACTTGCAGTTTTAGATGCTTGAACCTTTGATTGCCAGTTTCCCATGATTAAAGGCCTTGGTTTTCTTTTTTTTTTTTGCAGAGCTGGCCATCAAACTGAGGGCCTCACATATGCCTGGAAAATGCTACACCACTGAGTTATACTCATTTATTTTTATTATTTTCAGAAATCTTAAAATTTTTATTTGCACATGCATGTGCATGTGTGCATGCATACATGTGTATGTTTGGGCATTCCAGGGCCTCTTGCTGGTGCAAATAAATGCCAGATACTTGTGTCACTTTTTTTTTTTTTGAAGTAGGTCTCGCTGTAGCCCAGGCTGACCTGGAATTCAGTATGTAGTCCCAGGGTGGCCTTGAACTAATGGCACTCCTCCTACCTCTGCCTCCGGAGTGCTGTGATTAAAGGTGTGTGCCACTACGCATGGCTTGTGTCACTTTTTTTTTTTGTGTCTGTGTCTAGCCTATGAGGATGGCTTTGGAATTGAATCTGGGCCATTAGTTTTGCAAGCAAGGTCCTGTAGCCACTGCAAATGAACTCCAGGTATATATGCCACCTTGTGCATCTGGCTTTTGTGGGTACTGGGGAATTGAACCTGAACCTGAGTCCTTAGGCTTTGCAGGCAAGCACCTTAACCTTCAAGCCATCTTTTCAGCCCTATTTTTTTTTTAAATTTAATTAATTAGTTTATTTTTTTGTGTTTTTATGAAATAGGGTCTCACTCCAGCCCAGACTGACCCGGAATTCATTATGTAGTCTCATGGTGGCCTTGAACTCTCTGTGATCCTTCTACCTCTGCCTCCTGAGTGCTAGGATTAAAGGCGTGTGCCACCATACCTGGCTCGTAAATTTTTTTTTAAATTACTGTCTCTCTTTTTTCACTTTAAAATTTTTTTTATATATTTGGGAGGGAGGGACAGAGAGAGAGAGAGAGAGAGAGAGAGAGAGAGAGAGAGAATGGGCATACCAGGGCCTCCAGCCACTGCAAACGAACTCCAGATGCCTGCGCCCCTGTGTGCATCTGGCTTGCGTGGGTCCTGGAGAATCAAATCGGGATACTTTGGCTTTGCAGGCAAATGCCTTAACCACTAAGCCATCTTTCCAGCCTTCTTTTTGCTTTTTTCTAGATTGGGTCTCACTCTAGCCCAGGCTGACCTGGAACACACTCTGTAGTCCTAGGCTGGCCTTGAACTCACAGCAGTCCTGCTAATTCTGCCTCCCGAGAGCTGGGATCAAAGGCGTGTGCCACCAGGCCTGGCTTGCTATCTCTTTTGTTTGGGGTAATAACAAGGAAAAAGCCCTCCTACCTACTGTACTCCCAATATAGAAGCAAGAACTGAGGCTTAACATTTGAGCTGTTAACCTTTGCACTTATTTATATACGTATTGTTATTTTGAGATAGGATCTCATTTAACCAAGTCTGGCCTTGAATTGCTAAGTAGTTAAGGCTGGACTTTAACTGATCCTTTGCCTCCCAAATTCTAGGATTACAGGTGAGTGCTGCCATGCCCAGTGTCCTTGTCCTGTTTTCTAAAACCCAACAGACTTTAGGGATAGCCAGGCCTCTCGGTAAAATAATAAGATGTAGTCAGCCCTCCAGGTAGAGCTAAGTGTGGTGCATTTGTGAAGTAGAATTCATCCATTATGTTGAGTCTTTCAGTGACTTTCTAGACTTTTTTTTTTTTTTTTTTTTTACCATAGGCATTAACTTAAAAGTCTTAATTACCATTCTTGCTTTCCTACTGAGCAATAAAAAGATCCTAAAGCGCTTTAAATTCCATTCTGTTATTGAAGATTTTGCTTGTCTTAATTTTTTTCACTCCACTAATAAATTAGAAATTATTTTTATCTTCTATAATAGTCTGTCTTCCCTTCCCCCCATTTACCATTTCCTTTAGGGTACAAGAGAAATAATAATTTCCTTCTGGTGCATTTGCTTTCTCTTGAAACTCATTTTTCATTAGTGTCTTCAGTGGGGTCTTTGGGCAGTACATATCCTATGATTTTTTATTTTTTTGGTTTTGCGAGGTAGGGTCTCACTCGCCTAGGCTGACCTCAAATTCACTATATAGTCTCAGGGTGACCTTGAATGCACTGCAATCCTCCAACCTCTGCCTCCCAAGTGCTAGGATTAAAGGCATGCACCACCATGCCTGGCTATCCTATGATTTTACTTATCCAGAAAAACCCTTATTTTGGGGACTGGAAAAATGACTCAATGGGTATAAGCATGAGAACCTGAGGTCAGATTCCCAATACCCACATACATGCTGGTGTTGTGGTGTGTCCCTGGAATCTCAGTGTTCAGGAGGTGGAGATAGGAGGATCTCTGGGGCTTGCTGGATAGCAAGATTAGTGGAATCAGCGAGCTCTAGGTTCAGTAGGAGACCCTGCCTCAAACAATAAGGCAGAGAGTGATTGAGGAACCTGACACTGACCTCTGGCCTCCGCATGTACACATATGTATGTGCTCTACCATACACATACACATGCACCCACCCGCACGCATGTACATGTGCAAAAAAGAAATTCTTATTTTGCCTTAAAACATTTGTTAAATTTGTACTTTCTTCTTTTACACGATAGGGTCTCTAGCCCAGGCTGACCTGGGAGTCACTCTGTAGTCCCAGGCTGACCTTGAATTCACAGAGATCCCACTACCTCTGCCTCTTGAGTTCTGGGATTACAGGCATGTGCCACTATGCCCAGCTAACTTTTTTTTTTTTTTTCCTCCTTTTTGAGGCAAGCCCAATAGACAGGCCTTTTTTTTTTTTGAGAGAGAGAGAGTACATGTGTAAGAGTGAGAGCAAGAGAAAGAGAATTGGTGTGCCAAGGCCTCTAGCTCCTGTAATTGGACTTCAGATGTTGCACCACCTTGTGTGTAGTGAAACCTTGCACGTGCATCTGGCTTATATGGGATCTGGGGTGTTGAACATGGGTCCTTAGGCTTCACAGGCAAGCTCCTTAACTGCTAACCAGCTCTCAAGCCCCCAGCTAAATTTTAAATTAATTTTTTTTTTTTAATTCATGAGAGAGTGAGAATGGGCATGCCAGGGCCTCCAGCCACTGCATACAAACTCCAGACACATGCACCAACTGGTGCTTCTGGCTTACATGGGTCCTGGGGAATTGAATGTGAATGTGGGTCCTTTGACTTTGCAGGCAAGTGCCTTAACCACTAAGCCATCTCTCCAGCCTTAATTTTTTTTTTTTTTGAGGTAGGGTCTCCCTCTAGCCCAGGTTATCCTAGAATTCACTTTATTCTTAGGGTGACCTCAAACTCATGGCGATCATCCTACTTCTGCCTCCCAAGTGCTCGGATTAAAGGTGTGCACCACCATGGCCCTAATTTTTTTAAAAAAATATTTAATTAATTAATTTATTTGAGAGAGAGAGAGAGTGAGAAAGGAAGAGGCAGATAGAGAGAAGGGATGTGCCGGGGCCTCTAACCACTGTGAACAAAATTCAGATGCATGCACCACTTTGTGCATGTGGCTTATGTAAGTACTGGGGAATTAAACCTGGGCCCTTAGGCTTTGCATGCAAGTACCTTAACTGCTAAGCTGTCTCATAAGCCCTATTTTTTTTTTTTTTCGAGGTAGGGGTATCACTCTAGCCCAGGCTGACCTGGAATTCATTGTGTAGTCTCAGGATCGCCTTGAACTCACGGTGATCCTCCTACCTCTGCCTCCTGAGTGCTGGGATCAAAGGTGTGTGCCACCACGCCTGGCTTTAATTTTTAACTTTTGATTGACAAACTTTTTATTTTTATTTTTATTTTTTTTTTTGAGATAGGGTCTTAATGTATTCCAGGCTGTCTTCACTTGATTTGTAGCCTGCCTCCCTTTTTCTACCTACTGAGTTCTGGGATTGTTGATGTGCACCACCACTACCAGCCTAGTGTAGGTGGTGCTGGGCATCAAACCCAGGGCTTTGTGCATGCTAGGTAACCTAGCTACATTTCTAACATCTTCCCTGCTTTTTTTTTCCTTAAAATTTTAAATTAATTGATTAATGTATTTGTGCGTGTGTATGCCAGGGTCCCTTGCTACTGTAAATGAAAGCTGATTGGTGTTGTGTGGGTGGCTGGGGATTAAAGCTGGGCTGACAGACTTTTCAAGCAAGCACCTTTAACCCCTTAGCTATTTTCCTGCCCCTGCCCTGTTTTGTTTTGTCTTTTGTTTTAAAAGATAATTTGGAGGCGGGCGTGATGGCACACGCCTTTAATCCCAGCACTCGGGAGGCAGAGGTAGGAGGAACGCTGTGAGTTCGAGGCTACCCTGAGACTACATAGTGACATTCCAGGTCAGCCTGAACTAGAGTGAGACCCTACCTTGAAAAACCAAAAAAAAAAAAAAAATAATAATAATAATAATAATTTGGGTATATGAATTTATACTGATAGTATTTTTTTCCTCAGTATTTATGTTTTTTAACATTTTTTATTTTTTAAAGGTTATTTTATTTATTTATTTGAGGGCAAGGTAGAGAGAGAGAGAGAGAATGGGCATGCCAGAGCCTCCAGCCACTGCAAATGAACTCCAGATGCATGCACTACCTTGTGCGTATGGCTTATGTTTGTCCTGGGTAATCGAACCTGGGTCCTTTTGCTTTGCAGGCAAATGCCTTAAATGCTAAGCCATCTTCTCCAGTCCTATTTTTTAATTACTTTATTTATTTGTTTATTTGTTTTTTGAGGTAGGATTTCACTCTAGTTAAGGCTGAGCTGGAATTCACTATGTAGTCTCAGGGTGGCCTCAAACTCATGGTGATCTTCCTATCTCAGCCTCCCAAGTGCTGGGATTAAAGACATGTGCCATCAAGCCCAGCTATTTTTTTTATTTTATTTGAGAGAGAGGGAGAAAGAGAGAGAGGGAGAGGGAGAGAATGGCATACCAGGACCTTCAGCTGTAAACACTGTAAACAAACTCCAGATGCATGTACCACCTTTGTGCATTTGGTTGACGTGGGTTCTGGGAAATTGAGCTAGGGTTCTTTGACTATGCAGGCAAGCACCTTAACAGCTAAGTCATCTCTGCAGCCCTATTTTTTATTTGAGGGAGAGAGAGAATGGGTGCACCATGGCCTTCAGCCATTGTAATTGAACTCCAGATGCATATGCCCCCTTGTGTGTATGTGCATGCTTGCATCACTGTGCATCTGGCTTACGTGGGACCTGGAGATTCAAACGTGAGTTCTTAGGCTTCACAGGCAAGGGTCTTAACTGCTAAGCCATCTCTCCAGCCCCCAGTATTTTAAAGATATCACTCCATTATCTTATGCCTTCATATTTTTAATTTTTTTTCTTTTTCTTTTTCTTTATTTATTAGAGTCAGAGAGAGAGGGAGAGAGAGAATGGGTGAGCCAGGGCTTCTAGCCACTGCAAACGAACTCCAGATGCGTGCGCCCCCTTGTGCATCTGGCTAATGTGGGTCCTGGGGAATTGAACCTGGGTCATTTGGCTTTGCAGGCAAGTGCCTTAACTGCTAAGCCATCCCTCCAGCTCTGCCTTCATATTTTTTATTGGGATTTTTCCTCTCCTTGGAATTTCTCTTAGACTCTCTAATTTTTTATGACTTGATTTATTAGTTCAGGAAAAAAAAATCTGTCATTGTTTATTTGGATTTTCTTTGTGGAACTTTAATTAGAATTATAAAAAATTTTGGACTTTCTTAATGTGTCTCTTAACAGTTTATATTTCTCACTTGTTATTTTCTATTTATTTATTTACTTGTTTATTTTATTTATTTATCTATTTATTTGTGTGTATGTGTGCACACAAACACCAAGGCCTCTTGCTGCTGCAAATGAGCACCAGACACTTACACCACTTTTTGTGTATGGCTTACGTAGGTGGCTTGGGAATTGAACCCTGAGTCGGCAGATTTTACAAGCGAGTGCCTTTAACATTGAGCCATCTTCCCAGCTTCCTCCCAGTTAGCTAGTTTTTGTTGTTGTTTGTTTGTTTTTTCAAGGTAGGGTCTTGCTCTCGCCTAGGCTGACCTGGAATTCACTATGTAGTCTCAGGGTGGCCTTGAACTCACAGTGATTCTCCTACCTCAGCCTTGTAAGTGCTGAGATTAAAGGTGTGCGCCACCATGCCAGGCTGTAACCTGTTTGCTTTCTTACATTCTATTATGCCACTTAAATCTGTCCAGTGAATTTTTAATTGAAAAGACTTTTTAAATTCTAGATTCCATTTGAATTTTCGAAATCTGCTTCATGTTTTACACCCTTGTTCCTTAGTCATACTTAAAAAATATTGTTCATCTTTCCTTTTGGTTTTGGTAAAGAGCATCGTAGTATAGAAATTTCTAGAACTTAATACTTAGATAGCAAGACACTTAAAATCTGGTGAAATGTCAGGATAACATTCTATGTGAGACTAGAAATCTTTGACTCTTAAAATTCTTTCTAAATTGTGGCAAAATACACATATTTTAAAAAATTGTTATTCATTTATTTATGAGAGAGAGAAACAGAGGCAGATAGAGAATGGGTGTGCCAGGGCCTCTAGATACCAGAAGCAAATTCCAAATGTATGCCCCAACTTGTGCTTATGTGGGTCCCAGGGAATCAAACCTGGGTCCTTTGGCTTTGCAAGCAAGCCATCTCTCCAGTCCCTACATATTATTTTACTATTTAAAATTAAAAAATATATTTTTTTCTTGCTGAGCGTGGTGGCGCATGTCTTTAATCCCAGCACTTGGGAGGCAGAGGTGGGTGGATCGTCGTGAGATTGAGGCCACCCTGAGACTACATAGTGAATTCCAGGTCAGCCTTGGCTAGAGTGAGACCCTACCTCAAAACAAACAAACAAACAAAAACCCCATATATGCATATTTTTCTTTTCAAGGAGAGGTGGGGGGAATGGACACACCAGGCCTCTTGCCACTGTAAATGAACTCCAGATGCATGTGCCCCACTTTGTGCCTTTGGCTTTATGTGGGTAGTGGAGAATTGAACTCAGACTGGCAGGCTTTCTAAGCAGTCACTTTTAACTCCTGAGCCATCTCCGCAGCCCCGTTTTATTATTGTTAAATGTGTGGTTCTCCGCCGTTAAATGGGTCCACAATGTTGTGCCACCAGTACCACAACATACCTCCAGCACCTTTTCATCTTCCCAGTTTAAATCACATTTCTCTCCCCTCAGCCCCTGGTACTGACCCCTGCTTTTTGTCTCCGTGAACTTGACTACTTTTAGTACTTTTGGAGTCATACAATATTTATCCTTTCTTTATTTTTGCAGTACTGGGGATAGGAACCAGGGCCTTATGCATGCCAGGCAAGCAATCTGCCAGCTGAGCTACATCTCCAGCTCCACAATATTTGCCCTTCAGTGACTGGCTTGTTTCACTAGCCTGATGTCTTCAAGGTTCGTGCAATTTGTGGGGGGGCACTGTCAAAATTTCATTGATTTTTGAAGGCTGAAATATATTTTGTCATACGTATTTTCTCATAGTTTGCTTACCTGTTCATCTGCTAATGAGTGTTGGGGTGGCAGCGTCCACCCTTTGGCTGCTGGGAATAACGATGCTATTTCTTCATACTTAGCATGCCCCCCAAGGCCTGGGCTCTGTCCCTGAGGGGTATAAGTGCATCAGTACTTGAGCTAGGACTGGGAACCCAGATTCTGATGCTGGAGAGCTCACATGTAGTCAAAGCAGGGCCAAATCCCTCTTTGCAGACTATAACCTAAAGACAAGAAGAGAAGTGTTTGAAATAGGAAGTTTGCCAGAGAAAGTGGGAAAATCTGTAGCAAATGAATACAAAGGTACAAGGCTGTAAATATCGGGAGTAGGGAAGCTGTAGCAATGAGAATAGTAAGGTACATCATGCCTGCTTAGAATGGAACTTATGTGGCATATAAATCAGCTAAAAAGAAAAGGAAAGTTAGCCGGGCGTGGTGGCGCACACCTTTAATCTCAGTACTCGCGAGGCAGAGGTAGGAGTATCGCCGTGAGTTCGAGGCCACCCTGAGATTTCATAGTGAATTCCAGGTCAGCCTGGGCCAGAAAAGCAAACAAAAACAAACAAACAAACAAAAAAAGGAAAGTTAAGTTTAATTGCTGATAAAGATGTAAAAAATGTCAGCTTGTCCAGAATTGGAAAGGTGGGCTAGGGGGATGGCTTAGCGGTTAAGGCATTTGCCTGCAAAGCCAAAGGACTCAGGTTCGATTCCCCAGGACCTAAGTTAGCTGGATGTACAAGGGGGCGCATGCGTCTGGAGTTCGTTTGCAGTGGTTGGAGGCCCTGGCGTTCCCATTCTCTCTTTCTCCCCTTCCTCTGTTAAATAAATAAATAAAGAAAATATTTTTAAAAAAGAAAAGGTGAAAGCATTAGTGTGGCATTGTCTCCCTCTTACCCTTGCATTGCACCCGCCTCGTTTCCCTCCCTCATAAGAAACCAGTGAACATAGCAAACCCGCTGTTTTCAGAATGCTTTTAGAAATAGTTTATACATATTCAGACAGATAATAGGTGTTCATCTTTTATACAGTGGCGACTCATCATGCTGTACTAGTTCTCTCTTAACCATATTTTGGAAATTTTCTTATTACTACGTTCTTTATTTTGTTTGTTTGTTTTGAGGTAGGGTCTTGCTGTAGCCCAGGCTGACCCAGAATTTACTCTGTAGTCCCAAGCTGGTCTCGAACTCATAGCGATTCTCCTACCTCTTTCTCCTGAGTGCTGGAATTGAAGGTGTGCACCATGCCCAGCTTTATTACTACATTCTTATAACAGTTATAGAATATGGTAATCTCCCCTTATCCAGAGGAGAGACAGGTTCCAAGACCTCCAGAGGATGCCTGAACCACAGATATTGCTGAACCATATCTATGCTGGTTTTCCTATATAGTGCATACATATCTGTGATAAAATATGTAAGTGAAGTATGGCAAGAGGTTAACAATAACTAATAAACTGAATTATAAAAACAAAATATAATAAAAATCATGTGAATATGATTTCTCTTTTTTTACTCTGTCAAAATACTGTATTATATACTCACTGTTCTTGTGACATAGGTAATTGATTTTTGTTGTTGTTGTTGTTTATTTTGGAGACAGGGTCTTGCTAGGTAGCTCAGGTTGGTCTTGAACTCCCTATGTAACCCAGGGTGTCTTTAAACTTGTGATCCTCCTGCTTCAGTCTCCTAAGTCTGGACTAAAGGCTGTACTGTTGAGCCCACCTCTATCACGGGTAACTGAAACCTCAGAACGTGAAACCTTGGATAAGGGACTGTTGTAGTCCCTTGATAATTGTAACATAATTTATCAACTCTAATGGAAGAACTCTAGGTAATTTTGGACCTTTTGCTGCTTTAGACAGTATGGCAAAGAATGATACAGATATGTCGTTTTTGTGCATTTGTAAGTACATTTATGAGGCATTAGAAAAAAACATACTGAGGACTGGCTATTAGACAGTGGAGATATTTTAAGTTGAGATAGAAAGTTTTGGTAAAATAACTGTTGCAGTTACTTTTTGTTGCTGAGACACATACAACCAGAAACGGCTTACAGGAGGAAAGGGTTTATTTGAGGCTTTCAGAATCCAGGGGGAATTGCATCATGGTGGAAGAAGCTGGCTCACTCCCACAGCTCCATGGCAGAGAGACACCTCCAGCAGCCAGCAAATGTGAACAGCCGGAGTTCAGATTGGCTCTTTACACTTCAGGGCTGTGCTTAAGATCCGTCCCTAGTGACACCTCCTCCAGCAGGCTGCCGGAGACTCACATTGCAACCTTAATCAAAAATACTTCAGGCTTGGGCTGGAGAAATGGCATAGTAGTTAAGGTGCTTGCCTGTGAAGCCAAAGGACCCAGGTTCGATTCTCCAGGTCCCACATAAGCGAGATGCACATGGTGGCACATGCATCTGGAGTTCATTTGCAGTGGTTAGAGGCCCTGGTATGCCCATTTTCTCTCTCTCCCTCCCTCTGTCTGTCTCTAATAAATAAAAAGAACTTAAAAAGAAAACTTAAAAAATACCTCATGCTATAAGGGACATACATTCACATTCCGACCACCATACTAATCTTGGTAATAACAATGAAGATTGGTTGGAGCACTGGGAAGACACTGAAGTCTCAGAGCCATCCACCCAAGCAAGAGCTTGGTAGGAATGTGAAAGATCAAATTGTACATATAGTCTAATTGCCTAACTTATCTTTGGGTTCATAGTATTCTGCATTTCAAAAATCAGTCAGTCATGAATCAGATGTAGTGGTGTGTGACTATCGTCAGCAGGCAGATGCAAGAGGATTGTCAGAATTTGAGGCCAGCTGGGCTATATTATAAGTTCTAGGCCAGCTTGGGCTACAGAGTGAGACCATGTCTCAAAAAATCAAGGAGTGGTGGCACACTTTTAATCCCAGCACTTGGGAGGCAGAGGTAGGATGATCAACGTGAGTTCGAGGCCACCCTGAGGCTACATAGTGAATTCCAGGTCAGTCTGGGCCAGAGTGAGACCCTACCTCTAAAAACCAAAACCAACCAACCAAACAAACAAAAAAACACCAAAGGAAAGTTTTTTTCTTTCTTATCCATAATTCATACTTTCCTCCTAAGTGTTTTGAAATGAGGACGGTAAGTCCATTGTTTTCCCCCATCTTTTTGTTATTGTTTATAGTATTCCCACTGCCGGGAGTCACCCTTCCTCTCTTGCTAGAAAGGGCCAGTAAACAAATGTCTCTCTGTGAAGTTCTTCTCAAACTGCTCCATTGAAATGAATCTCCCTTTGCTATGTTTCTACAAGACATGGCTGTGGTTCTTACCAAGCCATCTTAGAAGTTAGACATGCTCCTCATGTCTGTTTTCACCCTTCCTTCTTCTGACCCCTCCTGGCTTCCACAGTTCTGTTCTAGAAAGCTTCTAGTTCTATTGAGTGGGATACTTGCACGGTACTTAGATACTTGAATGTTGAGTTGGTTGCATTTATAGCACTACAAGCTTTTCTTCCCTTTATCAGAGCAAGAAGAGATAGATAAATTCTGAGTCATAGTCAGCAGATAGATTTTATAATTCCAAGGGTAAGGGTGTATAAATATTCTCTCCTAATTTGAAAAGTCCCTGGAGTAAAAGGAACTATGGATAAATAAACGTCATCACTAAAATTGCCATATCTATTGTATCTCTAAAACCAAAACTTCGTTACATTTTATTTGACATGTATCAGAAGGCTCTGAATTGAAAGCTCCAATTTAGGCTGTCTCACATCACAGCTTCATAAAGGCAGAGTCCAGAGCCAGGCGTGGTGACGCACGCCTTTGATCCCAGCACTCTGGAGGCAGAGGTAGGAGGATCGCCATGAGTTCAAGGCCACCCTGAAACTCCATAGTGAATTCCAGGTCAGCCTGGGCCAATTTTTTTTTTTTTTCAAGGTAGGGTCTCACTCTAGCTCAGGCTGACCTGAAATTCACTACGTAGTCTCAGGGTGGCCTCAAACTCACAGCGTTCCTCATACCTCTGCTTCCTAAGTGCTGGGAGTAAAGGCGTGGACCACCATGCCTGGCTTAATATTTAAATCACAAAATTCAGGGGCTGGAGAGGTGGCTCAGTGGTTAAGGCGCTTGCCAGCAAAGCCCAAGGATCCAGGTTCTGTTCCCCAGTATCCATATAAAGCCAGATGCACAAAGTGGTGTATGCATCTGGAGTTCATTTACAATGGATAGATGCCTTGGCGCACCCATATTTTCTTTCTCTTTCTCTCTCTGCTTGCAAAATAAAATATTTAAAACCAAAAGCAAAAGCAAAAAACCCCACAAAATTTGCTAATGAACTGTCATCACAATGTAATTCTCTGAGTTCTGCCTAATTGTGTCTTCTTTTTTCCCCAACTGGGAATAAGTCATCTGAGACGGTAGGGCTGGAACTACTTACTGGGTTTAGTTGTCTGTGACAAATGTTCAACATGGAGACTGTACTATATTGATGATTCTTTGTATTGTAAGCAAGTGAAACAAGAAGAAAGAAATTTAATATGCCACCTCAAGTCTTTTTCTTAGCTAGATTTTTTTTTTTCCCCCAAGGTAGGGCCTCACTGTAGCTCAGGCTGACCTGAAATTTACTCTGTAGTCTCAGGGTGACCTTGAACTCCTGGCAATCCTCCTACCTCTGCCTCCCAAGTGCTGGGATTAAAGACATGCACTACCATGCCTGGTTTAGCTTAAGTTTTAAACTAATGCTGTATCTCTGTATTGATGTCACATGAAGAACAACGACAAAATACAGTCTGCAAAAGGCATAAACACAGCATTTTTGGGAGTGGATTGCTGCTTTTTTCTGCCAGTACATTGTTATGCCCAGTTCTCGGCACCCCTGGTGACCACCAAGGAGAACCAAACACGTATGACTTTACCAAGGCAGTGGATCCGTACAAGAGCCCCGAGTAGTGGGAGGGTAAGGCTTTTATAGGAATTTGAACATAGAAGAAGGGGATGGGTACATGATTGGTTGATTTAAACAGAAACTGCACTTGTACTCTTCTGATTGGCTTAGGATTTTGGTGGGCAAAATTTGCAGGCTGGGGCTAGGGAAATTGAATTTATCTATGACTGTAGGAATGTATGGCATAAGCAGTTTCCAGTAAGTGTTAAACCCGCCCTTACCAGAAGGTGAAAACTTAGACCTTGGCGGGAAACAAACTTAGGCCTACTGAGGACTCTGAAGCCTGACATGGCGTCCATCTGGTTCCTGAGTCCTTCATACATCTTGGCCAGCTTTGTCTTGGAGGTGCAGCGGCTGTTCTGTTTCGCTTTTCAGTTTAGAACTGAGTCTGTATTCAGCCTATATGTGGTTACATTAAATTGTGTTTGCAGTTGTCAAAAAGAAAAATGAAAGCACCTAGAAGAAAAGTTTAAATGTGCAACCTTGAAAGTTGATTTAGTGTAGGTATCATAGGTCTCTTTCCTATGAACATTTTAATTGGCAGCCTTGTCATTTGACATATGAGTATTACAAAACAATTTCCAGCCTGTGAGAAATTGTATGTAGCTTGAGTGTTGTTCCTTTGCTACAAAAAAAATAGTGAAATATTGCTTTCAGTCATAATATAATTGGTCAGTGTTTATTATGGCCTGGAGCCAAATTCAATTATTACATTGTAAAAGAGACTGAATAATTTCCAGTTAGCAAGCAGAATGGCTTTCAACATTAATTAAGGCATTTAAAGACTTGCCATTGGGTTACTCTTTCAAATTTTGATAATCACCCATAATTTAAAAGAAATAAAGAGGAGGCCAGGCATGGTGGTGCAAGCTTTGAATCCCAGCACTTGGGAGGCTAAGAAGTAGGAGGATCACCGTGAGTTCAAGTCCATCCTGGGATAGAGTAAGTTCCAGGTTAGCCGAGGCTAGAATGAAACCGTACCTCAAAAAAACCAAAACCAAACAACAGCAACAACAACAACAAAAAACCCCAAACAAAAAAGAAGCTCACATTATTTGTTAGTTCTGATTCAATTTTAAAAGCTGGTCAGGTTCAGGTTAACTCAGTTGATCTTTCCTAAATGTTAATTAGGCTCTAGGTCGCCTCGCCTTACAGATCTTGACTGTGGAAACCTTTCAGCTTGTGGGAAAGAAGACCAGGGCAGTTGTACATCAGTTAGGCAGATTGCATCCTGTTCCTACATTTTATTTGCCCAATGTGACTTGAAGTTTTCCTGTCCTTGTCATCTGACATCTGATAGCTTTTATAGACTCCTACAGAATAACAGCAGGAAACATAAGGCATCAGTGAACCCCACTCCTAGGGAGCAGCTTCAATTCTGCCTGGGTTTCTTCCAGTTTAGGATTAGAGGATGTACCAAGGCATACACTACATTCTGAGTGATTTAAAAAGTATTTTATTTAATTTTTTTTATTTATTTGAGGAAGAGAGAGAGAATGGGCACACCAGGGCCTCCAGCCACTGCAAATGAACTCCAGACTCATGTGCCACCTTGTGCATCTGGCTTACAGGGGTCCTGGGGAATCGAACCTGGGTCTTTTGGCTTTGTAGGCAAGCGCCTTACCTGCTAAACCATTTCTTCATGCCCATTCTGAGTGACTTTAGGCTAATCTGCTCACCTACTGCAAAACAGGATAGTAAGTGGTAATTGCCTAACAGAGTTACTGTGAGGATTTGGTGGGGTGGAAAGAGGCCTTGACTTAATGTATGTTCTGTATTATTAGTGTTTTTTTTTTTTTTCTGGGCATGGTTTTTGTATACATGTAACCTCAGCATTGGACTGAGGCAGGAGGATTATCACAAGTTTTAGGCCAGTCTGGCTTTATATAGAAAGTTTCAGATCATGCAGGACTACATTTTAAGACCTTGTCTCAAGAAAGAAAGGAAACGAGAATTAAAAAAAAAAATTTTTTTTTTTTTTACATTTTATATTTATTTATTTATTTGACAGAGAAAGAGGGACAGAGAGTGAGAGAATGGGTGCATCAGGGCCTCCAGCCACTGCAAACAAACTCCAGATATGTGCGCCCCCCTTGTGCATCTGCGTAACCTGGGGAATCGAACCTGGGTTCTCTGGCCTTGCAGGCAAATGCCTTAACCGCTAAGCCAGCCCACCAGCCCGAGAATTATTTATTTATTTTTAAAAAATATTTTATTTTTATTCATTTATTTATTTGACAGAGAAAGAGGGGGAGAGAGAGAGAGAGAGAATGGGCACACCAGGGCCTCTAGCCACTGCAAATGAACTCTTGATGCATGCACCCCTTTGTGCATCTCTCTAACTTGGGTCCTGGGGAATTGAACCTGGGTCCTTTGGCTTTGCAGGCAAACGCCTTAACTGCTAAGCCATCCCTCCAGCCCCTGAGAATTATTATTTTTTGTTGTTTATTTTTATTTATTTATTTGAGAGCGACAGACAGACAGAGAGAAAGAGGCAGATAGAGAGAGAGAGAGAGAGTGGGCCAGGGCCTCCAGCCAACTGCAAATGAACTCCAGACGCGTGCACCCCCTTGTGCATCTGGCTAACGTGGGTCCTGGGGAATCGAGCCTTGAACCGGGGTTCTTAGGCTTCACAGGCAAGCGCTTAACCGCTAAGCCATCCCTCCAGCCCCTGAGAATTATTTTTTAAGGAAAAAACTGAAATCACAAATGAGCTCTGCCATGGAGAAGAGCTTTAAGACAAAGGGACCAATGCCAGAAGGGGCTCTAGGTGCATTCAACCTTTTGGCATTGCAGCAGGACGTGGTTATTTCTAAAGTTCATGCCTGAGAGCTGCACAGTCACATTACAAAAAATAAAATAAAATAAAATCACGCCCCCCAAAACTTCATAATGTTTAAGTAAGGCTACTCTTGGGTTTAGCCACGTGCATAGTTCTCCCTGGCTGCATGTGACCTGTGGCCTGAAGCTTGGGATGCCTGGAGGCATCTGATACCCACCAGACCCTATTCCAAGTGATTTACTTATGCATTTAACCCTGGGAGATTGTACTTTTCCCTTTTTATTGGTGAGGAGACTGAGGCTTAAGGACAGCAAGTCCCTCATTCCAGAGCCCGGATTCTCCTTCCCCTACTTCATGTTATTCTCTGTTGGCAGTAGGACCTGCTTTTTCTAACATGAAAATAGGTGTGTTTCAAAAATTCACTTACAGATTGCTTATTTGGGCTTATTTCCATAGAGACAAATGTTAAGTGATGGTTAGAAAATTAAAAATTTGAACATTTGTGACTAAAACTGGTAAGATTTAAAAAAAATGTGTGTGGTTCTGGCTAGTAAAGTAGGAAAAAAAAATCATAGATGTTAAAATCTATGTGGTAATACTTTTTGAAAAAAGCAAGCTTGCTTTGAGGACATTGAGGAACAAGAAGGGAGACTTAATTTTGGTGGGCTTTTAGGGTATTTCCAGGCACTAGACATTAAATAGCAACTTTACATACATTATTTTCTTTATAATCTTGCATGATACAGGACAGATGGTAATACTGACTTAATTTTCCTCAGCAATATTTAGCTTTCCTTTTTTGATGTTTTTTATTAACTTTAAAAAATATTTATTTATTTGAGAAAGAGAGAGAATGAGAATGAGTGTTCCAGGGCCTCTAGCCACTACAAGCAAGCTCTAGACACATGTGCCACCTTGTGTATCTGGCTTTACATGTGTCCAGGGGAATTGAACCTGGGTCCTTAGGCTTTGCAGGCAAGCACCTTAGCTGCTAAGCCATCACTCCAGCCCCTTATCAGTTTGTTTAAATGACACCTGTGAACCCAGCTGGCTATCTTAATACAGTTAGAGAATGTTAAGAGTTTTAGGTATATTGAAGAAGGAATGGAAATAAAAGAATGAAGGTTTTCTTGAGTTAATTGTGCAGAAATTAGAAGGAATGGGAGAATTAAAGAGTATGTGTGGGCAGATGTGAAGCTGGCAGAATTAAACACTAATGTGATGTTTTGCTGCTTGCCTTTATATTTTTACTTATTTCAGTGGGAGTTACTTTCTGAGCACTTACTATGTCACTGGGTGTCATGGATGTGAGGGGAAAATTTTTTCAATATTCTACTTGAAACATTTATGAAATATTGGGCATCCAAACTCATCCTTTAAAAAATTTAATATTTAATTTATATTTAATTCAATTTATTATTCATTTATTTGAGAGAGAGAGAGAGAGAGAGAGAGAGGGAGAATGGGTGCACCAGAACCTTTAGAAACTCTAGATGCATGTGCCACCTTGTGTATCTGGGTTCGTTGGCTTTATAGGCAAGCACCTTAACCGCTCAGCCATCTCTCCAGTCCCAAACTTATCCTTATATTGAACAGCAAGCACTTTACTGGTTTAGCCCTCTCCCCAGTCCCCTAAATAATTTTTAAAATGCTAAGTTTTACTTTATTTTTACTGTGTGTGCATGTACATATTTGTGTGTGTGTGTGTGTGTGTGAAGGTTTATCTGTGTGCTGAGGTGCACTGTGTGGAGGCCAGAGGACAGCTTTCAGGTTGGTCTTTGTCCGCCCACTTCATTTGAGGCAGGGCTTCTCTCTCCAAATTCCTGGTGTGCTGTTCTGTTTTGAGCTCACAACGAGCTTGTGAGAAATTCTCCTGTCTCTGTCTCCCTTCTGGTTGGCTCTGTCAGTCAGCTTCAGCATTCTGGGCTTACAGAAGCTTGTCAGGGTTTCCAGCTTTTTATGTGGGATCTGAGCATTGAATTTCTGTGTTCTAGCCGAGTGGCTTGCTCCTCTGAGTCATCTCCCCAGGTCCCTTGAGAAGAGAGAAGAATATACTGGTTAGAACATGTGATCCAGGGCCGGGCGCGGTGATGCACGCCTTTATTCCCAGCACTTGGGAGGCAGAGGTAGGAGGATCTCAGTGAGTTGGAGGCCACCCTGAGACTACATAGTGAATTCCAGGTCAGCCTGGGCTAGAGCGAGACCCTACCTTGGAAAGTAATAATATTAATAATAATGATAATAATAATAACAACAACAACTTCTGAGCTGGGTATGGTGGCACACGCCTTTAATCTCAGCACTTGGGAGGCAGAGGTAGCAGGAGTGCAGTGAGTTCGAGGCCACCCTGAGACTTGAGACTACATAGTGAATTCCAGGTCAGCCTGGGCTAGAGTGAAACCCTACCTCAAAAAATAAAGAGAAAGAAAAATTCTTAGTCTCTTTTTTTTTTTTCCTCTTCTTCCCTTACCCATCTTCCCTTTACTTTCTCTCTCCCTTTCTTTTTCCCTTCCCTTCTGTCCCCTCCCTTCTCATTCTCACTCTCTTCTCCCCCCTTCTCTTTCATTTCTTTGTCTTCTTCCCTTTCTATCCCCTCTTCTTTTCTTTTTGGTGGTACTAGGGATTGAACTTGGCCCTTGGGCTTGTTAGACAAGCATTGTATTATTTAGTACGTCCCCGCCTCTGAGCCTTGTTTCTAAAATGAAGATTTTGCAGTAAACTGCTGCATTCTTTTCCACTCTATAATTCTAAATTTGTGAACTGGAAGGAACATATCTTTTGTTTCTTTGAGGGAGGTAGAGAAAGTGGGTGGTGAGGAGACGTTTCCTGGGCTGATGGCCGGTTTTCCTGGTCATTTGGTGGCTCTCTAGACAGACACTATGTAAAGTCTGTGGAAGCATTTTGAGCTGAGGGAGAGATTGAGGCATTCGCACACTGGGAGCCTGCTTGCTGTGTCTTCTTAAGTGATCTGGTGAGCCAGGCTGGCTGCTGACATTTACCCAGCCTTAATTGATTCATTCACTCAGGCTCAGTGTTGGCTTAGAATCAACAGCTGCTGCCAAGGCAGTTTAACTTTAGCGCTGAAGAAGCTGTGTGGTGTTGGACGAGCTTGTCTGACATTACAACTTGCCACTAACATGGTTCTTCTGCTTTTAACCCACAGGATCGTGTTCTCATTGGCGCATGTCTACATTAAGTTATTGAAATTGCTCAAAAGTGTCAACTTTAGGCAATAGTGGTTTCTCATATACATTGTTACTTATCAAGGATATTGTTGATATATTATTATTATTTTAATCAGAGTCTTACTTTGTATCCTGTGCTGGTCTCCCATTCATTTATGTAGCCAGAGAGGCCCTTAACTCACTTTCTTGTCTAGACTGGCCTCAAACTCCCAATCCTCTTGAGAGCTGGGTTTATAGGCATTTACCATTATGCTTGACTCACATTTTGGAATTTCCTATATTTTCTGATTATGAAGGCAATTGGTACTGATTTTAAAATATTTTATTTATTTATTAATTTTCAAAGTAGGGTCTCACTCTAGCCCAGGCTATCCTGGAATTCGCTGTGTAATCTCAGGCTGGCCTCAAACTCACAGCAATCCTTCTACCTCTGTCTCCTGAGTCTGTTTTATTTATTAATTTGAGAGAGTATGAGAGAGAAAGTGACAGATAGATAGATAGAGAGTGAGTGAGAGAGAAAATGGGCGTGCCAGGGCCTCCAGCCACCGCAAGCAAACCAACTCCAGACGCATGTGCATCTGGCTTACATGGGCTATGGTGAATAGAACTTGGGTCCTTAGGCTTTGCAGGCAAGTGCCTTAACCACTAAGTCATCTCTCCAGCCCAATTTTTTTTTTCCCTTTTGGTTTTTCAAGGCAAGGTTTCACTGCAGCTCAGGCTGGCCTGGAATTCACTGTGTAGTGTCAGGGTGGCCTTGAACTCATGGTGATCCTCCGACCTCTGCCTCCCAAGTGCTGGGATTAAAGACGTGCACCACCACGCCTGGAATTCAGCCCAATTAAAAAAATATTTTATTTATTTATTTGATGGATAGTGAAAGGGTACTGATATAAAAAAAATCTGGGGACTGGAGAGATGGCTTGTTGGTTAGGGTGCTTGTCTGTGAAACCTAAGGACCTAGGTTTGATTCCTCAGAACCCATATAAGCCAGATGCACATGGTGGCACATGCATTTGGAGTTGGTTTGCAGTGGCTAGAAGCCCTGTTGTGCCCATTATGTCCCCTCACCCATTCTCTCTTAAATAAATAAATAAATAAATAAGCAAATAAATAAATATATATCTGGGAAGGGGCCTGGAGGGGTTGCTCAGTGGTTAAAGGTGTTAACCTGTAAAGTTTGTCATCCCTGTCTGTCCATCCTTCTGCTTACTTGAATATATGCCTGTGGGTGGGTAGGCCAGTCTCTGTTGCCTCTGCAAGTGAATGCTAGATGCTTGTGCTACCACTTTTGTATCTGGCTTATATGGGTGGTTTAGGAATTGAACCCAAATTTGCAGGCTTTGCAAGCAAGTGCCTTTAATTGTGGAGCCATCTTCCCAGCCTCATCACCTTTTTGTTCTTGTTGTTTTGAGACAGGTCAGTCTCCAACCCATGGCAATCCTCCTGTCTTGGTGTTCTGATTGCTGGGATTATACGTGTGAGGTTGAAGGGATCAAACTCAGGACCTTTTGCATGCTGGGCTGGCAGTCTCCCACTGAGCTATATCCCCAGTCTCCCAACTGATTTTTTAAATCGGTGGGTGTTGGGTCCTGACTTTATTTATGGCCTCTAGAACCACCTGGCACTTTCAGAAGTGACACCTGACACTTTTGATTGAGGAACCATCAATTCAGTTGCTTATTAGACATCTCTATCTAAATACCCCACTACTAATTCCTTTCTATTAGTGACCCACTCTTGAGCCAGGAGCAAGAAAGTCACATGGAGGGAGTGTCACATAGATGCCTCTTGTCATGTGCTGCTATCTTAGGTGGTGTGAGTTCATCTTTTGTTTGTCTTTCACTGAGACTCTAAGCTCTATGAAGTCAGGGGCCATGTGTTTTTTTTTTTTTTTAATGAGTGTATTTTAATTTAATTAAATTTATTTGAGAGAGAGAGAGAGAGAATGGGCATTCCAGCCACTGCAAACGAAGTGCAGGCACATGTGCCACCTGGGGAATCAAACCTGGGTCCTTATGCTTTGCAGGCAAGTGCCTTAACCACTAAGCCATCTCTGCAGCCTCCCATGTGTGTTTTCTTAATCACGGTCTATAATGCTAGATATATTATATATTGCACAAATTGTTGCTGGTGAGTAAATAAGTTCCCAGAAGAATTTGTCTTTTAGTTTTTTTTTTTTTCATTCTATTCCGTTATTGCTGCTGAATTTTTCTGTTTGTAAAGTAAACCTAAACACGTATCTTGTTCAAACCTATTAATTTTGATTTCTTAGAGGGTAAGATTTAAGCCCATTGTCTTGTATACAAGGCTCTTCACAGTCTAAACCTCCCTTTTTTATTTCTTATTTTTAGTTTTTTCAGGCAGGGTCTCGCTGTAGCCCAGGCTGACCTGGAATTCACTATGTAGTCTCAGGCTGGCCTTGAACTCACAGCAATCCTCCTACCTCTGCCTTCTAAGTGCTGGGATTAAAGGCGTGCGTCACCGCTCCTGGCTGTGGCCCCTTTTTGCTTCTCCAACTTCCTATCTTTTCTATAACTCTCCTCCACCCAGTACCTGCCATGTGTATCTGTGTCCTCTAAACTAGCTGGAGAATTTTCACATGGCTTCCTAGAAGTTCTTTTCCTCTGTACCTCTTGATAAACAGTTAAAACCTATGTGTAACTCTATTGGAGCCTGGCCTGCAGTTGTTTAAGCATTTGTCCTCTCTGTAAATGGCAAGGGCATCTCACTTACCTTTCATCCCTATCACAGTGCCTACCATAGAGGAAGTGCTCAGTAAGCGCTTGACTCAATGAACGAGTTGGGTATCAATGTGAATTACAGAGTCACTAGTTTTTCTGGATATGGACTTTGAAGAGCCAACTGCCTGGCCAGCTGAGAGTGATATACAAAAGATATTAGTGAAGGGGTGAATGGATCACAAATCTTATCTCCACGAGAGGAAAGCAATGCCATTGGTAGGTCACATACATTAACCTTGGCATTGACATTTATACCACAATGACTGTTCCATATGATAGAGTGTCAGCCTGACCTGTCCTAAATGACTGATTTGAGCTAAAATACTGACGGTGCACATTACCATGTCTAGTTATAAGGGGGTGGTCACATCTGATTGGCCTGTGGCAATGTAAAGGCTTGTGTTTTCTTCACATGTATCCTTTCGTGTAAACACATTGAGAGCTTATTGTATACATGTATTAAAAGCATCTCCCTGTATTTTTGAGATAGGGTCTCGCTGTGTAGCATAGGCTGGCTTGTAAGTCCCAGTCCTCATTATGAATTACGAGGATTATGAGAGTGTGCCATCGTGGCCTGTACCCTGCCACCCTCTAGTTACCACTTACACTGTACAGATCAGTGACACAAGAGCTCCCAGTTGTTTTGTCCTACCAGTTTCTAAGGAAACATCTATGTTAACATATATATATATATATATATATATATATATATATATATATATGTTTTTTTTTTGGTCAAGGTTGTGACTTGGCCAGCCTCCTCTCCTCCTTTTTTTTTTTTTTTCTGGAAAGAAACCAAATCTCTCCACAAAATAGAGTAGATTGTGATGCAAAGAGTAATAACAACAGCAGGAGATAAAAGCCTTCCTACATAGAATTTTGAATTGAAGTCACATATTGAACAAAAGATATTTAAATTAACAACTGAACAAAGTAAGAACTCTCCAAAAGAAGCAGGGCTTCCTGCCATATCTGAAACCGCCTCCAAGGGCTGTTTTCTTATTCACTACCAGTATTTCTGTTTATATGTCCAGGGATGTTTTCTTTTTCTTCTTTTCTTCCCACCACCTCGTGGACACATAGTTGGCACATAGTGACTGTTTACTGGATTGAATGGAATCAGGAGCTAAGGGCTGTTTTCTGAAGTATATAAAAGAGAAGTAATCATAGCAGTGACTAGAAACAAGAAATCTGAATACTTTGCAGCATCGGAATAAAATTTGGAAGAAACAACATGTATTTACTATAAACCTAGATTATTCTGAAAGTATTGTTATTATTTAAAATATTTTTATTTATTCATTTCAGTGACAGGAGAGAAAGAGGGAGAGAGAGAAAGAGAAGGAGAGGGAAAGGGAAAGAGAGAGAGAGAGAGAAAGAGAGAATGGGTGTGCCAGGGCCTCCAGCCACTGCAAACAAACTCCAGATGCCTGCTCCACTTTGTGCATCTGGCTTACTAGAGTCCTTTGGCTTTGCAGGCAAGCACCTTAACTGTTAAGCTATCTCTCCAGTCCTGAAAGAATTATTATTATTATTATTTACAAAATCTCTCTTAAATAAATAAATAAGTTTAAATAAAAATATTTAAAAAAAGAGTTTGAGGTCATAAATGAAGACTTAAGGTAGAAAGATATGTTTCCTTTATTATAGGGCTAAAAGAGAACTGGGCCAACTTACAACAAATAAGTAAGGGTACTCTGAGTGGTAGAAGCAGCATATCAGTAATTAAATCACTTATTTCAGCTCACCTAGTCATTTATTAGCTAATCTAGAACAAGGAGCCATGTATGAATATTTGGTTTAGCAGGCCAGGTATTTTTGGTGACCTGGTGCTGCCCAGGTTTGAGACACATGAATTAGGTTGATGAGTGACCTGGCTGCAAAGCTGTGGCCTCTGCTGGGGATCATCTGCTTACTTGATCATAGATTGACTTCCAGGAATAATGTTTTCCCACAAGCCATTGCAGACTCCTGTCAGTTAACATCTAGTATTTTGTGAACTAATCCCTTAATTGTCTTGCTATAGTTTCTCTCTCTCTCTCTCTCTCTCTCTCTCTTTCCTTCCTTCCTTCCTTCTTTTTCTTTCTCTCTTTCTTAATGTGGGTGCTATAGAAACTGCTTCTGTTTGGATGGTGTTGGGAGAATGGAGAATGCACTTACTATCATCTGTCGCTTCAGAACAGCTTTGTCTTTGGTTTTCTAGATAGGCTTTACCAGTTGCTCACAGACTAGGGCATGTCTTTCTGTTCCAGTGTGTCTTTAAAAACCAGCTTCTTTGGAAGGTCTTGACTTGATACTTAAGTGAACGAACACTGAATTGGCAAGATCTAGAGTAGAGGATAGACAGCCCTTTAGTAAATGGGCAGGTCAGAGTAACACAATCCCCCTCTGCCTTCAGTTAGCATACAAAGCTCTTCTTCAGCCCACTGAGCTTTCCTTTCTAGACCATCTCCTTAGCTGAAGCCACTCCAGCCTGTCTTTGTGGTCCCCTAAACTATGTGCCCCACATATGTGACTGAGCTGCTGCCCATGATCTTCTTTCTGGTTGAATTGTCCCATTCTTTTCTTTTCTACCTGCAACTTCTGTTGTTCTAGGCCTAAAGGAGACTATGTAACAGTCATGAAGAACGGTTAACTGAGTAACTCTGGAGGATGAGTTGCAGGAGGAGGAGTCTGTGGACAAGACTCGTTTTGGAGACAATGAAGGTCCAGTGGGTCTGTGCTGCCTCATGTGGTAACTACACATGGCAGTCAAACTTTAATAAAGGGGGCTGGAGAGATGGCTTAGTGATCCGCCTCTGTCTCTGCCTCCTGAATTTTGGCATATACCTCATACCACCATGCCCGGTTTATGCAGTGCTTGGAATCAAACCCAGGGCTTTGTGCATGCTAGGCAAGCATTCTGCCAATTGAGCCACATCTCCCCTGCCCTGATTTACTTACTTGTGTATTCTTTGTGTAGCCCTGCTAGAATATAAGTTCCATAATGTTGGAAAACTTGTTTTTTGCTTTGTCTTCAGTGCTTAATAAATGTTCAATAACACTAAATGAGTGGTTACTTTGTTTTAAACTTTTTATTGTAGAGAGAGACAGAGAAAATGAGAGAAAGAATTGGTGTGCCAGGGCCACAGCCACTGCAGTTGAACTCCAGATGCTTGCACCACCTAGTGGGCATGTGCAACCTTCCACTTGCCTCATCTTTGTGTGTTTGACTTCCTTGGGATCTGGAGAGATCTCAAGTAAGCCATCTCTCCAACTTTCTTTTTTGAAAAATATTTCATTTATTTATTTGCAAGGAGGGGGAGAAGGAGGATGGGAGAGAGAAAGAGATTATGAATATGCCAGGGCCTCTTGCCACTGCAAACAAACTCCAGCTGCATGTGTCACTTTGTGCATCTGGCTTTACATGGGTACTAGGTAATTGAACCCTGGAAGTTAGGTTTTGCATGCAAGTGCCTTTAACTGCTGAGTCATTTCATCAGCCCCTACTTTAAAAAAAAATGACTCAGAAGGCATCATGGTGCTGGAAAGAAGTGACAGGAGTGCTCAGTACTGCAATATCTCTATCACACCTTCCAAGGCTCAGGGTCTATTGCGGAAGAGGTGGCGGAAAGAATGTAAGAGCCAAAGGAAGGGTAGGACTCCTTACAACGTGCTCCCCCCAGATACAAAATGGCCTGGATATCCATGACCTCACAGTGCCTGACACTACCTACACAAGACCCTCATAATAGGAGGAAAAGATCATGACATCAAAATAAAAGAGAGACTGATTGAGAGGGGGAGAGAATATGATGGAGAATGGAGTTTCAGAGGGGAAAGGGAGGGCATTACCATGGGATATTTTTTATAATCATGGAAGTTGTTAATAAAAAAAAATTTGAAAAGAAAAAATATTATTTGTGTTTGTGTACATGTATGTGTTTAGGGTACCAGGGATTCTTGCTGCAAATGAACATCTGCTTAGCCTTACATGGGTGGCTTGGAATTGAGCCCAGGCTGAGAGGCTCTGCAAGCACCTTTAACTGTGGTGCATCTCCCCAGGCCTAATGACTGGCTACTTCCTTTTTTTTTTTTTTTTTTTTTTTTTTTTTTTTTGAGGTAGGGTTTCACTCTAGCTCAGGCTGACCTGGAATTCACTATGTAGTCTCAGGGTGGCCTCGAACTCACGGTGATCCTCCTACCTCTGCCTCCCAAGCGCTGGGATTAAAGACGTGCGCCACCACGCCTGGCTTACTTTCTAAAGGAGAGTTAGCATTTAAAAATTTACCCATTTCTCTCTCTTTCCCTTGTTCTCTGTGTCTCTACGTCCTACTTTCCATATTATATACACTTGAGGAATCTCCATGTGTGTTAAATATGAATATCCTTTTATGCTCATGATAGTAAGTACGAGCCAGTGACTTTGTGGCTGAACTTCGTCTTTTACTTAATGGAATCATGGCCCACAGCTTTTTGAATGGTTGGTTTCATCTGGAAAACATAGTGAACAATACATCTGGAAATATTCTGTCATGTGTGATCTGAGAAACTGTAGAAAACCAGCTGCTGATTTGAAAGGCTTTTACTGTGATACAGACAGTCTATTGTCTGCAAAAGCACTGGCTATCACACAGTGGTTTGTGTGTTGCTTTTTCTGAGCTATTAACTTGGGAGGAAAAGAAAAACTTGCGTTCAGTAGTATGTGTGTGACTTGTGTTCCCTATGTTCACTATGGCGTTTCCTTTAGCTGCTTTACTGTGCATTTAGGGATTTATTTCCTACTCTTTTTTTTTTTTTTTTAAAGCTCAAGTTAAATGTCTAAGCAGAGTTAAGATGCTGTCTAATGTGGGCTTAAAACGTTTCATAGTTCTGCAATAAAATGTGCTCTAACTATGATTTCACACAGCTAAATGTTTATAACGTATGAAGTGTATGTTGGTAAACTGATGAATTTCACCCTGACTATGTTAAAATCTATTTCTTCCAATTGTTTCTTGGCCTTTTGGTTAAGATGAAGTGGAAAATTTCCCTGTTTTTTTTTTTTTTTTTTTTTTTTTTTTTGGTTTTTCGAGGTAGGGTCTCGCTCTAGCACAGGCTGACCTGAAATTCACTCAGGTCATCTCAGGGTGGGCTTGAATTCATGACGATCCTCCTACCTCTGCCTCCTGAGTGCTGGGATTAAAGGGGTTCACCACCACACCCAGCTTGAAAGTTTCCCTCTTTATAATCATGTAATGGAGGAGTAATGGACATCTAAGTCCTGCACAGGAGAAGTTTTGAAGTGAAAAGGAAGTATATCATTTGTAATATAATACACACACACACACTATATTGCCTAGTTGGTATGACTTTGAATATTTTAACAGTTCTTGTTTGTGGTGCTAAGGATGATAGGTAAAAAAAATAAAGTACTTATTTATTTGAGAGAGAAAGAGAGAAAGGGAGGGTAGGAGGGAGAGAGATTAAAAAAAGAGAGAGAGAGAGAGAGAAAAACGAGGGATTGGTTATAGGCATGGCAGGGCCTATTGCCACTACAAATGAACTCCAGATGCATGTGCCTCTTTATGTACATAGGTACTGGGGAACTGAACCTGAGCCAGCAGGCTTTGCAACAAGTGCCTTTAACTGCTGAGTCATTTCTCCAGTCCAAGTTTCCTTCCTTCCTTCCTTCTTTCCTTCCTTCCTTCCTTCCTTCTTTCTTTCTTTCTTTTTTCTTTCTTTCTTCCTTTCTTTCTTCTTTCCTTTTTAAAGACTGGGCCTCACTGTGTAGCCAGGCTATCATCTTACTTGCTCTCCTGCTGCCTCTGCTTCCTGAGTGCTAGGATTATAGCTATGACCACCACATCTAGTTATATTCCTTCTTGTAAATGAAATATAATCTCACAAGTGTTTTCACATAGTACAGAGTCCTTGTAACCATTGTGTTAATGGTCTCCATAGTATTCACTCTAAAAATATATTTTAACTTTCTTTAACTGTTTTTCTTTGTTTAGATGTTATCTAAGAGTGCATTAACAGTTATGACTAACACCACAGTGAATACTTTTGTCAATATTTTTATTACATTTGGTATCACTACTTATAGAGTATAGTCTGAAAATTCCTAGGTATGACTTTCTTTTTTGCATTTCCTTATACACAGTAGCAGATAGCTTTCCAAAAAGAAAATGTATCAATTTACCTTGCTTATATCACAGTGTCAAACAGTCTGTTATGTTGTTGGCATCCAAAATTTATATCACTACTTTTAAGTTGTTCTGTAATTATGTAAGAACATTTTCAGTTTCATCTATTTTAATTACTAGTGAACTTGCATGTTTTCTATTATTAGAGTCATAGTTGTTTCATATTTTCACTAGTTCCATGTTTTTTATATAGATTTTAAAAAATATTTGGGCTGGAGGAATGGCTTAGTGGTTAAGGCGCTTGCTTGCAAAGCCAAAGGACCCAGGTTTGATTCTCCAGAACCCACATAGGCCAGATGCACAAGATGGCGCATGCATCTGGAAGTTCATTTGCATTGGCTGAAAGCCTTGGCATACCCGTTCTCTCACTCTCTCAAGTAAATAAAATAAATTAAAAACATTTTTTAAAAGTTTTATTTATTTAGGAGAGTCAGAGAGAGAGAGAGAGAGACAGACAGACAGACACAGGCAGAGAGAATGGGCGCAGCCAGGGCCTCCAGCCACTGCAAACAAACTCCAGATGCATGTGCCACCTTGTGCATTTGGCTTACGTGGGTCCTGGGGAATCGAATGAGGGTCCTTTGGCTTTGTAGGCAAACACCTGAACCAATAAGCCATCCCTCCAGCCCCAAATAAATTTTAAAAAATTATTTCAGAGAAAGAGAGAGAAAGAAAGAGGGAGAGAGAGAGAGAGAGAGAGAGAGAGAGAGAGAGAGAGAGAGAGAGCAAGCACACCAGGGCCTCTAGCTACTGCAAATGAACTGCAGATACATGCACTGCCTTGTGCATCTGGCTTCCTTGCGTACTGGGGAATCTAACCTGGGTCCTTAGGCTTTGCTAAGACATCTATCCAGCCCTTGTATAGATTTTTTATTCTACCTGACTTGATTTGTGTACTTCATATGCTCTTTCAGAGTTTTTCAGTTAAACATGTACATGTAGATATTCTCAACAAATTCTCTCACTATTCTAAACAGTGCGTCCAAATTACTCTAGAGAAAGCGCAACATAACATTATATTTCTACTCTCTATATTGTTATCTAATTATATTGTGAAAGCATTTTATGGGAACAATCTTTTCTTCACTTTTGGCCTTTTTGGTTTTTCAAGGTAGGATCTCACTCTAGCTCAGGCTGACTTGGAATTCACTATGTAGTCTCAGGGTGGCCTCGAACTCATGGTGATCCTCCTACCTCTGCCTCCCGAGTGCTGGGATTAAAGGCATGCGCCACCACACCCGGCACTTTTGGCCTTTGTGAGACAGGGTCTCATGTAGCCCAGGTTGCCCTCCTCCAATTCACTACTGATAATGGTCCTGAACTCTTATCGTCCTGCCTCCACTTCTTTTATATTCTATGCTTGTTACCTTTTCCCCCATCCATTCTCTTTTTTTCATCTTTTCTCTCTATTTTGAGACAAAATTTTACAAAGCCCAGACTAGCCTTGATCTCCTGATCCTTCTTTCTCTATGACTCAAGTGCTGGAATTAGAACCACGTGCAACCAAGCCTGGCTTAAACAATCTTAGTAAATGTTTATAAATCCAGAATTTTCCTTGAATATTAGAAAACTCCAGTGATAGATTATGGTGTTTCATTTCGTTTTGTTTGAGATGAATTCTCACCGTGTAGTTCTGGCTGGCCCTAGTACTCACTACATGGCTTAGCTTTGCCTCAAACTGAGAGCAGTCCTTCTACCTCAGCCTGTTGAGTGCTGGGAGGACAAGCGTAGACCACCGTGCCTGGCTTGACGATGTCTTAGTGGGTTTCAGATGTGCTTATATGATAGTTGATATAAAGTCTGAGAGCTGAAGTCTGAACTATGACTTTTCCTCTTGTAGGTTGGAAAAGAGACCGTTCAAACCACCGAGGATCAGATTTTGAAGAGAGATATGCCACCGGCATTTATTAAGTGAGTAATTAAAATATTCTGCTGCGAATTGTCATAAACCTCAAGATGAAGAATGATGATGTCATTTGTATATAAGGGCATGGAGCAACAACTGGGAGGCGTACAGTGCTGCTGTGAGTGTAGACTGGTGTAGCCCCTTCGGAAAACAGTTTAGCATTAGTAAAGTAGAAGATAGATTCATTCTTAGGTATGCACGTTCTTTTCTTTTTGTTTTTTAAGAGAGAGAGACAGGAAGAAAGAGAGAGAGAGAGAGAGAGGGAGAGAGAGAATTGGTACGCCAGGGCCTCCAGCCACTGCAATCGAACTCCAGATGTGTGTGTCACCTTTTATGCATGTGTGACCTTGACCTTGCATTGCCTTGTGTGTCTGGCTTACCATCCCATCTGAGAAGTTAAACAATGGTCCTTAGGCTTTGCAGGCAAGTGCCTTCATTGCTAAGTAAGTTATCTTTCCAGCCCCAAGTATGCATGTTCTTTAGAGGTACTCATGCATAATAGGACCTACAATAAAAGAAATACTTGTATCAGGTTGGGTCTGCTATCACAGGCCTGTAATCCCACTACCTGGGAGGCTGTGGCAGGAGGATCTTCCTCCTGGGCTGCAGAGTTCAAGGCTGGCATGCATGACTTAATGAGACCCTGTCTCAAAATAAAAAGAGAGGTAGGGATATAGTATGAGCAAGGCCCAAATTTAATCCCCAGTACTGGAGGAAAAAAAAACCCAAAAACTCAGTATTGTCCATGACTACCCCACTGGTTTATCTGTAGTAGAATGGGTAAAATATTCATGGTATATTTACAAATTGTAATCAATAATAATAATAAAAAGTAATAGGGGCTGGGGAGATAGCTCAGTAGCTAAGGCATTTGCCTGCAAAGCCTAATGTCCTGCGTTCGATTTCCCAGTACCCATGTAAAGCTAGATACACAAATTAGCACATATATCTGGAGTTCATTTGCATGGTGGAAGCCCTGCAGTGCTCATTCCCTCTCTTTCTCTACTGGGCGTGGTGGTGCACACCTTTAATCCTAGCACTTGGGAGGCTGAGGTAGGAGGATCGCCATGAGTTCAAGGCCACCCTGAGACTACATAGTGCATTCCAGGTCTGCCTGGGCTAGAATGAGATTCTACCTCAAAAAAATGAAAAATGAGATGGCTTAGCAGTTAAGTGGTTGCCTATGAAACCTAAGGACCCCGATTCGAGGCTCGATTCCTCAGGACCCACGTTAGCCAGATGCACAAGGGGGCGCACACGTCTGGAGTTTGTTTGCAGTGGCTGGAGGCCCTGGTGCACCCATTCTGTCTCTCTGTCTGCCTCTTTCTCTCTGTTGCTCTCAAATAAAATAAAATAAATAAATAAATAAAAAGACCTAGTCTTTAAAAAAATGAAAAACAACAAAAAAATCAAAATCATGAAGAAATAAATGGGTATGTATGTATAAAATTTTATTTTAGAGAATAAGAGAGAGACAGAGAGAATTGGCATGCCAGGACCTCAGCCATTGAAATCAAACGCCAGATGCTTTTTACCACCTAGTGGGCATGTGCGACATTGTGCTAGCCTCACCTTTGTGCATCTGGCTAATGTGGGATCTGGAGAGTCAATCTTGGGTCCTTACGCTTCACAGGCAAGCACCTTAACTGCTAAGCCATCACTCCAGCCTAGAAAGGTGGTTCTTATACTCAGAAGTACACAGACCTTCTAGAGTGATGATGATGTTTTGTTCCTTAGCTTATGTAATAAATTATATGTGTGCATCAAGTGTGTGTATGGTGTGGTGTGTGTGTGTGCAGATACATGTGGCCCGTGCATGTGCATGCAGAAGCTAGAGGAAAGTGTCAGGTGTCCTCCGTGCTCACCTGTGTATTTCCTTGAGACAGGGTCTCTCCCTCAGTCCAGAGCCGCTGTCCTTCAGCAAGCCCCAGCAATTCACTGGTCTCCACTCCCTCTGAGGTCTGGGGTTATTCATATGTGTGGCTACATCCAGCTTTTTTTTTTTTTTTTTTTTGAGGTAGGGTCTCACTCTAGCCCAGGCTGACCTGGAATTCACTATGGAGTCTCAGGGTGGCCTCGAACTCACGGCGATCCTCCTACCTCTGCCTCCCGAGTGCTGGGATTAAAGGCGTGCGCCACCATGCCCGGCTGTTTTTGTTTTTTGAAGTAATTAAAAAACAACAACAACAAGAAGATAGCTCAGTCGTTAAAGGCTCTTGCTTGCAAAGACTGCATGCCTCAGTTCAGTTCTGAAGCCACCTACATAGGCCAGACACACACACAAAAGGTGGCACAAGCAACTGGTGTTTGTTTGACAAGGTCCTAGAGTGCCCCCACACAAATAAATAAATAAAAACATAAATATTTAAGTATTTATCCTTCCATTCCTGTATAAACTTTTATTGAGTATCATCATAGCTAATTGATAAGGACAGTGCTAATCAATAAATGTGGATGGGATAACAGAATTAGAAAATCTTCATTGTGTACCTTTCAGTTAAACAGTTGGGTCATGTAAGGTTGATCATCAGATGAAGTCATTTAGAGGTTTGAACCTTTATTGTACTGCTAGGCAAAAAACGTTTGGTTTCTACCAGGAATAAGAGATGAACAGTATGTTATGATAAACTGAAAAAAATGTATGAAGCAGTTGTATTTAGAAAGTATATGACTTGGGCTGGAGAGATGGCTTAGTGGTTAAAGCACTTGCCTGCAATGCCTAAGGACCCAGGTTCAATTCTTCAGGTCCTATGTAAGCCAGATGCACATGGTGGCACATGTGTCTGGAGTTTGTTTGCAGTGGCTAGAGGCCCTGGCACGCCCATTCTCAATCATTCTCTATCTCTCTCTCCCTCTCTCTGTCTTTAATAAATTTAAAAAAAAACTTAAAAAATGGGTATGACTTGATTAGTTATACTCTGAATTGTTACTTTAGCTTAGAGTGCACACTAGATGACTATGGTTGTCAGACGAATTTAGAAGCAGATAAATATTCTCCAGTTTAAAACATGATGGTCATTTATGTTTTCTTGATTTTCTTTAGAATGTAAATGAAGCAGAAAATAGTAGGTGCCTTGACTTGAAGGGGGAGAGGACAGAGAGGGAAACAGATGGAAGCAATTAATTACATCCTTGGAATTGTTGAGTAGGACATTCTTTTGGGCTGTTTGGTTGATGTCTCGAAGTTTCCAGGGTTTCCTCTGTAGTTAACTTTTATATGTAGCCACATTTCTGAATAGTGACTGTTTAGGCAACAGTAAGGAAGAAAATAAGTTTAGAAATGTAGTTTTAAGTCAGCTCCTAGAATCTTAGGGTGTTAGGGCTAGAGAAAACAGAAGGTTCTTGGGCAGATTTCTACATGAGACATCTGATAGCTACTTGAATAATTTTTTTTTTTTTCAGGGAAGGATATGACATTTTCAGCAGTTGGGGTGGAGCTCAAAGTGAAATCATGGGTTGCTTATGTGATTGGCAATTAAAGAAATATTGGACAGTGGGTTGAATACCAGTTAAAAATGGTATATAAGCCAGGCATAGTGGCATATGCCTTTAATCCTAGCACTTGGGAGGCAGAGGTAGGAGGATCGCTGTGAGTTTGAAAGCTATCCTGAGACCACATAGTGAGTTCCAGGTCAGTCTGGGTTAGAGTGAGACCCTACCTCAAAAAAAAAAAAAAAAAAAAAAAAGTGATATATAGTTGAGCATCTCTAATCCAAAAATCTAAAATCAGAAACATTTCTGAACCCAAGAATTTTACATAAGGGATAGCTAATCTGTATTTGAATTGTAATGGCCATTGAGGGACTTCTATTCCAGGATATTCTTTCTTGTAAAAGAACAATTTTTTGAAAAAAGCTTTATTTTATTAATTTATTAGAGAGAGAAGAGAATGGGTGCACCAGGGCATCTAGCCACTGCAAACGAACTCCAGATGTATGTGTCACCATGTGCATCTGGCTTATGTGGGACCTAGAGATTCGAACCTGGGTCCCTAGGCTTTGCAGGCAAGTTCCTTAACCACTAAGCCATCTCTCCAGCCATGAACAATTTTAATATAGAACATAATTTGCCTTCTCATAGGAAAGCTTTTTTTGTGGGTGGAGTAAAGTTATCTGAGCTATGCTTGTACTGGAAGATAAAGTTCACAATTTACTAAGTTTACCCAAGACTGTAATAACAGCCACAGTGTTGCACAAGGGGTATGCAGTTGCGAGATGGTTGCCATAGAAACTGACCTGGTCATCTTGAACTTTAGGAGAGCGACAGCCATGCTATGCTAAAAATGTGACTGGGAGAAGTGTAAAGTTCCTTTAGAGGCCATACATTCTTACACTCTGTCTTTGTATTTTTTATTGTCCGCCATCATCACCAACCAGCTGAGCAGTAATTATTGTGTATGTGCAATTGATTGATGAATGGGCTAGACACGCTGTCTGGTTAATTATTTACTGAGTGACTTTTATTTGTCTAGTGTGTTCATTGCTACATAGATGAGTAATTTTTACATTTTGCATACAATGAATGGCCACTTGGGAAAGGCATTGTAAGTCATTTATTAATAGGAATAAAATACAGAGTTTACTAATGCTTTATTTAATCAAAAGGCAAATTGAAACTGACCAGGAGGTGGGATTGGTTGGAGTTGGGGGAAAAAAAATAAATGAAGCATATTGTCGTTCAGTCATATCTCTCTCATTTCTGCTGTTTTTCTTTTTTTAATTTAAACTTGCTTTGGAGTATAATATGCTTTTTATTCTTTTGCTTTTTTTTTTGCATGTGCATGTGGGCATAATTGTATGTGTGTGCACGTGTGTGTAGAAGACAGTGGTTGACAGATGTTTTCCTTAATTGCTGTCCACCTTACTCTCGGAGACAGGGTCTCTTGCTGATGTCAGTGTCCTCCCCTATTATTCTTCTGCCTTATTTCCCTGAGATAGTCTCACAGAGCCTTGAATTTGCTATTTTTTAAAATTTATTTTGAGAGAGAGAGAGGGAGGGAGGCAGTGCGTGGGGGAGAATGGATATGCCACAGCCTTTAGCGCTGCGAATGGACTCCAGAGGCATGCGCTCCTTGTGTGCATGTGCTGCATTGTGCGCTTGTGTCTGCGCATCTGGCTGCATGGGGTCTGGAGATGTGAACATGAGTTCTTAGACTTCACGGGCAAGCGCCTTAACCGCTAAGCCGTCTCTCCAGCCTGAGTTTGCAATTTTTTGGTTAAACTGGCTGAGATCTACCTATGTCTGTTCCCCTCAGCAGCGGGGTTACAGCCATGTGCTGCCATACTCTGGCTTTTTTTTTTTTTTTTTTTTTGAGGTAGGGTCTCACTCTAGTCCAGGCTGACGTGGAATTCACTTTGTAATCTCAGAGTGGCCTCAAACTCACAGTGATTCTTCTACCTCTGCCTCCTGAATGCTGGGATTAAAGGCGTGTACCACCATGCCCGGCTAATACCCTGGCCTTTTACGTAGGTGCTCGAGATTGAACTCAGCTCATCCTTGTGCAGCAAGTGCTTTTAGCCTCTTGGCCATCTCTCTAGGCTCTTTTTTTTTTTAAACCTTTTTTTATTTTTTGCTTTTTAGTGTGTGTGTTTTAAATTAGAATTGCAACTATTATGATTGAGAAATGGGCATTGGGCATAGTCCCAGGTACACACATGGGATTGTATTGGGCCATGCCATATATGTGTGAGTTTTGTCTTTCTTTTTCAAACAGCAGTCTCACTATATAGCTAAACAGCCCCTGCTAGACCAAAACTCCAGCACTTGAGATGGCTTAGTGGTTAAAGCATTTGCCTGCGAAGCCTAAGGACCCAGTTTCAATTCCCCAGCACCTATGTAAGCCAGATGCACAAGGTGGCGCATGTGTCTGGAGTTCGTTTGCAGTGGCTGGAGGTCCTGCCATACCCATTCTCTCTCTCATAAATAAATAAGTAAGTAAGTAAATAAATACTCCAATTCTTCCTGCCTGCCTCAACTTCCTGAGCAACTGGGGCTGCAGGTTTTTTGTTTTGTGTGTTATGGAGAAACAAAGGTAAATACTGCTGCTGACTGCTACAGAGACATTTTAAAGTATTTTAAGAAACTTCCAAGCTAAAGAGCTGTAATACAAGCTCACTTCATGAAAAGAATGCAGAGAAAGAACACTGCCATGGTAGGTAGCAGTGTCTTCATACAGGAAGGAGGCTTTGGAGAAGAGGAGAAGGGAGGAAGGAAAACACTCAGTGCACTGAGTGGCCTAAGCAAGTCCTAGGGGCCAGTGGGGAGGGGACTACTCCTTGTGGAGGTGGTGGGAATCCTGGATGAGGAATTTAGAATAGGGCAGGAGAGAAGCTTTGCAGCTTTTAAGCCATAGGGTGACAGCATGAAAGTGATTTTTTAGGAAAATTTAATATCCAAATACAGAATGTTAGGTGTCAGTGCCATAATGAAGGTAGTAAGTTCTTTGTCAAACCAGCCAGATTCATTTTCTGTCAGCAGAGGCGAGAAATGTTTGACAAACTATTTTATTCGCCTTGCGGGGAAAATACCTTTATAGCGTCCAGAGGAATTTCATTCTTACTTCTGCAGTGGCGAAGAAATGATTAAGGAAGACAGTTCTTGGGCCCTGTCCAAGGGTGGTCAGTATTTAAGTGCACTGAAAGTCACTACATTGGAGGTGGTCTTGTGATATGAACTCTTAGAAAGGGCACAGTGCTCCATTGTCTGCCAGCAGGCAAGTGACAGTTGCATTTAAGGCTGCAAAGTGCTGTCAAGTTCTGCCTCAGTGCTGCTCTGAACAGTCTGCTGGAAACTGTCAAAACTTGGATTGAGTCACCAGCTTGCATTTCTTTTCGAAACATATTGGAATGTCCAGGCCTATCGAATAAAAGAATGTTCTAAAAATACTATGTGAAAGTGTGCACTATTGCTACATGATTCCTATTAGTCACGCTTCCCGGGGCAAGGTGCCTTGTTTTAGCTCTGAAACTTTTTAAGTTGAATATAACTGTGGTACCTAACCACAGGATTTTAACATAATTTGTATTTATGTAGAAAGAAGAAATTTTATAGGGATTAAAACATGTTTTTATCTTACTTATTTGTTAATTAGTACATGTAAGTCTCTATGTGTATGGGTGTGTAAGTACCACGGCGTGCACATGGAGGTCCGTGACAATTGTGGTGTCTGTGCCTCACCTTCTGTAAGACAGGCTCTCTTGCCTCTGCAAACATGTCTGACTCACGAGCTTCTAGCCCAGGAGCTTAGCTTCTGACTCGGCCTGCCGTTGTCTTAAGCACTCTGGGATCATAGAGGCACGCAACACGTTCACTGTTCAGCTTTAGGTGGGTGCTGGGAAAATTGAACCTGAACTGGTAGTGCCTTTAACTGCTGAGCCATCTCCCCACCTCCTTCCTGATTTAGATCTCTTTGACCTGAAGTACATAGTATCACATTTTTAGATCACTGGCGCTTATATTTAGCTTTCTCAAAAAAACTCTTGAGCACCCAAACTGAGTTGTGTTGTAATTTATGTTTCTATACCCACTTGTAAGTGAAAGTACTCAGAATTATTTTAGATTTAATTTTTTGATGATTCCACTTAATGTTCTTTTTCTGTCTTTTTGTATTTTTTGGTCTGGGGCTGATATGTGCTTCTAATGTTTCTCATTTTTTTTTAAAGCTTCAGTTCAGAGGGTGTGTGTGTGTGTGTGTGTGTGTGTGTGTGTGTGTTCTTTCCATTGCTATTATGAGAAGACATTTGTCTCTTAAACTGGATGACCAAGTTTTGTGAGGTAATCATTCACATCTGTCAGCTGCTTTGCTGCATTTTTGACCCAGAGCAAGCACTCAGACTTTAAATAGATCACCTTTGGACTTGCCACATTAAACACAGTTGCAAGTACTACTGTTTTGCACTGACTTTCTCAAATAAAATGATTTGTGAAGCTTTGAGTCTTCTTAGTAATGAACTTGAACTGCATCGTTTCATCAGTTCATAGAATGCTTCTAAGCAGCCCAACAGGGATTAGATCTTTGGTTTCCTTTATGTACCTCATATGATTAAGAAATGAGCAAGTATCACTTCAAGCATGTGAGGCCCTACCTCGAAAAAACAAAATAATAATAATAATAATAAAAGAAATAACTTTTAGTTTTATTCATCACAACAGCATCAACATACTTTTCAAAACCACTAGTCTCTGAGCATGTTTGCTTGCTTGTAAGTTCACTCTGTTTCTACTTGAACCTTGTCTTGAGGAAGGAGGACCACAGGGGCCATTGAATCGTGCAGGGTCAGAATCTCTTCTTGCTGCACTGATGGCAGATTTGAAAAGGGGGTGAGTGAAGAAATGAAGAACAGAACTAGTCTTTCAGGCTTTTAAGGATTCAGAGGTTGTGACCCATGCTCTGTCTTTCAAATGAGCTGCTTAGAAAGACTGGAGGGGCACACAGCTTGGGTGGCTGGAATAGTAGACATGACACTTACCTTTCAGTTACCCTGCACTTGGGTAAAGTCAAAGCTGATTGCAACCCCTGTCGATCTCATCTGAAATAAAAGAAATTAGTGAGCCTATGGAGAGAGAGTGTGTGTGTGTGTGTATGTGTTGGGTGAAATCTAGAGAATTACTGGCCAGCCAGCCTGACAACTCTGGGTTCAGTGAGAGAGTTTCTCAAGGCAAAAAGGGAACAGAGGAGAATACCCAACATTCTCCTCTGGCCTCTGTAGGTGTTGCACAAAGGGCATGTGCATTTGTAAACACATGTGCACACACTGTACATACCCACAGTACGCATATACAATACCACACATACTACATGCAAAAGAAAACAGAAACAAAAATGGTGGAAGAGGCTAGATGTGGTGGCTCAAACTTGTTATCCTAGCATTTGGGATGCAGAAGCAGACAGAGTGCCATGAGTTCAAGACCAGACTGGACTACACAGTGAGTTTAGGACAGCCTGGGCTATAGAGACCTTGTATCAATTTATGTTTTTTTAAAGGGTGGGGACTGGAGAGATGGTTTTGTGGTTAAAGGTGCTTGCTTGCAAAGCCTAATGGTCCAGGTTCTATTTCCCAGTACCGATGTAAAGTCAGATGCACAAAGTGGCGCACACCCTGGTACACTCATGATTTCTCTCTTTCTGTCTGCTTCTTTCTCTCTGTCTTTCCCATAAATAAATAAATAAATAAATAAATAAATAAATAAATAAATAAATATTTTTTTAAAAGAAAGGAAAATAAAATAAAAAAGAGAAGCAGGAAAGAAAGAGAAGGGAAAAGATTTTTGGAAACATTTTTTAAAAATTTCTTCCCACCTGTCCCCCCTCTTTCTCCTGCAGTACCTAGATCAGTGGGCAGGTACAGGCCGTAGGTGTGGGGGGACCTTTTCCCCTCAGTGTTATTGAGGTATAATTGACAAATAAACATTATATATGTATAAGATGTATCATTGTATTTTAATTTTCATTTTGGGTACATACATGCAGTGTCCTATACCATGACTGTTGGCCTTGGTAAGAATGGGAAGGCCGTCTGTGCTGTGTTGAACTTTAACAGGGTTGGGCCAGAGAGAAGTATGCTTCATGGATGAGGTCTGTAAGGTCTCACAACTAAGCATCATCATGCAGTGTACAGTAGGGTGAGTTGGTGCTATGCACATGCTACTGAACTGGATTAAAGAATGTCATTGTACTCGGTGTTCTCTACTTCCTTCTAAAACCTGCCACTATGCCTGTGGCCTTCACTCAGGTTTCTAGATGACTAATGTCTGAGGATCCTTGACCTTTCAAAATGGCAACTTCATGTTATCTATTACTGGTATGCCACATAATGAGTCTATTTCTGTTGCTTTCAAATAACGTTTGAAGCCAGGCCTGGTGGCACATACCTGTAATTATAGCCTTCTGGATGCTAAGGCAGGAGGATTGTGAGATTGGGGCTAGCTTGGGATACATAGAAAGTTCTAGGCCAGCCTAGGCAACAGAGTAACACCTTGTCTTTTTTAAAAAGGAAAATTTAAGCCGGGTGTGGTGGTGCACGCCTTTAATCCTTGTTCTTGGGAGGCAGAGGTATGAGGATTTCTGTGAGTTCAAGGCCACCCTGAGACTACGTAGTGAATTCCAGATCAGCCTGAGCTAGAATGAGACCCTACCTCGAATCCCCACCCCCCAAAAAAGGAAAATTTAGCTGGGCATGGTGGCACATGCCTTTAATCACAGCAGTCAGGAAGCAGAGGTAGGAGGATGTACTTGAGTTTGAGGCCACCCTGAGACTACATAGTGAATTCCAGGTCAGCCTGGGCTAGAGTGAGACCCTACCTCAAAAAACCAAAACCAAAACCAAAACAAAAAGCAAAAAACCCAGGGCTGGAGGGATGGCTTAGCAGTTAAGGCATTTGCCTGCAAGACCACAGGACCCAGGTTCGATTCCTCAGGACCCACATTAGCCAGATGCACAAGGAGGCGCATACATCTGGAGTTCATTTGCAGTGGCTGAAGGCCCTGGTGTGCCCATTTTCTCACTCTCTTTCCCTCTTTCTCTGTCAAATAAAATAAAATAAAATATTTTAAAAAGACCCAAAATGAAACAAAAAAAGGAAAATTTATGATTAATCATTAAAAGGAATCATTAAAAGAAACTGAATTTTTATGCAGTTTTTAATCCCCGAATCTTTTCTATCTTCACATATTTTGTCATTATTATTGTCATCTACTAGAAAAGAACTGTGGAGGGAATGAACTGATTATATATTTGAGAGGTACTAGAATAACTGAACTACCAGTTGCTAATGCCTGGTCTTTCACTAGAGTTCATTACTTGGATTAATAATTTAAAACAAATTCTTGGTGAAGGTAGGGTCTTGCTCTAGCCCAGGCTGACTACGACCACTAGTCCCAGCACTCAGGAAGCAGAGGTAGGAGGATCCCCATGAGTTTGAGGCAAGCCTGAGACTACATAGTGAATTCCAGGTCAGCTTGGGCTAGAGTGAGACCCTACCTCGAAAAACCAAAAAAAAAATTCTTCCCCCACAAAACAAACCAGTAAATTTAATATAAGCCGCCTCCACTCCTGACATGTTTGTTTTAGGGTGAGGGAAGGGGTGAAAGCTTAACTTGTTCAATATTTATAAAGTTGTTCAGTTTTATTATTTATTTGAGAGAGAGGAAGAGGGAGACAATGGGCATGCCAGGGCCTGCAGCTGCTGCAAATGAACTCCAGATGCCTACACCCCCTTACATGAATGCTTGACATTGTGTGCTTGGGTCACTGTGCGTCTAGCTACGGTGAAGCCTGGAGTTTCAAAGAGGAGTTCTTAAGCTTTGCAGGCAAGCACCTTAACCGCTAAGCCATCTCTCCAGCCCAAGTCGTTCAGTTTTAATTATGGACCTAAACATATCTAAACAGACTCATTCAACAATCTTCTTTATGTTATTTATTTATTTACTTTGATTTTTTGAGGTAGGGTCTCATCTAGCCCAGGCTGACCTGGAATTCACTATGTAGTCTCAGGCTGGCCTCAAACTCACAGTGGTCTTCCTACTTCTGCCTCCTGAGTGCTTGAGTAACTTTGTCCATCTAGCTTTATGTGGGTACTAGGGAATCATGCCCAGGCCATTAGGCTTTGCAGGCAAGTGTCTTAACTGCTGAGCCATCTCTCTTCAGCCCTGAGATAGTTTTTTTTTTAATTTTTAATATTTTATTTATTTCAGAGAGAGAGAGAAAGGCAGAGAGAGAGGGAGAGAATGGGCATGCCAGGGCCTCTAGCTGCTGCACATGAAGTCCAGACTCTTGTGCCACCTTATGCATCTGGCTTACATGGGTACTGGGGAATCAAACCTGGGTCCTTAAACTTTGCAGGCAATCACCTTAACCATTAAGCCATCTCTCCAGCCCAGCTTTTTTTTTTTTTTTTTTTTTGAGGTAGGGTCTCACTGTAGCTCAGGCTGACCTGAAATTCACTATGTAGTCTCAGGGTGGCCTCAAACTCATGGAGATCCTCCTACCTCTGCCTCCCGAGTACTGGGATTAAAGGCGTGTGCCACCATGCCCAGGTAGACTGTCCCTTTTTTTTTTTTTTTTTTTTTTTTAAATGAGAGAGAGAAAGAATTGGTGTGCCAGTGCCCCCAGGCACTGCAATCGAACTCCAGATGTGTGCGCCACCTTGTGCACATGTGCAACCTTCCATGCTTGTGTCACATTGTGTATTTGGCTTACAGAGTTGAACATCAGTCCTTCGGCTTCACAGGCAAGTGCCTTCCTTAATCACTAAGCTATCTCTCTAGCCTGGGAGGAGTTTTTTTTTTTTTTTTTTTAATAGAGGCCCAATGAGGTTACTTGGCTTCAGGATTGGGGCTTACCTGCACTTTGTGGTAGTAGACTGTCCTCTATTCAAAGCAGGCTATTTCATCACATTGTGTGTTATGTTTTCACAGAAAAGATGAGAGACTGAGATTGATTTCCATTGGAAAAAATAACTCGGAGATACTATGGAAAGAGTCTTTAGAAGTATTGCCAAGCCTATGAAGTCAAGAGATCTCTGGTAGAGCACATAACTAATATGCATGAATCCCTGGGTTTGATCCCCAGGAGCACATTAAAAAAAAAAAAAAAAAAAAAAGTATCCTTAAGCCAGGCATGGTGGTGTACACCTTTAATCCCAGTACTTGGCCGGCTGAGGTACCAGGAACATTGTCAGTTCAAGGCCAGTCTGGGACTACTGGGGTGAATTCTAGGTCAGCCTAGGTTAGAGCTAGACCTTACCTTGAAAATAAAGGTACCCCAAAAAAAAAAAAACTGAGCTGGAAGCTGGGCGTGGTGGCACATGCCTTTATTCCCAGCACTGGGGAGGTAGAGGTAGGAGGATCGCTGTGAGTTCAAGGCCACCCTGAGACTACATAGTGAATTCTAGATCGGCCTGAGCTAGAGGGAGACCCTGCCTCAAAAAAGAAAAATAAAACAACAACAAAAAAAGTAAGATTAAACCTCATGATTAGTGATAATTAACATTGGAACCTTATCTTACATTAGGTCACATTAGATCAAGTGGTAATTCTGGGTAGGATGGATTTAGTGAGTCATGAGTAAGCATATATAGAGATGCCACAAGGCTGTCACTGTTCTGTTGGGTGCAGGGGTGCCCAACCTGCAGCACACAGACTACACACAAACCAGCTTAGCTATAAATGCAGCCCAACCCCAAACTATAAACTTGCCTAAAATACTATGAGGCTTTTATTTTTTTTGGGGGGGGGGTATAAGCCAATTGAATGGTTCTTGAGTATGAACTTTGTAGATGACTGTGTTGTGTCACTGTGTCACATAAAATAAATGTGCATATGCTGTTGCAACTCCTTGGTTATGGGTTTTACTCCCCTGAAAGCATAGCATTTTTCTGAAATTTTAGGTAAAAATTAAGGCACAGAGAAGTCTTTATCTGTACTAGTTGATTGATTTAAAGTATTTAAATCAGAATTAATGGGCTGAAGCTGGGCGTGGTGGCGCACGCCTTTAATCCCCGCACTCGGGAGGCAGAGGTAGGAGGATCGCCATGAGTTCGAGGCCACCCCGAGACTCCATAGTGAATTTTTTCTGAAATTTAAGGTAAAAATTAAGGCACAGAGAAGCCTTTATCTGTACTAGTTGATTGATTTAAAGTATTTAAATCAGAACTAGGTCAGCCTGGGCTAGAGTGAGACCCTACCTCGAAAAAAAAAAAAAAAAAAAAAAAAAGAATTAATGGGCTGGAGAATGGGCTCAGCAGTTAAGATTCTTGCTGCAAAGCCTAATGCCCCAGGTTTGGTTCCCCAGTACCCACTTAAAGCCAGATACACAAAGTGGCACATGCATCTGGAGTTTGTTTTTGGTGGCCTTGGCAAGCTTATTCTGTCTCTCCCCCTTCTCCTTGCAAATAAATAAATAAATAAATAAATAAATAAATAAATAAATAAAATATTTCTAAAAATCAGTATTATTATAATGTGGTCCAGATATAACGTTACATAGGAAACTGAACATATTTCTTAACATTTAAATTTTCATTTTAAAGTAGATCACTTTGGGCTGGAGAGATGGCTTAACAGTTAAGTGCTTGCCTGTGAAGCCTAAGGACCCCGGTTTGAGGTTCAATTCCCCAGGACCCACGTAAGCCAGATGCACAAGGAGGCGCATGCGTCTGGAGTTTGTTTGTAGTGGCTGGAGGCCCTGGCGCACCCATTCTCTCTTTATCTGTCTGCCTCTTAATCTCTCTGTCACTCTCAAATAAATAAATAAAAATAAACAAAAAAAAATTAAAGTAGATCACTTTTAAGAGGCCAACAAGCCTGAATACTTAAATTAAGATCACATTTTCCACTGACTAAATGGACTTCTTCCTGTTTCTGATTGCCAGTTAGTCACAGTGGGATTTGTTTGGCTTTTATGAATGCCATTAAATTTTAATGTACAGATCAGATGTCTTATTGTAAAAAAACTGATGTAGTGTCTGTTCTGGCCTTATCATTTTACCACACAAGGGAACCATTAGTGGAGAATCAATATGATTCCTGCAAACCTTTTCCATTTTATCCCCTGCCTCCAGCTTGATTCTTCATAATAGATATTCCTGGCATTTGTTTTGTCATTTTTTTTATTTGAAAAATGTATCCAGTAACTGGATCTCTGTAAAGTCATATAGCTTACTTTTTTTTTTTTTTTTTCCTGTAATTTCACTGAGGGTCAAGATCTCTGAAGTAAAAGTTTGGGACTATGTAAGGATTTCTTCCTGGGCATGCTGTTGCATGCCTGTAATCTCAGCACAAGGAAGGCTGAGGCAAGCAAGATCACAAGTCTGAGGGCAGCCTGGGCTACGCAGTGAGTTCACAGCCAGTGTGGACTACATGGTGATCTCACCAAAAAAAAAAAAAAAAAGGCAAACTAGGCTGAAGAGGTGATGGTGAAGTGTTTAAAAGTGCATGGTATGCAAGAACCCACATACAGCCAGGCACAAGTAGTGTAGCAGTCCATGTGCCTATGGCAGTGGGAGGTGGAATCAGGCGAATCCCAAAGCTCCCAGGCCAGCTCATCTGGCATCCAGAGTGACAAACAGAGCCCTATCTCAAAACAAGGCGGAAGGTGAGCACTCTCTCTCTCTCTCTCTCTCTCTCTCTCTCTCTCACACACACACACACACACACACACAATTTTTTTTTTTTTTTTGAGGTAGGGTCTCACTCTAGCCCAGGCTGACCTGGAATTCACTATGTAGTCTCAGGGTGGCCTCAAACTCATGGGGATCCTCCTACCTCTGCCTCCTGAGTTCTGGGATTAAAGGTGTGCTCCACCACGCCCAGCTCACACACACAATTTTAAGAAAGCAAAAAACATAAGAAAATTGTTAATGATTTATATGGCCCAAATGATTTCATGTTGCTTCTATTTAGTAAAAGTTCATTCACCAAATAGGTACTGAGCATTTGCTTTTTTATCAGATATTGTACTCTGTGAGTACGTTGACAAGATAGGTGAGATCTCTGACCTTTCTGAACCTACAGTGAATGGGACAAAACCTGGTACATTTTTGTCATCAGCAGACTTGTGCTGGAGAAAATTCTCAAGAATGTACTTTAGATGTAAGTCAAACAATGCCTTGAACTCATGGTGATCCTCCTACCTTGGCCTCCCAAGTGCTGGGATTAAAGGCATGAGCCACCATGCCTGGCCGTAAGGTAGGGTCTCACTCTAGCCCAGGCTGACCTGGAATTCACTATGTAGTCTCAGGGTGGCCTCAAACTCATGGGGATCCTCCTACCTCTGCCTCCTGAGTTCTGGGATTAAAGGTGTGCTCCACCACGCCCAGCTCACACACACAATTTTTTTTTTTTTTTCCTCCATATGGCATTTTATAGGTTTTCAAATGAAACCTAGTGGTATACACTTTTAATCCCAGCACTTGGGAGGCAGAAGTAGGAGGATTGCTGTGAGCTAGAGTGAGGCTCTGCCTAAAAAAAAAAAAAAAGGCAAACCTAGGCTGAAGAGGTGATGGTGAAGTGTTTAAAAGTGCATGGTATGCAAGAACCCACATACAGCCAGGCACAAGTAGTGTAGCAGTCCATGTGCCTATGGCAGTGGGAGGTGGAATCAGGCAAATCCCAAGCTCCCAGGCCAGCTCATCTGGCATCCAGAGTGACAAACAGAGCCCTATCTCAAAACAAGGCGGAAGGTGAGAACGAGAGAGAGAGAGAGAATTGGTGTGCTAGGGCCTCCAGCCACTGCACTCAAACTTCAGACGCATGTGCCACCTTGTGTGCATGTGCAACCTTATCACCTTGTATGTCTGGCTTATATGGGACCTGGAGAGTTGAACATGGCAAGTGCCTTAACTGCTAAGCCATCTCTCCAGCTCTGGGTTAGATTTTAAAACATGAATACATAGAACCTTTTTTTAGAAAAATAATTTCTTTTTAATTTATTTATTAGAAACGGGGGGGGGGAGGGAGGGGGAGAGAGAAGGAGGGAAGGAGAGAGAGAGAATGGATGTGCCAGGTCCTCTGGCCACTGCAAATGAACTTCAGACATATGCACCACCATGTGCGTCTATCTGGCTTACATAGGACCTGGAGAATCGAACCTGCGTCTTTAGGTTTTGCAGGCAAGCGCCTTAACTGCTAAGCCATCTCTCCAGCCCTTTACTTTCTTTTGCAGTACTGAAGGTCAAACCAAGGGTTTTGCTTGCTAAGAAAGCTCTTTAGCACTGAACTACAACCCCAGTCTCTGTTAAATGGTATTTTTTAATCTCAGCACCTGGGAGGCCAAGGTAGGAGGATCCCTGTGAGTTCTAGCCCAGGTTGACCTGAAACTCACAGGGATCTTCCTACCTCTGCCTCCTGAGTGTTGGGATTAAAGGCGTGTGCCACCACTTCTGGCAGCCTTTTGACTAGGCTTTCTGTACCAGATGTGAATTCTGTACCATGGAGCATGTCTCAAATCTAACCAAGAGCAGTTGGTTACCCCCATAACAGACATGCTACTGTTGCAGTAGTAGGCTCACCTTGCCTGGCTGGCCAGTAGTGTAACTTGCCAGGGTCCACTGATGGGTAAGACTGTTGATGGTGATATATTATGTGAATTCCACATAAAAAAAAAAAAAAACAAACAAACTGTATTGGCCGGATGTGGTGGCGCAAGCCTTTAATCCCAGCACTCGGGAGGTAGAGGTAGGAGCATGGCTTTGAGTTTGAGGCCACCCCGAGAATACAGAGTAAATTCCAGGTCAGCCTGAGCTAGAATGAGACCCTGCCTCGAAAAACCAAAAATAAATAAATAAATAAATAAATAAAATGTTTCGGAACCCAATTTTGGCATAACATTGGTGATCCAAAGTTTGGTTACATCTTGAATTGGTGACATTGTAAGAGCAGTTTCTGTACTCTGTTCCATTGTAGTAGAAATGTGCATTAGTGTAATCTGGGCTGGAGAGATGGCTTAGTGGTCAAGGCATTTGCCTGCAAAGCATAATCTCCACAGACAGTGTTTATTAAAATTATGAATACCCATACCTTTGACTCTGTAATTCCATTTTTGTAATGTATCCTGCAGATGTACTCTTACAGGGTAGGATAATGAGTATTCATGGCAGTTTCTTGTGGCAGGCTAATAAATCATGAACTATTACATGAAGTGGCTCCTCATGTACTTTCAATAGAATTCCACATGAAGAAAAGCAGAATGCAGAATGTGCACTGCATAGTCCTCTTTGCATTTAAAAAAGGGGAAGTGCACATTTTTGTTTCTGTCAGCTTATGATGTCTTTTGAAGACATCTACATAAGAAGAAATGTAGCGTTAAAGGAACTCAACATTGGATGTAAGTGGGGTTGACTTGAATGCCTGGAAAGAAATGGAGGGAAGGAGATTTTTCACAATATACCGTTTTGGCTGTAAATACATACATATGTTTCTGTAATATATCTGAATATGTATATATTATGTAATTTAAATTTAAACTAAGGCTCTAATTTAAAATTTAAAAAAGAAACCCTCTAATTCCTAAGACTGATGAAAAGCCATATCAAGGGCTGGAGAGATGGCTTAGCGGTTAAGGTGCTTTGTCTGCAAAGCCTAAGGACCCAGGTTCAATTCCTCAGGATCTATATAAGCCAGATGCACAAGGTGGATTGTGCATCTGGAGCTTGTCTGCAGCAGCTGAAGGCTCTGGTGCCTCCGTTGTCTCTCTCTATTTGCTTCTTTCTCTATGTTTAATAAATAAACTAAAATATTAAAAAAAAAGCCACATGAAGCTGGGCAGGGTGGCTTATGCCTATAATTTTAATACTTGGGAAATGAATGCAGGAGGTTTGCAAGTTCAAGGCCAGCTAATGCGATATAGCAAGTTCAAGGCAAGGCTAACTTGGAATACACAGGAAAACCCTGTCCAAAAAACCAAACCAACCAACCAAAGTGAAAGCCATATCAAATAGGTCTTGCCCTTCTCTGATGTTTATCGGGCACTGCCGTAGAACATTATTGTTCATCGGCTTACCTTAGGTGTTATTTTTTTTTTTTTTTTTTTTTTTTTCATGTAGAGTCTCATTTTAGGCCGCAGGCTGACCTGAAATTCCATCATGTAGTCTTAGGATGGGGCCTTGAACGTCACATGCTTATCTGTCCACCTCTGCCTGAGTGCTGGAATTAAGGCATGTGCCACATACCAGAACCTACAGTGAATGGGACAAAACCTGGTACATTTTTGTCATCAGCAGACTTGTGCTGGAGAAAATTCTCAAGAATGTACTTTAGATGTAAGTCAAACAATGCCTTGAACTCATGGTGATCCTCCTACCTTGGCCTCCCAAGTGCTGGGATTAAAGGCATGAGCCACCATGCCTGGCCGTAATTTTTTTTTTTTTTTTTTAATGAGAGAATGAGAACGGAGAGAGAGAGAGAGAATTGGTGTGCTAGGGCCTCCAGCCACTGCACTCAAACTTCAGACGCATGTGCCACCTTGTGTGCATGTGCAACCTTATCACCTTGTATGTCTGGCTTATATGGGACCTGGAGAGTTGAACATGGCAAGTGCCTTAACTGCTAAGCCATCTCTCCAGCTCTGGGTTAGATTTTAAAACATGAATACATAGAACCTTTTTTTAGAAAAATAATTTCTTTTTAATTTATTTATTAGAAACGGGGGGGGGAGGGGGAGAGAGAAGGAGGGAAGGAGAGAGAGAGAATGGATGTGCCAGGTCCTCTGGCCACTGCAAATGAACTTCAGACATATGCACCACCATGTGCGTCTATCTGGCTTACATAGGACCTGGAGAATCGAACCTGCGTCTTTAGGTTTTGCAGGCAAGCGCCTTAACTGCTAAGCCATCTCTCCAGCCCTTTACTTTCTTTTGCAGTACTGAAGGTCAAACCAAGGGTTTTGCTTGCTAAGAAAGCTCTTTAGCACTGAACTACAACCCCAGTCTCTGTTAAATGGTATTTTTTAATCTCAGCACCTGGGAGGCCAAGGTAGGAGGATCCCTGTGAGTTCTAGCCCAGGTTGACCTGAAACTCACAGGGATCTTCCTACCTCTGCCTCCTGAGTGTTGGGATTAAAGGCGTGTGCCACCACTTCTGGCAGCCTTTTGACTAGGCTTTCTGTACCAGATGTGAATTCTGTACCATGGAGCATGTCTCAAATCTAACCAAGAGCGGTTGGTTACCCCCATAACAGACATGCTACTGTTGCAGTAGTAGGCTCACCTTGCCTGGCTGGCCAGTAGCGTAACTTGCCAGGGTCCACTGATGGGTAAGACTGTTGATGGTGATATATTATGTGAATTCCACATAAAAAAAAAACAACCAAAAACTGTATTGGCCGGATGTGGTGGCGCAAGCCTTTAATCCCAGCACTCGGGAGGTAGAGGTAGGAGCATGGCTGTGAGTTTGAGGCCACTCCGAGAATACAGAGTAAATTCCAGGTCAGCCTGAGCTAGAATGAGACCCTGCCTTGAAAAACCAAAAATAAATAAATAAATAAATAAAATGTTTCGGAACCCAATTTTGGCATAACATTGGTGATCCAAAGTTTGATTACATCTTGAATTGGTGACATTGTAAGAGCAGTTTCTGTACTCTGTTCCATTGTAGTAGAAATGTGCATTAGTGTAATCTGGGCTGGAGAGATGGCTTAGTGGTCAAGGCATTTGCCTACAAAGCATAATCTCCACAGACAGTGTTTATTAAAATTATGAATACCCATACCTTTGACTCTGTAATTCCATTTTTGTAATGTATCCTGCAGATGTACTCTTACAGGGTAGGATAATGAGTACTCATGGCAGTTTCTTGTGGCAGGCTAATAAATCATGAACTATTACATGAAGTGGCTCCTCATGTACTTTCAATAGAGTTCCACATGAAGAAAAGCAGAATGCAGAATGTGCACTGCATAGTCCTCTTTGCATTTAAAAAAGGGGAAGTGTACATTTTTGTTTCTATCAGCCTATGATGTCTTTTGAAGGCATCTACATAAGAAGAAATGTAGTATTAAAGGAACTCAACATTGGATGTAAGTGGGGTTGACTTGAATGTCTGGAAAGAAATGGAGGGAAGGAGATTTTTCACAATATACCCTTTTGGCTATAAATACATACATATGTTTCTGTAATATATCTGAATCTGTATATATTACATAATTTAAATTTAAACTAAGGTTCTAACTTAAAATTTAAAAAGAACAAACCCTCTAGTTCCTAAGACTGATGAAAAGCCATATCAAGGGCTGGAGAGATGGCTTAGCGGTTAAGGTGCTTTGTCTGCAAAGCCTAAGGACCCAGGTTCAATTCCTCAGGATCTATATAAGCCAGATGCACAAGGTGGATTGTGCATCTGGAGCTTGTCTGCAGCAGCTGAAGGCTCTGGTGCCTCCGTTGTCTCTCTCTATTTGCTTCTTTCTCTATGTTTAATAAATAAACTAAAATATTAAAAAAAAAGCCACATGAAGCTGGGCAGGGTGGCTTATGCCTATAATTTTAATACTTGGGAAATGAATGCAGGAGGTTTGCAAGTTCAAGGCCAGCTAATGCGATATAGCAAGTTCAAGGCAAGGCTAACTTGGAATACACAGGAAAACCCTGTCCAAAAAACCAACCAACCAACCAAAGTGAAAGCCATATCAAATAGGTCTTGCCCTTCTCTGATGTTTATCGGGCACTGCCGTAGAACATTATTGTTCACGGCTTACCTTAGGTGTTTTTTTTTTTTTTTTTTTTTTTTTTTTTCATGTAGAGTCTCATTTTAGCCCAGGCTGACCTGAAATCCATCATGTAGTCTTAGGATGGCCTTGAACTCACTGCTATCCTTCCACCTCTGCCTGAGTGCTGGAATTAAAGGCATGTGCCACCATACCCAGCTCAGTGTATATATGTATTTTTTTTTCAATTTTTCAATTTTTTATTTTATGTTTTGAGAGAGAGAGAGAGAGAGAGAATTGATGTGCCAGGGCCTCAGCCACTGAAATCAAACTGTAGTTGCTTGCGCCACCTTGTGAGCATGTATGACCTTGTGCTTGTGCTTGCCTCACCTCTCTGCATCTGGCTTATATGGGATCTGCAGAGAGATCGAACCTGGGTTGTTAGGCTTTGCAGGCAAGCACCTAAACCGCTAAGCCATCCCTCCGCCCCCCCTCCCCCACCACCGTTTTTTGAGAAAGTTAGAATAGTGTCTTTACCTCTTTATAAACACACCAATGCTCAGCGCTTTTTACATTGTTGAAATTCTTACTTTGGTTTAAAGTAACATTGCTGTATACTTGTCAGGGTTTCTTACTGTTTCACTTGATTCTCAAAACTACACTGTGAGGTGAGGTAGGGCTTTTTTTTTTTTTTTTTCCTCCATATGGCATTTTATAGGTTTTCAAATGAAACCTAGTGGTATACACTTTTAATCCCAGCACCCATGCTGAAGTAGGAGGATTGCTGTGAGCTAGAGTGAGGCTCTGCCTAAAAAAAAAAAAAAAAAAAAAAAGCCGGGCGTCGTGGCACGTGCCTTTAATCCCAGCACTCCGGATGCAGAGGTAGGAGGATTGCTATGAGTTAGAGGCCACCCTGAGACTACATAGTGAATTCTAGGTCAGCCTGAGCTAGAGTGAGACCCTACCTCGAAAAAACAAACAAACAAAAAGAAAAAAAAAAAAAAACCCAAGTGTAATATTGGCTAATTATTTTAACCTTAAATATTTTTTTCTTATCTTTATTATGTTACTCAGTGAAAACAGTAGGTTTATTGAAATGAGGTTAGAGGAAACAACCTATTAATTTTTTCCCAACTCTGTAGATGCATTAAGAATGATTATAAGCCTGGCATGGTGGCACACACCTTTAATCCCAGCACTTGGGAGGCAGAAGTAGGAGGATTGCTGAGAATACATAGTGAATTCCAGGTCAGCCTGAGTTAGAGTGAAACCCTACCTTGAAAAACCAAACACCCTTTCCTCCCCCCCCCCCAAAAGAAAGAATGATTACATTTTAGTAGGGCAGCAGGATCAAGGAAAATACTTGGTTTATGCATTTTGGATTCCTCTTTTAAATGAATTCTCTCCTCCACCACCACTCAAACCCTTGGCTGATCTGGTGGTCCATGTTAAACTTTGTTTTGAACTGTTAGTTCTGGTTCAGTTATTAGCGCCAGTGATCTTTTAATTAACAACATAATTTTATGGGGCTGTTTTCAAACAGCCCAACAGATTTGTTAAATCCATTTAGCAAGATGAATGAGAAATTTGCATATTACTTTGTACTTTTTCCCTTAATGTTTCTTCCTATCCCTTTCATTTGTCTGGTTATTAAATTCTACTAACATAATGCTCTGGAGATGTCTTTCCAGATGTTAAGTCTGATGATGATAGCAGCAATTTCAGTTTTGTGTGTGTGTGTTTGTTTTTTGGTGCTTTTTTTTTTTTGGTTTTTCGAGGTAGAGTCTCGCTCTCTAGCCCCCACTGACCTGGAATTCACTATGTAGTCTCAGGGTGGCTTCGAACTCGTGGTGATCCTTCTACCTCTGCCTCCAGAGTGCTGGGATTAGAGGCATGCACCCATGCCTGGCTAATTTCAGGGTTTTTAAAAATATATATATATATTTTTTTATTTATTTATTTGAGAGAGATATATAGAAATAGATAGGGAGAGCCGGGCGTGGTTAAGATGGCTTAATCTGTCCAGCCCAATTTCAGTTATTTTTAAAAATATATATGTATATATATGTTGTTTTTTTTTTTCCTTTTTTTCAAGGTAGGATTTCACTCTAGCCCAGGCTGACCTAGAATTCACTATGCAGTCTCAGGGTGACCTTCAACTCACAATGATCCTTCTTCCACTGTCTCCCGAGTGTTGGGATTAAAGGCATGTGCCACCATGCTTGGCTTATTTTTTTAAATATTTTTATTTATTTATTTGCAAGGAGAGATAGGAGAGAAAAGAAAGAGCACCATTGTAAATGAACTCCAGCTGCATGTGCCACTTTGTGCATCTGGCTTTATGTGGGGTCCTGGGGAATTGAACCTGGGTAGTTAGCTTTGCAGGCAAGCACCTTAACTGCTGAGCCAACTCTCCAACCCCTAAATTCAGTTCTTTATTCAGTGTCTTTTAGTGATGAAGTATGTGGGATGGGAAAGAATAAGGAAACAAAGGAGTTCCAACAAAGGATTTACAGACACAAAGCAACCTAACATAAAAAGTTCCAAATGTGCTCTCTTCAATTTTTTTTTTTTGTCGTCAAGAAATAAAGAACAAGTTATTCATAAGCTCAGTGTATTGAATGAATGACCAAGTATGTTGCCATTAATTGCAAATTTTAAAATCTAAAAATCTAGTTCCATTTATAAATTGTTCTTGGCTATTTTCCATGTAGCAAAAAAAATGTAAGTTTTCATACATTTATATTCTTTGCATTTGCTGGTCTTTTGTTTGGTTCTGCTAAGGAATTAACCCATTTTCTTTTCCCAGGGTTGAGAATGCTTGTACCAAGCTTGTCCAGGCAGCCCAGATGCTTCAGTCAGACCCTTACTCAGTGCCTGCTCGAGATTACCTCATTGATGGTTCAAGGGGCATCCTCTCGGGAACATCAGACCTACTTCTTACCTTTGATGAGGCTGAGGTAAGTAGTCTGAGGCCCATGAAGGACTTGTCCCAGACAAAAATCTAAGATGGATGGATCGATCAATTGACCTACCTACCTACCAAATCTATAAATCTGTCTATCTATCTATCTATCTATCTATCTGTTGATCTTCTATCATCTATCTTTCAGATGTGGGTACTTGCCTTCCACTTCATTTGAGGCTTCTTTCTCGCTCTCTCTTTCTCTCGCTGTTGACTGCTATGGCTACTACACGCCTCTAAGCTTCTGGGAAGTTCTCTTGTTTCTATCTCCCATCTTGCTTGTCAGTATGCTGGAATTTACAGAAGCCTGCCATGGCTTCTGGCTTCCTGCTTTTTATGTGGAGTCTGGAGATTGAATTTGGGTACTCAGGCTTGAGTGACAAGCACTTTATCCACTGAGCCATCTCTCCAGCCCCCTAAAAACCTAGTTTTAAAGATGATATTGGGGCTGGGGAGATGGCTCAGTAGGTAAAGCTGTTGCTGTTCAAGCATGAGGACCTGAGTTCAGATCCCCATCACCCATGTAACATTACATGCTGTGGTGAATGTCTTTAATCCCAGTGCACAATGACATGGCGGGGGGACGGGGAAGACAAGAGAACTTCTCCACTCTCTCTGCTTTCTCTTGGAAACTTGCAGGCGAGTGAGCCTGATGAATATAGCAATGAACAGTGAGGGACCCCGCCTCAAACAAGGTGAGAGGTGAGGACCTACACCCAAGGTTGTCCTCTCACCTCCGCATGTGTGTCATGCAGGTGAATGCTCACCTAGACACATACAAGAGATGTTCATGGGATGATTATTTAGGATGCTAAAATATGAGTGAGGCATATATTTGTAGTGCTATCCTCTATGTATTGTTCACTAACTTGATGCAAATGTTTTCAGGTTCGTAAAATTATTAGAGTTTGCAAAGGAATTTTGGAATATCTTACAGTGGCAGAGGTGGTGGAAACTATGGAAGATTTGGTCACTTATACAAAGAATCTTGGGCCAGGTTAGTCAAACCAATTTTTATAATAAAAATTTTATGAATTGTCTATGTTGGATCAAGATGAAAGGTTATTCTTTTCTTTTTCTAAAGAATTTATTTATTTATTTTATTTTCTGTGTGTGTGTGTGTGTGTGTGTGAGAGAGAGAGAGAGAGAGAGAGAGAGACAGAGAACAGGCAGAAAGAGAGAGAGAGAGACAGAGAGAGAGAGAGAGAGAGAGAACAGGCGTTCCAGGGCTTCTCACCACTACAGATGAACTCCAAGATATCTTTGTATATCTGGCTCTACATGGGTACTGGGGAATTGGGGAATTGAGCTCAGACCATCAGGCTTTGTAAGCAAGTGCCTTAAACTGCTGAGACATCTTTCCAGCCCCAAGGTGAACCTTTTCTTTTTGCAAAAGATAGCTGATGACACATTGGGTTTTTAGGTGTCTCTACTGTTGATGAAATTGACACTTGGCTTCTACTGAGGAGACATCATTATCTCTGAAGTCTATATATCTGCTTTCTACAAATTCGAGCCCTACCAGATGTATTAAACCAGACATTGCAAATGTTGCTAGAGAATGTCGGAAATACTCTTTTCTATTACTGTAATGTTGAAGGCCACCCTCAATCCTGACCTCTCCATTCCACATTACACAGCATTCCTGCACTGCCTGCCAGCTGCCCTGTAGCTCTTCTGGACCTCATAGCTTGTTAATTACCTGCCTACTCTTCTGGATTTATGATCTAGCCCAAGGCTGCATAGTATAACCAGAAGTTTAAGGAGAGAAGAGCTATTGTGATTAAAGTTCATTTTGAAATGATTATTAAGGCATCTAAGTATTGGTTATTCAAAATATAGTTGCCAGCTTTTGGTGTTATAGCCATAACATGACCTTAAGTGTCCGTAAAGTATGAATGGAGCCAATGAGAAGATACAGTAGATGTTGAATTTGAAGTTTATCACCTTATAATTTTTTTTGTGTGTGTGAAATGTTGATTTTTACTGGAGTGCTTTTCTGTGGGTCCAGTGTAGTTGTTTTGTAAGCTTAAGAAATTTGTCTGAAGCATTACCTTTCTTTGATGGCTACAAGAGGTGTGTTTTCTCTTCTCTCCCCTCCCTTTCTCTTTCCCTCCTCTACTCCTCTTCTTCCTTTCTCTCTTCCCTCTTCTCTCCTATTCCTCCTCTTTTTCCTCCTCTCCTGTCTTCTCTCTCCTCCTTTCCCATCTTCTCCCTTCCCCTCTCCTTACTGTTAGGGGTCAACCCAGGGGTTGGGGCATGCTAGGCAAGTGTTCTATCACTGATCTACATCCCTGACACAGACATGTACTCTTTAAACATTGTCATAGCACTGAGAAAAAGTTCATTTTTCTCCCCAAGTGGAATACTATGCAGATAAACGACCAAGTGAAGCTACTGTGGGTGAAGTCGTCTTGATGGTCTGTGAAACTTAAGAAATCCTGGAAGCAAGTTGAAAATCAAAGCTTGGGAAAGAAACAACACATAGCACCTTTGAGTAATAACCATAATAAACAAGAACCGCTAGCAGATTGATTTCAAGACACCAGATGCTTTCAAAAAATTGCCATCACTGCAGTTCTTATAATATTTCTATTTTGTTTCTAATTTTAAAAGTAGTATGAGCTTATTTAGGACCAATTTGGAAAGTACAAAAATAAAGATAAAAACAACATATCATTGTCGTTCTTAGAGCTCTTAGATTCAGCTCATGACTCTCATGAGATTCTTACATAGCACAGTACAATAGCCACTTATTCAGTGTGGAACCTGTATGATATATAGTGTGAAACCTGCTTGCATAGTAGTCTAGAAAATTCTCCTCTCTTCTTGTGAATTAATGTTTTTACAAAAATATATTTATTTATTGCAGTTTTTAAAATATCTTATTTTATTTATTTGAGAGAGAGAGAGAAAGGTGGAAACAGGCAGAGAGAGAGAGAGAGAGAGAGAGAGAGAGAGCACGCAAGAGTGAGCACAAGCAAGAATGGTCATGCCAGAGCCTGTAGCCACTGCAAACAAACTCTAGACGCATGTGCCACCTTGTACATATAGCTTATGTGAGTCCTGGGGATTTGAACCTGGTCCTTATGCTTCATAGGCAAGCACCTTACCACTAAGCAATCTCTCCAGCCCTATTGCAGTTTTTTCTTTTTTTTTTTTTCATTTTTATTTGCATATGTGTGATGTCTGTAAGTACACCAGGGCCTCTTGGCACTGCAAACAAACAACAGATGTTTGTGTCACTTTAAAAAAATATTTTTATTTATTTATTTGAGAGAGAAAGGAGACAGAAAGAGATGAGAATGGGTGTGCCAGGGCCTCCAGATGCATGTGCCACCATGTGCATCTGGCTTACATGGGTCCTGGAGAATCAAACCTGGGTTCTTTGGCTTCGCAGGCAAGTTCCTTAACTGCTAAGCTATCTCTCTAGCCCCATGTGTCAATTTTTGTGTCTTTCTTATGTGGGTAGCTTGGGAATTGAACCCAGGTGGGCAGGCTTTGGAAGCAACTTTTCCTGCTGAGTCAGCATCCCAGCTCCTCATTGCATTTTTTTTTTTTTTTTCCCTCCAGGTAGGGTGTCATTCTAGCTCAGGCTGACCTGGAATTCACTATGTAGTCTCAGGGTGGCCTCAACTCTTGGCGATCCTCCTACCTCTGCCTCCCAAGTGCTGGGATTAAAGATGTGCGCCACCATGCCTGGCTCTCATTGCGGTTTTTTTTTTTTTTTTTTTACATTTTTTGTTTATTTTTGTGTATTTATTTGAGAGCAACAGACAGAGAGAGAAAGAGGCAGATAGACAGAGAGAGAATGGATGCACCAGGGCCTCCAGCCACTGCAAACAAACTCCAGATGCATACGCCAACTTGTGCATCTGGCTTACTTGGGCCCTAGGGAATCGAGCCTCAAACGAGGGTCCTTAGACTTCACAGGCAAGCGTTTAACTGCTAAGCCATCTTTTTAGCTTTCGTTGCAGTTTTTAATTATTTATGAATGTATTTACATCAAACATGAAAATTATATCGCATTTTGGGTTTTCATTTAGTAATCACCTTCATTAAAAAGCATTGAATTGTAATAATGCTGTTGTTCAAATTTCTGTTGTTATAATATGTGTGTGGACAACCAGTTTGGACTTTCATAGTAAGGTTGAGTTTAGTAATTTAGGCCAAAAACAGCTTGCTTCACTACGTACCCTGCATAATTTCTTCCTTGTGCCCCAGGAATGACTAAGATGGCCAAGATGATTGACGAGAGACAACAGGAGTTGACTCACCAGGAACACCGAGTGATGTTGGTGAACTCCATGAACACTGTGAAAGAGTTGCTTCCAGTTCTCATTTCAGGTATTTCTTGCTTGTACTTATAGGGAAGAAAATGTTCTAAACTCCGAGATTTATTCTCTCCTGCTGCTTTGATACATGTCCTTTAAATAATATCTGATGGATTGAGTGTTACCTATTGGCAGGAGCTGATTGGCTAAGAACCTAGTATTCTGGAGCTGGAGAGATGGTTCAGCAGTTAAAGCGCTTGCTTGCTTGCAAAGGCTGACAGCTTGGATTTGATTCCCTAGTCCCATGTAAAACCAGTTGCATGAAGTGATGCATGTGTCTGGAGTTCGTTTCCAGTTGCAAGAGGCCCTAGCATACCTATTCTGCCTCCTTCTCTTTCTTTCTCCCCTTGCAAATAGATAATTAAAAAAAAAAAAAAAAAACCACCACCACCAACAACAAAGAACCCAGTGGGTTGGAGAGATGGCTTAGCGGTTAAGGCATTTGCCTGCGAAGCTTAAGGACACAGGTTTGGTTCCCCAGTACCCACATAAGCCAGATGTACAAGATGTTGCATGTGTCTGGAGTTCATTTGCAGTGGCTGGAGGCCCTGGTGCACTAATTCGCATTCTCTGTGTCTGTCTATCTTTTCTACCTTTTCTTTATCTCTCTCTGCTTACAAATTAATAAATAGTGAATGAAGCCGGACGTGGTGGTGCACGCCTTTAATCCCAGCACTCAGGAGGCAGAGGTAAGAGGATTGCCGTGAGTTCGAGGCCATCCTGAGACTCCATAGTGAGTTCCAGGTCAGCCTGGGCTAGAGTGAGACCCTACCTGGTAAAACCGGAAAAAAAAAAAAAGTGAATGAATGAAAAAAAGAAAGAAGTTCAAGATCATTTTTAAAAACTAGTATTCCTCTATTTATTTATTTATTTGAGAGAGAGCACTAGAGAAGGAGGCAGAAGGGGGGGGGGGTTGGAGAGAATAGGCGCGCCAGGGCCTCTAACCACTGTAAACAAACTCCAGACGCATGTGCCACCTTGTGCATATGGCTTACGTGAGTACTGGGAAATTGAACCTTGGTCTTTAGGTTTCACAGGCAAGTGCCTTAACCACTAAGCCATCTCTCTAGCCCTATTCCTCTTTTTTGGGGGTAGGGTTCAAGGTAGTGTCTCACCTTAGCCCAGGCTGACCTGGAATTCACTATGGAGTCTCAGGATGGCCGCGAACTCATGGCAATCCTCTTACTTCTGCCTCCTGAGTGCTGGGATTAAAGGCGTGCACCACCACGCCCGGCTAAAAAGCATTTTTTTTTTTTTTTTTTTTTTTTTTTGGTTTTTCGAGGTAGGGTCTCACTCTAGCCCACGCTGACCTGGAATTCACTATGGAGTCTCAGGATGGCCTCGAACTCACAGGCGATCCTCCTACCTCTGCCTCCCGAGTGCTGGGATTATAAAAAGCATTTTTAACAAGCATTCTGTGTCCAACATTGAAAAATTCCTTCCTGGTTCCTTCGATCATCTCATCTTAACCATCTTTCTTATAAGACTATAAAGGGAAATTACACCAAATTATTATTTTTTTGTAAATATATTTTATTTATTTATTTGAGAGAGAGAGAGAGAGAATGGGCGCACCAGGGCATCCAGCCACTGCAAACAAACTCCAGACACATGTGCCCCCTTGTGCATCTGATTTACATGGGTCCTGGAAAATCGAACCTGGCATCCTTTGGCTTTGCAGGCAAATGCCTTAACCGCTAAGCCATCTCTGCAGCCCCTGATTAATTTTATACCCACTGACAAAGAAGCAAGTAGTCTAGCTTCAAAGAGTTAACCATCTTACTGTTGGAAATTTGTAGAGAAAAAAGCCTTAGCAGAAAAACTTACAGCTTCGTTAGTATTTATGTCATCAAAAATCTCTATCTGACAACCAGACTTGTTTTATAATACCAGCATATATACCTACAGATTTTATATAACCCATTGATTGGAGATATCTCCTATTAATAAACTATGAAACACACTTTCTATGAATACAGGCAAAACATGACAACCTGTTTTGGGGATAATCTTTATCAATACTTCTAACACACTTGGAAATTCTTTTATTAAGAGTAACTAAGACAAATTTTAATTTTTGTCTTGAGGCAGGCTTGCCTAGAACTCATGCCAGTTGCCCCTTCCTTTAAAATACCTGGCAAATCATGAGCCACCACCTCAGAGAGAATTTTCTTGTTTTCAATAATCCTTTATATAAGTTGAGGTTGACCTAGATCATGAACTCAGTAATTGTATTTATGATATCATGTAACAAAGTATGGCTTTGTTTACATAAGATTTCAGCTCATCATAGGCTTTAGTTAAATCTGACTTTAAAAAATAAAAAACAAAAACCTTGAAGTAAATCAAATGCCAACAAAAACTTTAGGAGAGACCTGTTGGACTATTTGGATTAATAAAGAAACCAAAAGGTATCTATAAACAACATCTTATTTGTTTAAAGCCCAAACAAAAGAGAAAACACTAGACGCAGTTCAAATTAAAATTATGTACTTGTTTTTACCAAGCAATTTAAAAGTCACGTGGTTTAAAAATGTGGAGTCAGGCTATCATTGGTGATCCTCTTGTCTCAGCTTCCCAAGTAGCTAGTGTAATAGGCCTAGTTCATTTTACTGTTTACAATCCCTGTAGGAATAAATGACTTATAGTTATATAAAGATATATTTGTCATAGAGCAATTTGGCAGGTAGTGAACACCATCAGGCATGTCTTCCTTTGTGTCTCTGTATTTTCTGAGAGACAGCGTGGTTGTCTTCCCCACTCAGTTGACATAATCGCAGGACTCAGCTCCATAGGTGGGTGGAGGCATGTGGTTAGGACCCAGGCCTGTTGAAAAACCTTTCCAGCCAAGCCAGTCTAGCTATGCAGCAATCCCTAGGGATCCTCTTATCTGCAAGCACGCAACACAATGCCTGTCTTTTATGTAAGTGCTGGGGATCTGAGCTCAGGTTCTCACACATGTGTGGAAAGCACTTTATTGGCTGAGCTATTTCTCCAGCCCCTAAAGCTTTACTTTTATTTGTTTATTTATTTGAGAGCCAGAGAGAGAAAGAGGCAGAGAGAGAAAGAGAATGGGCACACCATGGTCTCTAGCCGCTGCAAAGAACTACAGGTGCATGCGCCACCTTGTACATCTGACTTTATAAGGGTCCTGGGAAATCGAACCTAGGTCCTTTGGCTTTGCAGGCAAGCGCCTTAACCATTAAGCCATCTCTCCAGCTCTTTATTATTTGAGAGACAGATATTTGGGAGGCAGAGAGAGAAAGAGGCAGAGAGAGAAAGAGAAAACTTTATTTTTTATGGGAAGATATTCTTTCTCTAATGTTCCATATTCATATTTTCTATTTTTTTTTTGTTTTTTACTTTGGAGGTTAGACATTTTCTACAATGTATTGTGGAAAGATATATTGGATTTTTTGGGCCTTCCATGAGATTCGGGACAGCAGGATGCTCCAGTTTAATTGTTGGATTTTATTCTGTCCTATTAGATTTGTAGTGGACAGAGCCAGTATTCGGGCCCTGAATGACAATTGATTTGGAAGGATATAAGTTATTTTGTAACTGTACATTATCCGTGTGAATGTTAAATTAGTCCCCTAGTCATGATGTGGTAGTGTTTTGTACTTTTAGTATCCCTTACAATGAAAGTTGCTGATACTGGAACTTTATTGGCAGATTTGCAGTGTTTATTTGTCATTTGTTTATTTATTTACTTGTATGTATGTGTGTGCATGGGCATGTGTCATGGCATGCATGTGGCGATTGGAGGATAATCTCAGGGTGTTTGTCCTCTCCTTACACTTTCTGTTTAAGACAGGAGCTCTCTTGTTTTGATACCGAGTTGGCCTGAAACTTCTAGATTTCCCCTGGCTCTGCTTCCCATTTATGTAGGTACAGTGGGAGCACAGATATGTGTGTCACTTTGTGTCTGGTGTTACTTGGGTGCTGGCAAATTGACCTCTGGCCAGCGGCTTGCAAGTAAGCATTTTAACCATTAAACCATCTCCTCGGCCCTGCTTAGTAGATTCTTTTTAGGACCCTGGAAGACAAAAATACATTTTCTATATTATTAAATTCCAAGCTTAGTGTCTGATTTTTTTTTGTTTATTTTTATAGCTATGAAGATTTTTGTAACAACTAAAAATTCCAAAAACCAAGGAATAGAAGAAGCTTTGAAAAATCGCAATTTTACTGTAGAAAAGATGAGTGCTGAAATTAATGAGATCATTCGTGTGTTACAACTCACCTCTTGGGATGAAGATGCCTGGGCCAGCAAGGTAAGTGTTATAGAGGAGAAGTATTCAAACTTCCAAATTCTCCCCTCCTGGGGCTTTGATTATTACCCATCTCACATCTTATAAGACGTAGGAGGAGTACTCAGAGACTACAAAAGTAATTTCTTCATTTTTGTTTCATGAGTTACTTGCCACCTTTGCAAATTTTTTTGTTCTAATGTGGACCAAAAAATAGGCTTTTAGGGTGGATATTGGTAGAAGGCTGAGATGTATAGCCTTTTATTCTGTCTGGGGTCTCATTGGTTGAGCTGGTAGAGAACTCCTGGTATGTATGCTTCCCGAGTGGGATTCCAGTCTTGGGGGTGGGGGGGAGGTTGTTACCAGTTAAGTAGAAACACAGTGTGTGCCTGTAACCTTGAACATTATGGAAAACTGCTTTCACCAACCTTTGATCCAAAGAAATATACGGAGGAAACTCTTAACAGTTTTAGCTGTGTCCCTCGGCCATTCTATTTTTTCTAAGGGAAGTTTATTTAAAGTACTGGTCTTCATGTTTGCCAGTGAGTTTATGAGCTCCCCCTACCACATGGAATCTTCTGGGTCTCCATAGGAATTTGTGGGCTCTCTCTAGAGCCTGTGATTTTGAGTGGTTATGAGTTGCTGCCACTTGGGTCTATTTCGTAAGTCATGACTATGAACAAAGCCTCCAAGTGTGGAGAAACTGAGGTGTTTGGGTTTATACTTAACTTATAAGAGCCCCAGATGGGCACAGGATCTAGTTACCCCAGGTATGTTCCCAAATGTCTCCAAGGCCACAAAAGGGAGACTTTGTGGTTTGATTCTCATCAGGGGCTCAGTGTCCTCCAGGACCTCCTGTGTGGTAAAGCCTCCGATCAGCGCCCTGGTTCTTGCTGCCTGGAAGGCCAAGTTAGCGATGCGTAATACATTAGTTCACTTTAATTACAGATTTGCTTATAGAAGTGTTTCCTTACTAATGTGAGGTTCTTCAACTCGTTCTAAAATTGTATTAAATTTATATGGTAAAATCATTTCACGTCTTTGAAAGTTATGTCTTGGATTTGATTTTGCTTTTGCTTGACAACTTTCACTTCCCTATTGTGACTTCTTTATGCATCTTTTTTTTTTTTGTTGTTGTTGTTGTTCTTGTTTGTTTTATTCTTTTTCTCACATTTAGAAGGTAAGCTTTCTCTTGCCCTTTAATTTCTTAAAAAGAGAAAAAGCATGTCTGTGGGGTTTTCTTGTGCTGTGTGCCATGCTTTCTTGTGTGTGCCGGTGTGTAACACTGTGCTGGAATAGGTGTCAAATATGATTTAATATGGAACTCCGGGCTGTGCTGGGCAGACTGACTTTGGCTCATATTGAGCTCTTTTTTCTTGTGGGGGGGGGGGGCGGATGGAAACCAAAGGCAGCACATTACTGTGACATAGCAGGCTTCCTATATTTGGTAGGTGGCCTTTATCTTTTTGAGCAGGCCCCTTAAAACTTTTATTTGACCTGGTCATTCCCACTAGTCTGTTGGTGGTTGGGCGGGTTTCGCTAGCCAATGGGTGAGTTACATATAGACCCCACTGTTGGGAAAGAAGGCTTCCAGCCTTGATGTCATCTCTGTATGAGCCTCTCTACCAGTCATCTTTGGAGGCTCTGAAATTTTGTTTTTGGAAATGTGTCATAGAGGTATTATTAGGCCACCACGAACGTGGACAGGCTAGTGAGCATAGATGCTATGCCCGTCCTGCGGAAGATCCTGCCAAAGTCCGGGATAACCAGAGAGGAAAGAATTGCGGTTTTCTGAAGTTGCTGGCTTACTGCATGTTCTGCTGCCTAAGCTGTGAATCAGCCATAATTCTCTGATTTCATGTTCCCTTAACCCAATCTGTCTCCCCTGGTTCTAGCAGATGAGAAAGCAGTAACTAAGGAGGAACAGGCATTTATTTAACACAATGCCTCTCTGTTTTTGGAAAGGAAAAGTCATCTCTCATTTATTGAGTACATGTTTACTGAGTTTTACCTTGTGCAATGCCATCAAAGCTGATTCTTAAAATAAGCAAGCAAAAGTCAGTGACCTCAGTTGTGTTTTTTCAGGACTAGGACTAGGAGCTTGGAGGGGGCTATACAAGGGAAATGACCTGGTCCTTTCCGTGTGTGCCCTTGTAGCAGCCACACCTTACACTGTTCTGGAGGAAGCCGGTTACTGTGGATGCTCCAGAATTAACTTTATCAAGAATGAAAGTTAATTAACTTTGTTCAGCCAAAAGAAGCTCATATATAATGACATTAACGCACAAGAGATGTTTATTTCTTTTAATCTGTTTGTGTTACACATTTACCTCGTTCAAAAAAATAGTACAGCCGGGCGTGGTAGCGCACAGCTTTAATCCCAGCACTCGGGAGGCAGAGGTAGGACGGTTGCTGTGAGTTCTAGGTGAGCCTAGGCTAGAGCAAGACCCTACCTTGAAAAGCAAGCAAGTAAACAAACAAACAAACAAACAAAGTATAACAAGATAAGCATGACAAATCTCACCCTGGCCCTGTCCTCATCCATTTCACCTCTACTCACCTCTCTCCTTCTCCCTGAGTAAAAACATCTTGTTAGCTATGAGAATATTTAGAATAAGAATTTTTTCTTGAAAGTGGACATCAGTAGCTAGGTTTTTGGCCACCTGTCATTGATCAACTGTAGCGGTGAATTCTTCTGACCTCAGGTGTGTTGTCACCAGGTTCCCATGTTGTTCAGTGCATAGAGCATCTTTCCCTCCTCTTGCCCTACTGATAAAGCCTTAACTTTGTCTTACCGTACTTGTTTCATGCCTCCCCACTGGTGCAGTTTTCTTCCGGAAAGTGGTGATGCCTCTAGGAAAGTGGGGGAAGAAAGTAAGTGGAACAAATTCTTGCTAAAAGTATGTCTTGCTGATGATTAAGTTCAGATTTTAAAGAGGTAATGCGATAGTTAAATATTTTACCTTCTCTACCTACATTCAGGTAGCAAACTTACAAACTTAATAGCAACTTTAAACACTTCATTTCTTTGAAAGCAGAAATTGTCCCTTTAAGTCAACAATTGTCTTTCAGTGATCTTTGAAAGTCAGGTTAGCATTTTTCCTGGGGAATACATGAATCAAAAGAATTTGAGTTAACTGCAACTCTTTTTCTACTCTTTGTAAGTTTAGTACTCTATACTTAAACTTTTTTTTTTTTTTGTATTTATGTTATTTGTATCTAGATGCATGCTGGGAATTAAGAGGTCACTGAAGAAAAATTTTAAAACATTTCACTGCTGAGGAGACCATAGAGATGGCTTTTCACCTTGAGTTATTAGATATTATTCATAATTAGTTGTGGTGAGCCTCCTCCCACTGTGGTCTAGGCTGGTAATAAATAGAAGTAGTGATGAACTCAGGGGTTTTACACATCAGGTTACTATACTTTGTCAAAGAAGAAAATACTCGTTAGAACATGTGATCCTGGGCTGGGTGTGGTGGCGCACGCCTTTAATCCCAGCACTTGGGAGGCAGAGGTAGGAGGATCACTGTGAGTTTGAGATCACCCTGAGACTACATAGTAAATTTCAGGTCAGCCTGGGCTAGAGCAAGACCTTACCTCAAAAAACAAAACAAGCAAACAAACAAATAGAACATGTGATCCTGTAACACTAGCCCTGAGTGCAAACCATTGGGATTTAAGGGGTGAATTTTGATTTCTTTGTTTTTCTTCTCTTTTTTTTAATGAGAGGCAGAGAGAGAGAGAGAGAGAGAGAATATTGGCACAACAGGGTCTCCAGACACTGCAGTTGAACTCCAGACGCGTGTGCCACCTTGTACGCATGTGCAACCATGTGCACTTGTGTCACATTGTGTATCTGGCTTACATGGGATCTGGAGAGTCAAACATAGGTCCTTAGCCTTTGCAGGCTGATAATCACCTTAACCACTAAGCCATCTCTCCAGCCCCTTTGATACTTAATGTCACTGTAGGCTCAGTGGTTAAGAGTACTTCCTGTGCAAGAACAAGGGCCTGAGGAGGTCTCAGAGACTGCTTAAGTTCAATCCTCAGGACCCACATAAACGGCTGGGTGTGGTCACTTGTGTCTGTAACACCAGTCACTTAGGGGGAGCAGAGACCCAGGAGTCACCAGAGAGAAAGGGAGAATGGGCATGCCAGGGTCTCCAAACGAACTCCAGATGCATGCACCCCCTTGTGCATCTGGTTTACGTGGGTCCTGGGGAATTGAACCAGGGCCCTTAGTCTTCACAGGCAAACACCTTAACCACTAAGCCATTTCCCCAGCCCTATTTTTATTTGTTTGAGAAAGAAAGAGAGAGGCAGAGAGAGACAAAAAGAATGGGTATGCCAGGGCCTCTCACTACTGTAAATGAACTCCAGATGCATGTGCCACCTTGTGTATCTGGCTTACATGGGTACTGGGGAGTCAAGCCTGGGTTCTTAGGCTTTGCAGGGAAGTACCTTAACCAATAAGCAAGCATCTCTGCAGCCCCACATTTTTAACTTTAAAATACTGGGATTACAGGGCTTTACTTTTCTAACCATTGTTATTCCTTTTTAAACAAATATTTTTATTTTTATTTATTTATATGAGAGAGAGAGAGAGAGAGAGAGAGAGAATGGGCTGCAAGTGAATTCCATGTGCCACCTTGTGCATCTGGCTTACATGGGTCCTGGGGAATCAAATTTGGGTTCTTTGTCTTTGTAGGCAAACGCTTTAACTGCTAACCCGTCTCTCCAGCCCCACAGTTATTCTATTTATCTATCATCCATCCATCCATCTATCAATCATTTGAGACAGAACCAGACAGAAAGACACAGATAGTGAGTAAGTATGGCTGTGTCAGGGCCTCCTGCCACTATAAATGAACTACAGATGCATGTCACCTGTGCATCTGGCTTTACGTGAGTGCTGGGGAATTGAATCCAGGCCATCAGGCCTTGCAAGCAGGAGCCTTTAACGGCTGAGCCATCTCTCCTACCCTCTACCATACTTACTCCTGATTGTCCACAGGAGGATTGCAGTATTTTTCACAGGTATTCATGAGGCCTACACATATACTGAGTTTTAGGATTGATCAGTTCTTAGGAAAGCATGTAAAGAAGGGTTCTTTGAGGATGTCCTTCCACCTTTGGAATGCAGAGAAGAGTGACAGAGCAGTGAGGTTTTCCATTTAAAACTTGATCTGATTAACGCTGTATGATAAAAAGGGCCCTGGGGATGGAATCATGTAGATATCTAGCAGCTGTCTTTAAAACTCCATGATTAGATCCCATTCTTTTCCAAAACAAGGGATAGAAATGTAGCTCACTTACCTGGGATTTGCCTAGCTTGTATGAAGCCATGGTTTTGATCTTCAGCACCATGCACATAAATTTTTTTTAAAAAAAGCTGGGCGTGGTGGTGCATGCCTTTAATCCCAGCACTCAGGAGGCAGAGGTAGGAGGATCACCTTGAGTTCAAGGCCACCCTGAGACTACATAGTGAATTCCAGGTCAGCCTGGGCTAGAGTGAGACCCTACCTCGAAAAACAAAAACAAAACAAACAAACAAACAAAAACACATATGAGAGGCTGGAGAGATGTCTCCGTGGATAAAGCATTTGCTGTGTAACTCTGAGTACCTGAGTTCAGATCCCCATACTCCATGTAAAAAGCTGGACACTGGGGCAGGCTTCTATAATCCAGCACGCGTAAGGTGAGAACACTGGCAGAGACAAAAGGATTTCCCAGAAGCCCATGAGTGGAGTAAGAAACAAGAGACCATGCCTCAGAATGAGGTGGAAGGTGAGAACCAATCCAAAAATTTTCCTCTGACAAGTGTGCTGTGGTACACACACTGTGGCATTGGTGTGCGCACACTCACACACACTCTCTCCACCCCCACTCTCATACACACTAATAAATAAAATAGAGCCGGGCGTGGTGGTGCATGCCTTTAATCCCACCACTTGGGAGGTAGAGGTAGGAGGATTGCCGTGAGTTCAAGACCACCCTGAAACTACATAGTGAATTCCAGGTCGGCCTTGGCTAGAGCAAAACCCTGCCTTTGAAAAACAAACAAACGGGCTGGAGAGATGGCTTAGCGGTTAAGCGCTTGCCTGTGAAGGCTAAGGACCCCCGTTCGAGGCTCAATTCTCCAGGACCCACGTTAGCCAGATGCACAAGGGGGCGCATACGTCTGGAGTTCGTTTGCAGAGGCTGGAAGCCCTGGCGTGCCCATTCTCTCTCTCTCTCTCTCTCTCTCTCTGCCTCTTTCTCTCTCTGTCTGTCGCTCTCCAATAAATAAGAATAAACAAACAAAAAAATTAAAAAAAAGAAAAACAAACAACAACAATAATAGTAATAATAAATAAAATAGATACATGAAATTATTAGGAGATGAAAATATTTATTCCTATAAACTTGTTTTCAATAGATACAGCTACACTATATTTTGTTAAATGATGGACTATAAGCTGCTATGTTCCAGAAAGAAGTTAAGTGGACCTTCAAGTGACAGTGTTAAACTTCTAACATTGTCTAAAACTCACGTATTAACAACTGGAGATAATTGAAACCCCCAGCTTAAAAATGCATCATTGTTCCATATTTGTCATTGATTCAGTTTAGGGAAAGATGAGCATCTGTCTGCTAACTAACTAATTACTGGTGTCAGATGTCCTAGTCAGAAGTAGGTGACTCTGGTCTGAGTATCTTATTCTTTCCTGGTAGTGAAGCATCCATTTGAGCTTTAACAGGGAAAAGAAGGAATGATTTCTGAGGATGCTGAATTACAGCAAAGCTTGTTTTTCCATTGTGTTCCAAGTCATTTCGGGGCATTGGAAAATAAAAGCAGTTTATATTAGTGAAGATTATGAATTTAATTTCTAAAGCTTGTTTTCTGAGCTGTATTCACCAAAGCTGAAACTGACAGAGCAGAGATTTGCTGGCTATTGTAGAAGGTTTGTGACATCTTTGGCACTTACTGTCTTTGATTAAAGAAAAAAAAAAAAAAACTCTCTAACACAGTATGCTGAGGTTTGGAGTCAACAAACCTGAGAGCAAATGGTTTCTAGGAGTAATTTCATGTTTCTTAGTTTGTAAAATGAAACTACATTTAAATTTAAGATTCAGCAACGTAATTTAGGGGGAAGTAGTTAAAATAGAACACACTATGCGGGAAATTCTCAAAATTAGTTTCCTAAGTAGTAGCCTTAATTGCTAGACTAGACACTAAAATATGTCTGACTTCCTTTCATATTGAATTTAGATTTATGAAATGTAATAAGTATCTATTGGTTTTCTTACTACAAATAAGAATATTTACAAAAATGGTTATTAAAAGGTTTTAAATTAAATTTTTTACATTGCCATACTTCCTTTCTTCCAGGATGTAAATAAGAGGTTGTGAAATTTTAAAAAATCTGAATCTAAATATTTGTGCTATATCCTATAACTTGTGTTAAACATTGAAAGCTGTCCAACTCCCTGAAACTTAAAAAGTTACTGATTTATAAGCCTGGTGTGGTGGCAGAGATGCCTTCAATCTCACCACTTGGGAGGTGGAGGCAGAAGGATCGGCATTCAAGACCAGCCTGGGCTACATGAGACATCTTTAAAAAAATAAAATCAGAAAACAGAGCTGGAGAGATGGTTTAGCAGTTAAGGTATGTGTCTGCGAAGCCAAAGGACCCAGGTTCGATTCCCCAGTACCCATGTAAGCAAGATGCACAAGGTGGCTCATGTGTCTGGAGTTCCTTTACAGTGGTTGAGGGTCCTGGCATGCCCTTTCTCTCTCTGTCTCTCTTTCTATCAAATAAATAAAATAAATATTAAAAAAATTAAAAAATCAGAAAACAGAAGCCAAAATCAAAACAAGATATTGATTTGGATGTATCTAATTTGGTATTAAGCTTTTCATTACTTTTGGAAGCAAAGTTTGAGGTCCAAGTTAATCTAAATCAAGGTGAAAGAAAAAAGCAGACTTAAAACATGAGAGAATCAAACCACCTAAAAATACAGCTTTTCCACTTGTACTACTTTGTAAATGGGCTTTGAAATGGATCTTGTCATGATGCAACTTTTTATTGGTAGCTACCATAATTCACTTAGTATGCCTTCTTTCTTGCTGTGGCTGAGAATCGAGGTTAGAGTGGAAGAGCAAGCTGTTCAAATGAGAAAGGGGAGAATCCAAAGCCGAGAGCGGATTCTCATTTGAGTAGGAACTTTGGGAAAGTGGGCTGCTGCTGCTGCTACTGCTGTTGCTGCCATTGCTGCTGCTGCCTTGAAGCCCATGAAATGCTGTAGTGCTCATTTTTGCTAATGCTGGCTCTTTGAACGAGATATGAGTAAGCATCTGGTGCCCCCATGTGGAATCCATATGATACAACATCCATAAGAGAACCCCAGTTCTTCAGCACTAGAAACTCAACATAGGGATATAGGACATTGCCTAGAATTCTAGAGGTTAACAATATGATTTGAAGGGTTGACTCTCTAAGAATCAAGTCCCTAGTACAAAAATAGATAGAGGGCTGGAGAGATGGCTCCGTGGTTAAGGCACTTGTCTGCAGAGCCCAATGACCTGAGTTCATTTCCCCAGTACCCACATAAAACCAGATGCACAAAGTGGTACATGCATCTGGGGTCTGTTTACAGCAGTTGGAGGCTCTGGCATGTCCATTCTCTCTGTCTCTCTCCTTCTGTGCTTGCAAATAAATAAAATTATAACAATATTATTTGGTTTTTCAAGATAGCATCTCACTCTAGCCCAGGCTGGAATTCACTCTGTAGTCTCAGGATGGCCTTGAACTCACAGTGATCCTCTTACCTCTGCTTCCTAAGTGCTGAGATTAACGGCATGTACCACTACACCTGACCAAAAAAAATATTTTTTTAAAAAGGAGATAGAGGACTGGGCATGAAGGCTCACACCTTTAATCCCAGCAGTGGCTAGAGGCCCTGGAGCGCCCATTTTCTCTTTCTCTCTGCCTCTTCCTTTCTGTCTCTCAAATAAATAAATAAATAAAATATTTAAAAAAAATAAAAAGAGATAGATTGTTTCTGTGATGTTAAATAGAGATTTAAGATGATGGCTAGCCAACCGCTTCTGAGGATTGACTTAGGATGTTTGTTATATTGTTCTCTGCATTTAAAAGTTATTAAAATAGCCGGGCATGGTGGCACATGCCTTTAATCCCAGCACTCGAGAGGCAGAGGTAGGAGGATCACTGTGAGTTCAAGGCCACCCTGAGACTACATAGTGAGTTCCAGGTCACCCTGGACTAGAGTGAAACCCTACCTCGAAAAAACAAACAAACAAAAAAGTTATTAAAATAGTCAGGCATGGTGGCACATGCCTTTAATCCCATCACTTGGGAGGCAGAGGTAGGAGGATTGCTGATTGTTGTGAGTTCAAGGCTAGCCTAAGACTACGTACTGAATTCCAAGTCAGCCTGGCCTACAGCAAGACCCTGCCTCAAAAAAAGGTTATTAAAATACACATCTATTTTCAAAGGGATCAGTCACTCTGTTTTCTCCATCTATATTTGGAGATCTTATGGTGGTTTATGCCCATCATTATAAATCTTGGTTATAAGCAATAAATTGAAACCATTTATTGTGTCCTGGCTTCTCTTCTAGGTTGGGGACAATAAGAGAACTAGGGATGGTGGGTAGTAGGGAAGGCCAGAAATAAGCTTTCCTCTTGTAAAACTTGTTTGAGAACTAAAACAAACTGCTACATTATCAACTTAAATTTTTCCAACAAATAATTCCGAGTCTTTTAAATTCGTGAAATAGCCATGTGTGTTTCAAAACAAGATGTCAGAACTGTGTGTGGTGGCACCACATACTAATGAGGCTCCCCTGGAGCAAAGAGTCTCTGGCAGGGATTCTGCTGGTGGGTGCCCACTAGTGAAAGGGCTGATAACGAGGCCTGTGACAGAAGGGCTTTTCCTGTTGAGGACATTAAGCATCTTTTGGCTTGAGCAATTTTATCCGTCTTCACAGTTTTAGCAATGGGGATACCAGGAAGTGGAATAGAATTAACTGAAGATTTTTGCATGTAAGATGCTGCATTTTGACAGAAATAAGAATTGTGGTGTGATGAGATTATTCTAAGGCCATTGTAGGACTACCCTAGCTATTGTATGTTAGTGCTGTAACACCTGTCTGTTTTGTATCATGGTCTCTCAATTTTTGCAAAGACAATAATTGTGGGCTTCTCTTCAAAAGGACACAGAAGCCATGAAGAGAGCACTCGCCTCCATAGACTCCAAATTGAACCAGGCCAAAGGTTGGCTGCGTGACCCCAATGCCTCCCCAGGTAACCATGTAGTTCTCCTTTTCTGATATGTACACCAGCTAGCATACAAGCAAATGAAGGAAAGTAAGACACCTCCCGTAATCTCATAAATCTGAGATCACTACTATAACATTTTCAGCATGTACCATTCTCTGATAGTATATTTAAACATACTTTCTTTATTTATTTGAGAGAGAAAGAGGCAGAGAGAGAGAGAGAGAGATAGAGAGAAAGAGAGAGAGAGAGAGAGAGAGAGAGAGAGAGAGAGCACGCCAGGGCCTCTAGCCACTGCATACGAACTCCAGATGCATTTGCCCCCTTGTGCATCTGGCTTTTGTGGGTCCTAGAGAATTGAACCGGGATCCTTTGGCTTTGCGGGCAAACGCCTTAACCACTAAGCAATCTCTTTAGCCCCTCTGATAGTTTTTGACTAATTGAAGCAGTACTGGGTTGAAGATCAGAGACTGTATTACCTCTCATCATGGATAAATAAAACCAAACTAAGGCATTCTTTGCAAAATTATTGACTTGTTCCATTCCCTAAATTAGATAATTATGTTGAAGGAAAGTGTTTTTTTTTTTTTTTAAATTTCCTATTGGGTAGACTTCTATTTATGTAAACGAAGTACTTAATTAAACATATAGTGATGCCAATAAGCACTAGAAAGTGCCTTGACTGTATAAAGATAAGACCCAAGTAGGTCATTGAGTTTGGCTTTATGGATTTTCTAATTTAATATTTATTCAGTTTTAGATTAATATTTGAATGAATATGAAAACCCTAATGGAAGTTAGAGGTGCTAAGTACTGTTAAATTGGTAGACCCTGTTTTCATTATCCATATTCTTACCACAAGCTTCTTAGTATCTTGAAGTAGGTATGGTTCCAAATCTGATTTTTAGCAGTGTCTGTGGTCGAAACCTCATCCCGTGGTTGTGAGGGTACTGCTTGGCTGTCAGGTATCAGATGGATTCCCTTCTGTTCACCCGTCACTTAACGTCATCTACTCCTTCATGAATGAACTGACTTGTAAAGTATTCTCTCTAAATAATTAATGTGCCTACAGTGTAGATATTGAATATCTCTATTTTAGGGGATGTCGGTGAGCAGGCCATCAGGCAGATCTTAGATGAAGCTGGAAAAGTCGGTGAACTTTGTGCAGGCAAGGAACGCAGGGAGATCCTGGGAACCTGCAAAATGCTCGGGCAGATGACGGATCAAGTAGCTGACCTTCGAGCCAGGTAAAGTTCCCATACTCACGAAAGTGAGTCCATGCCAATTTTGCTGACTTAACTTTGGCCAGTACACACCATAGGCATTACATTCATTTTTCCAGACTGAGGTCAGTATTCCCTTATCTGAATTTTAAAATAGGCAAGTGACTTATAATAAAGTTAGAGTGTATTCTATAATTGAAATGGAAATTTGCTTTTCTTTTCAGTTTCTAGCCAGAGTTTTACCAAAAACAGGGAGTGTTGAAGTCTGACCAGGTTAGATATCTTTTATGAAGGATGGGTAGAAAGAAATGCAGAAAGCTACTTAGCCAGTTTGAGGCCAGCCTGGGTTTCATGAGAACCTTTCTCAAAAAAATTAAATTAATTAATTAATTAATTAATAAAATAAAATAAAATAAAAAGAGAGCCAGGGCATGGTAGCTCATGCCTAGAATCCCAGCACTCAGAAGGCTGAAGTAGGAGGATCCCCATTAGTTCAAGGTCAGCCTGGGCTAACCCTACTGAAACAAAAATGAATGAAAACATTGGGGCTGGAGAGATGGCTTAGCAGTTAAGGCACTAGCCTACAAAGCCTAAAGACCCAGGTTTGATTCCCCAGGAGCCATGTAAGTCAGATGCATCAGGTGGAGCATGTGTCTGGAACTTGTTTGCAGTGGCTGGAGGCCCTGGTGTGCCCATTCTGTCTCTCTCATCTGCCCCCCCATCTCTCATAAATAAATAAATAAATAAATAAATATTAACAGAGTGAAAATTGGAATGATTTCACATATCACTTTTTGTATCAGTTAAACAGAACTTCCTCTGAGTTGGTCTGTTTTCAGTTTGTATTTTATCATTACTGACATGGTTTCATAATTATTTTGCCTTCCTTTTATCCTTTTCAACTCTTGGCTTTTAGGATTTTTTTTCCTTATAAACAAATATATTTAGTTTGTTTTTGAGAAAACTCAGTATGATGTAAATTTTTACAAATTTATACATGGAATTCATGAAATTATACAAGACCTTTTCTGAAATTTTGTCGTATAGACATGTAGAAAATTAGAATTTGGTGAGACAGTAGTGTAGATGAAGTTGAATGTTGCTTTGAGAATGCTATGAAACTTCTGGATCATTGATATGTGCAGGATTTCTATATTGCAGGGCCTAGAAACATATTCATCATGTTGTATGCTATTATATTTGGCCTCAAAGTAATCACATCTAAGAATATAGATCTTAAAGTACCTCTTTTGGACCAACATCACCTTTTTAAAAAAAGTTTTATTTTGGGATGGAGAGATGGCTTAGTGGTTAAGGTGTTTGCCTGCAAAGCCAAAGAACCTCAGTTCTATTCCCCAGGACCCACGTAAGCCAGATGCACGAAGTGGTACATGCATCTGGAGTTATTTGCCGTAGCTAGAGTTCCTGGTGCACCCATTCTCTCTCTCAAACAAATAAATAAATAAAAATAAAATATTAAAAAAACATTTTATTGTTGTTTACTTACTTGAAAGAGGGAGGGAGAGAGAGAGAGAGAGAGAGAGAGAGGAAGAGAGAGGAAATATATGGGTGTGCCAGGATCTCCAGCTACTGGAAACAAACTCCAGACACATGTGCCACCTCATGTATCTGGCTTATATGGGTCCTGAGAAATCGAACCTGGGACCTTTGACTTTGCAGGCAAATGCCTTAACCACTAAGCCATCCTTCCAGCCCCTGACATCAACTTTTTAACCATCTTTACACATTCACTTCCACCTAAGAAGATGCATATGAACAGTTCTGCACAATACTAGGCATACTCTCTGTGGGGTTGTAGGCTCACTGTAGCCATGGAAGCCCCAGGGTTTTATTCAGGTTGTGGCTCTGTCTTGAAGGGAAGAAGCAGCAGCTAAAACACTGTGAGCTCACTGTAGCTAGTGAGCTTTCTCCTGCTGAGCATGTCTCTCTTGTCATAAGCAAGACAAGAACTTTGCAGAAGGGACAAAAAGCAGTTTTGTTCCCATTCGGAGAAATGCCAATGCAGTGTGACAAGATTCTTGGCTCTTCTGATTTCTCTTTTCTGCCTCTTTTGTCTGCAGCCTTTTCACAGTGTGGTAGGCAGTTTTCACTTGGAATTCTCAAATACGCAGTTGTGTATGTCTAGAGAGGGGTGAATATAAGCAAGAGAATGAGGCACTTGTATGGGATAGACCATTAATCTGTGAAGAGAAAAGGCCCACAGCGCTGAGCAGATGTGGGCCTCCTTCACCATGCAGTATCCTTTCATGAGAAAGATTAGAAAGTTACCTTCATATTGTCCGTTCCAAAATATACTCCCCTTTTATTGTTTTATCATTTTAATGGCTAAAGCACAATAACATTTTCTTCAAAAGTCTTAAAGTTATGAATTCAGTAAACCATGGGACATGTTGCCTTCGGAAACATTTTCATTGTACGCTTACCCATAAATAAGAGAAGTTAATGATTTATTTGTAACATACACATTGCTGTAATAAAGCCTTTCATAACAGCATCCCCAGCACGTTTTCCAACTGATGTGTCTATGTGATTTAGTCATATATTTGTTGTCAAGAAAAGAATAATTATTATCAAAATTTGCTAGCCTGACTTCAAAGTGGTTCTGTACTTCTATGAAGTTGATATGACCTGGATATGGTGGTAGATGTCATAATCTCAGGATTTAGGAAGTGGATGCCAGGGCATCAAGTGTTCAAGGCTAGCCACAGATATCCAAGACCTTATTTCAACAAAACATGTTCTTTAAAAAATTTTATTTATTTACTTGTGAGAGAGAGGAAGAGGCAGATAGAGAGAAAACGAGAATGGGCATGCTAGGGCCTCTAGCCACTGCAAACAAACTCCAGATGCATGTGCCCCTTGTGCGTCTGGCTTACGTGGGTCCTGAGGAATTGAACCGGGGTCCTTAGGCTTCGCAGGCAAACGCCTTAACTGCCAAGCCATTTTCCCAGCCCAAAACATATGTTTTTAAAAGCACAAGGAAAGCCAGGCATGGTGGCACACTTAATCCCAGCACTCCAGAGGCAGAGGTAGGAGGATCCCTGTGAGTTCAAGGCCACCCTGAGACTACATAGTTAATTCCAGTTTAGCCTGGGCCAGAGTGAGACCTGACCTCAAAAAACAAACAAACAAAACCAAAAAAAAAAGACAATGCTTTGAGTGTCTTTGCTTAGTTCTGTTTTCTTGTGTTACCAGAGATTACTTGGGGAAAGGAAAAGACAGGCATGTTAACAAAAATGACATTCTGTGGTGTTGGGGATATTTTGTTATTATTAGAAGGCATATTGACAGCCTCTGTCTCTCTGAGCAGAGGACAAGGAGCCTCGCCAGTGGCCATGCAGAAAGCCCAGCAGGTATCCCAAGGTCTGGATGTACTCACTGCAAAAGTGGAAAATGCAGCTCGCAAGCTGGAAGCCATGACCAACTCAAAGCAGAGCATTGCGAAGAAGATCGACTCTGCTCAGGTAGTGATGAGGGTCGTCAGGAGGGTGGGCCATCAAGAGAAAGAGAAATGTTCTCTGAGCATCCTGCATCCCTTCCTCCTCACCATCCCTATCCCCCCTAGTTTACTGTGGGTGGATAATGGGTATTCTGAAGACCCATTCCCAGCAGTTTCCAATGTTTACATCTCCCCTATCATCTCAGGTTTTACACTAATGCTCATCTATATTTTGAAATAAAGATTTTAATTTGTAGTACTTTATCTTGTCAAAAGAAAGCACTCTGAATATGAAGAGAATCCTAGTTTCTTTCTTTTTTTAGAAAAATTTATTTGAGAGAGAGAGAGAGAGATTGAGAGAGAGGCAGATAGAGAATGTGCGTGCCAGCACATGCATCTAGCTTTTGTGGGCCTGAGAAATCGAACCTGTGTCCTTTGGCTTTGTAGACAATTGCCTTAACTGCTAAGCCATCTCTCTAGCCCTCTCTTTTTTTTTTTAATATATATATAAAATTTTAATTGTTTATTTGTGAGTAGAAAGAGGAAGGGAGCACCTTAACTGCTGAGCCATCTCTCCAGCACCCCATATTAATCCTTTTGACAAATAAGACACTTGTTTCTTTACTACTTTTCAAATCCAAAACTAATAAATATATTCATAAAAATAGAAATAATAGCCAGGCATGGTGGCATATGCCTTTAATCCCAGCACTTGGGAGGCAGAGGTAGGAGGATTGCCATGAGTTCAAGGCCACCATGAGACTACATACTGAATTCCAGGTCAGCCTGGGCTAGAGTGAGACCTACCTTGCAAAAACAAACAAACAAAAACGTCTGATTAATTCCAAGGTGAGATAAAGCTTATGAAGATATTTTATTCTTTTTTGTTGTTTATATTTTCCCTCCCAGTATTGGGACCTTCTCATATTAGTCAGACACTCTACCAATGAGCTAAGCCCCTAGCCCAAAATATTTTATTTTCATTGAAATGAACAGAGCTGCGAATGTGGCTCCATGGTTGATAGAATTCTTTGCATATCCAATACTGGGCTTGATTCTCATCAACCCCTCCCCCCCCCCCAAAAAAAAAAAAAAAAACAAGACAAAAGACACCAGCAGCTACCACCAGGAAGGAAGAAATGAGCAAGTGATTTGATGCTACCCACCTCTGTAAAACAGTACAAATTAACACTCTAAAAATGATGACTGGTGTGCTGTGTACTTATTTTAGAAATGTTTTGACAGCCTTGTTAAGTTTAGTTCAGTGTGGTTCATGTGCAATCGCATAATTCTCGATTTTTGTGTGCAGAACTGGCTTGCAGATCCAAATGGTGGACCTGAAGGAGAAGAGCAAATTCGAGGGGCATTGGCTGAAGCTCGGAAAATAGCAGAATTGTGTGATGATCCTAAAGAGAGAGATGACATTCTGCGTTCCCTTGGAGAAATAGCTGCTCTGACTTCTAAATTAGCAGATATACGAAGACAGTATGTATTTAATTTCTTAAAAAAAACAAACAAGGGCTGGAGAGATGGCTTAGCAGTTAAGGTGTTTGCCTGCAAAGCCAAAGGACCCTCATAAGCCAGTTGCACAAGGGGCCGTATTTGTCTAGAGGTTACTTGCAGTGGCTGGAGGCCCTGGCATGCCCATTTTCTCTTTCTCTTTTTCTCTGTCTCTTTCTCTCTCTCAAATAAAGAAATAAAAAATACATTAAACAAAACAAAACAAAATTTTTATTTATTTATTTGCAAGCAGAGAGAGGGGTGGGGGAGAGGGAGAGAATGGGTATGCCAGGACCTCTTGTCCCCACAAATGAACTCCAAAGGCATGTACCACTTTTGCATCTGGCTTTAAGTGGGTAGAGGGAATTGAACCGAAGTTCTTAGGCTTTACAAGCAAGCACCTTTAACCACGGAGCCATCTCTCCAGCCCTGTATTTAATTTCTTTTTTTTTCCTCTTTATTTGAGAGAGAGAGAGAAATAGACGGTGGGGGGGGGGACTGTGGAGAGAGAGAGAGAGAGAGAATGGGCACGCCTGGGCCTCTAGCCGCTGCAAATGAACTCCAGATTATGCACCTCCCCTTGTGCATCTGGCTTACATAGGTCTGGGGAATCAAACCTGGGTCCTTTGGCTTTGTAGGCAAGTGCCTTAACCACTAAGCCATTTCTCCAGCCCTAAGTTCTTTACTTCTACTTTAATATCTCTCCTTATGCCACCTCCCCTCACTCTCCCCTTCTACTTTTGCCCTAGGAACATAAGCAGTTGATTCCTCATAATTTAAATGCATATACCATGCTCCTTCACTGTAGTCTTAACTCTCTGAGATGTGGTTACGTCAGATAATAACTGTATCAGTAACATAACCAAGGCTTAATAATTTATTGCTAATTACATAGTTTAAAATTTTTTTTTAAATCTATTTATTTATTTGACAGAGAAAGAGGGAGAGTGAGAGAATGAGCATGCCACGGCCTCCAGCCACTGCAAATGAACTCCAGATGCGCGCACCGTCTTGTGCATCTGGCTGAGATGGGTCCTGAGGAATCGAACCTGGGTCCTTTGGCTCTGCAGGCAAATGCCTTAATGGCTAAGCCATCCCTCTAGCCCCTAATTACATAGTTTTAAAGCAATACATTTAGAACATCTTTTAAAGCTGTGTGTTTTTTTTTTTCTAAAATAGGACCTTTCTTGTCAGTTTTTTAACAAAATCTGCTCTCTAGACACATGAGCAAAATAACTTTTTTTTTGATTTTTTGAGGTAGGGTCTCCCTCTAGCCCAGGCTGACCTTAAAAATATTGTTATTTATTTATTTGCAAGCAGAGAGATATAGAAGAGAGAAAGACATAGAGAATGGGCATGCCAGGGCCTCTAGCTGCTGCAACTGAACTCCAAATACATGTGCTACTTTGTGCATCTGGCTTTATGTGGTTGCTGGGGAATGGAACTCAGTACATTAGGCTTTGCAGGCAAGCACCTTAACCACTGAGACATCTCTCAGCCCCAGGAAAATAATTTTTGTGGTTAGCTATGAAAAGACTCCTGGGTGTGGTGGTGTATACCTTTCATCCAAGCACTTGGGAGGCAGAGGTAGGAGAACTGTTGTGAGTTCGAGGTCAGACTGAGACTACATAGTGAATTTTAAGTTAGCCTGGGCTACAGTGAGACCTTAAAACAAAAAACAAAAAACAAAACAACCAACCAACCCCCCCCAAAAACAAAAGCGAAGTTGTGGTACCTGAGACTTACTTAAGCAATAATTCAAATTTGATTATATACCAAGAGCAGTTATTACAAAATTTTTGCCATATGCCCTAATCTTGAGTTATTTAGGTGAGAAAAATGTGTCACTTACAAATTGTAACTTATCATCTGTAAAATATAATGTCTACAGTGTAGGTCTTTGTTTGCTAGTACTAACTCATAATATTGCCTGTGTTCTTACTACATTTTACAATACTCAAAGTCAAAGACTATGTATTCTTAGGACCTAACCACAAGTTCATTTTTATGTGATGAGGTAATTAATGTTAACAGTGTAACAGTAGACCTTCATGTGTGGCCACTCATGCCATCATTAAACTTATCTCTGCAACATAAACATACACATCCATAGGCTTTTGGCATCAGGAGTAGCCATGATCAGAATCATGGTATATACTTTTGTTTATCTAGCTTTATAATATGGAAGGTTATCAAAATTCAAAATAATAAGCTCTTAAAACAGTAAATTAGTCATTCTGATGGATGGGTTTGTGTTATTATAGATGATACAGATAAATTTATTTTGCTATGACTAAGTGGGCTCAAGACAGAAAATTAGATTTTTTTTTTGATGCAGGTTGCATTTAGCCCAGGCTGGCCTAAAATTTGCCCTTGTAATTAGAAGAAGCTAGCTCCTCTCTTCCCCTTTTAGTCTCGTAGTAGCTGAATGGTCTTCTCTATGTCTGTTTCGGTCTTTTTGTGTACTTTATTAGGGGTTCTTCCTCTGGCTTTTACCTACCATGGCCCAGGATTAACAGCTTCAGATCCCACCACTGCTTGGTTAGGTAGTGTTTTCAAGTATGGACCAAAAGATTACCTGAAAAGGTTTTTGAAAATATGGACTTCTGCGCTGGGGAGGTGGCTCAGCCCTAAGGTTGCTCACTCACCATGGGGTTTTGGGAAAATTTCCCGTCTCTGTCTCCCATCTCAACATGAGCTTTTTACTTGGGGTTTGGGAATTGAACTCAGGCACTCCTCCATCTTGAGCAGCAAACACTTTATCCACTGAGCCGTTTCTCCCACTCATGACCTAACATTTTGAAGATTAAGTAGTATAAGGAGAGTACTGTTACTAGCAAAGTAATACTAAAAATACTGTGACTACTAGTTTGTTCTTACTAGTACTCTTGTTCTTCCTCCTCCTCCTAGTAACATGGCTATATAGACATACCTAGTTCCAGGCAGAGCTTGTGTTTCTAGGTATGGTGGGCTGAGGGTGCAAGTAATCTAGTTATGACTGATTAACTCAGCTGAGATGTTCTGGTAGTTGTGTAGACTGACTCTCACTCATGTTTAGTATGTTAACTAAGACTGAAAAATTTGAATTTAAATGACTTTCTCATTTAAGGGCTAAAGAAATAAACATGCCATTCCTTTCAATTGATGCTAATAATAATTATTAGCAATGTGTCATCTCATTAGCACTTAAGCCATTTCAATGTAACTTGTCACTACAGTGTAAATTGTAACAGAATGGCTGTTTTTGTCTCTGTAGGGGGAAAGGTGATTCCCCAGAGGCTCGAGCATTGGCTAAACAGGTGGCCACGGCCCTACAGAACCTGCAGAGCAAAACCAACAAGGCTGTGGCCAACAGCAGGCCTGCCAAGGCAGCTGTCCACCTTGAGGGCAAGATTGAGCAAGCACAGCGGTGGATTGATAACCCTACCGTGGATGACCGGGGAGTCGGTAAGGTGTTCTCATTAGCCTGGTCTCCTCAAACAAGGGCCCTCTAAGGTCTGTGGGAAGGTGCCGAGGGGTTCTTTAGCCACCGGAAAGTCACTTTGCAATGGGATTCTTTTTCTCATTGTAACCAATAGAATCTCTCTAACATAATCAAGAAATTTCTGAGAATGTATGATGATGGTGTAGACAAATAGAAAGATGTGCATAATTGAGGCTGAACTAATTTCTCCCCATCCTCTGTGTCCTTTTATTCTATGGTACTTCTGTAGTCTTTGCCAGGAACTCAGTGAAATACAAATTTCTGAAAATTGCAGTAAAGATGTTATAACTTGGATGGGTGTGGTGGCCCATGCCTTTAATCCTAGCACTCAGGAGGCTGAGATAAGAGGGTCTCTGTGAGCTGTGAGTTTGAGGCCAACCTGAGACTACATACTGAATTCCAGGTCATCCTGTGCTAGAGGGAGACCCTACCTTGAAAAACAAACAAAAAAACAAACAAACAAACCAAAAAACTTAGGTTATTTTGTTTGTCTTCACAGTGTCCTGTGAAAGCTGAAAATTTTATAACCTAAACTTTTGATTTTTGGGAGATTTTAGAATAGACCTGTGAGAATTTAGTCTGTTATATGATTGCCTAGTAAGTCTGCTGAAGCTGAAAGATCTGCTATATTTATAAAGATAAATGTTTAAATTAGTGATGTCCAGTGTCAGTGAGAAGCTGGGGAACTGGGAAGATGTATATGGGTAGGAATGAACTGACACCAAACAACTTCTTGAATTTGTTGTTATATGTAAAGAGTTCCTAAGATGTGCATATTGATTCATGCTCAGAAATTCCAGGCCAGCCTGGGCTAGGTGAGACCCTACCTTGAAACAAACAAACAAAACAAGCCAGGCGTGGTGGCGCACGCCTTTAATCCCAGCACTCGGGAGGCAGAGGTAGGAGGATCGCCGTGAGTTCGAGGCCACCCTGAGACTCCATAGTGAATTCCAGGTCAGCCTGGGCTAGAGTGAGACCCTACCTCGAAAAACCAAAAAAAAAAAAAAAAAACACAAAACAAAACAAAACAAAAAACTAGAGTGGCACTGCAGTGACCTTCTATGTGAATTTCAACAGTTTTTCTCTTGGTCCAGGTCAGGCTGCCATCCGGGGGCTTGTGGCTGAAGGGCATCGTCTGGCTAATGTCATGATGGGCCCTTATCGCCAAGATCTTCTTGCCAAGTGTGACCGTGTGGATCAGCTCACAGCTCAGCTGGCTGACCTGGCTGCCCGAGGGGAAGGGGAGAGTCCTCAAGCCAGAGCACTTGCATCCCAGCTTCAAGACTCCTTAAAGGTAGAGCTCAGGACATGGCTCAGTAGACTTTTTATGGAAGTAAAGTTCCTTGATTGAGTAGAGAAGTCTCTAAGGTCCTGGGATCATATCTGTGCCTGAAATAGACAATAATGTCTTAGAGGAAAAAGTTCACGACTTAGAAGTCTGCTAGTTCTGTGCTTTGTACACAGCTGGTACTCAGTTAATATTTATTGAACGAAAGTATATGAATGAGTGTGTCAGTGAAGTTAAGACATTATCAGATATACTTTTGGGACATTGCTAGAAATTTTCATTTGTAAATGATATTTTTAAGGATCTGAAAGCCCAGATGCAGGAGGCCATGACTCAAGAGGTATCCGATGTTTTCAGCGATACCACAACGCCCATCAAGCTATTGGCAGTGGCGGCCACTGCACCTCCTGATGCACCCAATAGGGAAGAGGTACGTGTCTGAGGTCCTCCAGTTCTTCTCTTGGCTAGACACACAACACCCCCCCCCCAACTCTCTCTCTCTTTATTTCTCTTTTCTGCAAGGATAAAATATGGTCATAGTATGTATGAGCTACAGAGGTTGAGAAATTGTAGATGAAAAGTGGATGAGCGAAAGAGAGAGATTTTAGTCTGACCACGAATATCAGTTACAGATGTCTTTAACTGCAAGCAGTGGAGGGTCTGGCCATCAGATTACACCAAGGCACGTGAACATGGAAGCAGGCTACAGGGGCATCGTTTCAAAAGGAAAACACTGTGAAACTGGCATCTTTATGATTTTCTTGGCTTTTTTTCTCATAGTATGGATGGCCCTAGGCATCATGTACAAGACAGGAAGAAGTGAAGGAAGAAAGGTATTCTAGTCACAGCTGTTTTATTTAGTGCACCTCAAACTCAGCACAGAAGTTAGGAAATCCCTTTGAAATTATTTGATGTCCTTTTTCTAATGGCACCTTCCAATGTGGCTCCGTCCTGTTGTAGAGTAAAGCCAGTATCCTTATAGTGGATAGAAGGCCAGGGATGTGCTGGCAAACCAGTTTTCCAGGAAACAAGAAGCAAAATCCCTGAGTTTTTTTTAAATGACTTCTTCCTTCCTTCCTTCCTTCCTTCCTTCCTTCCTTCCTTCCTTCCTTCCTTCCTTTCTTTCTTAGCAACAGACAGAGAAAGAAGCAGAGAGAGAGAATGAGAACGGGCGCGCCAGGGCTTCTAGTCACTGCAAACGAACTCCATGCCCCCTTGTGCATCTGGCTAACGTGGGTCCTGGGGAATCGAACCTCGAACCGGGGTCCTTAGGCTTCACATTCAAGCGTTAATCACCAAGCCATTTCTCCAGCCCCAAATCCCTCATTTTTAAATATTTTTTAATTTTTTTGTCTATTTATTTATTTCAGAGAGAGAGAGAGAGAGAGAGAGAGAGAGAATAGGTGCATAGGTGCGCCAGGGCCTCTAGCCACTGCAAACGAACTCCAGACGCGTGTGCCCCTTGTGCATCTGGCTAACGTGGGTCCTGGGGAATCGAGCCTCGAACTGGGGTCCTTAGGCTTCACAGGCAAGCGCTTAACTGCTAAGCCATCTCTCCAGCCCCCAAATCCCTCATTTTTAAATCAATATTCGTTGGACTTCCATGATGCAAGTACAAATACTTCACCATGGCTCTCTCTCTCTCTCTCTCTCTGTCTGTGGGTGAGGGGGAATGCCAGGGCCTCTTGCCACTATAAACACACACTACATGCTGGAGCTACATTTCGCATCTGGTTTATGTGAGTGGCTTGAGAATTGAATCTGGGCCAGCAGGCTTTTGCAAGAAACACCTTGATCTGCTGAGCCATCTTTCCAGCCCCATTCTCTCTCTCTCTCTCTTTTTTTTTTATCCACAAAAATTAGTTCTTGGGCCGGGCGTGGTGGCACATGCCTTTAATCCCAGCCCTCGGGAGGCAGAGGTAGGAGGATCACTATGAGTTCGAGGCCAGCCTGAGACTACATAGTGAATTCCAGGTCAGCCTGGGCTAGAGTGAAACCCTACCTTGGAAAACAAAACAAAACAAAACAAAATTATGTCTTTGTGTATATATGTATATGCCAGGGTCTCTCACTGTCATTTGCCTGTCCAGCTTCATGTGTGTTCTGGGGAATTAAACCTGAACCAGCAAGCAAGTACCTTTAACCACTGAGCCACCTGTCTCAGTTTTTGGATTTTTGTTTTTAATTTTTTTTGTTTACTTTTATTTATTTATTTGAGAGCGACAGACAGAGAGAAGGAGGCAGATATATATATATAGAGAGAGAGAATGGTCACGCCAGGGCCTCCAGCCACTGCAAACAAGCTCCAGATGCGTGCGCCCCCTTGTGCATCTGGCTTACGTGGGTCCTGGGGAATTGAGCCTAGAACCAGGGTCCTTAGGCTTCACAGGCAAGCGCTTAACCACTAAGCCATCTCTCCAGCCCCCCCCTCCCCTTTTTTTTTTTAAGACAAGAGCTTTCTTATATAGTCTAGATTCTAGATTGGCCTTGAACTTGGGAAAGTTCTGCCTCAGCCTTTCAAGTACTGGAATTGCAAGGTGTTACACTACTACATTTGGCAACCATGGCTGTTGGAATATGCAGCCAGTCAAAGCAGAGTTGTGAAGAGATGGGCATATGTGATGGGCAATTGTAAATTGTGTGAGTCTTTAAACGTAGCTTCAGCAGTATCACTGATACTGGTCCCCTGTCTGCTTCTTTGGCCTCATGCTAGTACTGCTCTTCCTCCTCATACTCCTCAATTTACCTTGACCTTCTTGTATTCTTAGTGTACTTTGTATATGTTTATTATGTTCCAGTCTCAAGCCTGAGGCACTTGTTCTTCCCATAAACTACATTATTCATTCACTTTCTTTCTTTTTCTACTGAAATGTGTGACCATGTAAAAAATTACCCCAAGCCGGGCATGGTGGCTCACGCCTTTAATCCCAGCACTCAAGAAGCAGAGGTAGGAGGTCAAATAAATAAAATTTAAATTTTTAAAATCTTTTATTTTTATTTATTTATTTGGGGGAGGGGAGGAGAATGGGCACACCAGGGCTTTTAGCCACTGCAAATGAACTCCAGACCATGTGCCACCTTGTGCATCTGGCTTACATGGGTCCTGGGGAATTAAACCTGAGTCATTTGGCTTTGCAGGCAAATGCCTTAACCACTAAGCAATCTCTCCAGCCCTATTTATTTATTTATTGTTTTGTTTTTCTCCAGGTAGGGTCTCACTATAGCCTAGGCTGACCTGGAATTCACTATGTAGTCTCAGGGTAGCCTCCAACTCATGGCAATCCTCTTATCTCTGCCTCCGAGCGCTGGGATTAAAGGTGTGCGCCACCACGCCCGGCTTCCTATCTATTTATTTTTTGAGGCAGGGTCTCACTGTAGCCCAGGGTGACTTGGAATTCACCCTCCTCCCACTTTGGCCTCCCTGGCTGCTTAGATTAAATGCTTGAACCACCGTGCCCAGCATTTGTGTTTTTCTTCCTGGTTACTGACTCTGTTTTCTTCTTCTGGCTGGGTTACTAGCATGGTCCCCTTCTGCCAGGATGGTTTGCTACCTTTTCATTCCAGTTTTTTCTGTGTTTCACACTCCTAGATCTACCTGTGTGCTGTGTCTTTCCACTTAGAAGCCGCTTAGGTTCCTTAGCATATATTGAGTTTCTCATGTTTACTCTGAAATGTGTGAGCTTCCATTAACCTTTCCCCTGTCATCTGGCTCTTTTTGTTGTGTGCACATGTGTATGTGGTATGTGTGTATGTGTACACACATACACACACACACACAGAGGCCAGAGGACCCCCTTGGGTGCATCCTCAAGTGTGCCAGCTCAACTCTTTCTGAGACGGTCTCACTGGCCTGGACCAGGATCTTCCTGTCTCTACCTCCCCAGCCCATGTGTGCATGTGGATACTGGGGGTTGAGCTCAGGTCCTCGTGCTTGCAAGAGAAGCACCTTACTCACTGGTCTGTCTTCCCAACCCCTTAATGCTCCTTTAATATCAATTTGACACAGATCTGTGTCTCTCAATTCATGCTCCAGCAGTACCTAGTGAGCATCTTTCCCGTGGAGTTCAGGGCCAGAGTGGTTACCACATTGATGGTAATGGATATCTGAGGAGACTGGCGCTTAGGTTAGGACTCCTTGAGAATATTCCAGCTACTCACAGTAGAGCCTCCTGTGACTTTATCTGTATTTATTTGTCTCCTCCTCCTTTTGTGTGTATATTTAGTATGTGTGATGTAGTGTGTGTGAAATAAATATTTTTGATATCTTTTTTCTTTCCCTCAAGGTGTTTGATGAGAGGGCAGCAAACTTTGAAAACCACTCAGGAAGACTTGGAGCCACAGCAGAGAAGGCGGCTGCCGTGGGCACTGCTAATAAATCCACAGTGGAAGGAATTCAGGCCTCGGTGAAGACAGCTCGAGAACTCACACCCCAGGTTAAGTTTTGCTCATTTCTCATTTCAGTATTCATATGCCATTCAACAAATAAAGTTTATTGCCGAGCACTTTGTATACATTTATTTATTTATTTATTTATTATTTTGAGGTAGGGTCTCGCTGTAGCCCAGACTGACCTGGAATTCACTATGGAGTCTCAGGGTGGCCTCGAACTCATGGCAGTCCTCCTACCTCAGCCTCCTGAGTGCTGGGATTAAAGGTGTGCGCCACCATGGCCAGCACTTTGTATACTTTTTTTTTAACACTTATATGTCCATACTGTGAAGCTTGGTGATTTCTAGGATTTTTTTTTTTTTTAAGTTTTTCAAGGTATTCACTATGTAGTCTCAGGGTGGTCTTGAACTCACAGCTATCCTCTTAGTGCTCCCGAGTGCTGGGATTAGAGGCATGAGCCACCACGTCCAGTTAGGATTATTATTTTGTAGAACTTTTAGTTAGCTTTGTATATTTTGTATTGTTTGTATTATTATTTTTAAAAAATTTAAAATATTTTATTTATTTGAGAAAGATAGAGAAAGTGGCAGAGAGAGAGGGAGAGAGAGAGAGGGAGAGAATATGAGCATATTAGGGCCTCCAGCCACTGCAGATGAACTCCATATGCATGCACCATCTTGTGCATCTGGCTTTATATGTGTCCTGGGGAATCAAACCTGAGTCCTTAGGCTTTGCAGTCAAACACCTTAACTGCTAAGCCATCTCTCCAGCCCTGAATTATCTTTATAATAGTCAGTATCGGTTTTGAAAGTAGAAATACTGAGCCAGGCATGGTTGCACATGCCTTTAGTCCTAGCACTCAGGAGGCAGAGGTAGGGATTGTCGTGAGTTTGAGGCTACCCTGAAACTCCATAGTGAATTCCAGGTCAGCCTAAGTTGAAGTGAGACGCTAACTCGAAAAACCAAAAAAAAAAAAAAAAAAAAAAAAAAGTAGAAATACCTAAAAAACTAATCTCTCATCCCTAACACACATATATAACTAGGAAAATATTTGGATAATTAAGAAGCTGGTTTGTAAGCTAGGTGTGATGGTGCATGCCTTTAATCCCAGCACTTGGGAGGCTGAAGGGAGGATCACTGTGAGTTCAAGGCCACCCTGAGACTACATAGTGAATTCCAGTCAGCTTGGGCTAGAGTGAGACCCTACCTTGAAAAACAAAAAAAACCAAAAAAAAAAAACAACAAAAAAAAGTTGGTTTGTAATTTTAGAGTTTATATCTCCAGTATCTGTTTGAGAGGCTTTAAAAAACCAGCTGTTTCCATAGCTTGTTTTCTTTTATTTCTACCTAGTTTTATAGTTAAGGGACATAATTATATAACCAATGTATAGCCAAGTAAATTTGGGTGCAAAAGAAGACTGGGAACAAGAATAACTAATTAGAAAGGAATTGAAGTTTTAAATAACTGACAGTCTCTCTCTCAACTTGTTTAACTTCTGCATATGTTTCCTGCTAACAAGTTACGGTCTCTCTCTTACCTTTTCATTTTCTCTTTCTCTCTAGCTGCGGGTAGAACCTAGGGCTTTGCACATGCTACACAAACACTCCACCTCTGAACTTGTTACCCCCCCACCCAAACTGAGAGATCACACTTGTCCAACCTTATTTTTCCCTCTTTTGGAGTCAGGGTCTTGCTGTGTAGCCTGGGCAGGCTTTGAACTCATGACAGTCCTGCTGCCTCAACCTCTTGAATATGAGGATGATAGGTAGGTGCCACTATGCCAGACGTCCTCCACTCTTTTTAGAAAAATTTATAAAATATGAATATGGGTAATTAAAAAACAAGTTTCAAGCCGGGCGTGGTGGCGCACGCCTTTAATCCTAGCATTTGGGAGGCAGAGGTAGGAGGATCACCGTGAGTTCAAGGTCACCCTGAGACTACGTAGTAAATTCTAGGTCAGCCTTGGCTAGAGTGAGACCCTACCTCGAAAGACCAAAAAAAAAAAAAAAAAAAACCTTTCATGAAACAAAACGGAATCTCAGTATAAAACTGAGATTAGGCCGGGCATGGTGGCACACACCTTTAATCCCAGTACAGGCAGAGATAGGAGGATCACTGTGAGTTCGAGGCCACCCTGAGACTACATAGTGAATTCCAGGTCAGCCTGGTCCAAAGTGAGACCCTACCTAGAAATAAAAAACAAACCAACAACAACAACAACAAAATGCCCTGAGATTAAACATACACATAGACACAAAACAGAACCGAGGAACTAGCTCAGTTGATAAAGTGCTTGCCTTGCAAGCATGAACATCTTCGTTTAATCCTCCAAACCCATGCACAAAAGCCAGACTTGGTGGTGTGCACCCAGAATCCCAGTGCTGGGGAGGTAGAGACAGATGGATTCCTAGTGCCCCCTGGCCAGCCAGTCTAGCCTAAATAGATTAGTTTCAGGCCAGTGAGAGACTGCAGCTCAAGAAGAGGTGGATAGTCCCTGAGCAGTGAGGTTGTCTTCTGGCCTCTACATGTAAGTGTACCCACACACATATGCCTGCCCTTATATTATAACCAATACAACATACAACAGTCTTTAATTTGAAGCACAACTTTGGAAAGAATAAGGACTTGAGAGGTAGATCTGGACTTGAATCCTGTGTGACCTGTTACTAGTTTTCTCGTCTCACAGAGCTGATAATTCACTCTAATGGATTGGCTTGAGGATTAAGAATATACATGCACAGGAGCCGGGGAGAGGGCTCAGCTTGCCTTACAAACAAGAAGACCTGAGTTTGACCCCAGGACCCATGTAAAATGCATGGTGGGTGCATACCTGTAATCTTAGTGTAACCCTGACTCAGAGACTGGACGCTCCCTGGGAGTTATTGCATAGCTAGTCTAGCCCAGTTGGTGAGCTCTTGGCCACTGAGAGATCTTGTCTCAGAGGAGGACATGGATGGTGGTCCTGAGGATAACATCTGAGGTCGTCCTCTGGCCTAGACACATGTGCACCTGCACGCACAAGTACACCCACACACATCTAAACACGGACACACACTCATGCACAACCAGCTGGGACCACCTGAGTATATTCTGAGGCTTGGACTGGAGAGATGGCTTAGTGGTTAAGGTGCTTGCCTGTGAAGCATAAGGATCTAGGTTTGACTGCCCAGTACCCATGTAAGCCAGATGCACAATGGAACGCATGTGTCTGGAGTTTCTTTGTAGTGGCTGGAGGCCTAGGCATGCCCATTCCCTCTCTTTATCTGCCTCTCTCATAAATAAATAAATAAATAAATAAATAAATAAATAAATAAATAAAAGCTGGGCATAGTGATGCACTTGGGAGGCAGAGGTAGGACAATCACTGTGAGTTTAAGGCTGCCCTGCGACTAGTGAATTCCAGGTCTTGGGGGATCAAACCAGGTCCTTAGGCTTCATAGGCAAGTGCCTTAACCGCTAAGCCATTTCTCCAGCCCTCCTTTCCTTTCTCTCTCTCCTCTTTTTTCTTTGAGGTAGGGTAGACTAAGCTGGAATTCACTCTGTAGTCTCAAGGTGACCTCGAACTCATGGTGGTCCTCCTACCTCTGCCTCCCAAGTGCTGGGATTAAAGGCATGCGCCACCACTCCCAGCTTGCCTGCTTGCTTGCTTCCTTCCTTCCTTCCTTCTTCCCTCTATCCCTCCCTTTTCTCCCTTCCTTCCTTCCTTCCTTCCTTCCTTCCTTCCTTCCTTCCTTCCTTTCTTTCTTTCTTTCTTTCTTTCTTTCTTTCTTTCTTTCTTTTTCACAGTAGGGTCTCACTCTAGCCCAGGCTGACCTGTAATATTCACTGTGTAGTCTCAGGGTGGCCTTGAACTCACAGCGATCCTCCTTCCTCTGCCTCCTGAGTGCTGGGATTAAATGCCACCATGCCCAGCCTCAGCTTTATTTCTTTATGCTTTTTTTTTTTTGTGTGTGATATGGGAGATTAAATTTTGGCCCTCACAATGCTAGGCAAGTACTCTACCACTGAGTTATATGGTGATTTAAAATATATTTTTATTTATTTATTTGCAAACAGAGAGCGATAGGGAGATGGAGAGAAGAGAGACAGAGAATGGGCATGCCAGGGCCTCTAGCCGCTGCAGTTGAACTGCAGATGCATGCGCCACTTTGTGCATCTGGTTTAACATGGGTACTGGGGAATTGGGTTGTTAGCTTTTGCAGGCAAGTGCCTTAACTGCTAAGCCATCTCTCCAGCCCCATATGGTGGTTTTTAATACGGAAGAGTTGATATCAGAATTTAAATATGTTCTTTTTGTTGTATGTTATTCTGAAATATTAGATGAATGCCTATCTGAACACCCAATTTCCTTCTTAAAATCAAGCTGTGAGTCTAAAACCTTCACATGAAGGGCCCCCTGTGATGTCTTTTATGAGACCAAATGATGTGTTCATCCTGAAAAGAGACTTGCCAATTTTTGTCTTCATAGTGCCATCTATAGGTAAAAGTGAGAAAGTTTTTACTGTGTGTTTTAGTGTGCAGCTTCCATGGTATTTAAAGGTTGTGTTGTTGACAGGTCGTCTCTGCTGCTCGCATCTTACTTAGGAACCCTGGTAATCAAGCTGCTTATGAACATTTTGAGACCATGAAGAACCAGTGGATTGATAATGTTGAAAAAATGACAGGTAGAATTTTGTATGAAGTTCTTTTGATCTTATTCGTGAGTTCTGAGAAACTCAAGCAGGACTGATTATGTCACTCAGCTGTCATTGGATAAGTGGACAGTCATGTGCTCAGCGGTGTACTTGGCCCTGATCAAGGCTGCTGAGCAGTGGCAGCTTCTTATTTAAGCTTTGCAACTCTGTCGGAAGAGAGATTGTTTGAGCCTCGTTTTATTTTAGTGCTGCCCTCCTGGTGTGATGCTTATTGTTACAGCTCCTATCTTTTCTTTGAATGCTGTCTTTGCCCAGTCTGAGCTAGAGTTTGGTTTCAGAGGCTAGGAGGCGGTGTTTGTGGATACAGTAAGTGTCCCTGTCATTTTCAGCGGGTTCACATTTCAAGGAACCACAATAGCTACCATTTAACACGACTTGCCTCAGAGTTTCCTCCAACTTATCAACTCCATGGTTCTAAGAGAGGGAAAAAACAGAAGAGAAACCAACCACCACCGACTTATGTCTGTGCTACTGAAAAGCACGTCTGCACACTGCCTGCTTCCCTGGAGGGAGGGCGAGAACAGAAGGGAAGCAGGGAGGCACACAGGCTCTTTGCTGTCCCTGTGGTACCTGCCGACGGGCCTGTGGCAGCCAGAGATGAAAGCGGAGCTCCCGAAGTGTCTGAAGAGAGGAACAGAAACAAGAAGCAGGCTGTTAGGTTACTAGAATCCTCCGTGTGGCTCATCTCGGGCACTGCAAGGTGCCAGCAGTCAACAGATGGCTGGGGAGTGAGACAGGGCGGGAGAAAACGGTTCAGCACATAATGTGGCGGTGATGTGGTGAAGGTTTCAGACTCAGTCCTGGTTTCCTCCTGATGCCTTTGCATGTCTGCTTGTCTGTAGTGGATATAAGAGGACCAGTGACCACAGTTGGTATATATGCTGTGAGTCCCTGTGGCCTTCTGGTCTATGTTTTCACTTTTTAAAAACTATTCATCTGGAAGGTTTTGATTCTATATGAGGTTTGCTTTGAAACAAAGAAGAGAATTCTGAGTGTTGTACTTTGTCACAGAAACAAATGGACAACAGGGTTATGGAGTCCCTGTTCTCCTAAAAGGAAACTAAATTCCACTTTCGTTCTCCTGACAGGGCTGGTGGACGAAGCGATTGATACGAAATCTCTGTTGGATGCTTCTGAAGAAGCAATTAAGAAAGACCTGGACAAGTGTAAGGTAGCCATGGCCAACATTCAACCTCAGATGCTGGTCGCTGGAGCAACCAGCATTGCTCGTCGAGCCAACCGAATCCTGCTGGTTGCGAAGAGGGAGGTGGAGAACTCTGAGGATCCGAAGTTCCGAGAAGCTGTGAAGGCCGCCTCCGATGAACTGAGCAGAACCATCTCCCCGATGGTGATGGACGCCAAGGCGGTGGCTGGGAACATTTCCGATCCAGGTAAGCAGCACTGCATGACATGGCTTAACCCCGGCTGTGGGGCCACCTCAGAAAGGTGAGGAGTGAGTAGGCCGTGGGCACCCTCAGTCACCACGTACAATCTGAGAACAAAAGGTATGGACACAACCGGGCATGGTGCTCGTGCCTAGACTCCCAGCAGCACCCAAGAGGCTAAAGTGGGAGGATTGCTGAGTTTGAGGTGTTAGGGTTGTAGAGCGAGATAAAACAGAAGACACCTCTAGACATTTAGTTTGAGGATGCTGCATTCATCTTTTCCTGTCCAACTGTCTGCAGGGTTGTCAGGCTCGGTCTATGGGTCAACTTCTCTGTGCTTTTCTTGATACCTGGGCTAAATAGTTCCGAGTCCTGCTGAGTCATTTGGGAAATTTCTCTAAAGATGCGTGATAACCAATTTGCCAGCCATTGTAGTTCATGTTACGTGATGTAACTTCTTTTATACTTTTCGTACACTTAGTATTGTTTCTTTGTAAAGCATTTTCTGTCAGGTCTGCAGGGCTTAAGTTAGGCTGTGGTTTGGTTTCTTAGGCCCTCATGAAAGAATCTAGACGGTCTTCAGCTGCATTTTGTTCATAATTCCAGTACCATCAAAGGACAGAATAACTGTAGCCGTTCCTTTGGTTGGACTCATTTGAGTTCCTTCCTGCTTGAACACCGATATCTCCAGTCTCTTCTAATGAGGAGGGTCAAGTGGGAGGGGGAAGGAGGGGCTGCCTCCTTCATCCCTGGCCCAGGAAGAATCTTCCTGATAGTGTCAGTGTACCATCAGTGTAGCTGTGCTTGGTTTCCTGACTGGAGTTTCTAATATTTTAGTAGTTCAAGATCAGGGTTAACATGCAGAACACCAAGTAGGGCACAGGCACAGAGAGAAAGGCAAGGACCCCAGGGAGCGCACGCCCAGTCTGAAAGGGACACCCCCCATGTTCTGTACTGCAGGCTGATGGCCGTCTCATTGTAAGAGAGGTGCTGGGTGCCCCTGGGGCCTAGTGTTCACACCCAGGAGTCTCCTTATTGTTAGTTATATAACCAAAAGGTAACCTTGATCACTTAAGGACCAGTTGGCTTGTAATACTTCCTACATTTTTTTTCAGACCTCAGGGCATCTGACTTTTCTCCCCTCCTCCCCTTTAGCCAGTGCCTGTCATGCTCCCTGGCAGCTTCACATCCAGCTTTTGTTAAGAGAAACCAGTTCTTCTGCTGGACAGGCAGTGCTCTGGGGCACTGACCTGCCCAGCTAAAAGTGAGTGTTTTGTGTTCAGGCTTGCAAAAGAGCTTCCTGGACTCAGGATATCGGATACTGGGAGCTGTGGCCAAGGTCAGAGAAGCCTTCCAGCCTCAGGAGCCTGACTTCCCACCACCTCCACCAGACCTTGAACAGCTCCGAGTAAGTCAATTCAGAGAGATGGGGAGAATTGAACAGCAAGGTGTTGCGACCATATTGAGAGGCAGATTGTGTTTTAGAGTCTCAAGAACCAGGTGGCTTTGCTTGGCTTTTCGTGAAGTGTAGTCAGAGGCAGATCTTGGCGTTCATTCCCAAGTCGAGTGGTGTCATAACCCAGTCCTTATGCAGGCATGGGAGGGTATCAGCCTGTCGTGATGCCGTGCCTTCCAACCCGGAGCAGAGGGGCTGGCTTTGGTGAGTGTGGGTGTGCTGAGTGATGAGGGAGTGGGTAAAACCTTACGCCTGTGCTGAGAAAATTGTTAATGGGAAAACTGAGGTGGTTAGAATCTTGTGTAAGTTCTTTCCTTGACTTTTTCCCCTCTCTTTTTAGTAATAAAAATGATTGCTTCTGAAAAGAAAAGTTATGTTGATAACCCCTTGCCCACCAAAGTCCCATGATTGTATTTTTTTTTTTTTTGATGGTTTAGGAAAAGTCCAGCTAGATAATATCTTACAGACACACATCCTAAAGTCCAAAATAAAGATTGTATTTAGCTCTATTTACTTCAGCTAACAGTTTGGAAGTACATTGATGTGAAGAATAGCTTATCAAGGCAATGATTTTGCTTACATTCTTGGATATGTTTTCTCATATTTAATGTCAGTGAAAGATGTCAAGTTGGTCAAGGACAAAATTGGCTCAGTGCACATAGGTAAGGAATAGTGCTTCCCCAGTCTCTAGTGAGGTTTCTTCTTATAGTTAGGGCCATGGAAGAGAGTCCCAGAAAATGCCTCCTTGTATCATTAGTAGAGTCATGACTTGAGAATCCGGGTCTTTGAGGTCATTTGGCAGATGGGGAACCTGAGGCTACAGCAAGAAGTTATTTGCTTTTCAGCTGCCCTTTGGTACAACCGGCACCAGATTTTACATCTCCTGTGGGGATTGTCTTTGGGAATCCTGGATCTGGTAGTTGCTTATATGACTCCCCTGGGATACGACCAGTACAATAGCTGCTTGTTTCTTTGGTGAGGAAAACAAATGTGTCTGTGAAGATTGCAGCAGATGGTCCTTACGGCTCAGTTTGGGTGGTCTTACATGGAGTCAGTGTGGATGGGTTTTGTAGATGCTTTTTAGAGGAAAGAATTCTAGCTGGGAGAAGCTCCTAGGGTTTTTCCCTTACACCTCCTTCTTCTCCTGTGTAGCTAACAGATGAACTTGCTCCTCCAAAACCACCTCTGCCTGAGGGTGAGGTCCCTCCACCCAGGCCCCCACCGCCAGAAGAAAAGGATGAAGAATTCCCTGAGCAGAAAGCCGGGGAGGTGATCAACCAGCCGATGATGATGGCTGCCAGGCAGCTCCATGACGAAGCTCGGAAATGGTCCAGCAAGGTAAGAACCAAGGCTTTGCTTGTTGGGAAAGGCTCTCTTCTCAGAGGACTGCACACAGCCCAGGAAGAAGAGTGGGTGGGGTCATTCCTGCCAGGGTCCTGCATTTCCAGCAGTATGTTCCTCTTCTTACCTGCGAGCTAGTGAGAAGTTTCTGGTTCCTGATGGCTTGCTGCTTTTCCTTACAGCACAAGTGAAAGCTGGGATGCCCGTGGCTGGAGTAGAGGGTTCTTCACCTCTTTGCCCCCTGGAGTGCCAGCTGCCCCGCTTCCACATATGTGGGGTCTTTTTATTGGGGGGGTTCTTTTTTGAAATTGGCTATCTCTTTTGCGGGTCATGTTAGATTAAATGTTTTCTAAATTCCTTCTATTTTTGCATTAAGAAGCAGGTAGATTGGTGTCTCAGAAGTCATGTGCTGTGTCCTTTCTCAGAGTCATCCTACCTCAAGACAGCTCTAGGCTAACTCCAACTCAGCACATTTGAAAGTGTAAATGTTAATGGGGCAGGTGGAAGTTTGGATGTCATAGCAGTCCTGTCCCATGAATAGCTTTTTTTTTTTCTTCAAGGTAGGGTCTTGCTCTAGCTCAGGCTGACCTAGAATTCACTATGTAGTCTCAGGGTGGCCTTGAACTCATAGTGATCCTCCTACCTCTGCCTCCTGAGTGCTGGGATTAAAGGCGTGCACCACCATGCCTGGGTCCCCATGAATAACTTTTGCCAGTTTTCTGCTAAATGACAAAACATGAAGGGTACATTTTCCAGATAAGAGCAAAATATTGTTGCCAACCTAGCAATGAAATGTAGTTCTTGGTTCTAAACTGTTTCTAATGCAACCTCAGACCTAGCTCTTTGCTTCATTTTATTTTAAACATCCTCAGTGTCTCTAAGCTCTTGTATTTAATGTAGTCCCTGGGGAATTTTATTTACCTTTAGTTAATCTTGGATTTTTTTTTCAGGCTAGGAAATGGACCTTAATGTTTAATCCTGTGTTTTTCTAAAGTGTTAGCTATGATCCTAGGTTCTAAGAACGATTGGAGACCTTGCTGTTGTTGGAATTATTTATGATGGTATCTTTCCAAGTGGGGCATGCACTCCCCTGGGATTATGTGATAGAGTCCCTGTGTGCATGGGGAGCTGGGAAGAGTGACTGTAAGAACAGTTTTCCTCAACGAAAATTTAAATCTAATTATAAGAAACATATATTGTACAGTAGAACACAAAATATATGTGGATTATAAAGGTTAAAGCTTGAAAGGTACAGATAGCATTGGCTTCTATATTTGTCCTGTTTTTCCTTTGTGACCTGAAGTCCTTAGGTCTGACTTGAGAAGCAGGGGTTTGCTGACTTTTAAGTAGTATAAGGCTTAGGAGCTACTTGACCTATATGTGGGAGTGGGGAAGGAGAATGTGTTCACATCTGTCCGTCTGTCTTTGTTCATCTTCTCACTGTGAACCCCAGCAGCAGTGAACTCATCCCCTAAAAAATGGGGATGAGTCTTGGTTGAGATAATTTAGGGCAGGGTAAAGATTTAGATTTTAGATGGTACCAGAACCCCCTGTTGGCCCTGAATCCCCCAACTTCATGGTCACTTTTTGGGATTAAAGGTGTGTGCCACCACACCTGGCTTCCTACTTCCTGTTCTCTTAAGAGCAGCCATTTAAAATTTATTTATTTATTTATTTGCAAGCAGAGAAGGGGAGGGGGAGGGAGAATATGGGTATGCCAGAGGGGCCTCTATGCAAATGAACTCCAGATACATGTGCTACTTTGTGCATCTGGCTTTACGTGGGTACTGGGGGATTGAGCCTGGGTCCTTAGGCTTTGCCGGTGAGTACCTTAGCCACTGGGTCATCTTGCCAGTAGACCCAACCATTTAAAAAATTTAAAAATAAATTATTTGAAGCCAGGCGTGGTGACACATGTCTTTAATCCTGGCACTTGGGAGACAGAGGTTGGAGGATTGCTGAGAGTTCAAGGCCACCCTGAGACTACATAGTGAATTCCAGGTCAGCCTGGGCTAGAGTGAGACCCTACCTGGAAAAACAAAACAAAAAATAAGCAAACAAACAAAAATGAATTATTTGAAGACAGAGAGAAAGAGAGAGAGAGAGAGAGAGAGAGAGAGAGAGAAAGGGCAGAGAGACAAAGCAAGAGAGAGAATGGGTGCATAGGTGCACCAGAGCCTCCAGTGGCTGCAAATGAACTCCAGATGTATGCACCATTTTGTACATCTGGCTTTACATGGGTACTGTGGACTCGAACCTGGGTCTTTAGGCTTTGCAGGCAAGTGCCTTAACCACTAAGCCATCTCTCCAGCCCAATGAGCAGCCATTTTGTGTTGCTTTGAGAGCTCCTCCCAGTTCAGCTTCATTCATTACCTGAGTATTATTGAAAGTCTGTGTTATTCAGTCTGTGAACTAGTAAGTCAAGTTTGAGATGAGTGAGAAGCTGTTCTGTAAGGAGAGGTTTAGGATATACTCAGGACTTGGTATTCTCAGTGAAGTTTTATCTCTGAAGACCGGGAGTGGGAGAGAGGGAGGTGTGGGAGCTGAATGTGATGTCTTCTTGAGGCTCCTTTTAGCTAGCCAGATCAGTTGTTATTTTTTATTTGTCTGTCTCTTCCTCGTTTGGTATTTGTTGTCTTTGACGTAGCACTTTTAATTTGGGACTTCTAATACCTAAAGGGCACAATTTGTGTCTGGTGGCCGCAGCACTGACTTGTCACTTTCTGTCCGTTCCAGGATGTGTAGAAAGAACAGTGACCATATGTTTCAACAGGGTGTCCACAGGTTTTTGTCTAAAGCAGCTGGTATGGCTGCATCCCTTCCCCCCGCTTGGATTTCTTTGAAAGGTACTTTCGATTGGGTTGTGTGGCCACCCAGATACGTTCTGACTTAAAGTTACTCATCAGGAGTAGCTTGAGCGGCAAGTATATACCACTTGCCTTCTTGGTATAGGTCTCTGGGAACCCTCTGCAGCTGAAGCAGTCCCTTTTCTTCATTCACCTCAAGATGACTTGGCCTGAGTGGTCTTAAGGCTAAGTCCCCGTTCTGTGGACCTTGGTTCATGTGGTTCCTGGAGGATACGCCGTTCTCTTTCCCAGCCTAGGCAAGCTTTGGTTACTAAAGCAGCTGGAGCTGTGAAGCTGTAGTGAGTCCTGCCGTTCTTACTAACCCTGTCCCTGTTTCTCACCCTTCCTGCCGTCAACCAAGCCGGGTACCCCAGCTGCTGAGGTGGGTATAGGAGGCGTAGCCGAGGCAGATGCGGCTGGTGCTGTTGGGTTCCCTTTTCCCTCTGACTTGGAAGACGATTACGAACCTGAGCTGCTGTTAATGCCGCCTAATCAGCCGGTCAACCAGCCCATTCTGGCCGCGGCTCAGTCCTTGCATCGGGAAGCTACCAAGTGGTCTAGTAAGGTACTGATTGGCACCCCCAGTTGGGGGCTGCTCCAAATGCATCCGGCCATGTGCAGCCTTGACACCTTGCATCACTCATGATCTGTGCGGGTCCTGTGAGTCTGAGCAGGGCGGGCAACTGTCTGTCTGCACCTTATTAGGACTGGCTTCACAAGTTTGACAGGTCTGCTAAGGCCAGACTGAACTGCATTTATGTTTGGGGTATAAAGAGAAATGGGGTCACTTTCGTAAGGACTCATTTACTTACCAACTTGGTGGCCATTGCCGGAGCTTTAAACTCCTTTTGGAGCTGTGGACGCGTCTCCCAGTGACTTCTATGTCAGGGGCCCTTGTAGACCTTTGAAGCCCCTTGGCTTGACCACTGAGCTTTGCCTGTCCCCTACTGGCCTCTCACTGATGGCTCAGGCAGAGTTGATGAGCGTGAGAAGCTGCATCATATGGCAGAGTCTCCGGGGAGGACTGCTTGCTGCCTTGCACTTGGCTGTGTGACAGATGCTGGCCTTGAAGGGAGTCCACAGGGAAGGGGCTTCACTGACTGCTTGTTCAGGTGTTTCAAGGGAGGGGGTGGCATTGGCCACAGGGAATGAATACTCAAGGCCACAGGCTAGGCAGAAGCAGAGTGTTGGCCTTGGGGACTGAACTAACACTAGTTGGGGGTGGCAGTGATCACTTTTGTCCTGTGGAAAGGTGGCATGTTGCAAGAAAGGATTTGAAGATGATGGGTCGTAACTAACCCTTTCACTTTTCTAACCCCAGTCACGAAATCCTAAATGATCTCAGGTCTGCACTAGAAGAGAAAAATGCCCATAGGGTCTCATCTCATATACCCTTCCCATGACCTCTTCCCACTTGCGGTCTTTCCCGAGACATTACATACCTTCCAGCATAAATGAGCAACATTCACGGTGCCTGTGGTGGTCCTCCCAGAGCGAGCGCCCCGCAGTGGCATGGTTTGCGTGTGCCTCCTTGCACTGGGTAGACACTGAACAGCATGAGGGGAAAGATGAGGGGAGCCTGGCCATTTAGGTAAACAATGTAGTTGCTATAATGTTAGGTTGTTATGGGCATAAATTAAAATAAAAAAAAGTACTTGAGAGAGAATGAGTGTATGGGTGCTCCAGGGCACCTTGCTGTTGCAAATGAACTCCAGACACATGTACCACTTTGGGCTTCTGGCTTTATGTGGGTACTGGGGAATTAAACCAGGCCAGCAGGCTTTACAAGCAAGCAAGTGCCTTTAACCACCAAGTCATCTTTCCAGCCCCAAATTCTTCTATACTTTATTATGACCCACGAGGTCTTCATGAAACAGATGTCAAGTCCAAGAAAACCTGCCATTGGTGAGAGAGGAAGGAGGTTCCATGAGAGCCTGAGTCGGGATTTTTATTTTTCTCATTCCTCCTTTAGCATCCTCTTTGCTGATGGCTCCTTTAATTGGAACCCTTGTTCTCTGAGGGAGCTGAAGGATTGATTCTTAACCTTTCTACAGAAGTTGATATATTCTTCCAGCATGACAGGACAAAAAGAGGCAGTAGAGGGAAGGCTGAGCAGTCTAGATTAGAGTGTAGTTACTAGGGCTTCAAATTCCAGGGAAGCAGGGGGTTCTTGGCTGCTGTTTACAACGAGGGAGGATGAAGAGGATGATTTTAGCTTCTGGAAAGGCTCCTCTGTATTTTTCCTCTCGGGCCAGTTCTATTGCATTCTCCCCTGTTACAGAAGTGAAATGTCCAGTTAACTGACTCCTTGGCCTTGCCCCTATGTTACTGACACAGTTAACCTGCAGATGCTGGTGTGCTTGTTTAGTGCTGTGCCTGGGGCACTCATGCTGCCCTTCCAGACTAATACCTGGGTCTTGTTTTCATTCAGGAGACTCTCTCTCATTGAGTGCCGGGGCAAGTGCCCTGACACACTCTTCTGTTTCTCCAGTGCTTTCTGTCACTCAAAACAATTCCTTTTCCTTTCCTCATCCTTCCAGAGGACTGCTAGAGCAGCAGGCTCCCTCCTCTCTGCTGTTTTTCTACTTCCTTAACTTGGCAAGTGTGTGGGCAGAGCTCACACTATATCTTTGCTTCTCTCTAGGGCAATGACATCATTGCAGCAGCCAAGCGCATGGCTCTGCTGATGGCTGAGATGTCTCGGCTGGTCAGAGGGGGCAGTGGTACCAAGCGGGCACTCATTCAGTGTGCCAAGGACATTGCCAAGGCCTCAGACGAGGTGACTCGGTTGGCCAAGGAGGTTGCCAAGCAGTGCACAGATAAGCGGATCAGAACCAATCTCTTACAGGTACTGGGGAAAATAATTGTGTGCGTGCATGCATGCATGTGTCTGGGTAGGAAGTATGAGTGGGAGAAAAGCAGCAGGCAGTGGCAAAACTTGGGTGAGTAGGGAAGACGCTCTCAAGAGGGGAGAAAAACAGCAGCAAGGAGTACCTTTTGGAAAGTCAGACTCAAGGCTTATATCCTAGGGCTGAGGAGATAGCTTTATTCTTTAAAAAAATATTTTATGTTATTTATTTGAGAGAGAGAGAGAGATGAATATGGGTGCACCAGGGCCTCCAGCCACTGCAAACAAGACTCCAGACACATGTGCCACCTTGTACATCTGGCTTATGTGGATCCTGGGGAATCGAACCTGGGTCCTCAGGCTTCACAGGCAAGTGTCTTAAGTGCTAAGCCCTCACTCCAGCTCCTGACTTAGTTTATGAGTGCTTGCTGTGCCAGCCTGAGGGCCTGAGACAGCCCAAGTTCAATTCCCCAGCACCTATGTAAACAGCTAGATGTGGCTACACATCTGTGACTTTAGTCCTGTTGGGGGTGGTGTCTGGAGAATTGCTGGGCCTTGCCAACCAAAAAAGTAGCAGCTCTAGGTTGAGTGAGAGACTGCCTAAAGGAAACAGGTAGATGAGTGAGAAGGACATCCAGCATTCTCCTCTTATGTATGTATGTACATAACACGTGCGCATCTGCACATGCATGCGTACACTACACATATCCTGCAGCACACCATATTTACTCCACCACACACACACACACACGGGAAATTTTGAATGCTTTCATTTATGAACAAAAGGACAGGATTGAATCTAGGGAGGAAACAGTGTATTTGTGCTGTTCATGAAGTGATTGGCTCCTGCATGCCAGCCAGCCCTTGGGAATAGAGGGGTGTCTTACTTCAAGGTGCTCGCGGCCACGACAGCCGACAGACACACGCCAAGTGGAACTTTCTCTTTAGGTATGTGAGCGAATCCCAACTATAAGTACCCAGCTCAAGATCCTGTCCACGGTGAAGGCCACCATGCTGGGCCGCACTAACATCAGTGACGAGGAGTCCGAGCAGGTACGCACTTGCTGCTGTGGGTTGCTGTCAGTTCGGTTTCAGCTGTGGGGTGGTTTCACCTCTGGGTCAGGGATTCAGTGTGTGGGATGGTATCTTGAGACTTGCTGTCAATAGGGCTGTCTGTTGGAGTAGTGTATCACAAATTTGGGAGAGGAAGTGAAGCTTTTAACTTGTAACGTTTTACAGGTGGAAACTGAGGCAGAGTGAGGTCAAGTATGTGTAGACGGACAGCAGTTAGGGATCTACTGAGGTCTTTTTCCTCCTGGAATAGGTTGGCTCTCCTGCAGTCTTCCCATCCACTGTGCCTTTAAGTTTCTGTGGTAGACACGGACAAGGAGGATGGCAGGGGAGGGTTCTCTTTGCAGTGCCTCTTCCATGTTATTTAGCAACCACTTCCCAGTTGTCTGGCTCCTCTCCATCCTAGACCATTCAGAAGACCCTGCCAACAACTGGTAGGCCCTGCTCTGAGCCCTCTTTCTGGTTTCTGATGGCAGGGAGCGCATCTTGGTTGCACTGCCCACAGAGGACTCATAGGCATTATAAAGGTGAAGAAAATGAGTGAGAGACTATCACTGTACTCTGGCAACTCAAATAATTTGGGAGATCAATCAGAGATTGATCCATCAGAGAGTCTGTGACATACAGATAGTTATAAACTGCTGGCCTGAAGAGTCATTAAGTTGTCTTTCTGAGTCAGATGCAACAAGATCCTAGTCCTGTAAGCTTATGTGCTTGGAAAATGAAAACTTACTTAGTTTTACATGCACTTAATAAGGTAGCCGGTTGCTTGGTTTGTGCATTGATTTTCTGTAATTAAATATTTATCAATGTCTATGGCCAGCCACTGACCTAAGCAGTAGGGAGCATCAATGAGCAAAATTAACAAAGTCTCTGCCCTGTGGACTTGAAGTCTGGAGACAGATGACCAGACGAAAGACAAACCAGACCCCCTCCCCTCCCCAAACACCTCAAATAATCTAGGTAAAATATACAGCACATCGATTGGTGAAGATGGATTTTGTGGAGAAGGGAAGGCTTCTCGAAGGTGACAGTTAAGCAGAGATCAAACCATGGAGGCAAGCTTGCATCCGTGCTGGAGTAACCAAGACTGCATTTTTCCTTGCAGGCCACAGAGATGCTGGTTCACAACGCCCAGAACCTCATGCAGTCTGTGAAGGAGACCGTGCGGGAGGCAGAAGCTGCTTCAATCAAAATTCGAACCGACGCTGGATTTACACTGCGCTGGGTTAGAAAGACTCCCTGGTACCAGTAGGCACTTAGCCAAACCTGGCTGGTACAGGAACCTCTACGAAATAGAGGGGGAGTAGTCTTGAGTTTCAGGAACCACCCAGAGTTGCTGGGAAGTTGAAAGCCACATCCTGGTCTGACATCAGAAAGGGATGAGAGGGAGCTTCTTCCCATAGCAAACATTTATCCTCTTTTGTCATGGATACTTTGAAATGTGTCTCCATATAAAACCCTGTACTCTCAAACAGCCGTTCTTATGCACACTCTCTCCCAACAGAAACCAGTGGACTTCGTTTCTAGCTCGTGGATTTCACATAAGCTCAGAATACCAGAACCAACACTAGCCAGATACCTTGCTTTCTCCTGATCTCTAGGGGACATTTTCTTTTCTACTTCCATTTCATGAACCCCCTCCCCCATTTTCCCCTTCAGGCTCCTAAGACCCAGGGCAGAGGCAAGTCAGTTAAGTAACAATATATACATTAAAAAAAAACACAAAACACAACAAACTGTGCCTCCAAAGTTGATGTTGAGCGTTCCATGCTGCTGCCACCCCTGCTTGTCTTTCCTGTGCTGCCTGGGTCCTTTCCAGAGGTGGCATCCTTCTGCAGGGGAAGGTGGCCTCTGCAGGGGCGGCCCAGCATGTGTAGCCCCATTCATTTCCTGCTCCTCCTCCATTTAACTCCACTAGTTTCTCATAGTGTAAAAGCAAACTTCACTGTCCGGAGGAAATCATCGAATCACATCATTCTGTCTCCACGGTGCCCTCGAGCACTATCTGTGCCCGGGAAATGTACTGTCCCGTATCCTGCCTCGCTTGGCTGCCAAGATGACTTCCAGAAACACTGTGTCCTGGTGCTCTCTGCCACTGGAAAGGCAGAGTAGCCAGGGTGTGGCTGTACCTGTCCTCCGGGTGGGCCACTCCCAGGCTTTCCACGCTTCCTCACTGCCTGCAGAGGTCTGTGCTGAGGCCTTATCATTCATTCTTATTTTTAGTTGTTCCTAGCTGAAATGCTGCATTGAATTTGTAACCAAATCATGTCTCCTATACTGAACTTTGGTACTCTTCCTCTATGCCCTTCCTAAGCAGGACTTTGAAGATATGTAGGTGTGTTTTGTCTATTATTTTTCTTTTCCTTTCAGATAGGGTTATTGTCCAGGCTGGTCTTTAACTCCTGGTTTCAAGTGATCCGCCTGCATCAGCCTCCTGAATAGTTGGGACTACAGGCTCTTGTCACATCTGGCCTGTTTTTATTTCTGAAAGATCCTTTTTTGCCTTTTGAAATTCAGTCCTAGGAATGAGTGCTTGCCCTTTAAGTGGATTTAGTGGAAAGGTGGTCCTGTCTGAAGGACACTTCCTATCTAAGGGACAATGGTACTTGCAGACTAAAATTTTGGTGCTGTTGGGATGAATCAATGGGAACTGCTTTTAGGATTCCTGACGCCCTTTAACCAACTACAACCAAGCCCCTCTTATCTTCTCTTAAATAGGGTTGTTCAACAGTCATGAGTAAGAAACTTAATTAGCAAGCACATAGCATGTTTCCTAGTGGACAAAGCCAGAGAAGGCAGTGTTTTCCTTTTCAGCATTTATCCCTGCTGTCTAACAAGTGTTCCCCAGCTCATAACACCATTCTCCTTCCCAAACCTAGAACCAGACGACTAGAGAAGTTCAGACCCCTCACCTGGACATCCTTCCCCCACACACTATGTTTGATCCCCATATTGAACCTGTAAATCCTAAGTTGGTCCTGTACACTCACTCAGGCTTCCTCTATTTCCTTTTAACTGATAAAGATTGTTTTCAAGGCCCTCAGCATATCTGTGTAGTTGCTTACCTGATATAATTGCAATATTAATGCCTTTAAAGTATGAATCTATGCCAAAGATCACCTTTTGTTTTACTAAAAATTAACTTAGAGGAAATAAGAAAAATCATGTTTGCTCTCCAAGTTCTTCCAGTGTTTTGAGATACTGGTTTACACTTAGCTTTTCTTTAATGTCAGTGCTTACAATGAGGCAAAAAATAAGTAAATAAAATAGAAAGAGTCCCTGATGATTTGGAAATGCCACCACTAAAAAACTTCATTTATAAGCTAGGATTTGTTATATGCAAATATTTTCTGCCTCCTTTCTGTTTAAAACAATAAAATACATTTATATAAATAATGCTCTAAATGATGGGTATGTTATTTTACTAAACTTTTAGGTCAAGGGTTTCCTTTGTTTCTTGGGGAATAGCCAGTAAAACTAAGCCTCAAGATCTGGAAACTAAAGAACTTTATTTGATCCAATGGAAGAGTAGAAATCAACATTAGCATATTTATTGAACAAGAATCTGTGATAAAGGGACAACTTTGGGATTATACATCAGGAATGGAGGTGGTAAAAGTTAGCAGTGGGCAGAAAGCTGCCAGATGTTTTGGATCATTCATAGTTGGAGACTTTCACCTTAGAAGATTCTAGCTATTCCTGGAGACCATCGTTGCCCCCTAAAAAGCTGAAGTTGTGAAATGTGTAGGAGGAGAAGCAGGAGAATCACAGGACCAATTTTTATATGTCAAAGCCCAGTACAGTCAGGGATCCACCGGGGTTTTAAGGCAGAACTAGCTTTTGGGGTATAGCCGTCTTGCTTGAGGAAACACTAAAATAGAAACATGTTCTTGCCTAATTTTCTAGACCTAAAACAAAAGGTGACGATAAATTATGAAGGGGTGCTATCTAGTGTTGCCAGGTATATTTACCACTGCTCTTACTTAGACTTGGGCCTGGGGCCAGGGCTGTGCAATCAGCGCAGCCATCTCCGGCAGCACGGCCTCACTTTGCTGTTCACGGGTGCTGCTTTTCAGCTGCACTGTAGTTAATTATTTCTCAAGTCAGTTGATTGTAAAGGCAGGAAGAGCATCATCTTCCTAGGGTTCTTTAGCACCATGTAAGAAGTGAGCTCGTAACTTGAATTTCCTTCAAGAAATGGGAACTCCTTCATGCAGAAAATAAGCATCTGTGCATTTGCTCTTAGGGTATGATTCCTTAAGAACTTTGAAAAAGGGAGTATTTTGGGATTAACTAGAACTCTGTGTTTGAGAATCTTCTACTACTACTGGATCAGTATTGGTAGGCAGGCTTGAGATCTCTTCATCTAGTCTGTGGCCAGAAAGTGAAAACAGGAACAGCCAGCACAAGCTGCATTTAGGGAAGAACCACTTGTAAGTGCTCAGGCAACTGGTGCACCTTGTAAAGATATAGAAGAGAATCTGGTAAGAGTTCAGCCTGCCTTACTCTGAGAATGTCTGATTAACGATCAAACTTAAAAAAAAAAAAAAGGCAAAAAACTCCATTTGTTGCTTTCATCTTTTCTTCCCCTCTAGGCAGGCTCTTGCTGTAGCCCAGTGTGACCTGGAATTCACTATGTAGTCTCAGGCTGGCTCCAAACTCAACAGTGATCCTCCTCCCTCTGCTGGGATTAGAGGCATGCTCCACCACACCCGACATTACTTTCATCTTTTTATTGATAGTACAGTCAGAGCTAGAAAGGACTTACTAAGTTCTATCATAAATAAATACAATAATTTAGCTATAAAGGGAATCTGCTGGGATGCTTTCGCAGTAATTACTAGAGGCAAGGGACTCTTGCCATACATTCTACCTGGATATGAGAGAAGACAGCACAGGAGGAAAGTGAGTCCAAGTACAGAGAGCTGTGATCGGGACTGTGCAGAAAGAAGTGTTGTGACTGCTTTTCTTTAGAACTCTAAAGAGCAAGGTATTAAAAACAGGAAAAGCAAGTGAACTAGACAACCAATCTTGGGCAAAGGGAATACAATACATGTTTGGTAACATTTCTTTTCTTTTCTCAAGGTAGAGTCTCACACTAGCCCAGGGTGACCTGGAACTCACTCACTCTGTAGTCCCAGGCTGGCCTTGAACTCCTACCTCTGCCTCCTTACAGGGGTGTGCCACCAGTAGGTTGCATTTTGCATTTTGACTTTAGCTGCAAATCTGAGATTACTCACTCAAAAAGGTTTTATTAGAAGTTGTAAAAACTGGCCTTTCATATTAGGTAAAAGATAGGATGGATGCTCAAGGTTGCAAGCAAAGGTAAGAATGCTTTCTGCTTAACAGTTACACCAGTCATAAGCACTTGAACAACATAAATGAGACGGCTGCAGGAAATATCCTCAACATAACTTCCTTATGAAAGAGAATAATGGGGTTACAAGGAGAATAAAATTAGTGGCATAAGAAATAAGCAAAAGGGAAGATGAAGCATGAAGTCGTAACCTTCAGCTTTCTTCTACTTCTTGGTTGATGAGGTGGAGTCATTGTGCAAGGACTTCTGAGCAAATGAGGGGAATGAAATGAATCATCTATACAGAATGGCTTTCCAGGTAAGATCAATATGGAATCATAAATCATTACTGAGGATTTTGTTTTTGCCTCAATATAACATTCTTCCATGTTCACAGGACAGTAGAGACACTGACAGTACTTTTAGCAAGGAGTCTGTCATGATAGCCTTGGGGTGCACATAACGTAAAAAGGAGCTCTCCCTAAAGTCAAGGGATACAGGCAAATTCAACTATTGAAGAACAAAAAAAGGATAAAAGATTTAAACAGAAAAGATGAGAGTGAAGAAGATATTTTTCTCTTTCTTCCTCTACACAGGCATGAGCCTTCACGCTAACTAATTTTGGGTAGCATTGGACAAAGCTTTATAAAACAAAAGATGGCAAAGGTTTCACTCAAGTTTCTCTTGTATTAATTTTCTTAAAAGCACATACTTTTTTGGGGGGGGGGGTTGAGGTAGAGTCTCACTCTAGCTCAGGCTGGCCTGGAATTCACTATGTAGTTTTAGGGTGGCCTTGAACTCATGGCAATCCTTGTACCTCTGCCTCCCGAGTGCTGGCATTAAAGGCGTGCGCTCCCCCCCCCCCCCGGCTTTGAAAGTACATACATCTGTGCTTGTGATAACTTCCTAAAAGTAGATGTAGCATTCCTTTTGTTAAAGGATTTGCCCCTTTGATGCAAATGATCTCGACTGTGCTACCTAACAGCTGGATAATGGCACAAAACTGAGATTGTATATTTACTGCAGCAAGGTAAGGTCCTTGTAAATCAAAATCTGAGCTTTACATGAAAAATCTTATTTATACAAAATATTACACCAAGTACAGAGAGAATGAAGCAAAGAGCAGCAGTGCTCCCGGCTAGGGCCATGTGGAGGTGGCGTTGCTACAGTGCTTGCTTAATGGCACAAGTGGAAGCTGAGTAAGGCAAGCACTCTGAAGAGGCCGTTTTCTGTAAACTTCTTGGTGCCGGGCGGGGATTTCTTGTTAGGACAGACACCGACTTAAGATGGTTAAGATCAGAAGATGTGACACTCGGCTGCACCAGACACATTAAGACGATTATTCTTGCTTCCGGATGCGACTGGTTCACTTGTTTCAGGAGAGATTTTCACTGCAGCCTTCTGCCTTTATTGCTACCATGTGCAGCGTTCAGCTGGTAGCCAGCCCCCTATGGAAAAACCATCTCCAAAATCTTCTGAAGTGAAAAGATACAAAATAAGCTAAGTCTTTAGAAAATCTCCTTAGCTTAAGCTCCTTGAGAGCCCTACAGCATTACTAAGCAACTTGGTTAGCAGTGTAGCTCGACAAGATGTTTGAACTGGAAATATTTACTCCCACCCACTTGGTACCTAATAGTAATAGACTGTAATGACACTTGGAAAACAAACTGATCTTGAGGAATTTTGGCTTCTTCTCATGTCCTCACTTGGAACTTTCCAGCTTTTGTGACATATTTGACTCCTTTAAATGGCTTATATTTCTCCCCATACATGTCCAGGCGGTTTACTTTTAAGCCTGTGTCAAAAAAAAAAAAAGAAACAAATTCTTATTATCCCACTAATAACACAGTAATTGTTTAGCAATGGGTATATAGTAAATCTGATGCCAATCAGTATCCCATCCATCATCTGGAAGCTATGTCTTCTGTCACTCATACTTGGAGGGTACGGCTAATTCTACTTTCTGTGAACATGAATGACTGCCTCTCTGGTGCTTAAAAATGAAGCGGGGGAGGGGTGGTGTAGGGTGTGTGCGTGCACGTGTCACGTGTGCGCTCTCCCAAATCCTGATGCCTGGAAGGCCAATGAGCTGCTACTCCTTTGAGCGGGAATGTGTATAGCTCTTCCAGATTCTAGCCCCAAATACCCTTAAACACACATCAAACTTATTTTTACCTGAAATAGCAAGCTGCTGGATCTTGAACTGTATATTGAGGCTTGGGTTCTCTTCCGGCTTGGGTGCTCCCGACTGCAAATTTACTAGTCCTTTAAGACTCGGGAGCTTTTGTGGGGCAATTTTTCCCACGTCCCATGTTAGTACCTTCAAGAGACAAAAATCAAAAGTAATCTGAACCATTTATTAAAGACAAATGCTCAAAAACAAAGTTCAAAGACACCATAAACTTTTATACAGAAGGAAGCAGGATGTCTTGGAAATAAGTTTATCACTAATTAGCTCTGTGATTCTGAATGAGGAGTGAGGGTAGAGAATTAACATCTGTTGAACATTTACTTTAGGACATATCCCTGTGCTTAGCACTACTTATACTGTTCTCGGTGAAGTATATACTATCATCTGTTTACAAATTTAAAAAACTAAGGTTCAGAAGATTACATGACTTAGTCAAAGTCACAGAGCTAATTACGGAAGCTTTAGCATTTGAACTCAAGGTAACTGATTTCAAATATTCTTTCCATTATGCAACCTTCTCTGAGTGACGATTTTTCTGTAAAATATGAAGATGATTGTGCTGGTGTTTTTAAACTTTTAGCTATGAGATCCTTTGTTCAAGAGAAACTGTCTATGTGGAAGCTCAGTAACAGATGAGAAGTGAGGCTGTTACGGTAACAGCTAGGATCTGGAATTCACCTGCCCATATTTACATAATTTCTGGGAACATTCTTTGACTCCTTAGGGACTGGGTTAGATGATCTTTAAAACTTTATGGTTTTATTCAAACGTATGCCTTTTAATTTATCAATGATTCTGCTACTAAAAATAGTAATTCTACCCAGACAAACAGGAATTAGAGAGGAAATGTGTCGTCCCCCCCCCCCCCCCCCCCCCCCCGCCAAGGTAGGGTTTCCACTTTAGCTCAGGGTGACCTGGAATTCACTATATAGTTTCACGGTGGCCGTGAACTTGTGAGGATCCTCCTACCTCTGCCTCCCAAGTGCTGGGATTGCATGCTCCACCACGCCTGGCTGTTTTTTTTTTTTTTTTCTTTTGAAAACCCTCAGAGGCTACAGGCATATCTAAAAAAATTGAGGAAGTACATTTCCCCAGTATCCTCTACAGATGAGTATGAAGTAACAGGTTTAAGTTAAAAATGAAGAAATAGCTCAAAATGACTATAACATCATCTTATATCCACAAGAATTTTACCCCTCTTATCTACTCAGTAGCAAATATAGGATTCATTCTACAGCTAGCAACAAAAATAGAGTACAGACAACTCCCTGGGTTTCATAGGAATTTCACTTTTAAACACCATAGTAAATCCTATCCCTGAGCCCCAACCACCAGATAGATTGTAGAAATCCTCGCTCACTCTTGACTTGAAGTGGCTGTACCTTAGTAACTGGATCAAATGTATAGCTGCCTTGTGTTGGTGTCAGATTCATATTCAGCACAACTTTTGGCATGTGAACTGTCACTGTAATTCCTTCAATAGTTTTTCCCATGTTCTGCTTTGGTCCAATTGTTACATCAAATCTTCCACAAGAGCTGTTCTCCTTAAAGCTGATACTATGCTTCACATACACTGGAATCGCCACTAGACTACAGGAAAAAAGAAGATAGAAAAACACATATACAGTTAAAGGTATGAGTCGATTCTAAGGATGGTGTGAGAACCCAGGTTCAGAGTGTCTTATTCTGCCCAAAAGTCTACCACAGGGCTGTATTAATCTAGAACTATAGATTCAGCACCCGCACAGGGGGAGTTGTATGCTAGGAACTGTATGAATTTGTGGCAACAAATATACAAATCAAAATAAATCTGGTTTAATTATAAACAACTGGGATAAATGACTTTAGTTAAAAAAAAAAATTAGGTGTGTGCCTTTAATTCTAGCATTCAGGAGATGGAGGTAGGAGGGTCATTATGAGTTCAAGGACAGCCTGAGACTACATAGTGAATTCCAGGTCTGCCTGGGATAAAGCAAGACCCTACCTTGAAAAACCAAAAAATAATTTAAAGGCCTAGAGAGATGGCTCACTGGTTAAGAACACTTCCCACACAAGCATGAAGGCCTGAGGGGGCCTGAAGCTGTGGATTGGTTTCCAGCACTCATATTAACATCTGGGCGTGGTCACACACATCTGGAACACCAGTCCTGAGGGGAGCAGAGAATAGAGAACTGCTGGGGCTGGTGAAACACAAGCTCCAGAACCAATGAAAGACTGACTCCATTTTAAGGGAAAAGAGGTGTATGAGCAATAGAGTGGGGACACCCAATGTTTTTTCCTGGTCTCTGCAGGCGTGTGCAGGGATGTTGCATCAACACATATACATGCACAGACCACACAACCCACACACAAACATTACCTCTACACATGCACAGACACAATAATTCAAAGTCATATGTAATAAAATAGGGTCTACATGACAAATATAAGAAATAATTCCTGATTTGCAGCTTTACTTTACCCAAATGTTTTCTGATATTTTGAAGGAATAAGATATTTACAGGCTATAATGCTGAATTTTTCCTTCAAAATTTAATGCAAGCTTTCTGTGGTACTGTATGTTTATTTGTAATCCCAGCAAATAGGAAGCTAAGGAAGATTGGGCATTTGAAGCCAGTCTGGGCTACAAAGTGAGATTGTTTTAAAAACAAAACAAAAAGCTGGGCACGATGGCACACGCCTTTAATCCCAGCACTCAGGAGGCAGAGGTAGGAGGATCTCCATGAGTTCAAGGCCACCCTGAGATACATAGTGAATTTCAGGTCAGCCTGGGCTAGAGTAAGACCCTACTTCGAAGGACCCCCCCCCCACCAAAAAAAAGAAAGCAGAGAACAGTGACTTGAGACAACTAATTCAGGGATTGTCTGTGGGGGTGCCTATCTTCTGTTAATCACAAAATGTACAGACCATGGTTAAATTAAGGTATCAGGTTCATGGTTTTGGTCAGATAATTAATGTCCACATGTTTGCTCTTAGTTACAGACTTTATTCTTGTTATTACTTCTCTACCCTTAGAGATTCCAGGTACATTGGTTTTTTTGAAGCATATTTACTAGGCTTTTCCTGGTGAACCATATGTAAAGTAAGCAGTTATAAATTCAAGTACCAAATTATCAGAGTAAAACAGGGAAAGATGAATTCTATTCATCACATTAATATGTGATGACAGATTCTGGCCAATGCATCAACGTACTTTTGTGAGCTGACACGGTATGATATGAGTCGGAAATTTCCATCTGGTGGAATAAATGACAAAACCCTTTCAGATTCCCAACGCTTGAACCGGACGCAGGGGTGGAAACTGACATCATCTAGAAGCCTTGGGTTCTGTTAGGAAAACAGAAAGTTGTATTCATACAGTATGAGTATGACTGCACTACTCATATATTATGAGGAATTAATATGATTCCTAAAAAATGTCATTGTAAAAAGTAATGTATGAATTTATTGTGACTACATCAGCATAACCTTATAGTTTCATACACATTAATGCTTACAAATATGTTATATATATTATTTCAAATTTAGTAAATACTGGGGAGAAAAAGCAAGTAGCACTATCTCCATTCCATAGGTGAAAAAGCTTAAGGCGCAAAGAACTTAATGTCAAGAGAAATTGGTGATAAAACTCATTTTCCTTCTTCTTTTAAAAATATTTTATTTTACACTGGACATGGTGGCACATGCTTTTAATCCCAGCACTTGAGAGGCAGAGGTAGGAGGGTCGCCATGAGTTCAAGGCCACCCTGAGACTACATAGTGAATTCCAGGTCAGCCTGAGCTATAGTGAGACCCTACCTCGAAAAACAAAACAAACAAACCAAAAAAACTTTATTTGAGAGAGAGAGAATGGGTGCACCAGGGCCTCCAGCACATGAATTCCAGATGCATACGCCACCTTGTGCATCAGGCTCACGTGGGTCCTGGGGAATGGAACCTGAGTCCTTTGGCTTTGCAGGCAAACACCTTAACCACTAAGCCATCTCTCCAGCCCTTCATTTTTTTTTTTTTTTAAATTTATTTGAGAGAGTAAGCAAGAAAGAAGAGTCAGACAGAAAGAGTGAGTATGGGCATGCTAGGGCTCCCTGCCGCTGAAAACAAACTCCAGATGCATGTGCCACTTTGTGCATCTGGCTTTACATGGGTACTGGGGAATCAAACCTGGTCCTCAAGCTTTGCAAACAAGTGCTTTTAATTGCTAAGCCATCTCCCCAGCCCTCTCTAAACTATTAGAAGTATGTTGTACTGAGTCTTAAGATGATACAAAACACTAATTCCCTTTTATGTAAGCAAAGCAAATATTCAGTAAAAATAACACTGGAAATTTTTAGATACCAGTAGGCAACTTCAAGCCACTGTTAGCACACTTTCCATAAAGGACATGCTCAACATGTAAGCTATTGTCTCGGGAAACTGTGCTAGGAATATTCCTGTGGTAATTTGCAATCTAAGATACATTTAAATAGAATTTCATTTAGTACTTCCAACCTATTAGGCATACAATGGGCTCCAGAATAGAACAGATCTTACCATGAAAGAGAGGGAGAGATCAGGCATCCCAGATAGCTTAATGCAAGCATCAATGACCCCCTGAATTTCTGCAAAGACTGTAGATCCTAAAGAAAGAAAGAAAAAGGGTGATAACGTGCATGGAATTTGACCTTTACTAGAGATGTCACTGTATCTGGGGTAACAGAGACACTCCTTGGGTGTTAAGACTTAGTGAAGCTTTGCACTTAACAGGTCCAGTGAACAGAGAGGACCCATTACACCACATTAGACAGCCTCTTCACTGAATGGTAGGCCTGTACCTAATTGGCCTAGAATATAATTCTAAGGAAAATCAAGCCTGTTTCCTTTATAGAGTCAATTACTACTTGAGTAGGAATTTAAAATATATTTAATAGAATTTTAAAATGAGGCAGGTTTCTTAGGAAATGGACTAAGCTACTGGATAACCTTTTTATTTTTCTTTTTCAAGGTAGGGTCTCACTCTAATGCAGGCTTACATGGAATTCACTATGTAGTCTCAGGCTGGCCTTGAACTCACAGCAGTCCTCCTACCTCTGCTTCCCTGGAGTTCTAAGATTAAAGCCACCACGCCTGGCAACTACTGGATAACTTTTCAGAAATAGAAGCCATATCTAATATTCTGTAAGACGGACTGTTGTAATGGAAGGAGCCTCACTGAAGACAAAATGATGTCTGTAATGCACAATAATACCATCGCCACATATCAACTAGCTGTGTGATGTTGAGCAGGTTACTTAATTCTTGTCTCAGTTTCTTTATGTGTAAAATGTGAAAGGAGATTTTTTAAAAATAAAAGTTTACTCTTCTAATATTAAGTACCATTGTTTTCTCTGTCTAAAAATATAATCAGAAAGGGGCCTTTCCTTTAAGAACTGCACATAAAGTAGTAGTAAAAATGTGAGGATGTGACAGTTATGTAGTAACGCTTAGAATGAACTGTAAAAAGGAGAGGTATGGAGGGTAATGACTGGCCTAGCCTAGTTCTGATTTGCAAATGTTTGGCATTTCTCAACCAGGTGCATGTGATAATCATATGTAACTTATCTCTGAGCAAAATAAAAAGATTTATAAAACAACAGAAAAATGAATGTTTTCCTGCTGAAACCACACTGCCAACGGATTTCAATTTTCTATTCAATGTGGGTCAGCTGAATTTCCCCCCCTAAGACCACATGTACACACTTACCTGACTTATCTATAATAGCATCAATTTCTTCAACTACATCAAAATAGGCTTCATTGTTTGTGTACTTTACTCCTGCTCGGCGCCATGGGATGTTGGAGAGCTGCCCAGTGGGGAGTGTGTCCCCAACATTACTACTACCTAGAAATCAGAAGACAGAAAGCAAAGCTGATGTGTGAAATGGTCATTAGAAACACTATCATCAAAAAAGAATACGGCTGGACAGATGGCTTAGTGGTTAAGGCCTGCAAAGCCAGAGGATCCTGGTTCGACTCTCCAGGACCCATGTAAGCCAGGTACACAAGGGGGCACAGGCACCTGGAGTTTGTTTACAGCAGCTGGAGGCCCTGGCGTGGCCATTCTCTCTCTCTCTCTCTGCTTCTTTCTCCCTCTCAGATAAATAAATAAAAATATATTTAAAAAAAAATAAAATAATGCTTTAGCGCTCAGTGTTTGAATTTTTCTTCACGGAGGTTGTGGATGGTCCCAAGAATTGTTCAAGACATATTCCTTACCAACATGATCAAATTTCTAGAGGACAGAAATAGGCTATGGGCTCCTCTACCTACTTGCCAAACCAAGATAAATGCATTTACTTAACTTTTGCTTCCTGTATGTTAGCCGTGACCTAAGCTAATTCTAGTGACTTAACGAAGGAATCTCCTCCTATAACCACTAATGAAAAAGGAGGCTGGCTGTTTCAAAACCTTCTGCCAAAAAACTGTCACCACTGAGAATACACAGTGAGAACTTGGCTAGTTGGTATGCTGAGGAATTCGACAAAAGTGAGTGCCAAGCTGGCCGCAGAGGAGTAAGTAGGTGAAGAACACGTTTACTTAGATACCCCACTTTACCACAGCCTCGCCACTAGGGCTGTAGCTACCAGTGTTACCTGGCATGAGCAAGGACCTGGGCTAGAACCCCTGTACAACAAAAAGAAAACACCAGTTTCTTAGGGTCAACACACACTTTTGGCAAAAATATGACCAACATTCAGTATCTGGCTAATTTCTGGGCAAACTGATACATCTATGGTTATCAAAAACAGAAATTCTCAAACTGTAACGTAACATTTTGGTTAATTTACATTTCCAATTCAAATGTTGCCAAAAAAAAGTTTCCAAAACTTAGCAATTAGGGCTGGAGAAATGGCTTAGTGGTTAAGACGCTTGCCTGTGAAGCCTAAGGACCCAGGTTCAATTCTCCTGGTACTCACATAAGCCACATGCACATGGTGGCACATGTATCGAGTTTGTTTGCAGTGGCTAGAGGCCCTGGTGCAGCCATTCATGCTTTCAATCTCTCTCTCTCTCAAAAAACAAACAAAAACAAAAACACCAGGCGTGGCGCACGCCTTTACTCCCAGCACTCGGGAGGTAGAAGGATCACTGAGCTCGAGGCCACCCTGAGACTACATAGTGAATTCCAGGTCAGCCTGACCTAGAGCGAGACCCGACCTCGAAAAACCAAAACAACAACAACAAAACTTAGCAATTAAAAAATAAAATCTTAAGCCAGGCATGGTGGCACATGCCTTTAAATCCCAGCACTTGGGAGGCAGAGGTAGGAGGATTGTCATGAGTTCGAGGCCACCCTGAGACTGCATAGTGAATTCCAGGTCAGCTCTAGCCTAGAGTGAGATCCCACCTGGAAAAACCAAAAAAATAAAAATGCTGCTGGGCTTGGTGGCACATACCTTTAATTCCAGCACTTGGGAGACAGAGGTAGGAGGATTGCTGAGTGTTCAAAGCCAGCCTGAGTGAGACTACAGTGTGAATTCCAAGTCAGCCTGGGCTAGAGGTCCCAATTATTGTTAGGAGTGATGGCACATGCCTTTAGTCCTACCACTTGGGAGGCTGAAGTAGGAGGATTGCCATGAGTTCAAGAGCAGCCAGGGATAGAGTGAGACACTGCTTCAATTTGGGACACCCCCCCCCACCAAAATTTCCTCTTTACTACCAAAATTAGCTTCCACTAACATTTTAGTGTGCTTCTTTAAACATTTCCCCCACAAATAAGTGTTCTTCCATTTTGTTAGATTTTGAAGGATTACAGTTTAAGGTACAGTTGCCAGGCTGGGCACAGTGGTCCACACCTGGAATTCCAGCATTCAGGAGGCAGAGAAAGAGGGTCTGACAGAACAAATTCCAGGCCAGCCAGGCCTACAGAGCAAGAATTCTGTTTCAAACAGCCAATTAAAAAATATAGTTGCAGGCTGAAGAGATGGCTTAGCAGTTAAGGCATTTACCTGCAAAGCTTAAGGACTCAGGTTCAATCCCCCAGTACCTACACAAGCCAGATGCACAAGGTACATGTGTCTGGAGTTCGTGTGCAGTGGGTGGAAGCCCTGGCGTGCCCATTCTTTATCTGTCTCTTTCCCTCTCTCTCAAACAAATCAATAAGTATTTTTTTTAAAAAACCCAAAAATACAGTTGCAAGACAGATGCACATTCCTGTAATCTCATCATTCAGGAGGCCAATTTGATGCCTAAGATACACAATGGGATCCTGACCCAAAACAAGAACCCAACCCAGTCCATGCATATAGTTGCAGGGCTTGGGATGTAGCTTAGTTGGCACAGTGCTAGCCTAGAATGTATGAAGCCCTGGATTAATCCATGTAACATGAGGTGAGGTCACCCATGCACACCTGTAATTCCAGTACTGGGTAAGTGGAGGCAGGAAGGTGTGTTTTAGTATATAGGTAGCCCAGGCTGGCTTGGAACTTGAGATACTCCTACCTCAGCTTCCCAAATACTGGGACTGTAGGTATGTGTCTTCTTGGCCCTAACCTGTTATTTTCCAATGAATATTTGAAAAACACGGCTTTAATCATGTCTTCTTTCTATTTAAAAACTTAATTAAAAGTAAATGCTTTAATAAAAAAAAAAAAAAAAACCAACAACACCTTCCAGTGTTTCCCTACTTGTTTTATGATAAAAACTAAACAGGAACAAGGAGACATGGTGAACAATAAAAACAAAGGAGCTAAGTATTTAGCCAGCAGTCAAGCTGAACTTAAGTTTTCTTTGAGATGGGTGTCTTGCTATGTTGCCTAAGTGGATCTTGAGCTCCTGGACTCAAGCAACCCTCCTGCATAGCTGGGCTACAGGTATATGACATCATGCTCAGCTCAACTTCACTGTGTTTAAAAATATTTTAGTTATTCATGAGAGAGAGAAAGAGGTAAATAGACACACACACACACAAACACACACACACACACACACACACACACACACACACACACAGGCTGGAATGATGGCTTAGCATTTAAGGCACTTGCCTGCGAAGCTTAAGGATCCAGATTCGATTCCCTAGTACCCATGTAAGCCAGATGCACGAGATGGCGCATGTGTCTGGAGTTCGTTTGTGGTGGCAATAGGCCCTGGCACATTCATTCTCTATCTGCCTCTTTTGCTCTAATAAGCTGGGTGTGGTGGTATACACCTTTAATCCCAGCACTCAGGGGGTCAGAGGTAGGAGGATCACCGTGAGTTCAAGGCCGGCCTGAGACTACAGAGTGAATTCCAGGTCAGCCTGGACTAGAGAGACCCTATGTTGAAAAACCAAAATAAATAAAATACTTTAAAACTTGTTATTTAAGTAGTTAATTTTTTTTCCCCTTAGTGCAATTTTTTTCTTCAGTGTAAGCTTTAGGAGCATTGATATCAAAGGCATTGATTGTATCTGCCTTTGATATTTCTATAACAGCCCTCATAAAGGATGATTAAAGAGCTACTGAATGATTTGCTTATGTCTCTCCCTGACGTGACGTGAGTGCACTGAGAGGAGTTTATAATGTACACAGTATAGCTGGGCTGGCATGTAACTTTTCATAGAATCTTCCTCTGGAGACTGGGTGTACTAAATTTCTAGTTGTGTCACAGAATTAAATTCAATTAGAAGCTTGTAAGAGAAGCATAAGGCCTACTGTGCATGGGTTCTTACAAATGGACTAATTTTCTATGTCTGGTGTTTTACTTTTTTTTTTTCCAGTACTGGGGAGTGAGTCTAGTACTAGGCAAATATTCTACCACTGAGTTGTCCCCAGCCCTAAAAATCCTTTGTACCTTAAGACTCAGCATCTTTCAATGAAAGAAAAGACATCTATTTTAATGTTATTGGTAAACTTAATTCTGCCAAATTAGCTATTTCAATAATCTGTCAGATCATAAGAAAAAAAAGAACTGTTCATAAAGCTTTAATGGTTCAGTTCCTACTATAGTTTCATTTTTCGTACCTGTAATGGAATTGACGACAGAACGTAGAATTGTTGGTGGCTTAATCAGTTCTTTCAAAATGTTAGACTCAGTAGCCAGTGGAAATCCATTGTCTAACATCTCTTCCAAGAGCTCATAAACTATGACCACATTATCCTTAATGGCAGCCTCTGAACATTCACCAAAGTAATCCTAACAAAATATTCATAACATTGAATGAACATCAGAACGCATGAAGAAATGCAACCTAAATATAAACAGCTTTTTTTCAAAAGGATAAACTTATAGTAGCACACTGTTTAAGATGTTCCAAATATGTAAAACAGATAGGAAAAATTCTCTAAAGTCTAACAAACATTCTTCCTCAATATTTTCAGATTGCATTCCTATTATATAAGCTATAACTTCCTTGGCCGTGATTAACCCATCCCTAATACAAATAGTTAAGTTTTAAACCATTTGGCATATTCATCAAGAAAGAGAAAATAAATATAGAAGAGTTCATAAAAAAAAAAAAAAATTGGAGATCATCCAGAGACCTCTAGTGGTGAAAACTACTGTTTCCTGATAATATAACTTATAATACATAGAAAAACAATGAAAAGGCTGGAGAGCAGTTAAACTGCTTGCCTGTGAAGCCTAAGGACGCTTGTTCAAATCTCCAGGTCCCATGTAGCCAGATGTAAAAGTGACACAAGTGTGCAATGTCACACATGCACATGTGTCTGGAGTTCATTGACAGTGGCTGAAAGGCCCTGGTACACCTATTCTCTCTCTCCCCAAAATAAAAAATAATGAAAAACAATGAACATAATGACTTTGTTTAGAATCAGTACACATCAAAACCTGAGTAATTAACAAATATGATCATGTGTCCTGCCTTCCACTGACTTGGGAATTTAAGTTAGAATGGCTTGCTGGCTAACCAACCTGGAAAGTGTCAGCAACTCGATGCAGGAACTCAATGACAAAGAGAGGGGGCACTTCGGTCTGTATGACAGATACAAAGAAGAGTTTATCCCGGTATATACTGATGAGGTAGTGGTGGGGCGTTGAAATGACGGGGGGTACATTTTCAACATCGGCAGCTTTCTCCTGAGCTTCAAAGAAGTAATCACAGACAGACTGGCTTACAACACTCTTCCAGTGCTTCTCTAGAAATATGTCACCGGAACAGTTGATGAGAAATAGACTGTGGATCATTTTCTGTGGGGAGAAAAAGGGTTTACATCTACGGTACATTAAAAAAAACCAAACCAAAACAACAATAACAAAAAAACAACCCTTGCATTACCCTGAGATGAAAACCAGTAAAAGGAAATACAAGTAACTGCAGACCAGTTATCACTTACATAGAACACAGATTCAAAAATCCTTAAGCTGGGCATGGTGGCGCATGCCTTTAATCCCAGCACTTGAGAGGCAGAGGTAGGAGGATGGCTGTGAGTTCGAGACCACCCTGAGACTACGTAGTGAACTCCAGGTCAGCCTGGGCTAGAGTGAGACCCTACCTCAGAAAAAAACAAAACAAAACCTAAGGATGGGAATTTATCTCAGTGGTGGAACACTTGAGTATTAGGGCTCAAGTGGGAGGACTGGGATTAGCTGTGGCTCCTCTCAGCTTCCTGGCTGCTGGAGTTGAATAGCTCATCATGCCCTCCCTGCCACATGGGCTAAAATCTCTGAAAAGTCTTTGATGTTGCCTGAAAGACATTTCCCTGCCTCTACCAGATGGAGCAACAAGAAAGGAAATACTGAATCTATAGTTTCACTCTATGCCAGACCGTAATGAGGCTCACCTAGAACTCACTCATCCTCCAAACTGGATACATACTAGAGATCACAGCCATTTACAGGGGCAGTTCTTCTGGCTCTGGAAAGACATTAAAGCCAACTACAATTTTGAGGAGGCATTTTCCTCGAACACTGAGCACTATGGCACTCAAAATTCCTCAATAGTTGGGGTGCTTTAATAAAAATTACCAAAAGAAGGGCAACTTATATAGATCCTAGGGATTTTTTTGTTTGTTTGTTTTTTCGACGTTGGGTCTCACTCTAGCTCAGGCTGACCTGGAATTCACTATGTAGTTTAGGGTGGCCTTGAACTCACAGTGCCTCCTACCTCTGGCTCCTGAGTGCTGGGATTAAAGGTTGGGCCACCACACCTGGATATTTTTCTTTTTTAAAAAATTTCTTTTAAAAAATATTTTATTGGGCTGGAGAGATGGCTTAGCTGTTAAGGCACTTGCCTGAGAAGCATAAGGACTCATGTTTGACTCTCCAGGTTCCACGTAAGCCAGATACATGGTGACGCAAGCATGCAATGTCACACATGTGTACAAGGGGGTGCATGTGTCTGGAGTTTGACTGTAGTGGCTGGAGGTACTAGTGTGACAATTCTCTCTTTCATATAAAAAAAAAGGTCAGTCTGTTTGTTGGGCTTGCCTCAAAAAATTTATTCATTTATTTATTGCAGGGGGAAGAGGTAGAGAGAAGAGAGAAAGAGAGAGAATATTGGCATGTCAGGGCCTCTAGCCACTGCATCTGGCTTACATGAGTCCTGGGGAATCGAACCTGGGTCCTTTGGCTTTGCAGGCAAGCGCCTTAAATGCTAAGCGATCTCTCCAGCCCCAACATTCTAGTTTTTATGCTGAGAAATATTAAGTATATTTAAGAGGTGACATAGGTTATTTCAAACCATTCCCCCTCTGCAAGTATGGTTCATATGTATATAAGGCACTCCAATGTCACAACATACCCTATAGAGGTGCTTAGTTTTGAAGCAAGGGACTGTTGTTTCTTTATTTTAAAGCCAGATTTCTATTCATCCTCTTATGCTGGTAAAAAATTCTTTCCAGGAAAGTTTCCACCAAAGTGGTTTTAATTGGCAGCAGTTCAGGTTTCAGAAGAACACAGTAAGTTAAAGCCGCAGTGGATTTACTGCTGTTATCCTTGTGCTGCGATGAAAGTACACTTGCAGTGATTAGCTTTAAACCCTATCTTAATCTTCTGTAGTAGGAAAAGAGACCTTAGTTTTTCTTTTCTTCTTTTTTTAATGTTATTTATTTATTTGAGAGAGAAATAGGCAGAGACAGAGAGAGAGAGGAGAGAGAAAGAGCAAGAGAGAATGGATAGGCCAGGGCCTCTAGCCACTGCAGATGGAACTCCAGATGCATGTGCCACCTTCTGCAGCTGGCTTATGTGGGTCCTGGGAATTGAACCTGGGTTCAATTGAATGGCCATGCCACGGCCTCCAACCTTTGCAAACAAACTCCAGATGCATGCATCTTGACAACCTTCCTTTCTCTCACAGAATCTTCAGATTTTTCAGTGTTTCTAACTGTTCAACACAACACCCTTCTGGAGTTCTGCAAACAAACTCCAGATGCATGCGCCACCTTGTGCATCTGGCTTACATGGGTCCTGGGTCCTTTGGCTTTGCAGGCAAGCACCTTAACCACTAAGCCATCTCTCCAGTCCCCCAAATATTTTTGTTTGCAGAGAGAGGGGGAGGGAGAAAGAGGGGACAGAGATAGAGAAATGGGCACACCAGGGCCTCCTGTCACACAGCTCATGAACTTGATACATGTGCCACTTTGTGCATCTGGCTTTTTGTGGGAATTGAACCTGGGCTATCAAGCTTTGCAAACAAGCACCTTTGACAGCTGAGCCATCTCTCTAGTCCATTTTTTTTTTCCTCTAAATAGAAGGGAAGATTTACATATTTGTTTGCAGGAAGGTAATGCCTTCTCTTTCCTCTGTATTATAGGTTACTTGTAGAGAGACAGGAGGGAGAGCTTCTCTTCACTACAAATACTAGGTATTATTGAGCTACTAAAAACAGCTTCGCTACAAGGAACTCCAGAAGGGTGTTGTGTTGAATAGTTAGAAACACTGTAAAAAAAAATCTGAAGATTCTGTGAGAGAAAGGAAGGTTGTCAAGAGATCTAAGTTTCAGGTATTTCATTTGCTTCATTGGTTCCACTTTTCTTATGACCTTAAATAAAAGCATCCTTTCTCTTTCCAAAATAATCAATGGAAAATAATCTTTGTTCATTCCCTTCTCCTTGAGGATTTCATCTCCTCTTTTTCTTGTATTTCTTATCTTCTTATACATTGGCTACTTGCCTTCAGTCCCCAAACCTGTCTTTTTAATTTTTTTTTTTTTTTGAGGTAGGGTTTCACGCTAGCCCAGGCTGACCTGGAATTCACTGTGTAGTTTCAGACTGCTTAGAACTCAGTGATCCTCCTACCTCTGCCTCCTGAGTGCTGGAATTAAAGGCAAAACCTGTCTTTAAAAAATATATATTCATTTGACAGAGAGAAGAGAGAGAAAATGGGAATGCCCACTCTTCAAATGAACACCAGATACATGGAACACTTAGTGCATCTGGCTTTGTGTGGGTACTGGGGAATTAAACCCCGGTCCCTCAGGCTTTGCAAGCAAGCTCCTTTAACAGTGCCAGGATTAAAGGTATGTGCCACCACGCCCGGAAAGTTTATTTTTTGGTGTGTGTATGTGTGTGTGTGTGTGTTGTGTATGTGTGGGTGCATGAGGTTGGGTGTTTTATTGCTCTCGACCTTATTTATTGAACTGGTCTCCCCGAACCCAGAACTCAATGTTCAGCTAGCTTAGCGAGCGAGCCAGTATGCCTAAGGAGTCCCTGTCTAGAAATTTCCTGTCTCTAACGTCTCAAAGCTGGGATTACAGGCACAAGACCACCACACTGCACATTTTACGCGGGTTTTGGGGATTCAAACTCAGGGCTTCATAGTGGCACCGCAAGCTCCTTACCCACAGAGCCACCTCCCCATTGCCAACAAATGCTTCCTATCCCATTATGTTAAACTTCACCGTTTCAGGTCTCATCTTTAGAAAGTTTCTTCTGGTACACACACACACACTTTCTGCCTATATGCACCTAAAGTACTGCTGCCAAATGTTAAGTCCCAAACTCCACACATACAAAACAATTCCTTCTCCTCGTTTCCTGAGAGCTCCCTAATTTTATACCAACTTCAACTTCTCAACCATGCAAGTCTGGGGGGGGGGCTTCCGGTTCCCACAAATCCACGTCTAAGCAGCCCATCACTCCCTCACTCCCTCTTCCCATACAACCCCTGGCACTTGCTCAGTTTAGTCTCATCACCTCTCTTCCCGAAGAACCGCGACACCTCACTGTGCTCCAACCCTCGGGCTCTCTCAATCATCTCATCATCCATGCTCTGACTGGACATTCTCTCTACAGGTCCATCCGGGGATTTTGGTCCTCCAAGCCCCGGGGGCCTGGGATTCAAGTTATCCGTACTCCAGCTGGCTGTGGAATGACACAGTCAGTGTCGTGTCAGTGTCAGTGATCGCGCGGGGTCCTCTCTCTGGACCGAAGCAGAGAAAGCCGCCAGGACCCCGCACTTTGCAGTGCCCAGCACATTGCCTGACTCGACCTTTCGTCACGGACGGACACACCCCAGTAAAGTCTGACTTGGGGGATCGGACGATGTGGGAACATTTGGGTGGCAGGTGCACTAACTCCTTCCTGCCCAGCTGATCTAGAAATCCCGGAAGGCCAAGGAGCTGAGGGTAGGTGTGGTCCGCACCCCCACTGGGCAGCAGAGACGCTTCCGGAACCCCAGCTATTCAGAAGACTCCCCGATTGTTGATGTTGGCTTTTTTTAAAAATTTTTGAGCTTGTCCCCAGTCCCGCACACTCCCCGCCCCTCACAACTCACCCCAACACCAGGGCCAGTCAGTGATTCGGCGCCGGGTCCTGTCTCCACACCGAAGCTGGGGGAAGCGGAGAAAGCCGCGAGGACCCCTGAACTTTGGGGTGCCCGACGGATTGCCTGACTCGAAGCTCTCAGAGTGGCCAACCAGGTCCGCAGAGTGAGAGAGATTAAAGAAACGGAAAGACGTCCGAGGAGAGAGAAGATGTCCCTTGAAGGTTGGAGAGCTAAGTCTACTTACATCGCCCGGGGTCTGGGAAAAAAAAAATACCCCCCGTGAAAAAAAATAAAAATAAAAAAAACAGGGAGATTTGCACTACCGGAGCGCAGGCATTCACCCGCCGCCTAAACTCCGTCGCGGGGTCCCTTTTACAGCAGGGTAAAGGAGGTCGTGAAGGGGCGGGGCGTCTGCTGGAAAGCCTGAGGGCTAGAGCCAATGGTTGCGGGCCAGGCTCATCGGGTGGGCGGAGCCGTGAAGAGGGCGTGGTTTAGGAGTAAGAGGGCGGTGACGCGGGGTCGGAGGCGTGGCCATCGAGCCAAAGGGGCGGGGCGCGCGGGAGAGCCGCACTAGGTGGGGAGCGCGAAGATGGCAGCGGCTGAGGAGGAGCCCAAGGCCAAGAAGCTGAAGGTGGAGACGCCGGCACCGCTGAGGTGAGCGTGGCGGAGCTGGGGGGAGTAGGGTGACGGCGGGCACTCTCTGCACCCCAGCGCCCACGTGGGGCTGCGCAAGCCCGGACGATCGGTGGGGGTGGTGGTTGATGTTCTGCCAACCCGTGGGACCTGCGGCTCGCGGGGCTGCCCGTGTGGCTGTGACTTCCCCAGACGCCCTCTCTCTGTTTGGCCCTGCTCAGGTACAGCTTGGGGCGCTGGCAAAGCCTTGGACCAATCAGAACAGCCGATCGGGGGCGGGAGCTCCCCCCCTGCCCCGCCGCCCCCGAGCCTGCTCCTGGCGCCACGTGCGAGTTCGCCCGGGCTGGCTTTGGCGCGACCCTAGAGGACCGGTCCCGAGTTGCATCGGTGCGCTGCCTGCCGCCTTCTCTTTCCTCGGGGGTGAGGGGGGTCGGGTAATGGGAGAGAGGCCAGCGCCTGCGGGGACCCCTGGGGGGGGTGTCAAAAAATAGACATTCTTGGAGATTTTTTTCCGAAAGGTGTTGGGGAAGGGCGCCTTGACCTGTTTCCGTCACCTTTCTGAAATACATCACCTTTGGAAACCTTCCACTGGGACCCAGGTCCCGCCTATGAGGCTTTGCTGTGGTGGCATTTGGCTGAATGGATAGGAAAGTTTTTTGTTTTTCTTTTCCTTTTCCTTTGCACACTTGGCCGCAGCAGAGATCATACTGCACCTAACAACACCTGCTTCAGAAATTGATGGGGCAACTTTTACTTAGAAAAAAAAAAAAAGTTTTGAAAGCCGGGCGAGGTAGCGCACGCCTTTAATCTTAGCCCTTGCGAGGCAGAGGTAGGAGGATCGCTGTGAGTTAGAGACCAGCCCGGGACTACTGAGTGTGTTCCAGGTCAGCCTGAGCTAGAGTGAGACCCTACCTCGAAAAACCGGGGGAAAAAAAAGTCGTTTGTTAATAGCATTTCTTTCTAATCAGTTTAAAGTGCATGTGGCATGCTCAATCTTTGATGACTTTGAAATGTTAATTGGAAGGCAGTGATTTTTTTCTATCTAAAAATAGACACAGAAAACTGACAAAATTATGAGCATACTGATTATACAAGACAAATCCCATTTTCCCCCCAGCATATGCTACCGCTCTGCCTTCAAAATAAATAGTGATTTATTCATTTATTCACAATACTTAGGGACCTAGTGGTTTGTTTTTGCTGTTTTGAATGATGGATGACCAAGTCTGTCCCAGTCCTTTTAACATAAACTTATTGCTTTAAGAGGTTTACTGGGCCAGCCTCATGACAAGAACATAATGTTTTTTTTTTTTAATTATTAAGCATTAAAAAAATAAAACTTTCAAACTATATGTACAATAAAGCAACAATGCACCTTTCCCCTATTCTACTGAAATACAGTCTGCATTTTTCTTTTAATAAAAATATTATATATAATGCTGAACCATTTTCACAGTGCTTTATTATCTTTTAAGCTTACCGTCTCCACAGCTCTATGACGTAAAGAAGGCAAGAGTTACTCATTTTATAGATGAGCTCAAATCAAACATTTGAGGAACAGAAATATGAGCTCAGGGCATCTGGATGAGTTTATTACTGACTCCATTGTACCTATGCAACTACCGAGAACAGGCTTGTGCCCTTAAAATAAATAATAAAGGAGTCAGCCTGGTTGTCCATACCTTTAATCCTAACACTCTGGAGGCTGAGGTAGGAGGATTGCCATGAGTTTGAGGCCAGCATGGGCTACAAAGTGAATTCCAGGTCAGCCTGGGCAGAGTGAGACCTTGTGTGAAAAATAAACAAACAAACAAAAATGATAAGCAGTAATGTTAAATATTTAAACATGTATAAACCAGGCATTTTCTCCATTCTACATATTTTAACTTAATTCCCTAACAACCATATAAATAAGACATTACTACAGTTACCTTTATTTTACCAATAAGGAAACAGTTCCACATCTGTCATGTCTATTTAAAACTTGTAAAATGGGCTGGAGGGATGGCTTAGCAGTTAAGGCATTTGCCTACAAAGCTAAAGGACCTAGGTTTGATTCCCCAGGACCCATGTTAGCCAGATGCACAAGGTGGCACATGTGTCTGGAGCTCATTTGCAATGGCTGGAGGCTCTGGTGCACCCATTTTCTCTTTGTCAAGTAATAATAATAATAAAACCTTGTAAAATAGCTTAGATAACTAAAATGCACTTTATTCAATGTGCCATATGCAGACATGAAGTTAAAAGACTAGATGTTTTTAATACTGGTATACATCTCTTTAATTTTATGCAGAGACCTTTGGAACTGGCTGGTGTTACTTTTATGACACTGTATTGGTTTGACTTTCAGGTGCAGTATGATAACGCATTTATACTGAATTACTCTGCGATACTTGCTTGGCAGTTTAGAAATAGCCACCAGTATTGCTTAATTGTGAAGAAGAACAGGTTATAAATTCTAAGCATAATTTAATGTGTGGAATCAGTCACTGGGGGACAAGTAAATAATGAGGTGGGGACAAGTAAATAATGAGGTATTTATAGATGTCAGAGAAAGCATTTAGGGATTTGTGAGAATTTTAGTTAGCCCTAGGGAAGTATTTTTTTTTTAAATTTATTTATTTGAGAGCGACAGACAACGAAAGAGGCAGAGAGAAAGAGAGAGAATGGTCGCGCCAGGGCCTCCAGCCACTGCAAACGAACTCCAGACGCCTGTGACCCCTTGTGCATCTGGCTAACGTGGGTCTTGGGGAATCGAGCCTGGAACCACGAGGGTCCTTAGGCTTCACAGGCAAGCACTTAACCACTAAGCCATCTCTCCAGCCCGGAAGTAGTTTTTTTAAGTAGGGAAAATTTTTGTTCCAGAAGGAACATTTGGCTATGCCTTGAGACATTTTTTGGCATCGAACAGGTAAAATTTAAGAATGTTGCTAAACATCTATAATGCGCAAGACATCTTCTGTGGCAGAGCATGGTTAGGTTGGGATTGTCAGTGGTGTTGTGGGTCAGAAATGGCTCTAGGGAGAGTGTCTGCTATTTTTTTGAGGCTGCTTTTCAGGGCATGGTAGTTGGCAAAGTTTAAAAGAAAGAATCGACTTTAACATGTTTTCAGGTGGTTGGGGGAAACAGTGATTAAGGACCAGACATTTATTTTTGCCTTATTTAATCCTTCCAGCAGCCTATGGAGGTAGGACTAATGATTTTTGTGTTCCAGATGAGGTATTCAGAGCTGAACAGCATTAAAAAAAAACATTTTGGGGGACTTCTCCCTAGATGAAGATGTTCCATCTTATTTATCAATATTTAGGACTACTGAATATTCTTTTCTTTCCTTTGGAAATCTTATCCAAGTTCATTTCTTCAGCGGTCACCTTTAAGAAGACACAGCGCCTTCCAAGTCATGTTCAGCACATGCCAACTCTGTTCTTTCAGTTTGTCTTTCAAGTACATGCTATTTTAGGCATGGTGCTAAAAACTGGCTAGAGAGAAAAAGAAGGAAGATTCAGGTATCGTTCTCCTGGTTGGGACTAAGTAGGGCTTGGGGAAATGATACTTGAACATTAATAACGATGACTAGAAGTTAACTAGGTGTGAAATAGGGTATCTGTCTTTATAGGAAAGTTATTTTGGAGTCAGGCCCTCTTAGCAATTGCAGAAGGTTATAGGTGTCCGGACTTCATGTTGGGCACACTCACATGTGATTTTTCTCTGTATCTCTTAACTCTTAGAGCTTAATTTGTTTTCAAATTTTTTTTTATTAACAACTTCCGTAGTTGTAAACAGTATTCCATGGTAATGCCCTCCCTCCCCCCACTTTCCCCTTTGAAATTCCATTCTCCATCATATCCCCTCCCCCTCTGAATCAGTCTCTTTTATTTTGATGTCACGATCTTTTCCTCCTATTATCATAATAGGTCTTGTGTGTAGGTAGTGTCAGGCACTGTGAGGTCATGGATACCAAGGCCATTTTGTGTCTGGGGGGAGCATGTTGTAAGGAGTCCTGCTCTTCCTTTGGCTCTTACATTCTTTCCGCCACCTCTTCTGCAAAAGACCCTGAGCCTTGGAAGGTGTGATGGAGATATTGCAGTGCTGAGCACTCCTGTCACTTCTTTCCAGCACCATGATGCCTTCTGAGTCATCCCAAGGTCACTGCCATCTGAAAAGAGAAGATTCTCTACCCAAAGTGAGAGTAGCATTAATATAAGGGTATGAACATTAAGAAAAGTACTTACTGGGCAATTTGATGAGCATAGTATATACATTTAGCCAGATAGCAGCAGACGTTACACCCCTAGGGCTCATGACTATGCCTGATTTAAGTTTTCAGTATCAGGGATGTATTCCTTCCCATGGAGCAGGCCTCCAGTCCAATTAGAGGGCAGCTGGTTTCCACCATGAGAGACATGCCACTATTGTACCCGTTGGCTCATTTGGCCTGGCTGGCCAAATATAAGGCTTGCAGTTTCCACTGTTGAGTATCTTCACTAGTGATTACTCTCTCTTCCATTGAACTACATGCAGAATGGCTTCTTCCAGCTTTCTGTCAGCTGGTCTACATGGAGGAGATTATCAGCTCAGTTCCAGCAGGATTTCTCAGTGGCCTTGCAGCCCAAGTATGTGGAGTCTTCAGCAATAGGGTCTTACCATTTATTTCTGGTTGGAAACCAAGGGCCAAAAAAGTAGGTTTTCATATGATTTATTTATATCCTCTTGGATTTTGATTAGCCCTGCCTCCACCTTTCTTTTATTCAATCTCTTCCCCTGACCTCACTTGGGCCTTTTCACCCCCATTAATCAATTCTTTTACTTACATAAATACCATACCATCCTATTAAGTACCCCCCTCCCTTCCTTTCTCTTCCATTTATATCTCTTTTCTAGCTTACTGGCCTTTACTACTGAGTTTTCTTCCTACTCACACAGAAGTCTAATCATCAGAGTCTAATTTTTAACTGTTTGCTGAATATCTCTGTCTGAGTGATTTGCCGATCTTCAAAGTCATATGTACCCAAACAAATCCAGCTCCTGTCCTAAATGTGCACCTTTGCCCATGCTTCCTGCGTCTGGTAATGACAGTTAATCTCCCTTCCTCCAATGATTTTTGATTAAATTTGTATTATCTTTCCAACTAGTCTCTATTTCGCATTTTGAGTTCTGCCTTATTTATTTATTTTAGCACAACTCTACTTGTGCCAGACATAGTAGGGTACACTTTTGGTCCCAGTACTCGGGAGGCAAAGGTAAAGGATTGCTGTGAGTTTGAGACCATCCTGAGACTGTATAACAATAAAATAGGAGGCTTTTTTTTTTTTTTTTTTAATCAAGATAGGGTCTCTAGCCCAGGCTGACCTGGAATTCACCATGTAGACCCAGGCTGGCCTCAAATTCACAGTGATTCTCCTACCTCTGCCTCCTGAGGACTGGGATTAAAGGTCTGCGCTGCCACCATGCCTGGCTTGAAACACTTTTTTACAATTGGGAATTTAGCTCCATTGCTGTCCTCAGTTAAAATTCTGCCTGTGTACAAAATGTTCATGACTAGTTAGGGGAGGGGAGGGGAGGAAAGAGAATCAAAGTTACAGAGAGCTTTCTAGTAAGGGTGGAAGCCAGTGATTTTTGGAATCAAACTTACCTGTTTTTTTAAAATTATTTTTAACAATTTTTAATTTTTTTTTTTAATTTGAGACAGAGAGAAAGAGAATGGGAGTGTCAGGGCCTCTAGCATCTGCAAACGAACTCCAGACGCATGCACCACCTTGTGCATCTGGCTTACGTGAGGCCTGGAGAATTGAACCAGGGTGCTTAGGTTTTGTAAGCAAGCGCCTTAACTGCTAAGCCATCTCTCCAGCTCTGAATTTGTCTGTTTTGACTCTTGGTCCTTATTAGCCAAACATCTTGGGAGCATTATCTACTTGTGGTCCCATGCCTGTGTAGTCTGCCTCTAAAGTGGGTTTAGCAAGACTATACCTCATAAGCCTGTTAGGGAGTTAATAAGACAACAGGGCTGGAGAGGTGGCTTAGCAGTTAAGACTCCTGCCTGCAAAGCCAAAGGACTTGGGTTCAGTTCCCCAGTACCCACGTAAAGCCAGATGCGCAAGGTGGCATATGCACCTAGAGTTCTTTTGCAGTAGCTAGAGGCCCTGGTGTGCACATTCTCGCCACCTCTCTCATAAATAAATAACTAAATAAAACAAATTTATTGTTAGGTAAATGTCAGCTGTTATTATGATGTTATTATTATGTTATTATTCATCCTGTGATTCCCTACACAGCTTCAAATACTCAACAAGGGCATGTTGTGGTGGTACATGTCTGAAATCTCAGTGCTTGAGGGGCTGAGGTAGGAAAATCAGGAGTTCTAGGCCAGCCTGGACACTACTTAGTGAATTTGAAGTCGAGGCTAGCCTGTGGAACTATGGAACTCTTTAAAAGAAATACTCAACAAGATAAGCATCTCCAGGGACTAACAACAGAGATGACTGTGGTTAGACTCTGGGTTCGGGAGCTGTTGGAAACTACTGTAGAGAAGCTAGAGCCCAATGACCCTGCATGAAACTGGCCGGCTGGACGAAGGGTGAACTCATCTGCTCCCAGCTGTTGCTTTAAAAAGCTGTGGGGCTGAAGTGAAGACAGAAGATGCTGAACTGCCAGATGGCTCGGCGTCAGGAGCTGTAACTTCTCCACCATCACCTACTATAAGAGCACTGGGCTTGCAGGTCACGGACTCTGTGACAGGAGTGGCCTACCTGAAAACTATTGGGCGTGATGGCACATGCCTTTCATCCCACACTTGGGATCACTGTGATTTTGAAGCCAGCCTGAGAGTACATAGTGAATTTTAGGTTAGGCTGGGCTGGAGTGAGACCCTGCCTTGAAAAAACAAAAACGAGATGGGGCTTGGAGAGATGGCGCTTGGAGAGATGGCTCAGTGGTTAAGGCTCTTGTCTGCAAAGCCTAACAACCCAGGTTTGATTCCCCAGTACCCACATAAAGCCAGATGTATGGATTGGCACTTGCATCTGGAGTTCCTTTGGAGCAGCTGGACGTAGGAGCAATAAAGTCTCACACTAGTCCAGGGTGACCTGGAATTCACTATGTAGTCTCCGGGTGGCCTTGAACTCACAGGGATCCTCTTACCTCTGCCTCCCTAGTGCGGGGATTAAAGGCGTGCGCCACCACGTCCAGTTCCGTTTTCTTTCTCTGTGTCTCTCTTTGTGTCTGTCTCTCTCTGCTTGCAAATAAATTAATAAATAAAATATTTAAAAATCCAAAACAAAAATCAACCAGGAGGCGGATCAGTGGTTAAAGGTTCTTATTTGCAGAACCTCCTAGGCTGGGTTCAGGTCCTTAGCCACTCATATAAACCCAGATGAACCGGGCGTGGTGGTGCACACCTTTAATCCCAGTACTTGGGAGGCAGAGGTAGGAGGATTGCTGAGAGTTCAAGGCCACCCTGAGATTACACAGTGAATTCCAGGTCAGCCTGGACTGGAGTGAGACCCTACCTCGAAAAACCTAAATAAATAAATAAATAAAGCCAGATGAGCATTCACTTGCAGCAAAGAGACCCTGCCTTTCCCCCACCTCCTCCCATGTGCAAATAAATAAATAGTTAACAAAGCAAAATAAACAAAATTGCAAAAGAAGCTGGGTGTGGGAGGCAGAGGTAGGAGGATCACCTGTAAGTTCAAGGTCGGCCTGGGACTACAGAGTAAGTTCCAGGTCTGCCTGGACTAGAGTAAGGCCCTACCTCAAAAAAAAAAAAAAAAAAAAAAAAAAAAAAATGTACAAGGAATTGCATTTCTAGATTGAATTCCCGATGTTTGGGAGACTAATGAGCTTTTCATTGTGGTGATCAGTCCTTGTGTTTGTCCATGGGGAAAATTCCTTGGGAACAAAATCTACACCGCCTCTATAATAGTAAGGCTTTTATTGAAGCCTCGTGGTCAGTGTTTTCCTTTCTTTTTTAATGTAGTAGACTCAGTACTGAGTTTTCTGAAAGAGTGAGTTTACAAAGAAGATGCCAGTTATCTGTCCACGTGATGAATGTCTTTCCCCTGGGTTAGCAAACTAAGGCTGTTTGCAGTGCAATTAGAGTTTGCAGAGCAGCGAAGATCCACAGCGCCCTTCAGAATTTCTTTGTGTGCTGGGTTACATAACGTACTCTGCTACCAATGGGTAATGCTGCAGTTGGTCTTTTAAAGAAGTTTGTCTGAGGGCCAGAGAGATGGCTCAGCAGTTAAAGGTGCTTCCTTGCAAATCCTGCCAGCCTGGTTGGATTCCCTAGGACCCAGTTAAAGCCAGGTGCTTTAAAAATAAAAGTGCTGGAGCCAGGCATGATGGCACATACCTTTAATCCCAGCACTTGGGAGGCAGAGGTAGGAGGATCACCATGAGTTCAAGGCCACTCTGAGACTACATAGTGAATTCCAGGTCAGCCTGAACTAGAGTGAGAACCTACCTTGAAAAACCAAAACTAAGGGCTGGAGAGATGGCTTAGCGGTTAAGTGCTTGCCTGTGAAGCCTAAGGACTCCGGTTCGAGGCTCGATTCCCCAGGACCCATGTTAGCCAGATGCAGAAGGGGGCGCACGCGTCTGGAGTTCGTTTGCAGTGGCTGGAAGCCCTGGCACGCCCATTCTCTCTCTATCTCTCTACCTGCCTCTTTCTCTGTCACTTTCAAATAAGTAAATAAAAATAAACAATAAAAAAAAAACCCATAAATAAATAAATAAATAAATAAAAGTGCTGGGCTGGAGAGATGGCTTAGCAGTTAAGGTGTTTGCCTGCAAAGCCAAAGGACCTCAGCTCGATTCCCCAGGACCCATGTAAGCCACACACAAGGGGATGTATGCGTCTGGAGTTCGTTTGCAGTGGCTGAAGGCCCTGGTGCACCCATTCTCCCTCTCTCTCTCAAATAAATAAACAAAAATAAAGTTTTTAAAAAATATATAAAAGTGCTGCAAGCATCTGAAGTTTATTTGCACTGCAAGAGGTCCTGGTGCACCCATACTCTATTCTCATTTTCTCTCTCCTCACAAATAAATTTAAAAAAAAAGTTATGAAAGAGAGTTGGTGTGCCAAGGTCTCCAGCCACTGCAATTGAATTCCAGACACATGTGCCACCTTGTACACATGTGTGACCTTGCTCATGTGTTACCTTGTGTGTCTGGCTTACGTGGGATCTGAGGAGCTGAACATGGGCCCTTAGCCTTCACAGGCAAGTGTCTTAACTGCTAAGCCATCTCTCCAGCTCTGAAAATATTTTTTAAGAAAAGAAGTTTGGGGCTGGAGAGATGGCTTATGAGTTGAGGTATTTGCCTGCCAAAGCCAAAGGACCCCAGTTCAATTCCCCAGGACCCATATAAGCCAGATGTATAAGGTGGTGCATGCGTCTGGAGTTCATGGCCTGTCCATTCTCCCTCTCTGCCCCCTCCTCTTAAATAAATAAATAGAAATAAAAAATAAAATATTGAAAAAAAGAAGTTTGTCTCTGTTAACTCATCCTGAAAGGGTCACTTGAAAACAAAATACAGCAAGCAGATTAAATACAGATGTCAGAGGGTTTCTCAAATTCCTTTAAGCTTGATAATAGAAAAATAAATTGTGTTTCATTCTCTGAGCCCTAGAGCTGAAGTCTGAAAAATCCTTGTAATTGAAATACAAGGAGACTATCTCTTTTACAAATAAACAGTTGTCTTTGAAGCTAACCACATTGGAGATTAGAACATGTGCTTGGCTGATAGCCACTGCTAAGGACGTTTTAGGTCCCTCCTAACATAGTTTTTGAGATTCTTTTTTCTCAACAGAGCTGAGACTGTTTATTACTTTTAGGTCTTGGGTTGGCTGAAGCATAAGCTATTCTGTGCTAGCAGTGATGTGGACCGGTCTTGTGGTCAGGTCTCTGTTCTCATATACACAGAGAACTGTCTGTTTTTAGCATCAGGCAGCGTGTAAAGCATACTGAAGCACCACTTTGGCTTAGGTGTTTTTACTTGGTTCATTCAGGTATATAGGATTTGATTGTTGAGATGTAGGTATTACAATAAAACAATCACATTATTAAATTCAGTAAATAGCATTAGTATTTAATGCTTAGTATTAAGATTATCTTTTTGGTAAATAATTTGAAAAGATGTGTCTTTTTGTGAGTTAAGTGGGGATGTAGGTTTTCTGCATGGGAAGATCGACTTCAGATGTATCCATCCTTGAGTTTGAATATCCTTAGGGATGTTCTTGTTTTGTTTTGTTTCTGTACTTTGAGACAGGGTATTATCATGTAGCACAGGCTAGCCTTGAATTCACTTTTTTTTTTTTTTCGAGGCAGGGTCTCACTCTAGCTCAGGCTGACCTGGAATTCACTATGTAGTCTCAGGGTGGCCTTGAACTCACTGGGATCCTCCTACCTCAGCCTCCCGAATGCTGGGATTAAAGGTGTGCACCACCATGCCCAGCAAATTCACTTTTTAAGAATTGTATTTATTTAAGAGAGAGAGAGAGAAAGAGAATATGAGTGGATGGGCCAGAGCAAAGTCCAGATGCATGTACCACTTTGTGCATCTGGCTTTACATGGATACTAGGGAATTGAACCCAGGCCATCAGACTTTGCAAGCAAGTGCCTTTAACCACTGAATTATCTCCCCAGCCTAGACCTCATTTATTTATTTATTTATTTATTTATATTTATTTATTTGAGAGCAACAGACAAAGAGGCAGATAGACAGATAGAGAATGGGCCCACCAGGGCCTCTAGCCACTGCAAAGGACCTCCAGACGCATGGGCTCCTTGTGCATCTGGCTAACGTGGGTCCTGGGGAATTGAGCCTCGAACTAGGGTCCTTAGGCTTGACAGGCAAGCGCTTAACCACTAAGCCATCTCTCCAGCACTAGACCTCACTTTTGAGGCCAGATGGCTTTAAACTTGAAATACTACTTCTGCCTTAGTCTCCTACTCCTAGGTGCTGAGATTAGTCATGTACTACCATGCCCAGTCTAAGGCTCTTTTGTAGAGAACTATATAAATTTTTATACTCAACAGCCACAGAAGACCGGAATTTTTGCTTTAACATTCTTTTTCCACCATCTGTGTAGCCTTCCTCCCTTGTACAAATAGGGAAGAGGAGTGTATTTTTCCACTGGTGGGAAATGTGTGCACAAACACCTCCCCCCAGACCCTTGACCTCAGTTCTGTATGAAGCTTGCCTGCATTCTTGAGAAGTCTTGTTAGTATCCTGTTGATATCAAGTCAGATTTGAGGTTTTTAACTGTTTTCTTGTTGGCCTGATGTTCTTTCTTTAAATCAGGTTATAATAGACTCAGCCTTACTCCAGAAACTGTTTTGGTATTTCCAGACTGGTTAGGTTATTGGAGTGTTGGGGGAAGGGGAGAAAAATGGCTAAAAGGGCAAATTTCTAGGGAGGGTGGGAAATGTTCCCTCCTAGAAATGAGTTTTCTTGCAAATCATGCCTTGTCTGGGAAAGCAATAGCAGACCTCAACAGACATAGCTTTGACATGGTGACCAGGAAACAAGGAATTACGTGCGGTTTTTGGAAACTCTTTGAACATGTTTTTGAAGCTTTAGAATGTTAGTGCTTGATGAGGTACTTAAGGCAGAGCCTAATATTTGTTTGATATTATTGTGAGAATTGAAGCCCAATTAGGTTGAGTTGTATCATTCAGGAAGCACAGCTAGTTTACTTACAAGCTACTAAGTATCAGAGGTGAGAGTTGATCCCAGATCTTATAATTTCCCATTGTATTATACTTTAGAACAAGAAATGAAATATCTTTGGGATTTTCTCTCTTCTTTTACGTAGGGCCTCTCTCTAAGCCCAGGCTGACCTGGAATTCATTATGTAGTCTCAGGCTGGCCTCAAACTCACAGTGATCCTCTTTCTATCTCTGCCTGTCTAGTGCAGGGATTAAAGGCATGTGCCACAACACCTGTCTGGATTTCTTTTCTTTTACTTTTTAAAAATAATTTTAAATTAATTTTTATTTACTTATTTGAGAGAGATACATAAGTAGGCAGGTAGAGAGAGAAAGAGAGAGAGAGTGGGTGCGCCAGGGCTTCCAGCCACTGCAAACGAATTTGAGATGCGTGTGCCCCCTTCTGTATTTGGTTAACGTGGGTCCTGGGGATGGAGAATCGAACCTGGGTCCCTTGGCTTTGCAGGCAAGTGCCTTAACGGCTAAGCCTTCTTTCCACTCCTGGATTTCTTTTGAGATGACATAACATATTTAAAGAAAATGAAGGGCTCAGTGGGTGAGAGTGCTTGCTGTGCAAGCATGAGGACCTGAGTTCATCCCCCCATACCATGTACAAAGCCGGGCTTGGCCATGCATACCTGTAACCCCAGCCCCGAGAGGAGCAGAGACAGGAGGATTTCTGGGGATTGCTGGTCTGCGTCTAACCAAAAACCAGTGAACTCCAGGTTCAGTGAAAAACCTGTCTCACTGAAAAAAGGCCTGAGAGGGATGCACAAGGGGGCTCATGCATCTGGAGTTCGTTTGCAGTGGCTGGAGGCTTTGGCGTGCCCATTATCTCTCTCTCCCTCTTTCTCTCTCTCAAATAAATAAATTATATATAGACCTGAGAGGGATAAAGGAGGATACCTTCTGGCCTCTCCATGCGTTGTTTGTACACATGCATCTGTACACACATGTGCACACAGCATACACATATATACCATATAGTACACACTACAGAGACTACATCACACCTACACTCAAAAAAGATAAGTACTTCAGGGCTGGAGAGATGGCTTAGTGGTTAAAGGTGCTTGCTTGCAAAACCTTGATGGCCAGCGTTCGACTCCCCAGTACCCATGTAAGCCAGATGCACAAGGTGGTGCATGTGTCTGCAGTTCGTTTTCAGTGGCGCACACGTTCTCAGTCTCTCTTCCCCTCCCCCCACCCGCTTTCAAATAAGTAATCAACAAAGATATTTTAAAAATGATGCCCCGGGGGGGGTGGTGGTGGTGCATTCCTTTAATTCTAGCACACAGGAGGCAGAGGTAGAAGGATTGCCATGAATTTAAGGCCAGCCTGGAACTACAGTGAATTTCAGGTCAGCCTGGGCTCGAGTGAGACCCTACCTCAAACAAACAAACAAAAAAATAAATAAATAAAATAGAGGGTGTGACAGTGTGGCTTGGACTTTTGTCTTCAAGTTTTCTTATTTATATCCAAGAATAGGAGACTTTTCACCCAAGAATAAGTATTCTCTTGTGGCATGTACTGTGATCTGCTTCGTAAGTGGATGAACTCACTGCGCTTGAATTTTGTTTTAATTTTTTTTGTTTATTTTTATTTATTTATTTGAGAGCAACAGACAGACAGATAAAGAGGCAGACAGAGAGAGGGAGAGGGAGAGGGAAAGAGAGAATGGGTGCGCCAGGGCCTCCAGCCACTGCAAACGAACTCCAGATGTGTGTGCGCCCCCTTGTGCATCTGGCTAATGTGGGTCCTGGGGAATAAATAGAGCCTTGAACTGGGGTCCTCAGGCTTCACAGCTCTCCAGCCCTGCGCTTGAATTTTGAGCAGATTGGATTTTCTAGTTAACACCCTGGAGAAACCAATGTTTTAAAATTAAACTCGCAGTTAAAGATTTTTTTCGTAAGTTCTTTGTTATTTATTATTTGAGAGAGAGAGAGAGGCAGATAGAAAGAGGATGGGCACGCCAGGGCTTCCAGCTGTTGCAGATTAACTCCAGACACATGTTCCACCTTTTCTCTCTAGCTTACATGGGTCCTAGGGAGTTGAACCTAGATCCTTTGGCTTTGCAAGGTTAGTGCTTAACTGCTAAACCATCTCTTTAGTCCCTTTTTATTATAAGTTTTAATTTGCTTTAGGAATTGCTTGATACTAACAACCTGGATATTATCACTTTAGTAATTTTACTAAAATATTATAGGTAACCATTCTGCAAATGAGGAAACTCAGATCTAGACAGTTTAAGTATGCCCAAGATCAACAAATGCCAAAAGTCATATTCAGACTGTATCCTGTCTCATTTTAATATTTTTAGCAATTATTCGTGATTTTCTTATATAAAACAACAATTAGTATTGATTTGTAGGATTAAAAAATTAAAACAGGCTTTTGCTTTAACAAGTATTCCTATATTACACATGGAATAATTACTAGTAATCTTCTAAAAAGCTGCTAATCTTTTAATACTGTAATAATATAAAATCCTACAAAAACATTCAAACAGGTCTGAGCAGCAATAAGAACTCTTTGCATCAGAAATGATCCACAGTACAGTTTGTTTTAGATAATATTTTATCAGGGCTGGAGAGATGGCTTAGTAGTTAAGGCACTTGCCTGAGAAGCCTGAGGACCCAGGTTCCATTTCCCCAGTGCCCATGTAGAACCGCATATGGTGGCACATGTGTCTGGAGTGTGTTTGCAGTGGCTACAGGCCCTGGTACACCCATTCTATCTTTCCCTCTCAAATCAATAAAAATATTTAAAAAATATTTTACCTTATTTATTAGGTAAAGAGAGAGAGAGAGAATGGGCATGTCAAGGCCTCCACCCACTGCAAACACACTCCAGACACAGGCGCCAACTTGTACACCTGGCATATGTGGGTACTAGGGAATTGAATTTAGGTCCTTAGGCTTCACAGGTAAGCACCTTAACTGCTAGGGTATCTCCCCAGCCTTAAAAAATTTATTTTATTCATGTAAAGTTTTACATAAATAACCTGTGGTATTGAGTGTGGAGGTGAAACCTGTAAATCCCAGCACACAGGAGGCTGAGGCAGGAGGATTCCAAGTTTGAGATTATCCTGGGCTATACAGCAGGACCCTGTGAAGTTAGAGAGAGAGAGAGAGAGAGAGAGAGAGAGAGAGAGAGGGAGAGAGACCAGGAAAACAGGAAGGTGGCTTAGCTGTTAAAGATGCTTGCTTTCCAAGCCTACTGGTTCAGTTCCTGAGCTGCTCAAGTAAGCCAGACACAAAAGTGGCACAAGCATCTTGCGTTTGTCTGCAAAGGCAAGAGGCCCTGGTGTGAAAACACACACACGCACACCGGGCGTGGTGGCGCACGCCTTTAATCTCAGCCCTCTGGAGGCAGTAGGAGGATTGCCATGAGTTTGAGGCCACCCTGAGAATACAGAGTGAATTCCAGATTAGCCTGGGCTAGATAGAGACCCCACCTCTTAAAACCAAAAAACAAACAAACAGACAAACAAAAACACTACATGAATAAATAGTAAGCTTTGTAATGTAATGACAAAAATGTTAGCTTAATTACTTGTTTTGTTTTTTGAGGTAGGGTCTTGCTCTAGCCCAGGCTGACCTGCAATTCACTCTGTAGTCTCAGGCTGGCCTTGAATTTTTGAGTGACTCTCCTCTCTCTGCTTCCTGAGTGCTGGGTTAAAGGCGTGTGCCACCACGCCTGGCACAAATATTTTTATTTATTTGTTTGTAAGAAGAGAGACCGAGAGCAGTTAGAGAGACAAGAGTGACTGGGTGTGGCAGTGCTTCTAGCCACTACAAATGAACTCCAGATGCGTACACCATTGTGTGCCTATGGAATTATGTGGGTACTGGGGAAGCAAACTTGGGTTGTTAGGCTTTGTAGGCAGTCACCTTAACTGGTGAGCCATTTCTCCAGCCCTTGTTAGCTTATTTATTTACTTAATTTATTTGGTTTTTTGAGGTAAGATCTCTCTCTAGCCCAAGCTGACATGGAATTCACTCTGTATTCTCAGGGTGGCCTCGAACTCACGGTGATCCTCCTACCTCTGGCTCCCGAGTGCTGGGATTAAAAGCGTGTACCACCATACCCGGCTTGTTAGCTTGTTTTCAAGAAAGGGACACAGCATTAAGTACATTTGAAAGTATTTAAAAATATCTATTTCACAATACTAAATAAGCACTGGAAAAAGGAAGTATGGAAATGAAGGTCTAAGAACAGGGAAGGGAGGCAGAAACACAAGACTTGGTGGCTGAGGTAGGAGGATCATCACCTGAGGCTGGCCTTGGGGCTACAGAGTGAGTTTCTGCTCAATCTGGGTAGTGTAAAACCCAGCCCGGGGGTGGGGACACTAGATTGTGAACTCATTTTGTGTTGCACAGTCAGTGTTTTATACAAGAGAAATACAACCAAGTGTGGTGTCTCATCCTTGTAAATCCTAGCACTAATGGTACTGAGGCAGGAGGATCTTGAATTTAAGGCCAGACTGGCTTAGACCCCCCCCCCCTAGGGAGAGGAGAGCCTAGTTGGGAGTAGAAGAGGATACAATGTATGAGTGCATTGACTGCTGCTTTATGAAACATTTTCAATTATGCATATGTAGAGGATGTTTGGTTTCAATGTAAAATGTGTTATTCACAGTGAATAGGCTTTCCTACTCCAAAAGTACATGACTGAATATATATCCAAAAATTTTAATTCTGTTATTGTCCTGTCACCACAAAACACAGCTCTCACCTCAAAGGGAGATGGAGCTAAATATGAGTGACCATAGTCCAGGAACACAGAGTCAGGTTACCCCAAGTTGCATGTTCCAACATGTTCACAATTTCATGAAGATTTTATACTTGCAGACAGAAGAAAGTCATAAACCAGGGCACTTTGAAAATCTATTGGTGGAGGCATTGTTAGGTGGGTTCTGGTTCCAGCAAAGTGGGGAAATTTCTGCTATAGCTTTCAATTTTTGTCTGATGGTGGAAGCTGGTGGTCTGCTAGTACATTCCAAAAAGGTTTCACTTGATAGTCACAAGGATGTTAGGTCAGACACAGAGGTGGGCCATGAAGATAGCACAAGAAAATCTGGCTCTGGACTTGAAACATTGTAATCTCTCCACATTGAAATTTCCTCCACAGGGTAAGTGCAACTTTTCCTTCCTTCCTTCCTTCCTTCCTTTTTTTTTTTTTTAACTTTTCAAGGTAGGGTCTCACTCTGGCCCAGGCTGACCTGGAATTCACTCTGTAGTCTCAGGGTGGCCTCCAGTTTACAGTGATCCTCCTACCTCTGCCTCCCATTTGCTGGATTAAAGGTGTGTGCCACTACTCCCTGCCCCTTGTTTGTTTGTTTGTTTGTTTGTTTGTTTGTTTGTTTGAGATAAGGTGTCATGTACCCTAGGCTAGCAATCTTCCTGCCTCAGTCTCCCAAGTGCTGGGATTGCAGTCATAGGCCACCACTTTGAAGTAATACAAGCTTTTAATTCATTAGCTTTTGGTATTATAGTTTTTTGAGACAGGGTATCTGTAGCCCAGCTGTATATATGCAGACATACCAAGTTAAGGAAGACTTTTAAAATATCAGTTCCATCATTTCAAAAATAACCAGGTAAAGTAGATGTAGTGGCGCACACCTTTAATTGCAGCACTCGGGAGGCAGAGGTAGGAGGATCGCTGTGAGTCCGAGGCCACCCTGAGACTACATAGTGAATTCCAGGTCAGCCTGGGCTAGAGTGAGACCCTACCTTGAAAAACCAAAAATCAATCAATCAATCAATCAATCAATCAACTGTGAGCCAAAATAAACCATTTTTTAAGAATTAATTAATTTATTTGTTTATGAGAGAGAGAGAGAGGGTGTGTTTGAGAATGGGTGCGCCAGGGCCTCTAGCCACTGCAGACAAACTCCAGATGCAGATACCTGCGCCACCATGTCATCTGGCTTATGTGGTACTGGGGAATTGAGCCTGGGTCCATAGGCTTCGCAGGCAAGGGCCTTAACCGCAAACCCATTTCTCCAGCCTGAGCCCTTCCTTTCTTAAGTTGCTTCTAATAAGAAAAGTAGCCAAGGCAAATATATCACCTCTGCAGTACATCTCATTTATTAGCAGCGGAATCTTTGTGAACATTTGCAGTCTCTACTTTTGAGTCTCATAAAGTCTTAGTGTGAAATAGCAATTTTTTTTTTTTTTTTTTTTTTTTTGGTTTTTCAAAGTATGGTTTCACTGTAGTTCAGGCTGATGTGGAATTCACTATGTACTCTCAGGGTGGCCTTGTACTCACGGTGATCCTGCTACCTCTGCCTCTCAGGTGCTGGGATTAAAGGCATGCGCCACCATGCCCAGCTGAAATAGCAGTCTTACTAAGGTCTAAATTTTATTTATTTATTTATTTTTTGGTTTTTCGAGGTAGGGTTTCTAGGGTTTCAGTCTAGCTCAGGCTGACCTGGAATTCACTATGTAGTCTCAGGGTGGCCTCAAACTCTTGGTGATCCTCCTACCTCTGCCTCCCAAGTGCTGGGATTAAAGGCGTGCACCACCACGCCTGGCTCCTTCCTTTTTTTTGAGACAGTGTTTCACTGTGTACCCAGGCTGGCCTCCAACTTCGTATGTAGCCCGGGCTGACTTCAAACTCTGGGTCCTCCTGTCTCAGCCTCTCTATGGCTGAGATTCCACATGAATGCCACCATTCCCAGCCTGTCCTTAAAGGTGTTTTTTTTTTTTTTGTTTTTGAGGTAGGGTTTCACTGTAGTCCAGGACCTGAAAGACCTGGAATTCACTATGTAATCTCAGAGTGGCCTTGAACTCATGACGACCCTCCTACCTCTGCCTCCCCAGTGCTGGGATTGAAGGCGTGTGCCACCATGCCCGGCTTTTTTTTTTTTTTTTTCTTGTTGTTGCTGTTTTTGGTTTTTTGAGGTAGGGTCTCACTCTGGCCCAGGCTGACCTGGAATTCGCGATGTAGTTTCAGGGTGGCCTCGAACTCACGGCAATCCTCCTACCTCTGCTTCTGCTTCTCAAGTGCTGGGATTAAAGGCGTGCGCCACCATGCCCAGCAACCCTTAAAGTTTTGTATAGTGGGAAAGAAAAAAATTCTACAGTAAAAGAAAAAACAAAAAAAAAAACCCTCTCTGTTTCTGATTTTGACAGAAATAAAATTGTGGTGCTGGAAAGATGGCTTAGGGGTTAAGGCACCTGCCAGCGAAGCCTGAGGACCCATGTTTGACTCCCCAGGTCTCATGTAAGCCAAATGCACAAGGTGATGCAAGCGCACCAGGTTGCACATGCGCCCAAGGTTATCCCTTTGGGATATTGTTCAGATGAAACTGTATAAAAGTCTAGTCTTGTTATTTTTTACTTTCATCAGTTGAAAACAGTAAGCCCTATGCTATAAAAAAGATAAGACCAAAAAATGTTCTCTAAATCTTTATCTGGACCCCAGACCTCTGAACTCTACTCTCTCCTCATCTTCTCTGTGTATCTCAGTAAACAGCAGTACTGATCATCCAGTTTCTCAAGTTCCAAATCTGGGAGTTACTCTCAGTTCCTTTCTTCTCCTTAATAGCCATGTCTAGTCCGCCAGCAAATCCTGCCAGTCTTCCTCCACAATGTCTCCTGGCTCCATCTCCTCTCCGTCTCCACCATTGTCTTTGGAGTTCAAACTTCGATCTGCTATGTGACGCCCCTGCTTTGCTCTTCTGGCTTTCATGCTCCTGTAGTTCATTTTCCACACTCCAGCCTTGATGATCTTTCAAACATAATGAGATCATGTCATTCCTCTGTTTAAAACTAGATTACAGTGGCTTCCTGTCATGCTCATAACAAAATAAAAACTTCCCAGTCTCATTATGCCTCATAGATCTGCTTTTTGTACTGCCTAAGTGACATTCTTTTTCTGTCCTTTTTTTTTTTCAAAAAGTTTTACAGCAGTGGTCTACTTCTGTTTTTATGTCTGCTTTCTCCTCACCTAATTCATCTTGTCACTTAGTTCTCTCCTGGTAGACAGAGAGCGTCCCTGAAGGAGACTTTCTTCTCTACATTGGTCTGTTTTTTTTTTTTTTTTTTTTTTTTTTTTGAGGTAGGGTCTCACTGTAGCCCAGGCTGACCTGGAATTCACTATGGCGTCTCATGGTGGCCTCGAACTCACAGTGATCCTCCTACCTCTGCCTCCCGAGTGCTGGGATTAAAGGCGTGCGCCACCACACCTGGCAGTCTGTTGGTTTTAATTATTCTTTAAAAAAATTATTTATTGGGGCTCTGGAGAGATGGCTTAGCTGTTATGGCGTTTGCCTGCAAAGCCAAAGGACCTTGGTTCGATTCCCCAGAACCCATGTAAGCCAGCTGCACAAGGGGGCGCATGCGTCTGGATTTCGTTTGCAGTGGCTGGAGGCCCTGGTGTGCCCATTCTCTTTCTCTTTCTCTCTCTCTTAAATAAATAAATAAAAAATAAAGTTTTTTTCTTAAATTATTTATTGCCAGATGTAGTGGTGCATGTCTTTAATCCCAGCACTCAGAAGGCAGAGGTAGAAGAATCGCTGTGGGTTCGAGGCTAGCCTAGGACTACAGAGTGAGTCAGATTAGCCTGGGCTATCATGAGACCTTACCTTGAAAAAACAACAACAAAAAAAACTATTTAATTTGAGGGAAAGAAAGAGAATGGATGTACTAGGCACTCTTTCTATTGCAAATGAACTCCATGCATGAACCACTTTGTGCATCTGGCATTATGTAAGTACTGGGGAATTGAACCCAAGCTGGTAGGCTTTTCAAGCAAGTGTCTTTAACCACTGACCTCTCTCTCTAGCCCTGTTGGTTTTAATTCTTTGCAGATCCCTTTAATCACTTGGTGGTTCTAGTTTATTACTCAAATATTCACCTACCCCTAGAATGTAAATTTCATGAAAGGAGCACATGTCTTTGATCTTTGCTTAGTCTCTAGTGTCTAGTATTGTAGATTTGATGTTCGATAACTGTTTGCTGAATGAATGAATGAATGACTCCTAAACACTTGTCTGTATCCTAACATATGGGAGGCTGATGTAGGCTTGCAAGCTCCAGGCCATACTGGGATACAAAGTGAGAGACCCCTACCCTCCAGCACCTCAAAAAAACAAACACACACAAAAGATTTGTTTGTGAAATACCATACATTAAATCTACTGTGAAATGACAGAAATAAGGAAAACCTTTTACATAAAAACATATTGCTAGGGCTGGAGAGATGGCTTAGCTTAAGGTTAAGGTGCTTGCCTGCAAAGCCAAAGGATCCAGGTTCGATTCCCCAGGACCCACGTAAGCTAGATAGGTGCACAGGGTGGCACATGTGTCTGGAGTTCATTTGCAGTGCCTAGAGACTCTGATGCACCCATTCTCTCTCTTTCTCTCTAAAATAAATAAATAAATAAAATAAAAACATATTGCCAGAAAGCTGAGGATAAGCACTTTTAGTTGGTAAAGTGCTTATCTCTCAAGCATGAAGACCTGAGTTCAGATCTCCAGCACCCATGCCAAATGCTTGTGTGATGGTGCTTGCTTGAAATCCCAAGGTTAGAAGGTGAAGACAGATGGATTCCCTCGAGCTCACACACTAGCCACTGTAGCCTAATGGGTGAGTTCCAGGCCAATCAGTGACTGTGATTCAAGAAGATGTAAATGGTGCCCAGGCATGAGGGCACACACCTTTTTAATACCAGCACTCAGGAAGCAGAGGTAGGAGGTCACTGTGAGCTTGAGGCCAGCCTGGGACTACAGAGAGTGAGCTCCATATAGGTCAGCCTGGGCTAGAGTGAGACCCTACCTCAAAAAAAAACAAACAAAAAAAGAGGTAGATGGTGTGCCTGAAGATTGTCCTCTGGTGTCACATGTGCATGCATGTGTACCACACCCATTGCCCACACATCACAGCACTGCAAACACTATGTACGTATGTTGTTGTTATTATTCGAGTTAGGGTCTTGCTGTAGCCCAGGCTGACTTGGAATTCACTATGTAGGCTCAGGCTGGCCTCAAACTCATGATGATCCTCCTACCTCCTGCCTTCCAAGTGCTGGGATTAAAGACGTGTGCCACCATGCCCGGCTGTATGAATGTATGTATGTTATATATATGTTTGTGTATATATATATTGTCTGGCCATAGCTGGAAGCCAGAAGGAGGAGGATCTGCTTAAAGTCTAGGGTAGGCTGGTCTACGTTGTGAAGCCCTGTCTCAAAAAATAACAAGCTCTGCTGGGCGTGGTGGCGCATGCTTTTAATCCCAGCACTCAGGAGGCAGAGGTAGGAGGATCCCTGTGAGTTCGAGGCCACCTAAGACTACATAGTGAATTCCAGGTCAGCCTGGGCTAGAGTGAGACCCTACCTCAAAAAAAAAAAAAAAAAAAAAATCAAGTTCAAACAAACAAAAGGTGTGTGTGCGTGTGCGTGTGTGTGTGTGTGTGTGTGTGTTATACAAGGTTACCAAACAATCTTTCGGGAAAAGCAATTCTTGATTATTCTGATGTTTTTCCTTCATATTTGTATAAAAATGTCCTTTCCATTGTGAAGTGGTAGTGTTATTCAGTTGTATAGTTTAAAAATATGTTCTTGGCAAATATAAACAAACATCGGAAAGCACTGTTGTCCTCTTCTTGTAGACTGGAAATTTTCTTTGTGTTTCTGAGATTTGCAGTTCACTGAAAATTAAGAAGCACGTGTGTGGGTAAACCTGGGAGAGAGTTTTGCTAAAAATTCTTACAAAGCAAAGTGCAATCAATCAAATGTTATTGTACTCTTCACATTCTCCTAGGAAATAAATTGTCTGGTTCCATTTAAAGATTTTTATTCTGCTTGAATCTGTGACTTAAAATGAAGTATCATGTAAGAACATACGGGAAATAATTGAGAGGAAAATGCTAGACCTCTTATAATATCTCTTTTGGGGAGAGAGAGTTAATATATCTTTCATTATTTCTTTGAATAATGTTCTCTGTAAGTAAAACTAATTAACAGATTGGTTTCTTTAAAAAAACAATTGAATTTGTATTGAGAAAGAAAGACAGCTTTTCCTTTATTGTATAATAACTGAAATGAATCTGAAATCTCACCTACATCCAACTCTGTGGTTCAGGTAAGGAAGTTGATAGTCAAAGAAGTAATGCTTTTTCTGCAGGTCAGAAAGTTACTGGCAGGTCCATGGTTAGAACCCCACCTCCACATTCCTAGGCTTTTGTACCTTAGGCTATGGCATAGTGCATATTTCGGTGAGACTAGTTGTAGGATGGTTTCTCTTTGAATGTTAGATTGCTTTAAAAATACTGTGTTTTTCAATGCTAAATAAGGGTAGGTATATGTTTTAAGCAAAATGCAAGGAAAACATTCCACATTCATGTGATGACAGCTGGGCTCTTTAAGCAAAGCTCTGAAATGGTATTTATACTTTTAGCTTTTGTGAAGTTGTGATTTAAAATTAAGAACATAGCTAGGCATGGTGGTGCACGCCTTTAATCCCAGCACTAGGGAGACAGAGGTAGGTGGATCACTGTGAGTTCAAAGCCACCCTGGGACTACATAGTGAATTCCAGGTTAGCCTGGGCTAGAGTAAGACCCTACCTCAAAAAACCAAAAAAAAAAAAAAAAAAAAAAAGAATGTCATAGATATTTTATTTTTGTTATTCATGTCTTAAAGACTCTTTACACACAAAAATGGGACATTTATAAAATAAGTCCAATTCCTCTAGAAATAAGTTGGTTCTAATTTAAAAAAATTTTTTAAATTTTGATTTATCCATTTTGAGAGAGCAAGTGAGAGACAGAGGCAGAGAGAGAGAGAGGGAGAGGGAGAGAATGGGCACACCAGGGCCTCCAGCCACTGCAAATGAACTCGAGACGTGTGTGCCCCTTGTGCATCTGGCTTATGTGGGTCTTGGAGAATCAAACCAGGATCCTTTGGCCTTGCAGGCAAATGCCTTAACTGTTGAGCTATCTCTCCAGCCCAAGTTGGTTCTAATTTTGAAGATACACATTTTTAAAAAAGGCAGGAATGTTTCACACTTTAAGCCATTTTATAAAGATGATTAAAACATTCATTGCTTTCTAGCATACATGAGGTCCTAGGTCTCATCCTCAGCACCACAAAAGTAAAATAGAGTAATTAATTGAAGTTTGATATAGAGCCAGGCATGATGGTGTAGGCCAGGTTATTATCACGATTAGGATGTTAAAGAAAGAGGGTTGTGTTGGAAGCCAACCTAAGCTATACAGTAAGACCCTGTCTCAGAAAAAAAAAAAGTTAACATTACAAAAATTTCATGACTGGCTAGGCATGGTGCTGCATGCCTTTAATCCCAGCACTCGGGAGGAGGCAGAGGTAGGAGGATCACCATGAGTTCAAGGCCACCCTGAGACTATATAGTGAATTCCAGGTCAGCCTGAGCTAGAGTAAGACCCTACCTTGAAAAACCAAAAAAAAAAAAAAAAAAAAAAAAAAGAGATTTGGGAGGCTGAGGCAGGAGAATCCTATGTTCAAGGCAAGCTACATAGTGACTCCCAAGCTAGCTTGAGCTACAAAGCAGAAATCCTCTCTCAAAAACAACTTCTTCCTCAAATAAACAAACACAGAAACATCCAGTATATGATAGTTTGTAAACTACATCAATATAGATTAAGAATTTCAATTCTAATTTCTTGCAGTAACCAATGTTTTTTTTTCCAGTCTTTGCATACATATGTGATATATAACAAATTTTTGGTATTCTTTTTTTTTTTTTTTTTTCCCTTGGGGTAGGGTTTCACTCTAGTCCAAGCTGACCTGGAATTCAGTATGTAGTCTCAGGGTGGCCTTGAACTCATGGTGATCCTTCTACCTCTGCCTCCCGAGTGCATGGCTTTATTTGGTATTCTTAATGCCACAATGAGGTACTAGATGTGAAGCCTTTGTTCACACTGGTCTGTTTTTTTCTTTTTTTCGAGGTAGGGTCTCACTAGCTCAGGCTGACCTGGAATTCACTATGTATTCTCAGGGTGGCCTCGAACACATGGCAATCCTCCTACCTCTGCCTCCCGAGTGCTGGGATTAAAGGTGTGCACCACCACGCCTGGCTTGGTCTGTTTTTTAATCTATCAGTATATTGCTTTTTAGATTACGGTGTTCTAAGTTCCTAGGCTGGCCTCAATCAAACTCACTATGTAAGGATTGTCTTGAATTTTTTAAAAAATATTTTATTTATTTATTTTTATATGTCAACAATATTTATTTGGAAGAAATTTGAAAAACTTCTGCTGGGTGTGGTGGCGCATGCCTTTTATCCCAGCACTTGGGAGGCAGAGGTAGGAGGATCACCATGAGTTTGAGGCCACACTGAAACTACATAGTGAATTCCAGGTCATCCTGAGTCAGGGTGAGACCCTATCTTGAAAAACCAAAAAAAAAAAAAAAAAAAAAAAAAAAAAAAAAAAAAATCACTAAAGTATCCCTTTGTCTAACAGGAATACCCTGGAATTTTGCTTTCCACGATTTTGGGGGGAAAAAAATGGAGGCTAGGAAGAATCTCAAATAGAGTCTAAGTCTGAGGATTCCCCTGAGGAGGATGAATCAGACAGACTGTCCTCAGAGCTCCTGTCGGCCTGTTCTTCATCTCCACTGCCCGACTCTGAGGAGCTGCTCCCTTCGTCCCCGGTCTCATCTTCCATCACCCTGTCATCTGGTCTTGGGGAGCCCCCATTCTGGACCACAGTAGTCTCTGAGGAGTCTGACCCTGGATCCAGGAACCCCCACTTCTCCCTGGGATGCTCTGGCGGCTCCTTTGCTGAGGAACACTGGGGACCTCTTCTCCTGAATTTATTTACTTACTTGAGAGAGGGGGAAGAGAAAGGAAGAAGCAGATAGAGAAGAGAGAGAATGGGCACACCAAGGCCTCCAGCCACTGCAAACAAACTCTAGACGTATGGAGCACCTTGTGCATCTGGCTTTACGTGGGTACTGGGGAATCGAACCTGGGTCCTTAGGCTTTGCAGGCAAGTTCCTTAATGGCTGAGCCATCTCTCCAGTCTCTGCTTTGGACTTTTGATCATCCTGCCTCTACCTCCAGTGTTGAGATTACAGTCATGTGTTAACATACCAGGTTTATGCAGCGCATGAGATTGAACCCAGGGTTTCATGCGGGCTGGGCAAGCACTCTACCAATTTTGCTACATCCAAGCCCCATTTGCCTATTTTTTCATAGATAGTTCTCTGAAAAAAAATGGAATTCCTGATACATATTGCCAAAAAGCTTTCTAGAAATGTACTAATTTATACTCCCACTAATAATGAAGGAAAGTGCTTTTTATTTTTTATTGCACCCTTAACCACAGAGTGGTTGTATTTGAAGAGAACACTGCTATTTTTTTTAGGCGTGGAGCATCTGTTGAAAGGATTAGTAGGTGGGTCCACATCTCTGTTATGCTATTGAGAGCCACTTAGCTATTTGGGGTTAGCTGTTTGCTTTTATTGTAGGATATTAACCCAAGATTAGATAAAATAGATGAAATGCTTACTTCTTCTTTTTCTTTTCTTTTCTTTTTTTTTTTTGAGATAGGGTTCTCATTCTAGCCCAGGCTGACCTGGAATTCACTATGTAGCCTCAGGGTGGTCTCCAGCTCACAGCAATCCTCCTACCTCTGCCTTCTCAGTGCTGGGATTAAAGGTGTGAGCCCCCACCACCCGGCTTACTTTTTTTTTTTTTTTACTGTTCTGAGCGCATCCCTTTTACCATTTTTCTTCCCTCCACTGTTTCACAATGCAAGAGCAATCACATCTAAGTCTCGCTTGTTGCTGGGCATGGTGGCTCATGTCTTTAATCCCTGCTCTTGGGAAGCAGAGGTAGGAGGATCACCGTGAGTTCGAGGCCACCCTGAGACTACATAGTGATGGGCTTAGAGCAAGACCCTACCTCAAAAAGCCAAACACACGCGTGTGCACATACACACATATGCACACACGCACACACATATCAATTACTAAGGCCTGTTTGTTTATATATATGTCTTTTTCCAAGGTAGGGTCTCACTCTAGTCCAGACCTGGAACTCACTCTGTAATCCCAGGCTGGCCACAAACTCATGGCAGTCCTCCTGCCTCTGCTTCCCAAGTGCTAAGATTAAAGGCATGTGCCACTATGCCTGGCCTCTGGCTTCATTCATTTGGGGGGGGGGGTGCAGAGGGAAAGAGAGAGGGAAGGAAGGAGAGAGGATGAGAATATGGGTGCAGCAAGGCCTCCTGCCACTGCAAACGAACTCCAGACACATGCACAACTTTGTGCATCTGGCTTCTATGAGTGCCTGGGAGTTGAATCTGGGCTGTCGGGCTCTGGAAGCAAGTGCCTTTAACTGCTGAGCCTCCTCTCCAGCCCTGAAATATTTTTTTTTGCTGATATTTGCTGGTGACTGGCATCTAAAACATTTTGAAATAACAAACTTTTCGAAGCTGTGATTATGCATTAAAAAATGTTTAGTTTTGGGCTGGAGAGATGGCTTACCAGTTAAGGCACTTGCCTGTGAAGCCTAGTGACCCATGTATCTCTCTCCAGATCTCAAGTAAGCCAGATGCACAATGGTGATTGATGTAAGTGCCAAGTTCGCACATGGACACTGGGTGGCACAAGCGTCTGCAGTTCTACTGCAGTGGCTGAGGCCCTGGTGCACCAATTCTCTCTCTCTATAAAAAAACAGGTGAAGTTTTCATTTAGATGCAAAGTGTCACTTATCAAAAATGATCCGCTTTAACCGCTGAACTATCTCTAGCCCATTGTAAGTTTTTTTTTTTTAACTGTACTCTTTCTATATATAATTAGGGTACTTTCTAATCTTTTTCAAAAACTATGGCCATTAAATGCTTGCTCTGTAGCATGCACACTTTTGAGGGAAGTGTGGCAATCTGACAAGTGTGTGCCTAAGAGGATATTGTATTGGGGTTGGTTTGGTCCAGAGGGTATAAAAATTTAATGCATACCTGGAACACTTGGGCACACACTTAAAAATACTCGGTGTCTGTCGCTTCTCACGCACCAGGAATCTGATTCACAAAGTTGAGAGCGAGCCCAGGATGCTTCCCTATTAGATAAGCCGCCTAGTCTTCGAAGTTCCAGAGTCTGGGATCGTCAGACTCGGCGCTTTACTCCCGGAGGCTATGAAATGGAAATGAACACGTCCTGCGGCTGTGGCCACGCTTTCCATTCCTGTCCCCAGCCCCACCCCACCCTCACCCCCACCCCGGGGCCGAGGTTTCCCGGGAGGCTGCTTTTCTTCTGCAGCTGGGCTTTTGCAGCCTGTTAAACCCCAATCCAAGATCCCTCCTGACAGCGTCCCTGTCCCCAGAGCCATCCTAGGGACCTGAAGCTTGCGGAGATAGACTTGGCCATGTGACTGCGAAACCAGTTGCCAGCGGCGCGGCCATTTTTGAGGCGGGCACCTAACCTCGTGCCCTGTGTGTCGGGAGGGCGGTGGGGGTGGCGGGCGGCGGGTGGGGGGGGCTGTGCACGGACGCCGTCACCAGGACGCAAGATGGCCACCGCGCCCCCAGGCCAACTAGCCCGAGCTCCCGCGAGCCGCGGCACGAGCTGCGCGGCCAGCGAGCCTTGCCAGGCCCGCGGCGCCCGGAGGTGTGGGGCGGGGGGGGGAGGGGGAGTGGGGGAGTGTGAGTGGGCGGAGCTTCGGCCACCAGGCGGGGGCGGGGCGTCCGCCCACCCCTCGGGCGTCGGCCAATCAGCGCCCGGGGCCGGCTCGCCTGGGGCGGCCCGCCCGCGCGCGCGGGGTGTGTGAGGACGCCGGCGGCGGCCGCGAGCCAGAGCCAGGGAGCAGCAAGCAGTTGCCGTGGTACCTGCTGCGGCGCGCGTCGGGACGTGGAGAGCATCGGGCGCGGGCGCGGTGGGCAGGCTGCGGGCGGCCGGAGTCATGACGTGCGTCAGGTAAGCCGCGGGCGGCCGCCTCCCCGTGCGCTCCCGCCGGCGCGCGCCCCGTCGCCCTTCCCTTGGCGTGGGGCTGGAGCCTCCTCCCTCTGCCCCTCTCCGATCGGTGTCCTCGCCGCACTTTTCCCGGAGGGCATTTCTGCTTTCCCGGGAAGTTTTCGCGTCCCGTGGCCACCATCGGCGCTGGCTGCCCTGCGTGTCGCCGCTTGCATGCGGTGACCCTCGCTCGGGTTTCCAGCTTGACGCTGGCGTGTGAGTGTAGTGGATTTCTCCTCGTGCACATAGCAAGTGGTGATGATGATGATGATGATGATGATGCAGCTCCCTCCCTCTCGACCCACCCCGGGGTGACCGCTGGTCCCGTCGGGAAGGTGACGGGCACAGTGTGTTGTCCATGCCCGTGTCCGTGCCTGCTGACAGAGCCTCATGGTTGGCCATGAGCTGACCTGCAAAGTTGGCACGTCTGGTGGAGATTGCCCCCAAGTTGTGAAATAGTGTTTCTCTAAAATGTTTCTCTGTGACTGCAGTTAGTACTCTGGTTCTCGAAGGTACCATCTGTGTACTTGCTTTTATCAGAGAGGCACCAGTGAAATGAATTTTGTGAGATAGTAGACAATATAAGGAAAGCAATAAAACTGCAGACGCTCGTCCAATCACATGTTCCGGGTTTTACAGGTTTTAAGAAAAAGAATTTTTTTTTTTTTCTGGCTAAAAATACGGAAATGGGCTTGCCCACTTTCAGCTTGTAGCTTCCACTGACTGTTTAGCTGATGCAAATTGTACTGTTTATAAAACGAGATAAGTTGCCTTGTTTACTCAGCGATTTTGGAATGACTTTTTAAAAGTAGACCTCAGCCTTCATTTACCTTATGCAAGGGAGACCCCAGCACAATTAGGAAGAGACGTAAAGTTGGCTGTTAACTTCCACGGGGTTAAGTTCCGGTAAACTGGCTTTTCAGTGATAATTTTGATAAACTTTAAGGGACAGGTTTACACCCTTGACCCTCAGGTAAGATAATATGCAATGGCACTCACTGAATTTGGACATGGGTTTTCCTCTTAAATCACATCATTTTGTAGTGAGATAAAGAGCGCTTCTCTCATTCAGGAGAAACTCAGGTGCTGAAGTATAGCAACCAGATTGATTTTTTTTTTTGGTGGGGGGGTTTCGAGGTAGGGTCTCACTCTAGCTCAGGCTCAGGCTGACCTGGAATTCACTATGTACTCTCAGGCTGTCCTTGAACTCACAGTGATCCTCCTACCTCTGCCTCCGGAGTGGAGTGCTGGGATTAAAGGCGTGCACCACCACGCCCGGCTTTGAATTTTCGTAGTAAATTTTAGTGGGCATATAAATGTAGCTGTGAAGGCTAATGGCATTTTATGATAAATCAGGACAATTGTTATGCATACCAAGAGTTAACGCCCCTTCTCCTCATTCCTCCTTCCATTCCTGTCTGTCACCACAGACTGCTGCTAATTAAGTGTGCTGGTCAAATGTGTTGTAAAGACTCCTTTCCTAGGTGAATTCATTTTTTGTTGTTGTTTTGGTGCTGGGAATTGAACTCAGGGCCTTGTGCATGCTAAGCATATGCGCTGGGTGGGTTCCATTTTAATTGGCCATCATATTCCTGGCATCTCTCCGCCATAGAAACATCCAAATGTTTGCTGTTTAGCAAATAGCAAGATATGTCTTATAATGTCAAAATTTGAGTAGTTGCTGTTTTTAAAAGTGAATACCAGCCTTGGGCTTATTTTGTAAAGTCAGCCAAGTGATAATGAAGGTTATTTATTCCTACTTTTTCAAGTGTTAATGTGTATTTTCAAATGTCTTGAGCTATACTGACAAGGCTGGGGGGCTGGGCGGGATGTCAGCTGTTACTTAAATCACTTGCTACCTTTCCTTGCAGCCAAGGAAAGTTGAGTGTCTTGTGTAAAATCAGCTAGTGGCAAAGTTAGGAATTGAATCAAGATCTCCGTAATCTAATGCAAGATGCCTATTTACATTACTTAAATTTCCTGAGAAATTTGCTTCAGTGGACTAAAAAAATGAGAGACCTGTAGTAGTTGTTTTCCATTCCTCTTTGTGGTCCTGTGAAGAACTTGGTAACTAAGGTTCATGAGTAGGCAGGGAGACTAAGGAAGGTGAGACATCTCTGTATGGTGGCAGTTTTGAAACATCCCAGCGAGGACTGCAGTTAGTGCAGTTATGTGATAGCTTTACCTTATCAATTATGATGTTAAGCGTGTTTGCACTTGCTTCTCAAAAAAGAGGTATTATTACCTTTTTACTGCTAAGAAGAGTGCTCACAAGTTATCAAAATCGCACTTTACATCCAGTGTTCTTGCTTTTAACCCACACTTAAAATAATTGTTGCTAAATATAGTAGCATGTAACTCTGCAATGCCTATGAGAGAAGATTAGAAATCTGACCAATGGTCAACAGACGTAGAATCTAATTGAGGATCTTTTCCAGTTATTTTCTGCTCTGACCATTTGCTTAATAAAATAACTCACTAATCTGGTACTAATCTCCATCCTACAGTGTTACTGGGTAAGTGTAAAACTTAAATTTCATTTCTTTAAGACAGAATCTTGCTAGTCTAGACCTTGCTATGTAGCCCAGGCTGGCCTCAAACTTGATATCTTCCTGCCTTAATGATAATTAAGTTTCTTTATTCTAGCTTCCTTGGAATGCTGAGATTATATATAGTGTGCCACCATCCTCACTCAACTTTTAACGAGTTAGGGTCTCACTGTAGCCCAGGCTGACCTGGAATTCACTATGTAGTCTCAGGCTGGCCTCAAATTTACAGTGATCCTCCTACCTTGGTCTCCTGAGTGCTGGGATTAAAGGCGTGCACCACCACACCCAGTTTCTCATTCTTATTTCTTCCCCTCTCAGAAAAGTAAATAAAAGTATTTAAGCAAAATAAAAAAATACAACTTAGGGTCTTTGATTTGGGGATGGTTTGACTTTCTTCATTTATATTCTACTCTACTACATCATTAGTGTTGAAAAGGCTAAAATTTTAGCTTCTAAACCCAATTATCCTTGGAGGATAACTACTCTCCTTTGTTATGTAGAACAGATTCTAACTGGTCTTCATTGGGGGCAGTGATAGGACATACTTATAAATTAATACTTTTATCATTTGTTTGTGTGTACAGAGTATGTGTGTGACATGTGTAGTGTGTGGTGTAATGCATGTGTGTGCGCAGATGTGCCTCATCATGTATGTGCTTGCTGAGGGCCAGAGGATGACTTTCAGGGTCTTTTCTTCAGACAGTCCCAGCTCTTGGTCTCCACTCCACTGTGTGCTGGAGTATAGACATGGGTGGCCACGGCCAGCTTTTTACATGACTTCTGGGGAGTTGAACTTCGTCTTTGGCCCCAGAGGCTCTCATAAACTGTGATCACTCTTTACCACTGTGCTATCTCCCTAGTCCACTTTGGTTATTATTTTTTTTTTCCCCAAGATAAGCTCTCACTCTAGCCCTGGCTGACATGGAAGTCACTCTGTAGTTTCAGACTGGCCTTGAACTCACAGTAATCCTCCTACTAAGTGCTGGCATTAAAGGCTTAAGCCACTATGCTTGGCCCACTTTGATCTTTCTTTATTTATTTGCAAACAGACAGAGAGAAGGGAGCCTCCAGCCACTGTACAACAAGAACGCCACTTTGTGCATCTGGCTTTACGTGGGTCCTGGAGACTCGAACCCAGGTCCTTAGGCTTTGCAGGCAAGCGCCTTAACTGCTGGGCCACCTCTCCAGCCCTTTGATCATTATTAATTGCCCTAGTAGGTAAGTTGAAGCCCAAATTAAGTTCAAGTAACAGTAACTGGTGGTGTACACACCTTTAATTTCAGCACTTCAGGAGGCAGAGATAGGAGGATCTCTGAGAGTTTGAGGTCACCCTGGGACGGCATAGTGAATTCCAGGTCAGCCTCGGCTAGAGCGAGACCGTACCTTAAAAACCAGAAAAAAGGGCTGGAGAGATGGCTTAGCGTTTAAGCGCTTGCCTGTGAAGCCTAAGGACCCTGGTTCAAGGCTCTGTTCCCCAGGAGCCACGTTAGCCAGATGCACAAGGGGGCGCACGCGTCTGGAGTTCGTTTGCAGTGGCTGGAGGCCCTGGTGCGCCCGTTCTCTCTCTATATATATCTGCCTCTTTCTCTCTCTGTCTGTCGCTCTCAAATAAATAAATAAAAATAAACAAAAAAATTAAAAAAAAAAACCAGAAAATAAAACAACAAAAGACAAACAAAAAAACAGAAAAAAAATTCAGGAGACATATGTAATGTAGAATAAATATCAGGACTAGAACAGGGTCTTATTTTAATTTTTTTCTTTGTCTCTATGGGATGTTATTTCCAAATTGAAGTGATACATCCTTCTCAGACAGTGGTGGAATCCAAGAGAATGTAGATCATGTCTACTACTTTGTGCACTTTTCACTGAACAACACTATTTTAAACTGTCCTCAGAATATTGCTTGTTTTCCTAACATCAGTGTCCAGTCTGTTTTGGAGATCGCTTCTAACCTGAGTTTTCTGCCCAGGACCACTGAGCAGACAAGTTGGGGAGACAGGGAGGATGTCTGGTGTGTGGTCAAAGGGTCCTCTTCTTTCCCCTGCCCAGGCAGGTTAGGTTGGTTAAGACTATTTTGGGACTCTGGATATGACTGTGCCCTGCATGATGATTCTGGAACGAGTTCTGTGGGTTAAGCCTACACTGGACCGTTTATGTGGGCAGTGGGTGGGGTCTTGGGGTATTTTCCTCTCAAGGCTCAAGACTTTTTTTTGAGGTACATCCAATAGAATCAGCCAAGCCACTTAGATGGAAAGCATTCACATGGAGACTAAAGTTAGGCTAAATTTGAAAGTGTCTTATTTTGTTGAGTTGGTTTCAAACTCATTTCAGGGCCTGTGTTTTTAAAATTTTCTCATAAGAATTGTAAATTTTAAATTACCGCATTAGCGCTTTTATGTTGCACAATTTCTTAGTGGGCCAAATAAGGTTTTAAAATACATTGAAATGACTTCACTTATGAAATATTTTGAAGAACGAAAATAGGAGGAATCCTTTCCTTATGTGCAGTATTGTCAGCTGTTAATGCTCATATTTATAAATAGGTCATCTTTGTTTGAAAAATACATGCAAGGTTTTCTAACTCCAAATCATTCCAGCCACAGAATTGCTACATTAAGCAGAACTGTCAAAGATAAAACTGGAACCAAAATGATTGTCTAGTCTGTTTGCGTGTTAACCCTTTCCTGAAACAGTCTTATCATTCATGTCTTTTTACTTCTGGTTTTATTATTTTACATGCTGTGATAAAGCTGGGTGTAGCAGCACACACCTGTAGTCTCCACACTTGAGAAGCTGCGGCTAGGGGATTGCTGAAAGTTTGAGGGCTGTTCTACACAGTGAATTCTTTGTCAGGCAGGGCTACATAGTGGGTACCCTTCTTCAAATAAGCAAAAACAATACAAAAAGGAAGAATGCTGTAAGAAAATTAAGTGAAGCTGTCTGATAAACGGGGTTGACCATATGTCCCAGTTTGCCCAGGAAAGTACCCTGTTTGGACAACAAATTATCTGTATACTCACCTACACAGTATAACTATATTGTGTTTGTTGTTGAAATGTTATTTGAAATATGGCCTTAAACTAGATATAGCTCTGTTTTGTCCAAATTGGGGTGTTTCTCATTGGTTGAACATTTTTATTTTTTAAAATTATTTATTTTAGAGAGAGAGAGAGGGAGAGAGAATGGGTGTGCCAGGGCCTCTAGCCATTGCAAACAGACTCCAGAACCTTGTGCATCTGGCTTAATGTGGGTCCTGGGGAATTGAACCTGGGTCCTTTGGTTTTGCCGGCAAGTGCCTTAACCACTGAGCTATCTCTCAAGCCCCGGTCAAACATTCTTATATCAAGAGAGAATCGGAGTAAGTAGTATTTTGAACAAGAAAGTGCATGCATGATTTGAGGTTAGAATGACTTACTTGATATCTGGCTTCTTCCTTTTGGGAAGTTATGTAACTGAATCTCCTCAGCCTGGTAAGTAGAGAAAATAACAGTACCTTCATCATAATCATCATCATCTTTATTATTGTGAGGACTTAAAAGATAACATGTAAGGGCTGGAGAGATGGCTTAGCGGTTAAGGCATTTGCCTGCAAAGCCAAAGGACTCAGGTTCGACTCCTAAGGACCCACGTAAGCCAGATGCACAAGGGGGCACATGCATCTGGAGTTTGTTTGTAGTGGCTGGAGGCCCTGGAGTGCCCATTCTCTCTCTCTCTGTCTCTTTCTCTCCCAAATAAATAAATAAATAAAAACTATGAGACACACAAGAAAAGATAACATATAAAATACTTTATAAGCTGAAAATTGGTTTGTAAGTGTTAATCAGTATGTCCAACATGTACTCCTGAGAAAATGAATTTAAAATTAATAATTTTATCTAGTTCAAAGAAATTTTCTGTTTAATTTACTATTCTTAGAAGTGTTTTGCTGTAAAAGGAGAACAGGGAAGTAGTGGTATTAGGAAATATATGCTGATTTGAAGGTTTTTTGGGGACAGGGATTAAAATTTCAATGTTTATATATTACAAAGAATGACCCAATAGGGGGCTGAAGGGATGGCTTAGTGGTTAAGGTGTTTGCCTGCAAAGCCAAAAGACTCAGGTTCTATTCCCCAGGTCCCACGTTAGCCAGATGCACACGGTGGAGCATGCGTCTGAAGTTCATTTGAAGTGGCTGGAGGCCTTTGTGCACCCATCCTCTCTCTCTCCCTCTTTCTCTCTGTCAAATAAATAAACAAAAATTAAAAAGAAAGAATGACCCAATAGGAAGTGAAAAAATAGATGATGCTGGTCAGATTGATCAACCATTCTAGAATATAGTAGAAGACACAGGATTTAGGATATATGTGGATCATATAACCAAGAGATACACACATTACACTTGTCCTGAACATTACACATGTATCAAGTGCTGATCTCTACTCCTAGACCTGAACATCCTTATATAAGTCTTTGTTGGATTTGGGCAAATACCTAGTCACTGAATTGCTGTGGACTTATTTGTTTAATTCTAAAAGTCACTACAATTTTCCAAAATGGAAATTTTGACAAATTTTGCTTTCCTGCCAGTGGTGCTATGAATGTTCAGTTGTTCCATCCTGTCGAAAATGTTTGACATTTAAAATTTTGTTGCAGTCATTCTTGTGAGAGAGTGGCCACATTTCATTGTGATTTGAGTTTCCATTTCCTTGATGGCCAATAATGTAATTATTGGCTATTTGCTTTGCTTTTCTCTGGAAGTATCAGTTCAAGTCCATCACCTGTAAAAAGGTTCTTGGTTTTGGATAGTTTGGAGATGATTTTTGGTCTTCAGGACAGTATGAGAGGAATGAATATTCAGCAGAAACAACTTCATTTAAAAATATTTTTATTGGGCCGGGTGTGGTGGTGCACGCCTTTAATCCCAGCACTTGGGAGGCAGAGGTAGGAGGATCGCTGTGAATTTGAGGCCACCCTGAGACTACATAGTGAATTCCAGGTCAGCCCCAGCTAGAGTGAGACCCTACCACGGAAAACAAACAACAACAACAAAAAATTATATACATATATATTGGGCTGGAAAGATGGCTTAGTGATTAAGCTCTTGCCTATGAAGCCTAAGGACCCCAGTTTGAGGCTCAATTTCCCCAGGACCCACGTTAGCCAGATGCACAAGGGGGTGCATGCGTCTGGAGTTCGTTTCCAGTGGCTGGAGGCCCTGGCATGCCCATTTTCTCTCTCTCTCTCCCTGTCTGTTGCTCTGAAATAAATAAATAAATAAATTAAAAAAAATTATTTATTTATTTGAGAGAGAGACAGAAAGAAACAGATAGAATGCATGCCCATTCTCTCTCTTAAATAAATAAGTAATTTAGAATTTTGATCTTTTCTTGTATTACCAAGATAGTGTCTTGCTCTGTAGCCCAGGCTGACTTGGAATTCACTATGTAGTCTCAGGGTGGTCTTGAACTCACAGTGATCCTTCTACCTCTGCTTCCCTAGTGCTATGATTAAAGTCATACGCCACCATGCCCAGCTTGGTTGTCTTTTGCTAAAAATTTACATATATATTTTTTTACATGTACGTGTGTGTGCAGATGTGCATGCAAGCCTTGTGTGTGGAGGCCGGAGATTTTCTTCAAGATACACTAGGCCAGAGTATAACATGTTTTCTCCAAGATAACACTATCGCTGTTTCAGCTTGTTTTCTTGACTATCATTGGCTGGCCAGCCTACTCCCAGCCATTCCTCAGTCTCCACCTTCCATAGAACTGGGCTTGTATATGTGTGGTCTCACCTTTTTAGGTGGGTGGTGGAGATCGAACTCAGGCTGTCTCACACCCTCATGCTTGCAGAGCAAGTGCTCTTTACCAATGAGACTTCTCAGCTCCTGTCTTTGTTTGTTTTTTCTTTTTCTTTTCCCTTCAGTTGAACCCAAGGCATCACTCATGCTAATCAAGTGTTTTGCCTCTGAGCTGTGCCCTCAGCCTATTGATAGGGCTGGCATTTTGGAGTTCTTTTTCTATCTGAATGAAAGTTATTTGTTGACTTGTCTTGTTTTATATACACATAGGCACTTGTATAAAGAGCAAATAGTTTTTGTTGGTCTGAGCATTCCTTTTCTTAGCATTGTTCCTGCTTCCCCAAGTAGGCTGACCTGGGATTAAAGTTGTGCATGTTGCCTCTTCTTAAAGGGCTTACTATGGCTGTTTATGTCTCATGGTGATCCTCATACCTCTGTCTCCCCATTGCTGAGATTAAAGGCATGTGCCACCACACCAGGTTTAGCATTGTTTGTGAGAGTAGGAGATTAAATTTTGTGCAAGTTGACTTTGTTGGTTTATTTCATAGTTGTTGCCTTAAACTATTAGATTTTAAGAAATCTATAGCCGGGTGTGGTGGAGGCAGAGGTAGGAGGATCTCTGAGTTCATGGCCACCCTGAGACTACATAGCGAATTCCAGGTCAGCCTGGGCTAGAGTGAAACCCTACCTTGAAAAAAAAAAAAAGTTAACTTCCTACACAAGACATATAAAACGATTCTTTTATGCCTTCTTGTTATATGACAGTACCATACTATCTTAATTATTGTAGTTTTATAAAATTGTTATTTCTTTTAGCTTTTTGTTTTTGTTTTTCCAAGGTAAGGTCTCGCTGTAGCCCAGCCTGACCTGGAATTCACTATGTAGTCTCAGGGTGGCCTTGAACTCGAGGTAATCCTCCTACCTCTGCTTCCCAAGTGCTAGGATAAAAGGTGTGCACCACTGTGCCTGGAACTTTCTTAATGTGCTGTTATTGCCTGTAGGAACTGCTTTATGTCTCCCTTTGTGGTCTTGACATCAGTCCATCTTTCAAACTTCTAGATCAGTTTTTTTTTTTTTCCAAGGTAGGGTTTCACTCTAGCCCAGGCTGGTCTCAAACTCAGAGATCCTTCTACTTCTGCCTCCTGACTGCTGGGATTAAAGGCGTGTGCCAAGACCCCAAGTTTAGGGCTGGAGAGATGGCTTAGTGGTTAAGGTGCTTGCCTGTAAAGCCTAAGGACCCAGGTTCGATTCTCCAGGTCCCACATAAGCCAGATACACATGGTGGCACATGCGTCTGGAGTTCGTTTGCAGTGGCTAGAGGCCCTAGTGTACCCATTCTCATTCTTTCTCCTCCTTGTCTCTGTCTCTAATAAATAAGTGGGAAAAATTTATTCTTTAAAAATATATATTTAAAGATTTTACTTATTTTTTTATTTGAGAGAGAGAGTGCGCGAGAAAGAGGCAGTGAGAGAGAGAGAGAGAGAGAAAGAGAGAGAATGGTTTTCTAGGGCCTCTAGCCATTGCAAATGAACTCCAGATGCATGCACCACCTTGTGCATCTGGTTATGTGGGTCCTGGGGAATCGAACCTGGGTCCTCAGGCTTCACTTTAACTGCTAAGCCATCTCTCCAGCCCTCAAATTGTTTTTCTATTCCAGCACTCAGGAGGCAAAGGTAAGAGGTTTGCTGTAAGTTTGAGGCCATCCTCAACCTACATAGTGAATTCCAGGTCATCCTGGGTTATAGCGAGACCCTACCTCAAAGAATTAAAAATAAATGTTTTTATAAATGATTTAATGTTGTTATTCAATTAAGATATGAGTTCTATACTGTAAAACCACCATTTTAGACCGGCTAGCTCATTTTGTTATACTTACAAGGTTGCACACCTAACACTGCTATCTAATTTCAGAACACTTTCATCGCTCCAAAATGAAATCTCATACCTGTTAGCATTCACTTCTCCACCTGCCCCCCCCCACACCCCTTCTAAACTATCCTTTGACAACCACTAATCTAATTCTGTCTGCCTTTATGAATTTACTTATTCTTGACATTTCATGAGTAAAATCATGTAATATTTGCCTTTGGGCCCAGCTGTTTTCACTGAGTAGATTTTTGAAGTTCATCCATGTTGTGTCACATGTCTATATTTCATTCTTTTTTATGGTAGAATATATTTCATTGTGTCGATACACTTCATTTTCTTCATTTATCAATTAATATGTAGAAGAGTTGTTTTCACTGTGTTTATTATGAATATTTGTACTAGAAGCATTCGTGTATAAGTTTTTGTATTGTCATATCTTTATTTCCCCTAGGAGGGTAGTAGTTGAGTCATAGAGTAATTTTATGTTTATTTGTTGGAATACCATAACTACGAAACTCTTTCCCCATGTGGCTGCATCATTCTGCATTTCCAGCAGCAATGTGTGAGAATTCCAGTTTGTTCATTCTTGTTAATACTTGTTCCTATTTCCCAGTCTTTGCTGAGAGATACCGTGTGCTTGTTGGGGCACATGTTAAAACCTCCCCAGGTTTGTAGCTCTACCATAACCTTTTTTTTTTTTTGTTTTTTTTTTTTGTTTTTTTCAAGGTAGGGTCTCCCTCTAGCCCAGGCTGACCTGGAATTCACTATGGAGTCTCAGGGTAGCCTCGAACTCACGGTGATCCTCCTACCTCTGCCTCCCTAGTGCTGGGATTAAAGACGTGTGCCACCACGCCCGGCTTTACCATAGCCTTCTTTGCTTGTGCCATCCGGTGCCCAGTTAGAGGTGATTGCTTCAGGCCTTCTCAGGTCTTCCTTGAGCATGCCCATAGCCCTGGGCTCATGCAAGTTGTCTTCAATTCTCAGAAATAGTCAGAACTTTCCAAAACCCTCTGTGAACATTTATTTCTCCCACTTTTTCTTTTATGTTTTTGTTTAGCTGTTTTTTTTTTTTTTTTTTTTCCCTCCAACTGCTTTGGGCAGCTGGAGTGCTAAACAATTGCAGCTTGTTGTTTTTGACACATACCCTTGGAGAAAAGGCTGTTAATACTGGGCATGCTCTGAATCAGGTCAGATACTGGAAGCCTGGGGATTGGGGCATGTCAAGGTCAGCTGACATGGTAGTTCTCTGGAAATGGGGTTTGAAAGAGCTCCAGCACCCTTCCTGTGGCTGCTTGGCACCTGGAGTCAACTTGTTTGAGGGTCATTTCTATTCAGAACTACTATGGAGCTGGGGGAGGGGGACGGGAATGGAGCAAGTCAAAATGCCAGAAAGCTTGCTGGCCTTTGTGAGATCCAACCTTCTTTGCATAGCCTTCTGTTGATTTTCTTCAGATTCGGATGTTTTTGATTTAATTATATAAAGATGACCCGGTTTTGCAATCTAAACATGTTTTCTTATTAAAACACTAAGCTGGGCTGGAGGGATGGCTTAGCAGTTAAGGCGTTTGCCTGCAAACCCAAAGGACCCAGGTTCAATTCCCAGGACCCACGTTAGCCAGATGCACAAGGGGCGCTCGCGTCTGGAGTTCGTTTGCAGTGGCTGGAGGCCCTGGCACGCCCATTCTCTCTCTCTTCCTCTGTCAAATAAATAAATAAATAAATAAAAATTAAAAACAAAACAAAACACTTAAGCTGGGTATGGTGGCCCACACTTGCGATCCCAGCTCTCAGGAGGCCCGACCTTGAGTTCTGGGCAGCTTGGCTACGCTATGGCAAGACCTTGTCTCAAAAACACAACAGAAACATTATGCTTCAGTAGTTGTTGCAAAAAAAAAAAAAAAAAAGATAGTAAGGCAAGCAGGTAGTTGCAGATGTACAGATATGTGTTATCATGTAGAGGTAATTCCCAGCTCCTCTGCTGGTGAGGAAAGACCATGCTGTAGATGTACACATTCACCTTTTGCTCCAGCACGGCCAGCCTTCGTTTCTCTGGGCAGCTTCCTTCCGTGGTGAATGTGTAAGTTCAGCTTTCAGATTCTTTCAGCAGACTCTTCTTCCTCAGCTGGGAGCCATTGGAAGAGGACTCAGCCCATGTTGTCAGTGATGTAGCCCATTCTTTGGGACGGTTTCCTGGTGGCCTCTTCCATTACTGAATCTGGAATGAGATGAATTTCTGTAGCCTCTCTTCCTTCACATTTGGCTGGAGCAGAGTCGGGGCCCGGGGGCCCGGGCGGGGCAGGGGGGGAAGAAAACCCTCACAACTCTGCTATATCCAGAAATCTGTTATCAAAGATAATTTTCACAGGGACCCACTGGCTGGCTAGCATGTAATCATTCGAGATGCGAACCATTTCTCTTCCTTTTTGGAACAACTTTTACCCTTTCCAACTTCTCTGTCTCTCTCTCTGAGACAGTCTCTTATAGTCGAGGCTGTTAAGCTCACTGTGTAGTCAGTCAAGGGTGACTTAGAATGCCTGATCCATAGGCCTCCGCCTCCCAAATGCTGAGATTACAGGCACGTGTCACCATGCCCTGCTCTTACTCATCTTTTTAAAGTTTTTTTTTTGGTTTTCTAAGGTGGGATCTCACTCTAGTTCAGGCTGACCTGGAATTCACTATGTAGTCTCAGGGTGGCCTTGAACTCACGGCAATCCTCCTACCTCTGCCTCCCAAGTGCTGGGATTAAAGGGGTGTGCCACCACCCCCGGCCTTTATTTTGGTTTTTCGAGGTAGGGTCTCACTCTGGCCCAGGCTGACCTGGAATTCACTATGTAGTCTCAGGGTGGCCTCAAACTCACAGTGATCCTCCTACCTCTGCCTCCCAAGTGCTGGGTTTAAAGGTGTGCGCCACCACACCTAGCTCTTACTCATCTTTTTTGAATTAATGTTCTTCAGATTGTTATAAGAGTTCTAAAGAGGAACTTTTTTTTTTTTTTTTTGCCAGCATTCTTCTGTTTTTATAGAATAGAGGATTTTTTTATATTGTTAATTTCTAATTGTTTTGGGGAGTGCTGTGCATCAAATCCAGGACCTTGTACATGCAAGGCAAGCACTCTATCAGCTGAACTATACTCCCAGCCCCTTTAAATATATTGTTTAAAAACTTTATTTATTTATATTTATTTGACAGACAAAGAGGGAGGGAAAGAGAGAGAATGGGCATGCCAGGGCCTCCAGCCACTGCAAATGAACTCCAGATGCTTGTGACCCCTTGTGCATCTGGCTCACGTGGGTCTTGGGGAATCGAACCTGGGTCCTTTGGCTTTGCAGGCAGACACCTTAACCGCTAAGCCATTCTTCCAGCCCACATATTTTTTTTTTATTAGTTTTATAATAACTAGCATACAGAGTGTGTCAATTATCTTATTGCTGAGACAAAATACCTGACAACTATCAGCTTAAGGGAGAAAGGATTTATCCAGCTGTTAGAGCTCACAGTCTGTCGTGGCAGGACGCGGGGGTGGGGGGTGCGGTGGGGGTCTGGAGGGCTGGAGCTGCTCGCTTGCAGACAATGATGAATGCTGGTGCTCAGCCAGTTCTGTCCTTTTTATATAGTCTAGGATCCCAGCCCATGGAATGGTGCCTGCCACCCCATAGTTAAGATGGATCTTTGCCTCTCAATTAACCTAATCAAGATCATCATTAATAGGCATGCCTAGAAGCTAAAGAAACCAAGATAATTGCTCACAGTTATTTTAGGTCCTGTGAAGTTGAAAATCAACGTAAACCTTCACACAAACGGGCTTCATTATTATTCCTATTTTGTTTTGTTGCTCCTTCTCCGACAGAAGCCCCTTTCCATCCCTCTGTCCCCCTCCCTTTGGGCCCCTGCCTCACCGAGTAGCCCTCCTGCTTTCATGTCACATGTATTCTGTTACCTTCATTCCCCCTCCCTCCTCACTTCCCTGGGCCTTTTTCCCCCTTTCATGGTACCTTTTTTGGTTTCGTGACCTACACAACCCCCCCACCCCAAATATATGCATACATAAAAGTTAAAATCTAAGATCCATGTATAACTTTCGAGACTGGGCTACTTTGCTTAAAAATTTCCAGACTCATTTCCTTTCACACAATGGAATCTGTCCTTTTAAATATTCAATGACACATAAAGCTGCAAAAAATATAATGTGGACCTGGGCAGGGTGGCACATGCCTGTAATCTCAGAACTTGGGAGGCAGAGGTAGGAGGATCACCATGAGTTGGAGGCCACCCTGAGACTCCATAGTGAATTACAGGTGAGCATGGGCTAGAGTGAGACCCTACCTCGAAAAACAAACAGAAAAGACTATTGTACACTATTCATACAGTTTCCCCTATGATATATCTTACATCTCCCAATGATATATCACCATATTACGTTGCAAAAAAATAGAAAAATTTAAACATTATTTCTGTGTGTTTGTGCATGCATGAGAGAGAGATAATGCGAACGCTTGAGGGTCTTCTTCCTCTGCAAATGACCTCCAGGTGCATGCACCACTTTGTGCATCTGGCTTTACATGGCTCCTGGGGAACTGACCTGGGTCATCAGGCTTTGTAAGAAAGGGCCTTTAGCTACTGAGCCATCTCCCCAGACCCTCCAAAACAGGAAATTGTGCTTGGCATGCTGGTGCATGCCTTCAGTCTTAGCACAGGAAAGGCTGAGTTAGGATTGCTGTGAGTTTTAGGCCATCCTGGCCTAGAGTAAGACCCTGCTTCAAAAAACCAAAACCAGGGGGACTGGGGAAATGGCTTAGCGGTTACAGCATTTGCCTGTGAAGCCTAAGGACCTGGGTTCGATTCCCCAGGACCCACATAAGCCAAATGCACAAGGGGGCACATGTGTCTGGAGTTCATACGCTGTGGCTGGAGGCCCTGGTGTGACCATTCTCTCTCTTATCTGTCTCTTTCTCTCTCATAAGTAAATAAATAAAAATATTTAAAACAAAACAAACAAAAAACCCCAAACCTACCAACCAAACAAACAAACGAAAAGAAAACATTAAAAAAAAAAAAAACCAGGAAATTAATGTTGGTACAGTACTACCAAGTTAACTATATATACGTTCTAAAGACAAATATTAGTGTATAGTGCAATAAGGTTGTATCATGGCCAAATTTGTGTAACTTTTTTATCACAGTCTAAACTAAACTGATCAGTCCCACTGAGAAACTTCCATGTTATTCCTTTACGCTCATGTTTTCCTCTAGACCTCAACCCCGGCATTTATTGATCTTCTTTCTATGACTAATTTTGTAACTTTGAGAATGGTATTTTTGTTTGTTTTGAGTCAGGATCTTGTGCAGCCCAAGGTGGCCTCAAAGTCACTATGTAGCTGAGGATGACCTTCTGATACTGCTGCCTCCACCTTCCCAGTGCTTAGGATTACAAATGTACCTGGTTTTGTGCAGTGGTCAGGCCCAGGGTTTTGTGCATATTGGGCAAGCACTCTATCAACTGTTCCCTTTGAATGTGTTTTAAGTGGAACCATAAAATATGCAACCTATACATAAGGTTTTTAAAATTGTCATTCAGCACAACACCTTTGAGATGTATCCAGATTGTTGGGTATATTGTATAGTTCATTCCTTATTATTGCCATGTAGTTACATAGCTATACCACCATTTGTTTAAATATTCACCTGAGTTGTTTGCAGGTATTTTTAATATTACAGATAAACCTGTTATAAACACTTATGTATAGGATTTTATGGGAGGTTCATTTTGTAGGATAAATATTAAATAATACAATTCTCTACTTAGATTTGTGCCTGTCTGGTTTGTCAGCTAATGAAAGAGGGGTCTACTTATAGCTGGGGGGACAGCTCTGTAGTAGAGCCTGTATTTAGTATGTGCAAGGCCTTGGGTAGATCGTGAAGGGAAGATAGTGCATTTTTCTGTTTCTTTTCTTTCAAGTTTTTTTTTTTGTTTGTTTTTCTTGTTTTTTTGAGGTAGGGTCTCACTGTAGCTCAGGCTGACCTGGAATTCACTGTGTAGTATCAAGGTGGCCTTGAACTCATGGCAATCCTCCTACTCTCCTCTCGAGTGCTGGGATTAAAGGCATGCACCACTACACCTGGCTTTCTTTCAAGTTTTTTTTTTTTTTTTTTCCCCTCTAAGTGTTTAGAATGATTTTATTTGGCACATGGGTAGTTTGTATTACTATCTTTTTTTGATGAATTGTCCAGTCCTGTGTTTCATCTTACTTAGCTTTTAAAAATCTGAACACATCTTAATAGGATTTTAGCTATACTTACTTGTGTTAGTTACTGGTTGCTTTAAGGACTGTAGTGTTCATTTGCACCTTTAAGTTTATCAGAATCTATCTCAATTAGTGTTAATTAACTTTTGTTTTTCAGAATATTTTATTTATTTGCAAGGAGATTGAGAGAGAGCACCAGGGCCTCTAGCCAATGAAGACAAACTCCAGATATTTGCACCACTTTGTGCATCTGCCTTTTTGTGGGTAATGGGGACTCGAACCCAGGTTGTTAGACATTGCAGGCAAATGCCTTAGCCACTGAGCCATCTCTCCAGCCCCTAACTTAACATTTTTAATTTTTTTTGTTTTATTTTGAGGTATTTGTGCATGCACTCTAGGGTCTCACTCTAGCCCATGCTGATCTGTTATCCAGTCTGTATTCCAAATTTGGCCTCATACTCACAGCAATCTTCCTACCTCTGCCTCCCAAAGGCTGGGATTAAAGGCATGCACCACACCACACTTTTTTTTTTTTTCTTTTTTGGTTTTTCGAGGTAAGGTCTCAGTTAGCTCAGGCTGACCTGGAATTCACTCTGTAGTCTCAGGGTGGCCTTGAACTCTCGGTGGTCCTCCTACGTCTGCCTCCCAAGTGCTGGGATTAAAGGCGTGCGCCACCACGCCCAGTTTATATTTATTTTTTGAGCCTGGGTTTTATATAGTTCATGCTTGCTTCAAACTCATGGTTATCCTCCTACATTACCCTCTTGGGTGCTGGAATTAAAGGCATGGGCTACCTTGCCTGGCTCCTGATCTTAACTTTGAGGTCAGCCTGGGATACATGAGAAGACTGTTCTATGGGAGAGTTGAGGACATTGAAAACTGAGGAGGGAAGAGGGACTGAACAAACCTTTGGAAAGGAGGAAACCAGTGCCTAGATACACTGTAGTAGGAGCTCTAACCACCCTGGGAACAGTACCCTCTGAGTTTGTGCAGCGTTATATGGGAGCTCTTGGGTAAAAGATGGTTAGAAAAATTTCAAAGACAAATAATATTAGAGAAATCTTAAAAAGATGATTGGGGGACTGGAGAGATGAGTTAGTGGTTAAGGCACTTGCCTGCAAAGCCAAGGGTCCAGGGTTCGATTCCCCAAGACCCATGAGTTTGTGTTCTAATATCTAAATCAGAGAGTGAGACCAAGCTTCAGAAAACAAAACACATATGTCAATCTAAAATGTGGAAGCTGTCCAACATAATGATAATTACAAGTTTATGTTGGATGGAATCCTAAATTGTGAAATATTTAAAACTTACCAAAAAAAAAAAAAAGTATGTCCAGAGTCTCTCATTCTAATGTTCATTTCGTGAAAAAGACATTGCAAATATTGGAACAAAATAATGTTATCAAACCAGGCCCATTTTGCTCTCACTTAGTGTGCCAGTCACTGAAGTGATGAGTTTTGCTAAAGAGAGTTTATTCATGAGGTGGAGTCATCAAATCTTCCTCTGAGGATCGGGGTTGGGGTGTTTTATGTGACAAAGTGGCAGAGTGGTCTGAGGCACAGAGAAGGTGATTTCGTATTTGTGGCTATGTCTTCTGCGCTACTTCAGAACCCCGTTTCCACTCTTACCCTGCTGCCGTGACCGGTTCCGTGTGTGCTTTGACACTTGAACGCTTATTCCAGGGGCACTAACATCAGTGTACAAATTCTTTTTTGTACTTTGCTCTGGTAATTGACAGTCACATTTCAAAGGCTTCCCAAAAGGTTTAAGTGGCAGTTATCCGCAGTGGTGGAATTGAGCATTAACAACCTTGCCTGCCTAACAGCCTTGTAGTAAAAAGATTACAAAAATAAAACAGACACCAGTGTGACAGGTTGTTTGTGTTCGTATGTTCTTGGTTGTAAGTACAAAAATACCAGCGTCCACCAGGTGTGGTGGCACACAGCCCGGGCAATTTAGCAAGACCTCTGAAAGTATATTTGAAAAAAAGCAGCTCAGAATGTAGCTCACTGGTAGAATATTTGCCTAGCATGTGTAAGGCCCTGGGTTCAATCTCAGTACTATAAAAACGAAACAAATCCAACCAAACCAAATAACTCCCTTGAACCTCCTGTGGAATAGACTCAGCATAAAAATGGAATAAACAAAATTGCTGACCTGTGGAACTGATGAGTCTAGAGGATATGCTGACTTCAGTTCAAATTTAACTCCTTGGTCCAGCAAACTTATTTTATTACCTGGTTTCTTATAGTTTTTCCACTCTGCTTTCTGAAGTGTTCTATTTATTCCCAAAGAGCCATGTTGGGTTCTTAGGGCTGCCTCCAGAGAGAGGAAGATGTTTTGTATCTGAGCATTCCTACAGGAAGTGTTTGTTCGCTTCATTCTGATCTACTTAGGTTATATGTCACTTATGAACTAATCACGAGAGAAATACAGTGTGCTGTGTGGTGTAGGCTTTGATGTGCTCCACAGTCAGCCAGGTGGACTTGTACTCTCCAGGAATGAGAGTGGATCAGTTCTGCACGAATATTTTAAGTGAGAAAATTTGAGGTGAAAGGAGGAGGGAGCAAGGAATAGACAGTAAGTTTATAATTATGATTTATTATGAAATGACTTAAAATGATCTTAACTAAATTATGATATTATTTGGTATCAACAAACCAAACCTCATTTAGTTAATTTTATTAACAACAAATAATGCAAGATGAAGTCACCAAGTAATTTTTTTCCCCCAATCACGTTTTTGGGGGTAGAGGCAGAATTTTGAAGCAAGGTCTTACTTTGTAGCCCAGCCTGTCCTTAACCAAGCTTCTTGACTTTGATTCTTTCTGTACCTCCCAGTGTTGGAATCACAAGTGTATGCATGCCATCATGCCTGGCATTTTACTTGGGTGCTGGGGATCTGAGCTCAGCTCCTCGTGCTTTGAAGCAAGCATGGTGCTGATCAATAGCCCCTACCCTCCATCAGCTTTTTTTCTTTTTTTCAAGGTAGGATCTTGTTCCAGCCCAGGCTGACCTGGAATTCACTATGTAGTTTCAGGGTGGCCTCGAACTCACAGTGATCCTCCTACCTTTGCCTTTTGAGTGCTAGGATTAAAGGCGTGTACCACCACACCTGTCATCATAAAAAAAATATTATTGCTGGGCGTGGTGGCGCACGCCTTTAATCCCAGCACTTGGGAGGTAGAGGTGGGAGGATCGCCGTGAGTTCGAGGCCACCCCCTGAGACTACATAGTGAATTCCAAGTCAGCCTGGGCCAGAGTGAGACTCTACCTCGAAAAACCACAAGAATATGCATATGTATATTATTTGTGGTTGTGGGTGCACATGTGCCATGGTGCATGTGTGGAGGTCAGAGGACAACTTTGAGGTATCTGTACTATTCTTCCACTGTCTTTGAGATAAGATTTCTTGCCACTGCAAAATGCCAGTTGTAGACAGCTTCATATTGCTGGGATGAACATCCCAACCAGACACGAGTTTTGGGAAGAAGGGGTTTATTTCACACGTACAGATCCCGGGGGACTTACATCATGGGGAAGAAGTCACTTTCATACATCCAAGCCCAGCAAAGCAACCAGCGAAAACCAACACCAGCAACACGGACCCTGCTGGAGCTCAGACTGCTCTGCATCCTTTGCGCTGGAACTCAGATCTGGCCTCAAACACACCTTAGGGCAGGACCCCAGGATCTACCCCCAGTGATGCGTCCTCCAGCCAGGCGGCTCGAGACCCAACTTAAAAGCTTTAATGAAGCACCTGGGCTTGAACATCTTCTTTCTACATCAGGTTCTTGAGTAGTTGGGATTATAGGTGTGTGCCACAGGGGCAGGTGCATTATAACTTCTTTCATGTTGGAGACAGGGTCTCATGTAACCCAGGGCTACCTTGTTTCTTGTAGATGAGGATGGCCTTGAATTCCTGATCTAATGCCTCCATCTCATGATCCCCATGCCCAGTTTAGGTATCTCTGCTTAAACAAGCCACTTCCTGAACCAGCTCAGGCATGCATAATTTGAATCTAATATTTTATCTATTTTATTGTTTTAAGACAGGGTCTCATGTAGCCTAAACTGGTTTCAAGTCATTATGTAGCCAAGCCTTGACTTGAACTCCTGTTCCTGCTGCCTTTACCTCCCTAGTGCCAGGATTAGAGGCATGTGCCACCATGCTCACAGGTTTTTTTTTTTTTTTTTTTTTTTTTTTTTAGCTCCTAGAATCAGTTCTTACTAAAACTTCAAATGGGGCCTAATAAACTGTTTGGCAGCAAGAGATGTTCAAAGTGTTGATTTTTGAAAGTGAGGTGTCATAGTTTATATTCTTTCTTTATTTATTTGAGAGAGATTAAAGAGGGGGAGAGAGAGAGAGAGAGAATGGGCACACCAGGGCCTCCAGCCACTGCACACGATTTCCAGATGCATGCGCCATCTGGTGCATCTGTCTTTATGTGGGTAGGGGAATTGAACCTGGGTCTTTTGGCTTTGCCTGCAAGTGCCTTAGTCCCTAAGCCATCTCTCCAGTCCTGCTTTCTTTTTTTATAAAAATTCTTTTTATTTATTAAGAAGTGTAAGTGTGTGTGTTTGTGTTTGTGTTATATGGGTATATCAGGGCTTTCTTGCCACTGCAAATGAATGCCAGATGCATCATCACTTTGTATATCTGGCTTTACCTGGGTAATGGGGAATCAGACCTGGGCCAGCAAGCTGTGCAATGAAGTACCTTTAACTACTGAACCATTTTCTTAAACCAGTATTTATTTTCTTTCTTTCTTTCTTTCTTTCTTTCTTTCTTTCTTTCTTTCTTTCTTTCTTTCTTTCTTTTTCAAGGTAGTGTCTCACTCTAGCCCAGGCTGACCTGGAATTCCCTGTGGAGTCTCAGGGTGGCCTCAAACTCTTTGCGATCCTCCTACCTCTGCCTCCCAAGTGCTGGGATTAAAGGCATGTATCACCACTCCCCACTATCTTTTTTTTAATTTATAAATTCTAGGGGTTCTTATTGTTTGAATAATGATCAGTAAAACAAATCAGGTAGAGTGGTCAAGTTTAATGTTACTTGTTTGTTGATTATCTTCTAAACATTGAAGCATTTTCTTCTTAGGATATTAGACTTTTGCTTTGGTCACAAAAATACAAATTAAGTGTGACACTTTCCCCATTCAGCTTTATCTAAATAGAAAAGGGGCAAATGTCTCTTTATTGCATTTTGAGTTATAATTGTTCTGTCTTTGGTGTTAACTGCATGTCTATAATCCCAGTACTCAGGAAGTCATGGCAGGAGGATTACTACAAGTTCCAGGCTAGGATGGGCTATATAGTGAGTAAAAGGGTAGCCAGGGTTTCATAGCAAGACATTTTTTAAAATTAATAAAATGTCGGGGAGGGTGTAAAAGACTGATTAATGCTGCAAAATCATATACCATAATTGTAAGCTATACTTCATTCTCTTAAACCCAGTGGCACTGGTAGTCTCTAAGTGGTAAAGATAGTAAGCGGACTAGTTTGGAGGCATATGGATCTTCAGCAGTGCAGACAAGTGGGAAGTCAAACAGAGACAAGTCTTATTAATAAGCCAGATGAATGTTTCCCATTGAGACTGACTTAATTATGGCTACTGGCCCATATCTTGTTGCTAGTTGGGCTTCTGTTTATGGTATCACTTGTAACAGAGTTTTTTCTTTTCCTTGGAGTAAAGACATACTGTGATCCATTTTGGAAAACAGACTTCTTCAAAGTCTTTTAAATATAATTGAAAATTACATCAGCTCTGAGCCATTGTGCAGGCCCCATTACAATCATTCATAGTTGTCAAGGTAGAATTTTTGTTTTCACCCTAATGGGACTTCCTGTATGTCCCCTTGTAATGTTCGGTAGTTGATTATTTTACTAGCTAGAGAGTTGAAGATGATCTGTGTTTATTAAGCATAGAACTTTGTTGTAATGGGCCTTTTGAAGAATTAAAATTAAGCCAGTACTGGTAGCAGACACCTACTAATCCTAGTACTTTAAAGGTAGAGGGAGAAGGATAAGGAATTGAAGATTATTCTTAAATACATATTGAGTTTGAGGCCATCCTGGTCCATATGAGACCCTGCCTCAAAACAAAACAAAAACAAAAACACACACACCAAATCTCTAAACAGCCCACCCAGAACAGACAAAGAGCATTCAAAATAGCTTCAGTCATTAATGTTGAGTATTATGACAAAATAATATGATCTAGTTTCTTCTTTTGTTACATTTGATTACTTTTTTTTGTAAATATATATATTTTCCTTTTTTGCTTGTTTGTTTGTTTGTTTGTTTTTTGAGGTAGGGTCTCACTCTAGCCCAGGCTGACCTGGATGGAATTCATTCTGTACTCTCAGGTGTCCTGGAACTCATGGTGATCCTCCTACCTCTGCCTCCCGAGTGCTGGGATTAAAGGCGTGCGCCACCACGCCCGGCTCTTTTTGTAAATATTTTTATTTAATTGCAAGACAGAGAGAGAGAGAGTAGAGAAATGCCAGGGCCTTTGCTACTGCAACCAAACTCCAGTTACATGTGCTACTTTGTGCATATCGTTTTAAATGGTTCCTACTGGAGCATTGTACCTGGGCAGACAGGCTTTGCAAGTATCTTTAATTGCTGAGTCACCTTCCTAGCCCCATTATATTTGATTTCGTCCAATTTAAAAATTATCTTTGCCAGGTATGGTGGAACACACCTTTAATCCCAGCACTCTGGAGGCAGAGGTAGGAGGATCTATGAGTTCAAGGCCAGCCTGAGACTACATACTGAATTTCAGGTCAGCCTGAGTTAGAGTGAGACCCTACCTCGAAACCACCACTCCCCCCATTTTTTTCTTTTTTCTTTTTCTTTTTTTATTTTCTCAATTTTTATTAATATTTTCCATGATTATACAAAGTATCCCATGGTATTACCCCCCCCCCATTTTTTTCTTAAATGGCTTGGAACTAACTCTAAACTATTGTCTTACATGTACTTGACAAATCAAAGGTTTAATGATGCTGTTTATAATAAAAAAACTAACATGTTAGGTTTATCTTCAAGATGAGTGATGATATTTTGCATTTGTGTACATTTTATAGTTTACTTTTAGAAGTATGTCTAATTTTGGTTTTGTTTTGTTTTTAGTGAGAATGTCCTCTTTGGGATGGGAAATCCTCTTCTTGACATCTCTGCTGTTGTCGACAAGGATTTCCTTGATAAGTAAGTACTGAGCTCATCAGATATCCAGTGTGAACTGATAAAACTGTGAAATTGACTTTATCATTTACTGCTTTCAGTTGGAGGAAAACTCAGGCAGTTGAAATTTGTTAATAGCAAGTCCGCTGTTATTTATTTAGTCATTAATAGTTTCTCCCGAGGAAACATTTTTTGTTCATTCCCATTCTTATTTCACTTAAAATTTATTATTTAGCTGGGTGTGGTTCCTCATGCCTGCAATAGCACTCAAGAGGAGAGGCAGGAGGATTATTGCAAGTGTGAGCCTAGCCTGTTCTATATAGCAAGTTCCAGGCCAGCCAGCATATTAAGGGAGACGGTCTAAAAAAAAAAAAAAACTATTTATTACTTGGAAGGAAGGATATATAATCCTATTAATTACTAAATTAAAAAAAAAAACACTGTTAGTGAAGTACATCTATAATGGAACCACAACCTAGGTGGGAAAAGAATATACAGGATATTATGTTCACTAATCTGTTTCCCTCTTTTTTTAAATAACTTTTTAATTTTTTTCATTTATTTTTATTTACCTTATTTGAGAGCAACAAACAGAGAGAGAAAGAGGCAGATAGAGAGAGAATGGGCGCGCCAGGGCCTCCAGCCACTGCAAACAAACTCCAGATGCGTGCGCTCCCTTGTGCATCTGACTAACATGGGTCTTGGGGAATCGAGCCTCGAACCGGGGTCCTTAGGTTTCACAGGCAAGCGCTTAACCGCTAAGCCATCTCTCCAGCCCTTCTGTTTCCCTCTTGATAATTCTCAGTGTTGTTAACCTAGCTGAGAAATTGGTTATTTATTTAGTTGTGTAAGATCATTGGCTACATGGAAAAATTCAGTAAAAAAGAATTGGTGATGCGAAAGCAAGACTCCCCACGTTTATTCTTGTATTGCAAATTCTGTGTCTAGAAGCAACCACAATTTTCTTCTTTTGGAGTCAAATTTACATAACCTAAAATGAATTATTTTTAAAGTATAGTATTCAGTGATTGCCAGTACATTCCCAGTGCTGTACAGTCACCATTGCTGTATAATTGAGGACATATTCATCTTCTTAATGGAAACCCCATGTATGCTCAGTGGTCATTCACTGTTCCTTCCTCTGGACCAATCTTCTGGGAATCACCAGAGTGTTCTTTGTTTCTGTGCATTTGCTTACTTTAGGCATTCATACGTTTGGAATTGTATATGACATTTTGTGTTTATGTTGGTTTATTTCCCTTAACATAACTCATTCAGGATTCATCTTTGTTGCAGCATGCAACAGATCTTCATTCCTGTGCATGGCATAATAACATCGTGTTATACGTATGCCATGTTTTGTTTGAATGGTCATTGCTTGATGGACACTTGGATTGACTGAATCTTGGTCTAGTATTATGAATAATAGTGCTCATGAACATTCGTGAACAAGCTTTTGTATAGAAGGATGTTTTCATTTCCCTTGGCTGGAATCCTCAGATTAGTGGCATTACTGAGTCATGTTGTAATCTTGTGTTTACATTTTTTTTCCAAAAAAATTTTTTTTTATTAGCAATTTCCATGATTATAAAAAAGAATCCCATGGTAATATCCTCCCTTCCCCCACTTTCCCCTTTGAAACTCCATTCTCCCCATCTCAGTCAGTCTCTCTTATTTTGATGTCATGATCTTTTCCTCCTATTATGATGGTCTTGTGTAGGTAGTGTCAGGCACTGTGAGGTCATAGATATCCAGGCCATTTTGTGTCTGGGGGGGGAGCATGTTGTAAGGGTGTTTACCTTTTTTGAAGTTCCACTCAAACTGTTTTCCACAGCCTCTGTATCTTTTAACATTCATATCAGCAGTGCATGAGGATCCCGATATTTCCACATCCTTGCCGAAACTTGTTGTTTTTTGAATTATAGCCATTGTAGTGGATATGAGACAATATCTCATTGTGGTTTTGATTTGCATTTCTAATGACTAATAATGTTGGCATCTTTTCTTGTGCTTCTCAGACATTTGTATATATTTGGGAAAATGCCTGTTTTTCTTTGCCTATTTTAAGTGCTTTATCATTTTGTGTTTTGGTTGCAATGGCTCTTTTAGTATTTGAAGTACTAGATTCTAAACTTTTACATGATTGGCATTTCTTCCATTCTGTGGGTTATTTTTTTGTTTTTGTTTTTCATTGTTGGCAGTTGAACCCCAAACTTCATTCATGATAGATGAGTGTGCTGCCATTAACCTTCATTCCTTCTCTCAGTTTCTGGATAGTGTGCTTTGATGTAGAGAAGTTCCACATTTTGATGAAGTCTAGTTTGTTTTTCTTTTTTTTTTTTTTTTTTTGGTACTTTTACTATTGGATCTAAGAAGCTAGTGTTAAATTTAAGGCTCTGTTCCTTTTCTTTCTTTTTTTTTTTTTTTTTTTTTTTTTTTGGTTTTTCGAGATAGGATCTCACTCTAGCTCAGGATGGCATCGAAATCACAGTGATCCTCCTACCTCTGCCTCCCGAGTGCTGGGATTAAAGGCGTGCTCCACCACGCCCGGCTCCTTTAATAATTTTTTAAAATTTTCATTTATTTATTTATGAGAGAGAAGGAGGAGAGAATGAATGAGAATGGGCATGCCAGGGCCTCCAGCTGCTGCAAATGAACTCCAGATGCATGCACCACTGTTCATCTGCTGCTGTAAAAGACCCCAGGCTAGCTGGCCCTTCAGCACTGTTCATCTGGCTTTACGTGGGTACTGGGGATTCAAACCCAGGCTGTTAAGCTTTGTATGTGGAAATTAAATCGTCCCAATGCCATTTTGTTTTGTTTGCTTGCTTGCCTGTGTACGTGCCTGCAGGTCAGAGGACAATCTTGAAGTGTCTGTTCTCTACCTTCTTTGAGGTAAGGTCTCTTGCTGCTGTAAAAGACCCCAGGCTAGCTGGCCCTTCAGCTTCAGATTCCTGGTTCTACCTTCCATTGTGATAGGAATGTTGGGATCATAGATGCATGTGCCACTTGGTATCTGGCTTAAAGTAAATGCTATATAATTGAACCTAGCATGGCAGGCTGTGCAAACAAGCATCTTTAACTACTGAGTCATTTTTCCAGACGTTTGCTCCCCACCCCCCCAAACAAGTTCTCTTGTTGCCCAGGCTGGCCTCGAACTTGCTATATAGCAGAGAATAATCTTGAACTCCTGATCCTTTTGTGTGCTGGGATTATAGTCATGTGCCATGGTGTCTGGCAGCCCATCACTATTTGTTGAAGAGGCTGTTCTTTCCTCCATTGGATGGTTTGAACTTCATATAAAAACTAACTCAAGGGGTTGAAGAGATGGCCTAGCAGTTAAGGCAATTGCCTGTGAAGCCTAAGGATCCAGGTTTGATTCCTCAGTACCCATGTAAGCCAGATGCACAAGGTGGTGCATGCGTCTGGAGTTCGTTTACAGTGGCTGGAGGCCCTGGCATGCCCATTCTATCTGCCCCTTCTTCTCTCTTTCTTTTCTCTCTCTCCAATAAATAAAAAAAAAAATTATTTAAAAAAGTAATTCAAGGGGTTGGAGAGATGGATCAGTGGCTAAGGGGTTTTCTTGTAAAGTTTTAACTACCTGAGTTCGATCACCTAATACCCACTCAAAGCCAGATGTACAGTGGTGCATGCACCTGGAGTTGGTTTGCAGGAGCTAGAGGCCCTGATGCACCCATTCTCTCTGTCACTTTTCTCTCTTTCTTTGGATTCTCAGTTCTATTACATTGATCAAATGCTCTACTTTTATTCCAGTGTCACACTATTAGATTTCTTTAGCTCCCTGAAATCAAAGTATGACCCCTCTAACTTTTTTGTTTATATAGATTTTTTTCTCTCTATTCAAAAAAGGCATTGATTTTAGGTTGGAATTGCATTGAATACATCTTTGGTTCTTAGATAAACATAAATTAAAGGTGCTGTGAAACACCATTGCATCTCTGTTAGAATCACTAAAATTATAGACTTCACGGACAGGCCAGGTGTATGCCTGTCATCCTAGCCTTTGAGAGGCCAAGGCAGGAGGACTGCTGTGAGTTTAAGGTCAGCTAGGGCTGCATAACATTAACCTGTCTGCAATTTAACAAACTACTAAGGTCTGGAGAGATGGCTTAGTGGTTCAGCACTTGCTTGTGAAGCCTAAGGACCCTGGTTTGAGACTCGATTTCCCAGTACCCACATAAGCCAGATGCACAAGGTAGCGCATGCATCTGGAGTTTGTTTGCAGTTGCTGAAGGCCGTGGTGCACCCATTCTCTCTCTCTCGCTCTCTCTCTGTCTCTTACTCTCTCTGTTGCTCTCAAATGAATAAATAAATAAATAAATAAATACAATAAAAAATATACTTAAAAAGTCAGGAGTGGTAATTTGCATCTGTAATCCCAGTATTCATAAGGCTGGGACAAGAGGATTGCAGCAAGTTTAAGGCCAACTTGAGCAACATAGAAAGACCCTGCCTCATAAAACCAAGACAAAAACAAAAAAAGAATGAAGGAAGGCTGGCCGGCTGGCTGGCTGGCTTTGGATACATCTCATTGGTAGAGTGCTTGCCTGTCATGCCTGAGGACCTGAGTTTACCATGCAGTACTGTAAAAATCAGATCAGACATATCAAACACGGGCCAGAAAGTGGAGGAACAGAAACATTTTGCTCATAGAAATGGGAGGTAGAGTACTCAACTTGAAAAAAGTTAAATATAAATCCACTCTTTGATCCCAAGAACAGTGAAATCATGTATTTGTTTTTCTTCACCAGTGTTTGTAGTAACTTTTTTTTTTTCCCCATTGGCTAAAATCTGAAAGTGACCTGAATGTCTATCAGCGGGTAAATCCTTGAGTACAGTGTTTACCCATGTACTAGAATAATGGCCCTAAAAAAGGAGTATTGATTCATTGGAACTCAGGGTAATTATGTTGATTGAAAGAAGCCAGACAGAAAAGAACCTATAGTCTATCATTCCACTTATATGAAATTGTAAAAACTTCAATATAATCTTTATATTCAGAAAGTAGCCACACAGTGACTCAGAACAGTAAGCTCAGCACTCAGAAGGATCAGAAATTCAAAGCCATCTCAGCTGCATATTGAGTTTGAGGCCAACCTGGCCTACATAAGAATGTGCCTCAAGGGCTGAAGAGATGGTTGAGTAGTTTAAGGCACTTGCTGGCAAAGCCAAAGGTCCCAGGTTCAATTCCCCAGTACCTGTGTAAAGCCAGATGCACAAGGTGGCACATAATGTCTGGAGTTTGTAATATCTGACATACCCATTCTCTCTCTCAAATAAATAAATAGTTTTTTTTTTTTTTTTTTTAAATATGGGGCTGGAAGGATGGCCTAACTGTTAAGGCGCTTGCCTGCAAAGCCAAAGGACCTAGGTTTGATTCCCCAGGACCCACGTAAGCCAGATGGACAAGGTGGTCCATGCATCTGGAATCTTTTTTAGTGGCTGGATGCCCTGGCATGCCCATTTTTTTTTCTTCTCTCTCTTTCTCAAGTAAATAAATAAAAATAATTTTTTTTAAAAAAAGAATGTGCCTCAAGAATGGGGAAAAAAAAAAACACAAGTAGATTAATAGTTACATGTGAATAACCCAGAGTGCAGTGAGGAGTGGAGGGAGGAAGGATAAATGGACAGTATGGAGTTTATCATTATCTTGATTATATGTTGATTTCATGGGTCTCTACATGTATTTTAAAATTATGAAGTTCATTAGATGTTAGTTACACATAGGAAAGTTGTAATAAACAAAGCAAAATGAAATCAAGGGTTTAAAGTTAAGTCCTTAGTGTGAGATGTTTTATCTAGACAGTTGAGATAATTCATGGTTAGTAATAATAATTAAAAACACTGGGACTAGGGATGTAGCTCAGTGCCACAGTGCTTGCCCAGCATGTTGTGAGGTCTAGTTTATCTCAACAAAGGCATACACATACAAAATCAGGTGACATATAAAATGCAAAGAGAAAGGTCAGATTTTAAATTTTATAACATACTAAACTAACAAGTGATACTGTTCTGGTCAGTGTACCTCCACACATATCTTAGGCATTTATTTCCTAGAGTGTATGTTTATGTTAATGAGATTATACTAGTGTAGACTTAGACAATTTGCCCCCTCCCATACCATGTGTTAGATCTGTTTTGAAAACTTAACACAAACGTGATTGGAGTGATTTTGGCCTGGCAGCTGCATGGTGACATTATTGGGAGATCAAGTAACTTATTTGTTTTACCAGCAGCTGATCTCAGATGGCCAGCTGAAGTTTTATTTTATTTTGACCATTTTTTAACTTTCCCCTTGAGTTTTTTTTTTTTTTTTTTTGAGGTAGGGTCTCATTCTAGCCCAGGCTGACCTGGAATTCACTGTGTATTCTCAGGGTGGCCTCGAACTCACAGCAATCCTCCTACCTCCACCTCCCGAACGCTGGAATTAAAGGCGTGAGCCACCACGCCCGGCTGCCCTTGAGTTTGGAATCAGAAGTTGGAGATTGTTTTTTGAAAATATACTTTAAAATGTTCCCTATGGCTGTGTTTTGCTTACATTTTAGACCATGTTTAGATGATTTTTTTTTTTTTTTTTGAGGTAGGGTCTTGCCTGTAGCCCAGGATGACCTGTATGTAATTCACTATGCCATCTCAGGGTGGCCTGAAACTCACAGCTATTCTCCTACCTCTGCCTCCCAAGTGCTGGGATTAAAGGCGGGCGCCAGCACGCCTGGCTATGTTTAGATAAATTTTTGTGTTTGACCTGTATAAACAGGTTATCCAGTAATAAAGTTTGCTAGGTACAAGACTGCTATGCCTTGAATGGCCATGCTTACTGTACAATTCATGTTGGATTTTAATCTCCAGTGCAGCATTGGTAAGAGGTGTGGCTTTTGGGAGGTAAAGTCATAAGGGTATAGAGCCTTTTATGAAAGGGCTCAAAGTTGAATAGAAAACTCACTTGGCCTTTCATTCTTTAAGGCCACTTTAGGACACAGCATTCTTCCTGGGTATGCAAAAAGGAGGTGTCATTGTGGAAGCAGATTGTAGCTCTCCCTAAATACCAGTCCTGCCTGCCATTGCCTTGGTCTTGGGCTTCCTGTTCTCTAGAAATGGGAGAAATAAACTTCTATTATTTGGGGGCTGGAGAGATGGCTTAGCGGTTAAAGCTCTTGCCTGCAAAGCCAAAGGACCTCGGTTTGATTTCCCAGGACCCATGTAAGCCATGTGCACAAGCTGTTGCATGCATCTGGAGTTCGTTTGCAGAGTAGCTAGAAGCTCTGGCACACCCATTCTCTCTCTCTCCCCCTCTCTCATTCTGCCTCTTTCCCTCTCTCAAATAAATAAATAAAAATTAAAAAAATTTCTATTACTTTTGCTTTTGCTTGTGTGTGTGTAGGTGTTACATGCATGTGTGTGTGTGCCCTCTTGCAGTGTCCCGTGTGCTTGCCTACAGTAGGGCCCTTGCCTTTGGTGGCCAAAGCCACTGTGGTGTTCCTTTGCTCCAGCCCTCTTCCACTGATTGTTGTTTGAGCTGGGATCTCTCACTGAGACTTCCCAGCAGCCTGAGTGATCGCCTGCTTTCTGCTCCCCTTCGCAGCTCTGAGGCCACCAATGTGCTTGGCAGTGCCCAGCTGTTCAGATGGGGTATGGAGATCCAGACTTGGTGGTTTGTAAAGAAAGTGCATTTACCTGCTGAATCCTCTTCCCATCTCTATTGTTTATTAATAACCTAATCTGTCAGATTTTAAAATCCAATATAGGCTAGAGGGATGGTTACGTAGTTAAAGCGCTTGCCTACAAAGCCAAAGGACTCAGGTTCAATTCCCTAGGACTCATGTAAGCCAGATGTACAAGGTGGTGCATGCTTCTGGAGTTTGTTTGCAGCTGCTGAAGGCCCTGGTATGGCCATTGTCTCCCTCCTCCTCTGCCTCTTTCTCTCTCCCTCTCTCAAATAAATAAAATAAATAAATAAAAAGATTTTTTTAAAAAATCTAACATATTACTCAGACATGGTGGCACATGCGTTTAGTCCCAAGTAGGGTCTGGACCTAGAATTCACTATGTAGTCTCAGGCTGGCCTCATACTCACATAGATCTTCCTGCCTTTGCCTCCTGAGTACTAGGATTAAAGGCATGCGCCACCACTCCTGGCTGATTTTGACTTTTTTGTTTTAAAGGATTATTGGTGTTTTAAAAAAAAATGAGTGTGTGTGTGTGTGAATGTATATGTGAAGTCAAGAGGGCAACCTGGGTGTCATCTTTAGAAATGCCATGTGCCTTTGTGTTTTGAGACAAGGTCTTTCATTGGCCTGGGGCTCACCAGTTAGGCTAGAGCAGCTCATCAGCATGCCCCAGAGAGTCTCCTGATTCCTCCTGCAATGGGATTACACATGCATGTCACCACGTCAGCATTGTTATGTGAGTATAGGGAAATAAACCCAGGTAGGTCCTCATGCTTTCAAGGCAGGCACTTTACTGACAGCTATCTCCCAGTCCTTTGTCTTTTTTAATTAAAAACAAAACAAAAACCAACTCAATTTGCCAGGGGTGGTGGTGCACACCTTTAATCTCAGTACTCAGGTGGCAGAGGTAGGAGGATCACTGTTAGAATGAGTTCCATTTCAGCCTATGCTAGAGTGAGACTGTCCCACCCCCCAAGAAAAAGAAAAGAAAAAACTCAGTTTAATACTAATAAAACTTAAAACCAGTTAAAAAAAAGTGGGGGGGGGGTCTCTTGTGGTGGCGCAGGCCTTTAATCTCAGCACTCAGGAGGCAGAGGTAGAAGGATTGCCATGAATTTGAGGCCATTTGGAGATTACATAGTGAATTCCAGGTCAGCCGGGGCTAGAGCAAGACCCTATCTCAAAAAACAACAACAGGGCTGGGGAACTGGCTTAATGGTTAAGGCATTTGCCTGTAAAGCCAAAGGACCTAGGTTCAATTCTCCAGGTCCCATGTAAACCAAACAACACAACACAAGGTGCAACACAAGGTGGCGCATGCGTCTGGAGTCTGTTTACAGCGTCTAGAGGCCCTGGTGTGCCCATCCTCCCATCTCTCTCTCTCTCTGTCTCTTTCTCGCTCTGAAATAAATTTTATATATATATTATATATATGTATGTGTGTGTGTATATATATATATATATTATATGTATGTGTGTGTGTGTATTTCTTTTTCTTTTTTTTTTTTTTTTTTTGAGGTAAGGTCTCACTCTGGTCCAGGATGACCTGGAATTCACTATGTAGTCTCAGGGTGGCCTCGAACTGACCGTGATCATCACTACCTCTGCCTCCCGAGTGCTGGGATTAAAGGTATGTGCCACCACGCCCGGTTTAAAATATATTTTAAACAACAAAAAGGTAAAATAGTAGCCAGGCATGGTAGCACATACCTGTATTATCATATATATATATTTTTTTTATTTATTTGAGAGAGAGAGATTGAAAGAGGCAGACAGAGAGAGAGAGAATGAATATGGGCGGGCCAGGGCCTTCAGCCACAGTAAATGAACTCAATGCATGTGCAGCTGGTTTGTGTGGGTCCTGGGAAATCGAACCTTGTGTGCAGGCAAATGCCTTCACTGCTAAGCCATCTCTTCAGCCCTCATCTACTTTTTCATTTTTTTTTTAATTTTATTTTTTATTTATTTTAGAGAGAGAGGGAGAAAGAGGCAGAGACAGAGAGAGAATGACGTGCCGGGGCCTCTAATCACTGCAGATGAACTCCATATGCATGTGTCACTTTGTGCTTCTGGCTTATGTGGGTTCTGGGGGATCGAACTTGGGTCTCTCCAGCCCTTAGCTACTTTTGAGGCTGAAGAATATCAAGTTTAAGGCCAATCCACTTGATTTAGCAAGACCTTGTCTCGGGGGAAAAAAAAAAGGGGGGGGTGAGCATGTAGTTAGCTATATAGGAGAATGCTTGCCTATCATGGGCAAACCTCTGGGTTCAATTTTCGGTACACTAGCCCCTCTCCCCCACCACACAAAGAAAAAGAAATAAAGTTTTAACTAGTACTGAAAGTTTTGTTTTGATTTTGTTTGCGACAGGATCTCATTATGTAATCAAGGCTATTATGAACTCACTCATCTTGCCTCAGCCTCCTGAGTGCTGACATTACAGGCATGTGGCTCCATGCTCAGCTATAATGAAAGTTGTTTATTTATTTATTTTTTTAAATTTTAGTTTTTTCAAGATAAGGTCTCACTCTAATCTCATTCTATAGTCCCAGGTTGGCCTCAGATTTACATTGATCCTCCTACCTCTGCTTCCAGAGTACTGGGATTAAAGGTGTTTACCACCATGCCCAGTATAACAAGGTTTCCCCCCCCCCCCGCCCCCCCGAGGTAGGGTTTCATTTCTAGCCCAGCCTGACCTGGAATTCACTATGTAGTCTCAGGGTGGCCTCGAACTCATGACAGTCCTCCTACCTCTGCCTCCCGAGTGCTGGGATTAAAGGCATGCGCCACCATGCCCGGCAGCATAACAAGTTTTTAAGGAAAAGCATCAGTGTTTTGTCACATCTTCCTTCTTTCACCCCATCTCCCAAAAGTGTACATTCCCTAGAAGAAACTTTTATTTTCTTTAGCTCTTTCCTCCTGGTATTTGTTTCTTTTGGTTTGTTTGTTTGTTTGTTTGTTTGTTTTCTCTCTGGAAGCTTTTAGGATCTTTGGTGTTAGTAAATTCTTTTTATATAATGCTCATTCGAATGTGATTTTTCTCTCATTTCTGTAAATTAAGTATTAATGAGAAACTGTTTTGTTGTCTTTGTTTTTTTCGTTTTGTTTGTTTTATGGAGGTAGGGTCTCCTTCTAGCCCAGGTTCACCTGGAATTCACTCTGTATTGTCCTCCTACCTTGGCCTCCCTAGTACTGGGATTAAGGGCATGTGCCACCGCAGCTGTCTTCTAACTCTTTTTTCTTTTTTCTTTTTTTATTTCTCAAGGTAGGTTCTTGCCCTAGTCCAGGCTGACCTGGAATTCACTGTGTAGTCTCAATGTGACCTCATGGCAATTCTCCTCCGCCTGCCTCTTAAGTGCTGGGATTAAAGCTGTGTGCGACCATGCCCTGCCCTCTCTTTTTTATTGATAATTTCCATACACATGCATAATGTGTTTTGATCATAATCTCATCCCATTGCTTTCTTCTGTCCCCCATCTCTTTTCCACTGGACTCCTTTTTAAGTAGTGCCTCCTCCATTTTTTTTTGGTTTTGTTTTGGTGTTGGTTTTTCGAGGCAGGGTCTCACTGTAGTCCAGGCTGACCTGGAATTCACTGTGTAGTCTCAGGATGGCCTCGAACTCACAGCGATCCTCCTACCTCTGCCTTCTGTGTGCTGGGATTAAAGGTGTGCGCCACCATGCTCGGTCCTCCTCCATTTTGATGCCTTATTTTATTTTTGGCCCTTCTCCACCATCCATGATTACGTGTTTATGGGCCCATTGTTGTGCAAGTCTTGTGCAAGGAACAACAGCTGCTGTGAGGTCATGAGTGCAATGGCCACTTTGTGTCCAGGAGACAGTGTTCCAGAGAACTCCTTCATACCCTTTGGCTCTTACATTCTTTGCCCCACCTCTTCTGCAATGTTCCCTGGTCCTTGGTGAGTGTGATAGAGATGGCTGTATAGTTCTGAGCACTGAAATGTCACTTATTCTCAGCACTTGGACGAAATTTGAGTCCCTCCATAGTCACTGCTATCTGGAAAAAGCAGCTTCTCTGACTAGCAGCTCTAGTCTATGTGGTGTCTCTCTTCATTTTTTTTTTTTTTTGGTTTATTTTTATTTATTTATTTGAGAGCGACAGAGAGAGAGAGAAAGAGGCAGATAGAGAGAATGGGCGCACCAGGGCCTCCAGCCACTGCAAACGAACTCCAGACGCGTGCGCCCCCTTGTGCATCTGGCTAACGTGGGTTCTGGGGAATCGAGCCTAGAACCGGGGTCCTTAGGCCTCACAGGCAAGCGCTTAACCACTAAGCCATCTCTCCAGCCCTGGTGTCTCTCTTATTTGCCACTGCAAACCCCAGTCTACCTGGCCTGCAAGCTATGGGATTCTCCTGACTCCCACCTCCCATTGCTGTTTGTAGGCACTATTTTTAATTATTTATTTTTTTATTGACAACTTCCATGATTATAAGCAATATCCCATGGTAATTTCCTCCCTCCTCACACTTGCCCCTTTGAAACTCCACTCTCCATCATATCCCCTCCCCTTCTCAAAAGTCTCTCTTTTGTTTTGATGTCATGATCTTTTCCTGCTGTTACGATGATTTTGTGTAGGTAGTGTCAGACACTGTGAGGTCATGGATATCCAGCCCATTTTGTGTCTGGAGGAACTTGTTGTAAGGAGTCCTACCCTCCTTCGGCTCTTACATTCTTTCTGCCACCTCTTCCGCAATGGATCCTGAGCCTTGGAGGATGTAGTAGAGATATTGCAGTGCTGAGCACTCCTCTATCACTTCTCAGCACCATGATGCCTTCTGAGTTATCCCAAGGTCACTGCCATCTGAAAAGAGAAGATTCTGTAAGTAACAGTGAGAGTAGCATTAATATAAGGGTATGCACATTAAGAGAAGTGATTAGTAGACAGTTTGGTGAGCATAGTATATACATTTAGCCAGACAGCAGCAGACATTACACCCATAGGGCTCATGAATACCCCTGTTGTAGGTTTTCAGTATCAGGGATGTATTCCCTCTCATGGAGCGGGCCTCTAGTCCAATGAGAGGACGGTTGGTTTCCCCTATAACAGATGTGCCACTATTGCACCCATTGACTGATTTGGCCTGGCTGGCCAAATATAAGGTTTGCAGTGTCCACTGCTGAGTATCTTCACTGGTGGTTTCTCTCTCTCCTATTGAACTGCATGCAGTAAGCATGGCTTTTTCCAGCTTTCTGTCAGCTGGTCTACATGGAGGAGGTTTTCAGCTCAGCTCCAGCAGGACTTCTCAGTGGCCTTGCAGTCTTAAGTATGTGGAGTCTTCAGCAATAGGGTCTTACCATCTATTCCTGCCTCAGCAGTGGCCTGTAATGTTTTGGGGGCATCAGGGACCTCCCTGGCCAACAACTCACTGGAAGGTTTCCCATCCCTGGCACTGAAAATTTTCTAGTAACAATCTATGGCTCCTGATTGTTCCATTTTCCAAAAAAGTAGGTTTCCATATGACTTATTTATATCCTCTTAGGTTTTGATTATCCTTCCCTCCACCTTTCCTTTACTCAATCTTTTCCCCTGACCTCACGTAGGCCTTTTCACTGCCATTAATCTGTTCTTCTACTTACATGTATACAATACCATCCTACTAAATCCCCCCTCCCTCCCTTTCTATTCCCTTCATGTCTCCTTTCAAGCTTACTGGCCTCTGCTACTGAGTTTTATTCCTACTCACACAGAAGTTCAATCATTTGTAGCTAGGATCCAGTATTAGAGAGAACGTGCGACATTTGGTTTTTCGATGTAAGGTCTCACTCTAGCCCAGGCTGACCTGAAATTTACTATTTAGTCTTAGGGTGGCCTCAAAACTCATAGAGATCTCCTACCTCTGCCTCCCGAGTACTGGGATTAAAGGCGTATGCCACTGTGCCAGGCTCCAAAAAGTGATTTGTACTTTTTTACTATTTGATTTTTTTGAGGTAGGGTTTTATTCAAGCCTAGGCTGTCCTGGAATTCACTGTGTAGTCTCAGGGTGGCCTCGAACTCACAGAGATTCTTTTATCTCTGCCTCCTGAGTGCTGGGATTAAAGGCATGTACCACTATGCCCAGCTTTCTGAAAAAAAAAAAAAATACTGAAAAGCCTTTTTTTTTTTGGTGGAAGCAAATTCTCACTGTAGCTCAGGATGACATTGAACTCACTTGTGATCTCCCAGCCTTAGCAGGAATAGTGGATGTGATCCACCACACCTAAGTGAAAAGACTTTAAATAATGATATATTTATATGTGTGTGTGTATTTGTGTTTGTGTGTGTGAGTGTGTGTGTGTGTATATATGTGCTTGTTTGCCTGAGCTTCTACCTGTTGCAAACAACATCCGATGCTTGCCTCAGGTTTGTGAGCAGCTTATGTGGACGGCTTGGTCATTGAACTCAGGCTGCCGGCTTTGTAAGCAAGTACCTTTAACTGCTGAGCCATCTTCTTACTGCTGACAAGACTTTTAAAAATAGATTTCTTGCTGGGTGTGGTGGCGCATGCCTTTAATCCCAGCACTTGGATCCCTACCTCAACAAAACAAACAAAAAAATTAAGTTTTTTTTTTTTTTCTTCATTAGAGTTTCACTCTAGTCCAGGCTGACTTTGAATCATTCTGTAGCCCTAGTCTGGCCTTGAACTCACTGCACTTGTACCTAAGTGCTGGGACTAAGGGCATGTGCCACCATGCTCTGCCATAAAACAGCAATTTTTAAAAGCAAGAGACATCATATGCTAATGGTCTTAGCAAATAATTTTTATATTTTATTTATTTACTTGCAAGGAGACAGGTGGGATAGTGAGCTCACCAGGGTTCCTTTCCACTGCAAACAAACTCGAGATGCACACACCACTTTGTGCACCTGGCTTTATATGGGTACTGGGGAATTAAACCCGGGCCATTGGGCTTTGCAGCAAGTGACTTTAACCATTGAGCCATTGCTCCAGCCCAAGTGGTCTTGCAAATTTTGGTGACGAGCCACAGAGGGTTGAGTAGAAAGAAAAGCCACGGAGAACTTACCTGAAATGTTTCAAGTAAAATGAGGTCAGCTTGGGCTACATCTAAAAACCAAGTGAAGAATAAGAGTCTAACAGTTTATGGGGTATAGCAAGCACAAGACTGGGTTCAGTTTCTACCACTGAAAAAAAAGAAGGGAAAAAATAAACAGTAATTACTAACTTTTTTAATGCCTTCCATTTATTGAGCAATGCATTAAGATCTATTAGGTGTGCTTCCATATGTTTGCGGTTTATTTCTCGTGAAACTTTATGAGGTAGGTATTGTTGGTGTGTGGACACAAAATGCATCAGTGATAATGTGGAGGTTTGAAATGTAGGTTTGTTTTAATTGTAAATGGTGGGCTGGAGATGAAACTCTGTGGTAGAGCACTTACTGAGCATGTTTTAAGTCCTGGATTGTCCCTTTGACTGTCTCCCCACCTCCCCCCATACACAATTGTAGAACTTGTATTCTTTTTTTTTTTTTTTTTTTTTTTTTTTAGTTTTTTGAGGTAGGGTCTCACTCCAGCTCAGGCTGACCTGGAATTCACTATGTAGTCTCAGGGTGGCCTCGAACTCACGGTGATCCTCCTAGCTCTGCCTCCCGAGTGCTGGGATTAAAGGCGTGCGCCACCACGCCCGGCTAGAACTTGTATTCTTTAGTTCTTGTCTGAAATTGAAAATTTTAATTGTATAATGCAGGGATTTTTTATGTAAATTATGGTAGACACGTAAAGGTCTATAATTTTAAAGAAATGCTGCTTTCATTCAAGTATATTATAGTGTAGGTTAGAAAAATTGTGCATTGTTTGCTTTAAGCAGTTCAGAGCCGGGCCTGGTGGCACACACCTTTAATCCTAGCAGGCTATTGAATCTTCTCTGGCATTTTGAAAAGATATAGTAGGTGTGAAGTGAGTAGGAAATATGTAATATATAAATACTTTCAGATGAGCATTGGTCTAATTATGGAGTATAAAAGAAGAGGTATGTATGTATTAATAGAGATGGAAAAGACAGGAAAGGAATATATAAAACAGGTTTAGCTTGGATTTTTTTTCTCTGACAATTGTCATTTGTCACAGAAGTAAGAGGAATGAGATTTAATGAAATTGTAATTGGGAAAGATAGGACATTATTAGAAGTGAAAATGTCTTAGAAAGAAAATTAGAATTGTTAAGGAAATACTTATTTCCTAAATCTGTTGCCCCCCAAGTTCACATTTTAACTGTCTCTCTTATGACACCGTTGCTAAGTTGTATGAGATGAACCTCATCACTAAGCCTTCAGTAAGTAGCCACATTCATTTTAGACCAAATAGTAATAGATAATGTCAAGTTTTATTTATCTGTAACTTAGTTTCTAGGTTCTGTTTTTTTTTTTTTTTTTCAGGGTAGGGGCTCACTCTAGCCCAGGCTGACCTGGAATTTACTCTGTAGTCTCAGACTGGCCTCGAACTCATTGTGATCCTCCTACCTCTGCCTCCCGAGTGCTGGGATTAAAGGCATGTGCCACCACACCCACCTTTTTAAAAAAAATATTTTATTTTTATTTACTTATTTATTTTGACAGAGAAAGAGGGAGAGAGAGAGAAAGAGAATGGGAGCGCCAGGGCCTCCAGCTACTGCAAATGAACTCCAGATGCATGTGCCCCGTTGTGCATCTGGCTAACATGGATCCTGGGGAATCGAACCTGGGTCCTTTGGGTTTGCAGGCAAACACCTTAACCACTAAGCCATCCCTCCAGACCCCCACTTTTTTTTTTTTTTTTTTTTTTTGGTTTTTCGAGGTAGGGTCTCACTCTAGCCCAGGCTGACCTGGAATTCACTATGGAGTCTCAGGGTGGCCTCGAACTCACGGCAATCCTCCTACCTCTGCCTCCCGAGTGCTGGGATTAAAGGCGTGCGCCACCACGCCCGGCCCCCACTTTTTTTTTTAATAAAGGCAAGCAAGCAAAATTTTATTGAGAAGTAAAGTAACACCTCCTGACAACAAGGAGGGAACCTGGAAATGGGTTGGCCCGGTTTCAGTTCTTTCTTAAAAAAATCTTTATTATTTATTTATTTATTTGAAAGAGAGAGAGAGAACATGAGTGTACCAGGACCTCTTGCCACTGGAAACAAACTTCAGATGCATGCTTCCACAACTTTGTGTATCTGGCTGCATGTGGGAATTGAATGCAGGCTGGCAGGCTTTGCAAGCTGAGTGCCTTTAACTGCTGGGCCTTCTCCCTGTCCCCTCATTCTTAACCTTTGGTCTTTTTGTCTGCCCCTCAACTATCTTTATCACTATACTTTAAGTACTAGTAGGGTATGTCTCTATACTTTGTGCTTAATAAAAAAAAAATTAAGTTTTTCTGGTTGGGACTGTTGGTGCACTCCGTTAATCCTTGCACTGGGGGGGGGGGGGCTGAAGTAAGAGTATAGCTGTGAGTTCGAGGCTACCATGAGACTGAGTAGTGAATTCCAGATCAGTTTGGGATTAGAGTGAGACCCTACCTTGAAAACCAGGACAGAAACCTTGCCTTAAAGAAGGTGGACAGACACTTTCAAGTTGACCTCTGACCTCCACATGTGTGCCATGGTACATAGGTCACTTGTCCCACCCAAAAAATTTAAAAAGCTGGTCAAGGGGCTGGAGAGATAGCTTAGTGGTTAAGCGCTTGCCTGTGAAGCCTAAGGACCCTGGTTCGAGGCTCGATTCCCCAGGACCCCATACGCCAGATGCACAAGGTGGTGCACACATCTGGAGTTCATTTGCAGCGACTGGAGTCCCTGGTGCACTTATTCTGTCTCTGCTTGCAAATAAATAATTTTTAAAAAATTAAAAAGGGCGTGGTGGCGCACGCCTTTAATCCCAGCACTCAGGAGGCAGAGGTAGGAGGATTGTGGTGAGTTCGAGGCCACCCTGAGACTCCATAGTGAATTTCAGGTCAGCCTGGGCCAGAGTGAGACCCTACCTAGAAAAACCAAAAATATAAAAAAATAAATAAATAAAAGAAAAGGACAACAGCTGTGTCACAAGAATTTTCCTATCTGTATCACTATTCTTCCTCTCATTTTAAGCATTCTTATTTAAAAAAATATGTATATATGTATTTTTTTAGGGAAGGAAGAAGGTAGGGGGGGGGAGAGCAAGACACAGAGGGAAAGAGAGAGAGAGAGAATTGGCGCACCAGGGCCTTAGCCACCGAAATCAAACTCCCGGCACTTGTGATACCTAGTGGGCATCTGCGACCATGCACTTGCCTCACCTTTGTGCGTCTGGCTTATGTGGGATCTGGAAAGTCAATCATGGCTCCTTAGGCTTTGCAGACAAGTGCCTTAACTGCTAAAGCCATCTCTCCAGCCCTAAAAATATTTTTTATGTATGAAAGAGAATGAGAATGTGAATATGGGCATGCCAGAACCTCATGCTGCTTCAAATGAACTTCAGACACATGGACCACTTTATGCATCTGGCTTTAAGTAGGTACTGAGGAATTAAACCTCTACCGACAGGCTTTGCAAGCAAGCACTTTTAACTGCTGAGCCATCTCTAACCCTTAGGTGTTCTTTTATACTTAAAAACTTTTTTTTTGTTTATTTTTATTTATTTCTTTGAAAGCGACAGAGAGAAGGAGGGAGAGAGAGAGAGAGGGAGAGAGAATGGGCACGCCAGGGCTTCTAGCCACTGCAAATGAACTCCAGATGCGTGCGCCCCTTTGTGCATCTGGCTAACGTGGGTCCTGGGGAACTGAGCCTTGAACCAGGGTCCTTAGGCTTCACAGGCAAGAGCTTAATTGCTAAGCCATCTCTCCAGCCCTCTTTTATACTTTTTAATAGTATAAAATGTGAATTGTTCAATGGGTAGGTTATTTACTTATTTTTTTATTTGAAACAGTGTTTCATGTATCCTGGGCTGTCCTTGAACTCACTATGTAGTCAGAGATAACCTTGAACTTATGATCCTCCTACCCCCTCCTCCCTGAGTGCTGGGATGAAACCTGGGTCTTTGTACATGCTAGGCCAGCACTCTGCCAACTGAGCTACATCTCCTGCCCTTCCTTCTTCCCTCCTTCCCTTCCCCTTCCTGCCTGCATTTAATTAGTTAATTAATTTGTGTGATGCTCAGTTTCAAATTCAAGGTTCTTACATATGCTAGGCAATTGTAAAGGTATGTATTTTATGGTACTGATTATTACTAAGTTTGTTAGCTTCCAAAAGTATAGAAATAAATGTGGTTTGGAAAAACAGTCAAGAAGTTATTCAAGTGAACGTAAAAATCTGTGCTAAGTCAGTTTCTGCAGCAGTAGTGTGCACTAGGACAGTTGTGATAGTAGAAACGGGCATGCGCCGTCCAGCACAGTAGTCGTAGCTAATCCTGATATTTGGCTTTAAACATTGAAGCAGCTCTAGCGCTATTGATGACTTTAGCTCTTTGTTCCAAAATAAACAATTCAGTTTTAAATAGGTATCTTTAACTGGTGATTACAAAGCTTCTTCGTACAGCTTAGCTTTTATCACAAAATTGTATTCTCCTTGTAGGGGTCCGTTTTCTGTGAGATTTCTTCTCCTGGTACTGATTATAGTCACAAAAGTTAAACCCCGAGCATCATAATCCTAGATGTTGAAATACCAACAGATCAGTTTCCTTAAAATCCCTGCAAATCCTCCAATTCAAAATCCCCAGAGATTAAACTCTCAAATGTTCAAAGTTTAAAAGCTTGGTCCTCATTGAGAGAGGGAAAACTACATGGTTGGGGAGGAAGCCGAAGTTTGTGGAAGGGATTAGTGTAATTTTGGTGTTTGCAGGTTGATTAGGTGGAAACTAATATCATAACTAGCTGGTAAAACATCACTCTGAGTGTATCTGTGGGCTGTTGGCAGAGGAGATGAGAGTGTGGCTGAATGGACTAGGTGGGGAAGATGAATCCTCATTGTGGGCCATCACCAGCTCCGTCGTCAGACCTGCTGCAGCCTGAGATAGCAGTTACAGAAGACAGTTGATCTCTGAGAGCTGGGACAGAGTTTTCTTTAGCCTTGGACGTCAGGACTCCAGGTTCCTAGGCCTTTGGATTCCAGGATTTACATCAGTACCTTTGCCCCCTGCTTCCACAGTTGGCTTGCTTGCCTATGAAACCTTTGGACTTGGTCTGAGCCACACTACTAGCATCTCCAACTTGCAGATGTCTTCCTGTGGGATTTCTTTTTAAAAAATACTTATTTTGTCGGGCGTGGTGGCGCACGTCTTTAATCCCAGCACTTGGGAGGCAGAGGTAGGAGGATCGCTGTGAGTTCGAGGCCACCCTGAGACTCCATAGTGAATTCCAGGTCAGCCTGGGCTAGAGTGAAACCCTAACTTGAAAAACCAAAAAAAATAAAAAATAAAAAAAATTTAAAAATAAATAAATAAATAAAATAAAATAAAATAAATTAAAAAAACAAAAACAAAACAAAACTACCAATTCTACTGCTGAGCGACATCCGCCACCATGATACACTTCTTCTTTTTTTTTTTTATGATACACTACCATTGCATTTATCAGAAAACTAGCACATGCTTCATTTTGTCTAATGGACGGCACTTTCAAAACTATCCCCCGATGTGTGTGTGTGTGTGTTTTTTTAATGACACTTTGCGGGCTTTATGTTGGCATTGAGGAATCGAACCCTGGATAGCAGCCTTTGTTCTTTTACCCACTGAGACATCTCCCTAGCCCTGTTCTTTTTGTTGTTGTTGTTGTTGTTTTTTTGTTTTGTTTTTTCCAGGTAGGGTCTCACTCTAGTCCATGCTGACCTGGAACTCACTTTGTAGTCTCAGGGTGGCCTCGAATTCACGGTGATCCTCCTGACTCTGCCTCCCAAGTGCTGGTATTAAAGATGTGCATCTCCATGCCCTGGCTCTGTTCTCTTTCTTTTAACTTAAATATGTTCAGTTCTTGCTCCTAGTGGATCTTAAAATTCTAGAAAATATTTGCTTGTTTGTGGATTAATGAATGGAAGAACACAAATTACTTTATAAATTATTATTTTCAGATTTGGGAGTTTGTAAGATTTTGACAATGGATTTCTGTTGAAGCCCTAAACTATACTGACATAGTTTGATCAAGTTTGATAGTGTGATCGAGACTTCTGAAGTGAATTTAAGATGTGTGTTTTTGGCTGAAGAGATGGCTCAGTTAAAGGCACTTGCTTGCAAAAGCCTGCTGCCCAGGTCCAGTTCCCCAGTACCCACATGGAGCCAGTTGCACAAAGTGGCACATGCATCTGGAGTTAGTTTACAGCGGGCAGGAGCCCTGGCATGCCCATTCTCTCTCTCTCTCAAAAAAAAAAAGATTTTTCTTTTTTTGTTTTGTTTGTTTTTCGAGGTAGGGTCTCACTGTAGCTCAGACTGACCTGGAATTCAGTATGTAGTCTCAGGGTGGCCTTGAACTCTTGGTGATCCTCCTACCTCTGCCTCCCGAGTGCTGGGATTAAGTACATGCGCCACCATGCCCGGCTCTAATAAAGATATATATTTTAAACATTTTATTTTATTTATTTATTTGAGAGAATGGATGTGCCGGGGCTTCTAGCCATCACCAACGAACTCCAGATGCATGCGCCACCTTGTGCATCTGGCTTACGTGGGTCCTGGGGAATCGAATCGAGGTCCTTTTGCTTTGCAGGCAAGCGCCTTAACTGCCAAGCCATCTCTCCAGTCCTCATAAAGATATTTTTAAGGGCTGGAGATATTGTGCAGTGCTTAAGGGACTTGCCTGCAAAGCCTAAGAACTCAAGTTCAGTTGCCCAGTACCCATGTAAAGCCAGTTGCATAAAGTGGCACATGCATCTGGAGCCTTCTTGTAGCGTCTAGAGGCCCTGGTATGCCCATTCTCTGTCTGTCTGTCTTCCATCTCTTTGCTTGCAAATAAATAAATAAAGATATTTTTAAAAATACTTTTTTAAAACTTTGTTTTTGTCATTCAACACAGTGCATTTGGCCTTTGCTAGAAAATTCTGATGAGTGGATTGATTGCAAGATTGGGCAACAATGAAAATTCCATTTTAAAATTGGGATCCATATGTTTGTATTGGCATGCTTTTCCAGCTGATGAAATTCTGGTGGCTTATTTCAAAATATCTGTTTCTCTCTCTCTCTCTCTCTCTCTCTCTCTGTGTGTGTGTGTGTGTGTGTGTGTGTGTCTGTGTGTCTGTGTGTGTGTGTACAAACACATACACAGCATGTATCATGGCATGTATGTGGATGTTGAAGGACAACTTTGGGTAACAGTCCTTGCCGTCCACCTTGTTTGAAGCAGTGTCTCTTCACCAACGCTGGCTGGCAAGCTTCCAGAGGTTCTCCCACCTTTGTCTCCCACCTTGCCATAGGAATTCTGAAATTACTGACCCATGCTGTGGTTATCCAGTTTTAAATGGGCTCTGGGGATTCAAACTCAAATCCTCAAGCTTGCCTGGCTTTACTCACTAAGCTGTCTCCACAGCCTCTGGTGCCTTGTAATAAGTATATTGACCTGAAGTCAGCCAAGGTACTGACTGGTTTGAAAACAGTTATGTACAGAGTAGAATAAGACATGTGGTACTGCTAACTACCGTTAACAGTATTATTGCCATCCCGTTTGTGGTCTGTATATGAGTGTATGAAGAATGAATTTCTGTACACCCGGAATACCATAGAAGCATGCCACAGAAGATAGGAGGACAGTAGGGAATATCCCATGTCGATGTACCACTGAATCTTGGAACAGTTTCAGTAAGAGCAGTGACCTCCGTAAAATGAATTTGAATATTTTCTCTGAGAAGTGTCACACCTGAAAAGACTGCAGAATACAGTTAGTGACATGAAAGGTGACCAGCTCCTGCAAATTACTTTTTAAAATTATTTATTTGAGAGTGACAGAGCGAGAGAGAGAGAGAGAGAGAGAGATAATGGGTGCGCCAGGGCCTCCAGCCACTGCAAATGAACTCCAGACGCGAGCGCCCCCTTGTGCATCTGGCTAACGTGGGTCCTGGGGAATCGAGCCTGGAACCGGGGTCCTTAGGCTTCACAGGCAAGCGCTTAATTGCTAAGCCATCTCTGCAGCCTGCAAATTACTTTTGTGTAATTGCCCCTGTCTGTCTCTGAGATACCCTTTTTCAAATGTTGGATGTTCTTTTTAATCTTTTACCATTTTATTTTTTCCTCTAGGTAGAACTGTTCTGGAATATTTATAGAATATTGAAGATGAACTAAACTATGTAATCCAGCTCTGCTGCAACTTTGGTGGTGGTGGTGGTGGTGGTGTGTGTGTGTGTGTGTGTGTACGCACGCACTCGCGCTTTGTTTTTCTTTTAGTTCCGGTCACCCCAGAGTAAGGTTTAAATATAACCTGCACAAAAAATAAAAGATAAGACTACTGCTACCTTGTCAAGTACTCCCAGATCCTATTCAAGTCCACTGAAATACTAGTGAACTAACACTAAATGTTAAAACAAATACAGTATTCAAAAAGAAAAGGCAAAAACGCAGCAGTCATGGTGGCACATGCCTTTGATCCCAGCACTTGTGAGGCCAAGGTAGAGGTTCGCTGTGAGTTTTCGGCCACCCTGAGACTACATAGTCCAGGCTAGCATGAGACCCTATTTTGTAAAAATACAACAACAGATAGATAGGACTGGAGAATGGCTTAGCTGTTAAGGCACTTGCCTACAAAGCCTAAGGACCCAGATTTGACTCCCCAGAACCCACATAAGCCAAATGCACAAGGTGATGCACACATCTGGAATTCATTTGCAGTGGCTAAGGCTCTGGTGTGCCAATTCTCTATCTCTCGCTCTCTCATAGTGAAAACAAACAAAGCAAAAAGCCCTCGTAACAATCTATACAACTCAATCCTTATCTACTTTAAAGGAGTTTTATTTGCCTTTACTAATGGACCTTTATTTCACTCAAATTAGAGTAATAAATTATACATATTTAAACATCTCCCTTGCCCAATAACTAAAGGGAATAAGCCTCCAAAATTATTTGTGAAGAAAAACGTAGGAAATAACCTTTTAGTTCGTTTGCAGTAAGGTTTGAAGATTATTTAATATTTGTAGTTAATTCTCACTGGGAAAACATTGTTGGAATGAACACTGAAAGGCAAACCTGGGTTAGCTGCTATCTTCACAGCAGCCCAGTGGTCTTGCTGAGGTCCGAGGTCCCCTGGTTTGTATTGCAACACGCCTTGGGCAATCTAGGTTGCTTTTCTGTCAACAGAGGCCTTGTCAGAAGGGCATCATGCTTGACGTTACACATTTGTCATATTATTAGCCAGGTTTCTAACTTTTGTATTGAAGTGATATTTTGACGTATTTGCTGACGTCTGGGCCCTAACTACAAGGCCAACGTAGCTAGTGGGTTCTGCTGGTTACAAGATCCTCTTCATTACATACTGGTTTTCATAGTGGCTATACTAATTTACATTCCTAACAATAGTGTGTAAAGGGGCTAGAGCCTAGCATGTTTATTTAATGGTAGCCATTCTGACTGAAGTCATATGGAACCTTTTCTTTTTTTTTTTTCAAGGTAGGATTTCACTCTAGTCCAGGCTGACCTGTAATTCACTATGGAGTCTCAGGGTGGCCTTGAACACACGGTGATCCTCCTACCTCTGCCTCCTGAGTGCTGGGAGTAAAGGTGTGCACCACCACGCCTGGCCTATTTTCATATATTTAAATGTTATTTGTCATACTTGTTTTGAGAACTGTCTGTTCAGATCACTTGCCCATTTTTTTTTTTTTTTTTTTTTTTTTTTTGGTTTTTCGAGGTAGGATCTCACTCTAGCCCAGGCTGACCTGGAATTCACTAAATGGAGTCTCAGGGTGGCCTCGAACTCATGGCAATCCTCCTACCTCTGCCTCCCGAGTGCTGGGATTAAAGGCGTGCGCCACCACGCCCGGCTTTTCTTGCCCATTTTTTTAATTGGATTACTTGTTATATTTATTTATTTATTTACTTGCAGGCAGAGAGAGAGAGAGAGAAAATGGGCATGCCAGGGCCTCTAGCCAGTGCAGGTGGACTCCAGATGCATGCGCTACCTTGTGCGTCTGGCTTACATCGGAACTGGGTGATTGCACTTCTGTCCTTGAGCTTCACAGCAAGCACATTAACCACTGAGCCATCTCTTTGAATGGATTACTTCTTATTTTGATGTTACTGTTATTAGTTCTTTGTTTTGTTTTTGTGAGACAGGGTGTCCTGGAGCCCTGACTGGCTTTGAACTCACTAAGTAGCTGAGGATGATCTTGAACTCCTGATACTCCTGCCTTCATCTTCCTGTTTTTTTTTCTTCCAATTTTTTATTAACAACTTCCATGACTATAAAAAATACTCCATGGTAATACCCTCCTCTCCCCCTTTCCCCTTTGAAACTCCATTCTCCATCATACCCCCTCCCCTCCTGTTTTTTAATTATGTAAATGTTTTGGACATTAATTCCTGGTGGATGTACAACTGGTGAAAATGTTGGTTTTGCTTTTGAGTTAGGGTCTCATTCTAGTTCAGGCTGACTTGGAATTCACTACATAGTCTCAGTGTAGCCTGGAACTCACTGTGATCCTCCTACTCTGCCTCCCAAGTGCCGGGATTAAAGGCGTGCACCACCATGCCCGGCCACTCCAGTCGTAGTTTTAATTTTGTACATGCATATTTGTAGCTTCCCAACACCCTTAATGAAGAGGCAACCTTCCTTATAAGTTAAGTATTTGGCAATAATCAATTGGATTTAGAGATGTGAATAAATTGGGATTTATTTCTATGGTCTGTCAACAGTTTCACAATTTGGCATTTGCAATTTGATGGAAACACTCTCTCTCTCTTGACATACAGAAAGGCCAAGTGAGGATTCGGTTTGATGGCATCTGTGAAGAAGTCAGTGGCTTTGCGTAGTTTCCCATCCTTTGTATCTTCATCAGTTGTTACTTTGTGAATCAGTTACCTTTACCCATTGCTGTGACCAAGTACCTGTCAAGAAGCTTAGGAAATGAGAAGGCTTATTCTGGCTTACAGTTTGAAGGTGAAGCTTTGTGCACATTCCATGACTGTGGGGAAGGCATGGCAATAAGAGTTAGAGGCTGACTTGATGCCCTGTAGCCATAAGTGGGAGGCAGATAAGGAACTACAAGTGGAGCCAGTCTATAAGAACCTCGAGGACTGCTTCCCCTGACCCATTCCCCCGGGAAGGCTCCACCTCCTAAAGGTTCTGTAACTTTTGTCTCCAGCTGGGGACCAAGTGTTCAAATACATGACTTTACTATTCAAATAGAACACTTTATCATCTACCTGACCCATCAGCTCAGTTATCTGTACATCTTCATTCCTATTTGACTATGAATGTCTGATTTAATCCCACTTTTTATTGTCAGTTTCTAGATCACTTTCCCTTGCTTGATGCCTTGAAATTCTCTCTTCCTCTGCCTTCTTATTATGTTTTTCTTTCTTTGACATTTTCTTCTGATTTGTTTATGTGTAGCAGATGGTAGGTACTTCATTCCTGATCCTCTCCACCCACACCCTCAGGAAGTTCCTTTCCTCTGTGTATTGAATTCACAGATTTAGATATTTTACTGATAGCCTAAAGCTTATTCCCTGCGCCGCGAGGGATGGAGTGAGGGTCACAGTGGCTTTCTAGAGAGGAGCATGCGCTGAGCAAGGCACAGTTCATTCCCAGGACCAGGTGGCTCAATGTCACTAGAGAGCAGGATTTTCCACAGTCTTAAGTTGTCAGCATTATTATTATTTATAACTCATTGTGCTACTTCATCTTCATCTCATTTTCAATGCTAGAGGTATATAAATTTTGTAAAAATCTTTATGGAGAGTTCAATTATTTTATGCAGTTTTGTAAATTCAGTGCCACGAAAATGCTATATCACATTGACTGCTCACGTAAGCATGTATAAATGTATGTGAAAACACTGGAACTTCCTCAGTAAAGGAAGAGCTGATCTGTTCATACATCTATCTTTGTAAAAGACAGAATTTCTCATTCTTTCAGTGTGTGGGCAACCTTTCAGAGCATGTGTCGGTGGTTAGCTGGAGCAAGGATAGTTTTTCAGTGTACTTGCTTCTGCTTCCTGAGTGCTGGGATTAAAGGCATGCACCACCATGCCTGACTTCTTTTTCTTTTTTAAAAATATTTTTATTAATTTATTCAACATGGGGGGAGGGAGGAGAGAATATGGGTGCACCAGAGCCACTAGCCACTGCAAACGTACTCCAGGTGCACGTGCCCCTTTGTGCATCTGGCTTTATGAGGGTACCGGGGAATCAAATCCGGGTGCTTAGGCTTTGTAGTTAAGTCCCTTAACCACTGAGCCATCTCTCCAACCCCCTTTTCTTTTTCTTCTTAGATCATTCCTCCTCCTTTTTCTTTGTCTTCCTTTTTCTTTCCCTCCTCTTCTTCCTCCTCCACTTTTTCTTCTGTCTTCCTCCTTTATCTCCTCTTCCTTCTACTTCTGCCTCTTCATTTTCTTCTTCTTTCTTGGCCTCACTCATTGATGTTTAAATCTAACCTTAGATATTGAAAACAATGCTACTTTTAAGACTTAGGTAAACTTTGATACATGGTAAACAGGTCACTTCGGGTCACCTGTAGCCTTGTGGAGCATTTGCTTTGTTGTCAGCGTTTTAGCAAACGCTAGGGATGCAATGGTAAAATAATGTTTTTGCTGTAAAACAGCTAGTAATCTAATTGAGGAGAGAGTTGTGGAAAGAAATCACTTCCTTCCAGCAGTATTATAGAATATAGATAATGAATATTTTTTAGATCCTTTTAGGCTGTGTGATCTTGGTTATATTGCTTAATCTGTGGAAGCTCAATATTTTTGTTATATTAGTTAATTTCTTATTGCTGTGAACAAATACCTGACCAGAAGCAGCTTAAGGAAGGAAAGGGTTAAATCTGGCATACAATTCTAGACAGGTGTGTTTCATCATGGTGGGGAATATATGGTGGCAGAAGCAGGGAGCTGGCTTGTCACTACAGCTAGTCTAGAAGCAGAGGAACTGGAAGTGGAGCTCAGCTATAAAATCTTCAGCCCTGTCCCCAGTGCTTCCCTCCAGAAAAATTGACTTCTTAAAGGTTCTACAACTTTTCTAACAGCTCCACCAGCTGGAGAACAAGTGTTCAAGCATATGAATCTATGGGGACATTTAAACCACAGCCCTTGTGAATAAAATAAGAATATTAGCATTGTTGTGAGGATTTAATGAAATAGTCTTATAGGCATGTGTTAGATGTTGGTTATAGTTAGTTACTGAGGAACTTGATATGTCAGTCAAAACTCTTGGGACCAGTGGAGCATTCGAGGGGTTTTGGTACGTGTTTCACTGGTTGAATTCACATTTTTAGGATTACATAAATTTGCAGTGGGTAATTCTATTAGAGGAGATAGAATAGAGGAGTCTTAGTTATGGTTAAACTTGTTGAGCGTCATCAACCTGGTTATTGTAGTCATGATAGAACATGTATCATTTGGGAGAAGTACAATAATATTTTAGTGTTAATGTTAAGATTTTACGATTGATTTACTGAAGCAGATAAAGGAGTCAGTGATCACATTCTGGCTTTGGGGTTTGAGTACATAGTGGTATTTACAACCGAAATCAGGTAGTGTGGGTTGACGATAGCAAGGTCAAGTACAGCTTGTTCAGGCTTGACCGTGTAGAAACGAGGATGACATATTCAAGGGACAATTGATTTCTGTTTTGGCAGGAAGAAGAGGCATTGCTGAGTTTGTGCAATAAATAACATTTAATTTCATAAAGCCCGACACAATGTCATTTAATAAATGACAACATTATTACTATTATTACTTTTATATAGGTAGTATTTAAGCAAACAATAGATGATCCCTTCTGGAGAAAGGATATAAAGCAAAAAGAAAAGGGGGCTTGAAAATGGAGCACTCCATGATGGACAAAGAATAATTATGGAGCTTGGGGAAGTTGAAAAGGAGGGCCCCACCTTGGATCCTCAGCGCCCACATAAAATCCAAGCGTGTTGGTACACGCCTGTAATGTCAGCACTAGGGAGGTGAAGGGGCTTTGCTTGCTCACTAGCTAGTGTAGCTGAATCAGTGAACTTCAAGTTCAGTGAGAGACCCTGTCTCAAAAAATAGATGGAGCCAGGTGTGGTGGCACATGCTTTTATTCCCAGCACTAGGGAGGCAGAGGTAGGAGGATCACTGAGTTCTAGGCCAGCCTGGGATTACAGAGTGAGTTCCAGGTCAAGTCAGGACTAGAGTGACACCCTACATTCAGAAAAACAAACAAAAAGCCATAGACAGAGAGCTATTGAAGACACCCAGCATTAACCTCTGACCTTCACATACAAATACATATGCACGAGCATGCATACACATATACATTGCACAATACTTGGCCTTTACATACACATGCATAAACATTTACATATACATACACCATATGAACGAAACACACACACATACACACACACAAAAAAAAAATTAGAAAGGAAGGTCAGTGGGTTTGGTACACACCTGTAATCCCAGCACTTGGGAGGTTGAGGCAGGAGGATAATGATGAGTTTAAGGTCAGTTATGTAAGAAGAGCCTACTCAAAACACAGAAAACAAGGGGCTGGGTAGATGCTCAGTGGTTAAAGGAGCTTGCTTGCAAAGCCTGCTGGCCTGGCTTCAATTCCCCAGCCACCTACTTAAGCCAGGTGCAAAAACTAGTACAAATGTCTGATGTTTGTTTGCAGTGGAAAGAGGCCCTTGCACACCCATAAACACACACATACATACATACATAAATAAAATGTAAAATACTAAGAATAATTATGGAAGGAGAATCAGGAACTTAGTTTGGGAGAACTAAAATAGCATCTCATGATGTATTGAGTTTGTATGACAAGAGTTGTTTATTTATATCAGATACACCAGAGATGTTTAGTGAAATATGGTCTAATAGGGGCCATTATATTTGACAGTAGCATGCTGGTGGTGACCTTAGCTAGGTAAATGATAATGAAGTGGTGGGGAGAAGCCACAACCAAATATATTAGACAATAATTGTGATATAAAATGGGCTAATTTTATGTATGTGGCCCAAGAGTCAAGAAGTAACATGTTCTAAGTATTATATTTAAAAAAAAAACTTCCAGGCCAGCCGGGCGTGGTGGTGCATGCCTTTAATCCCAATACCACTTGGGAGGCAGAGGTAGGTGGATTGCCATTGAGTTCAAGGCCACCCTGAGATCACAGTGAATTTCAGGTCAGACTGGGCTAGAGTGAGACCCTACCTTGGAAAAAAAAACAAAAAAACTTCCAGGCCAGGTGTGATGTCACCCACCTTTAATTCCAGCACTTGGGAGCCAGAAAAACAAAAACGAAAAATAACCCAAAAAATTCTTTAGGGGCTAGAGAGATGGCTTAGTGGTTAAATGCTTGCCTGTGAAGCCTAAGGACCCTGGTTCAAGGCTTGATTCCCCAGGGCGCGCGTATCTGGAGTTCCTTTGCAGTGGCTGGAGGCCCTGGCATGCCCATTCTCTCTCTCTCTCTCTCTATCTCCCTCTTTCTCTCTCTCTCTCTGTCACTCTCAAATAAATAAATAAAAATGAACAAAAAAAATTCTTTAACTTTTGCTAATCTTTTTGAATAATTGTCTACAATTAAAAAAATTAAAAAGATTTTGTTTTTATTTTATATATTTAATCTTAAATCTAGTTTAGTTATTTTTCCTCTAGCTTTCTCTAATTGAGTTTTTGTTTTGTTTTGTTTTGTTTTGTTTTTCGAGATAGGGTTTCACTCTAGCCCAGGCTGACCTGGAATTCACTATGTAATCTCAGGGTGGCCTGGAACTCTTGACGATCCTACTACCACGTGCATGCTGGGATTAAAGGCGTGCACCACCCTGCCTGGCTTTCTAATTGAGTTTTAATCCTCATCAGTTTTGCTAATGAGAATTTAAAATACTATTTTCATAAACCGTATGTAACTTTTTGCTGTTATTTTCATCTTAATCCTGTGAGTTACTCTTAATCTGTTTCTTTATAAGCCTCTTAAATTTCAGTTCAGCTTTAGTCTGAACATTATGATGATGATTAACATCTCTGCCCTCCCTCCTTTCTAATGTATTTTAATCAGTCTTTATTATTTCAATTAAAAGAGCTAGCTTGAACTTTTTTTTTTTTCTTTTTGGTTTTTTGAGGTAGGGTCTTGCTTTTACCCAGGCTGACCTGGAATTCATTATGTAGTCTCAGGGTGGCCTTGAACTCACAGCTATCCTCCTTCCTCTGCCTCCCAAGTTCTGGGAGTAAAGGTGTGGGCTTAAGATTCTTTTATTTTTTTATTTCATTTTTATTTACTTATTACAGTCAGAGAGAGAGAAAGAGAGAATGAGAATGGGCGTGCCAGGGCCTCTAGCCACTGCAAACAAATTCCAGTTGCATGCACCACTGTGTGCATCTGGCTTACGTGGGTCCTGGGGAATTGAACCTGGGTCCTTTGGCTTCACAGGCAAACACCTAGACTGCTAAGCCATCTCTCCAGCCTATTTTTTTTTATATTTATTTTTTTACTTACTTTTTTTTTTTTTTTTTTTTTTTTCTGAGGTAGGGTCTCACTCTAGCTCAGGCTGACCTGGAATTCACTGTGTTGTCTTAGGGTGGCCTTGAATTCCAAGTGCTGGTATTAAAGGCGTGTGAAACCATGCCCGGCAAGGTTCTTTTAAATATTGTCATACACAACGCTGTTTACCTGATTGATTCTGTAAACCTTTGCATGATACAATTAGGAAAGTATCCCCCTCCCTGAATGGGAGTGTGTGCTAATTGAATTACTCACTTTGCATAGGTAGAAGTTTTCCCTGCTGGGGAGGCAGGTATGAGTATTTATTATATGTGTCCGGTACTTTTGAATACATTATTTGATCTGATAGTTTTATCTCTTTTAGAGAATTTGAATACCTTTGTCCAGCTCAGAAAATAAATTGTCATCATCAACCGTAGTGCAGATCTTCAACTTTTACTGTCCTGTGAAAATTCTCTTGGTGGGGTGGGAGTTAGAGGCAGAATAAAAGGCTGTTCATCTTTGGCTCTTTGTAGTGTGTCATATTTTCTTCTGGAAAGTTACTGAGAACTACCTTTCTGCCGTTTTATTGCCTCTGGCTTTCGGGAACATATTTGTCTTTCAGAAATGGTGTATAACAGCAAGACATCCTCTAATCAGTCTTTGGGAAACAAAAACCCAGGCTGGGCTTTGTTTGTGTTATTCTAGAAAGGACCTGGTGGGGAGTGGACTTACAGCTTTCTACCAAGTTGTTATTTCCCTTTCCAGCTTATTAAATTAAACATCGAGGGAAGCACATGCCTGTGATTTCAGCATTCAAGAGGCCAAGGCAGAAAGAGTTCAAGTTCCAGGGCAGCCTGAGCTACCTAGAAGGTCTCAAAAATCCAACAGACTAACCAACTGAGCCGGGAAAGAAAGACGGGAAAGTTAAACTGGTGTGGGAAGAAAAGCATGGGAAAGGCAAATGGCCTGTCTTCCCCAGGCCCCTGGCTTGCCCTTTCTGTTAATAAAGACAGGAAACTTCGAATGCCGCTGATAGTAAGACCAGATGACCCCAGAGGAGATATATGATTTCATAAAGATTTTTTTTTGTCACAGACAAACATAGGTTGGAACAAAGTTAATTGTAACTTTAAGTCCTTAGAATTTCCCTCCCTAGACCTAAACAATACCCCTCATAAATCCACCTTACAATTTGGTTCCTACAAGTTACAGTATTAAACAGTGTTACAGAGAAGGGAAGGATGCTCTCTTAGCAACTTGTAATGTGGAAATACTAAGACACTTGAACGTCACCCACTTTTGGGGAGCCCACACCCACACTCTTTTCCTCAATGACTTTAAGTCTAGAGAAGCGGGTCTTATCAGTGTACTTCTCTTTTCCCTGGAGCATTTTTCCTTATTCTTTCTTTTTAAAAAAATTGTTTTTATTTACTTGAGTGGGGGAGGAGAGGGAGAGAGAATGGGTGCGCCAGTCCACTGCAAACGAACTCCAGATGCATGCGCCACCTTGTGCATCTGACTTACATGGGTACTGGGGAATTGAACCTAGGTCCTTAGGCTTTGCAGGCAAACACCTTAACCTCTAAGCCATCTCTCCAGCCCATCACCTCCAACTTGGCTTCACCGATCTGCTCTTCCCAGAACTCATTCTAGTGTCTGTGCTCTGCACCCTGGGACTTCACCCAGGTAGAGATCTCTGAAAGGAAACGCCTCACACTGCAGGGAGAGGCACAGATGGGTTAAGGCTGAAACAACGAGTGGATTACCTTTCTGGCTCAGTTCTGATACAACCAACAAATCAACCAACCAAAATCAAAACAGTGAGGGACTGAGGTGCAGCTCCATGGTAGAGGTAGAGACAACATGCTGAGCTTTGGTTTTATTCCTAGCTCTGGAAGAAAGAATTCATGAAGCAGACTAACAGAACACAATTATTCAGAGAGACTAAATAAGGTTTATGTAATCCTGGATGGCATCTTTACCTTGTATTTGTATCTATAATTTATACTTCTCCTACTTTCAAAATGAATTTAAGGCAGCGGTTTTAGTTAAGGAAATAATATTTAGGCTGGGCATGGTGCCATACACGGGAGGCAGACATTTGAGGATTGCAACAAGTTCAAGGCTAGCCTGAGACTATATAGTGAATTCCAGATCAGCCTGGGCTAGAGTGATACCCTACCTCAACAAAACAAAAAAAATTCTTTTTAATTATAAGTATGTATTAAATTTTGTGTACGTTTTTTGTTTTGTTTTTTTTTTTTTTTTGAGGTAAGGTCGCAGTCTAGTCCAGGCTGACCTGGAATTCACTATGTAGTCTCAGGGTGGCCTTGAACTCATGACCGTCCCCCTACCTTTCTGCCTTCTGAGTGCTGGGATTAAAGGCATGCACCACCACACCCCGCTAAATTTTGTGTACTTTTTTTTTTTTGGTTTTTCGAGGTAGGGTCTCACTCTAGTCCAGGCTGACCTGGAATTCACTATGGAGTCTCAGGGTGGCCTCGAACTCACGGCGATCCTCCTACCTCTGCCTCCCGAGTGCTGGGATTAAAGGCGTGCGCCACCACGCCCGGCTCCTTTTAAAGCTACTTTGTAAAAAAAAAAAAAAAAATTCCGAGTATGCTCCAGAGGTGAGGTTTCTGTGAGTTACCATCAACGATGAAGAGGACTTTGTGACGAGGAAGCTCTTTCAGTCATCCGTTGCTCCTGGAAGCAACCCCACTCTGCCCTGTAAGAAACCCCAACAAATTCATTGGTTCAAAAAAAAAATATTCCTTCATAAGTGACTAGCTGTATGTCAGGGTTTTGATTTTAGTTTATTATCTTTGGAAATGCATTTAATTGCCTGGATGAACAAATCATTGCTCTCTAGATCTCTTTTCTGATCTGTAATCAAAATCAATGTTCTAGTCTTAACATTCAGAATAGTACTCTTTTAGGGAATAAGAAGGGTGATTCATAAGTACAGATTCTAAGTCATTAACATAACTACAATTGGGTAAAGCTGGTACTTAGAACAGAGATTTCTATGGAAAATGCAGCGTTTGACAAAAGTTTATAAATGCTCCTGCATACACATCAGTATATTGACAAGCATAGGCCCTATGAGTGACTGGTAAAGCATTTGGCCTGACCTACAGAGAGATCTGGCTTTTGCCCCCTGGGTGCTAAGCTACATTACACCAGCTAGCTGTATCGTTTTGTTTGGTGAAGGGACAGACCTAGCCTGGCCATGGAAGGGTGAGTCTTGGTTTCCCAGGAGAATCGGTATGTCATCTTGTGTGGGGCTTTGGGCCTTCAGCTCAACCGCAGACCGGGTTCAGTTATATGGGCCGTGCTTCAGAGTTGCATGAAGCAGCCCCAGGAAACAATCTCCATTGTTGGCAGGAATCCATTCCAGCGTGCCACCTGCCCACATACTGGTGCTGGGAGCGGGTGATGCAACCCTTCCCCTATAACCTAGACACTGCCCCTATACATTTGTTCCTGTGGCTTATTTTGACCTGTATCCTTTCATTTTGATTCAGAGGCTTTCAGTGAGTTTATGCACCTCAAACAGGCTTTAGGAACCCTCCAAGTTTGTAGTCGGTTTCAGAATTGAGACATTCTTTTTTAAATTTTTTTTTGTTTATTTTTATTTATTTATTTGAGAGTGACAGAGAGAAAAAGGCAGATAGAGAGAGAGAATGGGCACGCCAGGGCCTCCAGCCACTGCAAACAAACTCCAGACACATGCGCCCCTTTGTGTATCTGACTAACGTGGGTCCTGGGGAATCAAGCCTCAAACCGGCGTCCTTAGGCTTCACAGGCAAGTGCTTAACTGCTAAGACATCTCTCCAGCCCGAATTGAGATATTGAGCACTTGTGGCCTTGAGTATAGCATTTTATCTAAATTCTAGGTACTATAGATATGAAAAAGTTTCCTAGGAAGCAAAGTGGAAGAATCAAGAGTAGGAAAATAAAATTAAGAAAGAATAGGGAAGGTGAGGAATACGGGTTTTGAGTCTGCCTCATTTGGAGACAGTGAGTACCTTCAGGCTTGCTGGGGTGTCAGAGAACTAATCCGCCTGCGGAGCAGTTTAGAATGTGTGCTGCACATTCACTGGATCTGGGGATGCACAGTGTGAATCAGGAGGGTTAATGTTTCCCTTTGCAGTCTGACCAAAATCAGGCTATTTTTGTCTGCCTGCTTTTTGCCTATTACGGACCCTTTGTTCTGGCCCCTTTTCTGTTCCTTTCAGGTTCTTATTCTGACAGTTTAAAAGGGAATGTTATTTATGGGAAGGAGCAAAGCAGAGATGAGGTGGGAAAGGAAGACAGTTGAGGAACAAATAAAAGTTGTCTTTGCTACTTTTTTTTTTTTTTCTTTTGGTTTTTTTCGAGGTAGACATCTCACTGTAACTCAGGCTGACCTGGAATTCACTATGTACTCTCAGGGTGGCCTCAAACTCATGGCAATCCTCCTACCTCTGCTTCCCGAGTGCTGGGATTAAAGGCGTGAGCCACCATGCCCGGGTCTAAAAGTTGTCTTTTTAAATTCTTCTCGGGGTGAAACAATATACCCTCATACCTCCATTGCACATCGTACTCTGAGCATTTACTTCTCTTCTGCTTTGCTTACTGACTTGCGAGGGCCTTAAAGGCAAGAAATAAATCTGTTATTTATTTACTTCCAGCCAGCTAATGAAGGAAAGTAGCATTGGTCAGGCGCCTCTTGTGCATGCACCACTGAGTATTCAAATGTAAAAAAAAATTATTTTATCTTATTTATTTGAGAGAGAGAGAGAGAATGGACGCACAGGGCCTTCAATCACTGCAAATGAACTCCAGACGCATGTACCACCTTGTGCATGTGGCTTACATGGGTCCTGGGGAATCGAACCTGGGTCCTTTGGCTTTGCAGGCAAACGCCTTAACCGCTAAGACATCTCTTCAACCCAAACTTTCAAACTTTTATATACCATAAACGTCCTGATAAACAGATACCCTTTATACACTGAAAAGTGATTTGATATACAACTCTTTACAAAACACACAAACAAGTTATATTTTATACTTAAACTTATTTCTTTTAAAATTTATTATAGTTTTCCCACCAGATATTATCCTTGTGTAATATATATACACACACGCACATGCACACATACATTTTTTGGGGGGGGGTTCGAGGTAGGGTCTCACTCTGGTACAGGCTGACCTGGAATTCACTGTGTAGTCTCAGGGTGGCCTCTATCTCACATAATCCTCCTACCTCTGTCTCCTGAGTGCTGGGATTAAAGGCGTAGGCCACCACGCCCGGCTTGTGTAATATATTTTTATGCATTAACATTTTTCATGCATATTGATCATCCTGTCTCTGCAATAAAATATGTATGTAAATGGAATTCTAAAATACCTCCTAGTTATTACATTATAATTAGTAAGATCACATAAATTTGTTAAAGTGCTAATATTAAGTAAAAGAAGTTAAAATTAGTGGAGGTACATTTTTTAATGAGATGGCTAACATTTTTTCAATAATGTTCTCTCTCTCTCTCTCTCTCTCTCTCTCTCTCTCTCTGTGTGTGTGTGTGTGTGGTACTAGGGATGGAACCCAAGGCCTTGCTCACAGTGGGCAAGTGCTTTCTGTCCCCCTGAACTATAACCATACCTCTCCTTCTAATTTTGGTACAAGATCACCTTCCCTAATTGTGCCTTCAATTTGTGATACTCCTGCCTCTGCCTCCTGATTGCTAAAAGTATATGCACACCATCACTTTTTTCTCTTTTTTTCTTTTAGCAGTATACCAGCTGAGAAATGTCATATATTCTGCCACACTCACACACACTAATGTAATACATACATGTGTACAGTTTGGAAATTGGTTCATAAACAATTATGTTATAAACATTTATTCAAAACGATTCAGTTTAAGGCCTTTGATCTCTACCGTTTTTGGCAAAACGGTTTTTCTTCCTGAAACCACTCAGATTTGCTTTTATGATAGAAAAAGTCTAACTTTATGTTCTGTTTTGTTTTTTTTTCTTTTTGAGGTAGGGTCTCGCTCTAGCCCAGGCTGACCTGGAATTCACTGTATACTCTCAGGCTGGCTTTGAACTCATGGCAATCTTCCTTCCACTGCCTCCCAAGTGCCAGGATCAAAGGGACCTTTGCTCACATACTCCTTTTAATAGATAGCCGTTACACAGTAGATGCCCCTTATATGAATGAGTAATCATAAACTGTTGTAGTGGATTTTCAGCTGACGGATGAGAGTAATATTAATGGGATTCACTGCAGAGGAAGACTAATGAAACTGTATACTTCAAACCATGGTGCTGTTGATCTGCCTTCAGTCCCTGGGGTGGTGTCAGGAGGAGTGACACAAAGCAGAAAAGAAGTAGCTGCTTGGACTTTGTTGGAGTTTCTTGTTTAAGTCAGAGACCCATACTGGTGTACTAGTGTTTGTTTGCTAGAACTCAACTGACCACATGTTGATACTGCACTCAGGTAGATGTCTTTTGAAGTATTTGTATGTTTTTTTTGACCAGTATGTTTTTTTTTCTGTGTTTACAGGTATTCTCTGAAACCAAATGATCAAATCTTAGCTGAAGACAAGCACAAGGAATTGTAAGTTCATTAAACCCTAGGTTGTATATACATTTCACTTATTCTATGAGGTAGACAGGTATAAGCAACCTGATTTTTTTTTTTTTTTTTTTTTGGTTTTTCTTTTTTGGTTTTTCGAGGTAGGGTTTCACTCTAGCCCAGGCTGACCTGGAATTCACTATGGAGTCTCAGGGTGGCCTCGAACTCATGGCAATCCTCCTACCTCTGCCTCCCGAGTGCTGGGATTAAAGGCGTGCGCCACCACGCCCGGCGCAACCTGATTTTTAAAATTATATAAAATACCAAGATGTGGGCTGGAGAGATGTCTTAGTGATTCAGCTCTTGCCTGTGAAGCCTAAGGACCCCGGTTCGAGGCTCAATTCCCCAGGACCCATGTTAGCTAGATACACTAGGGGGCGCACGCATCTGGAGTTCATTTGCAGTGGCTGGAGGCTCTGGTGTGCCCATTCTCTCTCTCTCTCTCTCTGCCTCTTTCTCTGTCGCTCTCAAATAAATAAATAAAAATATACAACAACAACAATAAATACAAAGATGTAAGTAACACTGTGGCTGTAATCATAGCAGTATCAGAACAACTTACACTACATAATTTATGCCAGCTAAGTTTTGTACAGGGAATTATTGTTCATGTATGCACATTAAAATATGCTACATTGAAAAAAAAAATGCTGGGCATAGTGGTACACACCCAGCACTTGGGAGGTAGAAGTAGGAGGATCACTGTGAGTTCAAGGCCACTCTGAGACTACATAGTGAATTCCAGGTCAGCTTGAGCTAGAGTGAGACCCTACCTCCACCCCCCCACCCCAAAAATGCTGCATTGAACTTTATCATGACTACATAAGTTTGAGAAATGTTTTCTTTCCCTCTCACTGTTCACTTTGTGGTTTTTATTTTGGTGCCTCCCCTAACATATGCTAAAGATAAAGAAATATAACTTCGAGCCTTTTGGTACTTTATGAAAAATTAAATGCCTCTGCCGTGTTTAGTATAAAGTAAAATGCTTTATAAAGTGCTAATACAATTTTGTCATTGAATTTCTTCTAAGGCCCTATTCTTTTTTTTTTTTTTTTACTTTAGAAAAACAACTTTATAAAGGATGCTATGATATTTGACAGTTTTCTCTTGAAAACTAGTATTTAAAAATTGCCACATGACAGGGACTTGTAAGTATTTTTAGTCAAAATGATAGGTTTGGGAATTTTTACATTTGTGTCAGCCTTTTGAGTATTTTACATTACCCAATGAGGGAAGACTTCAAAAATTTTTTTTTATAGTTTCTATTTCCTAGCTAGTCTATCGCCTCCCCCCCCATTGTGCAGTAAGAAAAATGCTAATAATGTTAGGTATTTTATAAATGTCTAATGCTAGATAATACTTTTAGGTTTCACTGTATTTATTCTTTTGCGGGGGGGAGCTTTTCGAGGTAGGGTCTCACGCTAGCCCAGGCTGACCTGGAATTCAATATGTAGTCTCAGAGATAGAGAGGGAGGGAGAGGAGGAGGGAATGTGCATATGTGCCAGGGTTTCTAGCCACTGCAAATGAACCTTTGATGCATACATCACTTTGTGTGTCTGGCTTCACATGGGGAATCCAACTTGGGTCATTGGGCTTTGCAGGCAAGCGCCTTCACCACTGAGCCATCTCTCCAGCCCATAAGTTTTTTTTTTTTTTAATCCAGGTGGTAAGTATATGGATGAACATATAATGAGCATTTAATTTTGTCAGTCATGCTTCATCAGCTAAAAACCAATTTTAAAAACTATTTTCATAATGAAAACTGGTCAAGTTCTATATGAATTATATCTTAGACAGCTAAAAAAAACTTAAAACTACTAAAATGGATTACATAACAAATTTGATTAAAATTAGCTATATAGTAAATATTAGATAGTCTTTAGAAGCATATTTCTGGTACTTTTAATATAGGCCATCATCTGCAAGGGTCAAGAGAACCTCTGTAATATTTGATAACTTAATTCCCAAACCAAAAATCTTGTTGTGAGACCTGCAAATATCAGAGTCACCAACCAGTGGTTCAGTGATATTCACTTCTCTCATGGACTCTGGAATTTTAAAAAATGTTCACAAATGCTCAGCCATTATATTTGAGGCCCCACTATGGGGAGTACAATTGAATGACAATAAAAATAAATACCCAAATAATGATGAAAGGCTAGCATAACAATGGGATACAAACTGTAGGAACTCTTTAAAAAGTTCCTTACAGAATTAGAGAGATGGTTCAGTAGTTAAAGCTCTTGTCTGCAAAGCCTAATGACCCAAGTTTGATTCCCTAGTCCCATATAAACCCAGATGCACAAAGTTACACATGCATCTGGAGTTGGTTTGCAGTGGCTAGACATCCTGGCATATCCATTCTCTGTGTGCGTCTGCCTCTCTTTTCTCTGTCTCTCTCTGCTTGCAAATCATTTTTTTAAAGCTCCTTATACATTGGTCTTAATCATTTTCATAAGTGTCATTGTGTACATCTGACCTTATGTGGGCACTGGGGAACCAAACCCCAGGTTGTTAGGCTTTTCAGGCAAGCACGTTAACTGCTGAGCCATCTCTTCAGCTCACCACCTACCTGAATTTTATCATTAACAATTTATCTTCTTTCTTTCTTTCTCTCTCTCTCTCTCTTTCTTTTTTTAAGATCTTATTTTTATCTATTTATTTATTTATTTGAGACAAAGAGAGGGAGGGAGGGAGGGAGAGAGAGAGAGTGAGAATGGGTGTGCCAGGCCTCTAGCCACTGCAAACGAACTCCAGATGCATGTGCCCCTTTGTGCATCTGGGTAACGTGGGACCTGGAGAATCGAACCGGGGTCCTTAGGCTTCACAGGCATGCGCCTTAACAGCTAAGCCATCTCTCCAGCTTTCTTTCTTTTTTTGTGTCAGGGTTTCACTCTAGCTCAGGCTGACCTGGACTTCACTGTGTAGTCTCAGGGTGGCCTCGAACTCATGGCAATTCTCCTACCTCTACCTCCCGAGTGCTGGGATTAAAGGCGTGTGCCACCACGCCTGGCTTAATTTATCATATTTCTTCATCACTTCTGTTCATATTCTCCTGTCCATTTATTGATTCTTCTGTTTTTGTCTTTTTTAAAAAAAAAAAAACTTTATTTTTATTTATTTATTTGAGAGAAAGAGGGAGAGAGAGAATGGGCACACCAGGGCCAGCCATTGCAAACGAACTCCAGATGCACGCGCACCCTTGTGCATCTGGCTTACATGGGTTGTGGGGAATAAAACCGAGGTCCTTTGGATTTGCAGGCAAAAGCCTTAACCGCTAAGCCATCACTTCAGCCCTGATTCTTCTGATTTTTGAATATATTTCAAAGTAAGTTGCAAATGTCAAAATGCTTCTTCTTTGTATCTCAACAGGTAGTCAGTGGATAAAGAGCTGTGCAAGCCTGAGTACCTGAACTGTCTTCAGACCCCACATAAAAGCCAGAAGCCACGGAGGACTTCTGTAATCCCCAGCACACTTGGTGACATGGGAAACCTAAACTCAAGAGTTTGCAGGTTCCACCAGTCTAGCTAGCCAGTTTGCTCTGGGGAATTCTGTCTCAGCCTCCCTAGTGCTGGGATTACAGGCAGGCTGTCATGACCACCTGACCGAACTCTTTTTTTTCTCCAGAGACTCAAGAGATTATTTCATCTAAAAGGACAGCATCTTAATAAGAAATTGAAAAACAAAGCAGAACAAAAAGCCTATTATCAAAAGTAGTCAGTGAATGTATATGATCACAACCATATTATAATCCTGTTTGTTTTATTTTGAGTTATCTTAATCACGAAAATGAAATTTTAGAGGATAATTTGAACTGTTGATGAATGGAAATGTGGTATTTTCAACAGACTTTTTCTTCGAGTTTGGTTTATTATGACTTGTGATGCTAGCTCCCCCTGTAGAACTTCATTAATATTGCAACTTAGTTTTTCAACAATAAACCAACATAATATTATCTAAAGTATATTATAAAATGTCTTCAGTGGAATGGGAGATAGAAAAAAGGGGGTGGGAGACACCAGAAAGTAACGGAAGGGGATAGAAATTAGTGGGAAGAAAATATGATCACAACACATTGTGTGTGTATATATGAAAATTGTCATTAAAAAGTTTAAAATTGTAAAACTTTTTGTATGATATGCTAATCACTTATAAATGGTGTGTTTCTTTATATTTTAAAATTAATTAATTATTTATTTGAGAAAGAGAGACAGATGCAGACAGGGTGACTGAGTATGGGTGCACCTGGGCCTCCTGCCACTGTAAACAAACTCCAGACACATGCACCAGTTTGTGCATCTGGCTTTCCATGGATACTGGGGAATCTAACCTGGGTCGTCAGGCTTTGCAAGAAAGTACCTTTAATCATTGAGCCATCTGTCCAGCCCTAGTAATATATAAACCTGTGAAATTGAGTGAATAGTTTATGAAATATTTTTATTTGCAAGCAAGCAGAGAGAGACAGACAGACATACCAGTGCCTCTTGCTGCTGCAAATAAATTCCAGATGTTTGTATTACTTTGTGCATCTGGTTTTGTGTAGGTATTGAGGAATTGAACCCAGGCCTATAGGCATTGCATAGCAAGTACCACAGAGCCATCTCCCCAGCCAGCATATTTAAAAGTACATATTTTTATCTATTTGCAAGCAAAGAAAGATAGAGGGAAGAGATACAGAAAGAGAATGGGGACTCCAGGGCTTCCAACTGCTGCAAATGAACTCCAGATACATGAGCCATTTTGTACACATGGCTTTACATGGGTACTGGGGACTCGAACCTGGGTCATTAGGCTTTGCAGACAAGAACCTTAACCATTGGGCCATTTCTCCAGCCCAGAATTTAAAAGAATATTTATTTATTTGAAAGAGAGGGAAATAGGCAGGTAGAGAGAGAGAAAGAGAATGGATGCACCAGGATCTCCAGCCACAACAAATGAACTCCAGATGTATGCACCCCCTTGTGCATCTGGTTTACATGTGTCCTGGGGAATTGAACCTGGGTCCTTTGGCCTCACTGGCAAGTGCCTTAACCACTAAGCTATCTGCCTAGTCACATGATTTTTTTTTTTTTTTTTTTTGAGATAGGTTCTCACTGTAGCTCAGGGTGACCTGGAATTCATTATGTAGTCTCAGGGTGGCCTTGAGCTCACAGCATTCTGCCTACCTTGGCCTCCCAAGTGCTGGTACTAATGGCATGCACCACCATGCCTGACTCAGCCCACATGTTTTTGTAAGAGGGGAAGATTGTGTTATGTTAAGACTTGAAAGGGTATGTGAAAAGTTATGTGAATTCATGGAATTTTTTTTTTGCCTCAACATAATTATCTGGCTCCTTAATTTTGTCATGAGCACTAAGCAGGATGCCTAAAAATGAAAGAAATAAAATTAGTTTTTATTGTTAAGCCCCAGGGTAGGAGAATAGAATGTATAGGCAGAAGTAGAGGATTGCTGTCAGTTCGAGGCCAGCCTGAGACTACATAGTGAATTCCAGGTCAGCCTGAGCTAGAGTGAGACCCTACCTCGGAAAACAAAACAAATCAAAATAAACCAAAAGTATATAATAAAAAGTGGAAGGTCAGATCACTGGGTTATACCCCTTGTCACATCTTATTTGTCCACTGCTTTTTCCATTTTATTAAACTGTATTTATTTTCTCAGTGTGTGCATCATATAAACATACTGATGTTTGAGTTTGTTGCTTTATCAATTAAAGGAGTTTAAATTTTATTTTCTAAGAATGGGTTTTTTAATTGAATGCAGGTTGAGAAAGCTTCAGGAAATAGAATAGATAATGGTTAAGTATTGCATCTTTTTTTCTTTTTTGTCAAAGACACTTAGAAGCAGTGGTAATATTTCTTCCTTTGAATAAGAACATAGGAAGCAAACTTGTTCAAGGTCACAGAGACTGAGTCATTCTTGTCTTGAGAACAATTGTAAGTCAGTAGTCTCTCCTCTTGCCTTTTCATCGTCCTTAACTTTACACTGTAATTGTAAGGAAATTCATGTAAACAGTCTAACTGCCTCCCCTGTACATTATTTACATTTGACCTGTTACAGTCTTTTACACTAAAATCTAAAAATGTGGCCATGTTTTCTTCAGGCTTAAAAGGCCCGCCTGCATGGTGAAGCTGAGGGAATGTCACGTGATCTTCACTCCCCAGCTCTGACATCTATTTTGTGGTCTGCTCGGCATGTCCCTTCTGCCCATGCATGTGTGCACACTGCTTCTCCTTTAAAAACTTCCTCCTTATGGCACCCACTCTTCTTCTAGAGTTAATTTCTTTTCAGGATTCAGATCTTTACCCAAAGCTTTTCCAACTGTATAAGTCTGGATGGTGCCCAGACTTTACATTAGGAGAATCAGTTTCTTTTATAAGTTGGTTCTCTTTTGTTTCCTAGATCAGGAGCTAGCTCAAGGTAAAAACACTTCCATCTTTGTGACTTTAGGGCTTGCCTGTATGCTCACTATATTTTTAAGTTTCTTTATTTCTTAATTTTTATTTATTTATTTGAGAGAGTGAGAAAGAGGCAAACAGGAAGAGAGAAAGAGAGAAAGAGAATGGGTGTGCCAGGGCATCCAGCCATTGCAAATGGGAACTTCAGATGCATGTGTCACCTTGTGCGTCTGGCTTATGTGGGTCCTGGGATATCAAATCTGGGTCCTTTGGCTTTGCAGGCAAGCAGTTTAACTGTTAAGCCATCCCTCCAACCCGCTCAGTATGTATTTAATGAATAAATATCATGTTTAAATGTCTACAGCCCTATTCACCCTTCATCATTCCATAATTGCTTCCTGGAATGTTATCGTAGTACCTCACATAATCAGACTGCTTCTCATCTTACCCCTTCTCATGTTCAGACTGTTCATCCTTTTTTTTTTTTATTATATCATTGTTTAATGTTCAGGAACATCATTCTAAACTAAAAGCATTATTAGTAATATCACAGGCTTATTCCAATATTTATTTTTGAGACAGGATCTCAAACTCCCTATAAGTGGAAGATGACCTTGAACTCTTGACCCTCTGGCTTCCACCTGTTGATTACTGCAATTAAGGGCATATGACACCACCAGTGGTCTATAAAGCACTGAGGAGTGAACCCAGGGTTTTGGCTTGCTAGACTGCACATTCTTTAAATATCCCATGGTCTTTAGTTTCTTCCCTGTTTATTGTCTGCCCTTCTGAAACACAAATTGGTCCCACATTTTAATACGTTATTAAGACATTTTCAGGAGCCAGTTGTGATGTCTTATGCCTATAGGCCTTGTCCTTGGGAGTCTGAGGCAGGAGGAGTGCCATAAATTCAAGGCCAACCTGGGCTACAAAGTGAGACTGTCTCAGTAAACCAGTCAACCGAACAAAAAATACTTCAGCTGCTCCTCATGCATAAATCTCAAGCAAGGTTTTGGAAGCTTTAGATAATGGGAACCTGTTTTTCTCCTTTAGTGATACCCTTGCCACCTCTCCTTCAGTGGTATCCCTGCCATGTCTTCTTTAATGCCAACCCTACCATCTCTCCTTCAGGGATAACCCTTGTCACCTCTCCTTCAGTGGTAACCCTGCCATCTCTCCTTCAGTGATAACCCTTGTCACCTCTCCTTCAGTGATAACCCTGCCATCTCTCCTTCAGTGCCAACCCTAACATCTCTCCTTCAGGGATAATCCTGCCATCTCACCTTCAGTATTTCCCCTGTCATCTCTTTTTCAGTGATACCCCTGCCATCAGATTTCTTCTGCTTAGCCAGTAAGATTTCAGTGCTTGTGGTGGTTTTTGTTTCCTTGCATCTGTTATTGTACCCCTCCTCAATCTCATCTTTTGGTAACTGCAGAATTTAGCTGTTTACATCTGAAGGCTTTCTATTCCACCCTAATAAGTTTGCTTCTGTTGTACTACAATTTGTCTAGGAGTCCTCCATATTAGATTAACCTTCGTGCAGCTTGTAACTAATTCATATCCAGTTTTACAGGGTATAGCACGTAGGTTTGTTCACTGAATGTTGTTGAATTGGATTCAATGCTTGTGGATTATGGAATGCATACTACTTGGATTGCAAGTTAGTTTTATTTTTTTGTTGTTGTTTGTTTGTTTTTGTTTTTTCGAGGTGGGGGTCTCACTATAGCCCAGGCTGACCTGGAATTCACCATGGAGTCTCAGGGTGGCCTCGAACTCAAGGCGATCCTCTTACCTCTGCCTCCCGAGTGCTGGGATTAAAGACGTGTGCCACCACGCCCGGCTAGTTTTATTTTTTTAAAGGAAGGGTCTTACCTAAGCTGACCTAGAACTCATTTTGTAGCCCAGGCTGGCCTTGAACTCAAAACTGTCTTCCTACCTAATCTTTTAGAGTGCAGGCTCCTTAGGGATTTATAAATGGATTTCCTTATTTGATGATAAACTGTGTTGGGCAGAATTTACTAAAATGCTCAGGGTTACCCTGCAGTACAGTGGCAGGTCATATACTAAAGGAATCTAGGTCTCCTCTTGCACAGACTGGAATGCTCTTTCTGCCATGGTGTGTGCTTGATCTAAATATACCTTATTTATGTTGTTAGTGAGCCTCTGAAAGCCCTATTTCCCCAGAACATAGAAGAGAACATCCAAAGTGGACATTAAAACCTTCTGTCTCAAATATTTTTTCATTTATAAGTTGACTTTCAAAAACTATAGAGAATTCTGGGCACGGTGGTACATACCTTTAAACCTAGCACTAAAGGAGACAGAGGCAGGAGGATTACTGTGAGTTGGAGGCCACCCTGGGACTATAGAGTGAGTTCTAGGTCTGTCTGGGCTACAGTGAAACCCTACCTTGAGAAAAACACCCACAGCTGGGTGTGGTGGCGCACGCCTTTAATCCCAGCACTTGGAAAGCAGAGGTAGGAGGACTGCCGTGAGTTTCAGGCCATCCTGAGACTACATAATGAATTCCAGGTCAGCCTGAGCTAGAGTGAGACCCTACCTCGAACCCCCCCCTCCAAAAAAAAAAAAAAAGAAAGAAGGACACACACACAAACCGGGGAAGAGGTGTATAAAGATTAGTTCTTACTACCAATTTTAAGAAATAAAACATTTGAAATATAATTAAAGCCCATTCCTATTCCCATTCTACACTATCTATAAAATACAGCTATCCAAATTTCTGTTTTTATTTTCACATCTCTTTTTTTTTAAATCATATATCTATAAACTTCTCAATCCCAGTAATTGGATTATTGCTTTGTAATCTTAATGATTCAAATGGTATCTGTTGTAGTCAGCTCCATGTTGTTGAGATGAATATCCAACCAGACTTAGTTTATGGGAGGAAGGGATTTATTGCAAGCTTACAGATTCAGGGGAAATTCCATCAATGGCATAAGGTGGTTCCCTTTCACAGGTCCAAGCAGAGAGAAATCACCAACAGTACCACAAGCAAGCATGAACCAACATAGCTCAGCCAGCTCCCTCCATACCTTTGGGCTGGAAATCAAGATCAACCCTCAGATACACCTTAGGAATCAAGTCCAGGATCCACCTCCAGTGACACCTCTTTCAGCCAGATGGCTGGAGACCCAAGTGACAAGTTTAATTTTAATAAAACACCTTAGTTCATGCAGCCATACATTTATATTTATAACATTCAAACTACTGCATTCAAACTACCACATTTTGCTCTTGGCCCCCATAGACTTATGACTGTAACAAAATGCAAATTGCATTTAGTTCAACTTCAGATGTTCTGTAAGATAAGCTTTACCAACTTTAAGACTGTTCCAAAGTCACAAATCTCGCCAGGTGTGGTGGCACATGCCTTTAATCCCAGTACTTGGCTAAAGTAGGAGAATTGCTATGAGCTCAACACCAGTCTGAGAGTACATAGTAAATTCCAGGTCAGACTGGGTTAGAACAAGACCCTACCTCAATAAACAAACAAAATAAATAAACAAAAAACATCCCCAAATCTCATCTGAGATTTAAGAATGTCTATTAACGATGAGTCCTCTGAAATCAAGACAAGTTACATTCTTCCAACACATAATGGTACAGAGTAAACATTTCCATTGCAATAAGGCATAACAAGGAGAGACTCGACCAAAAACAAGTTAGTAATCATTAGGTAAACATCAAATATCTGTAATTTAACTCCAATATCCATAACCAGTGACAACAATCTCTGGATTTTTAATTTCTATTCCTCCAGCTAGGCTAAGTTGCCAGGGGAAATCTTTCTCTTTCTTCCTGAGCCAACAGTGCTCCATGGTAGCCTTTGTACAGTCCTGGTATATCCAAAACATCTGCAGATTTCAATTGCAAACCATAGTCCATCTCACAGTGGCCTCATTGGTCTTTCTATGGGGACATCACCCTGCTTCACATGCTGCATGTCAGCAGTGGCTCCTGGAAGGAACCATTTGTACTTCATGGTTACTTCTATGCATTTTCATGTTTACAAAACCAATACCAGGTGTGCATCAACACAGCCCATTTGTTAATTCATGGAGGAAATAAATCTTGACCATGAGTCTTTAAAATCCTTCCTTCTAGTCACCTCCTTGCAAAAGAGTTTGCATTTTTTTTTTTTCAACTCATTCAGCCTTTCCTGGGTGGACATCACCCTTAGGTGTCTTTTCCATTGCTTCAATGTAAAGCAGTTGGCCCACCCTTAGTGACAGTTATCTGCTTAACTGTTAAAACCATTCTTGGGCTGGAGAAATAGCTTAGTGATTAAGGCACTTGCCTACAAATCCAAAGGACGCAGGTTTAATTCCCCATTACCCACATGAAGGCAGAAGCACAAAATGGTGCATGCATCTGGAGTTTGTTTGCTAGGCATCCTGGAGTGCCCATTCTCTCCTTCCTCCTCTCTCTGTCTCAGTGTTTCTCTCTTTCTGTGTGTCTTTCTCTCTGCTTACAAATAAATAAATAAAATATTAATAAAAAATTCTCTGTTCCTGCAAATTTAAACTTTTTGGAATTTTTCTAGCTTTAAATCATACATCTTTCAGTTTATATACCTTCTGTCAAGCCACCAGTCCATTATTTTTATTTGTTTCTGTTTTTTCTGAGGTAGTCCAGGCTGACCTGGAATTCACTTTGTATTCTCAGAATGGCCTTGATCCTCCTACCTCTGCCTCCCAAATGCTGGGATTAAAGGTGTGCACCACCATGCTCATCTAAATCCATTACTTTTAAATTCAGCTTTTGCTTAAACTCTCTGGGCATGGGCAGTAGAACACAGCTAGCCTTTATGCTAGTAGCTCAGTTCCAACAAAATTCTCTGCCTTCTTTCCTTCCCCTCTGAATGTTCATAAGCCAATGCTTTCTCTCCGCATTTAGCATTTTAAAAGTCTCACCAGAATAGCCCATAAAATTTGGCTTACTGAGGCTTCTGTAGTCCCAAGTACCAAATCCATCAACATTCCTCCAGCACAGAAATTCCAAAAGAATAAAATCCATGTGGTCATATTCATCCATATAGACACCACACTCCTGGTGCCAAATTAACCATTGCAGTCAGTTCCACATTGTTGGGACATACATCCAATCAAATATAGTTTATGGGAGGAAGGGATTTATTTCAAGCTTACAGATCCAGGAGAAGTTCCATCAATGGATCTTCCAAGCAAAGAGAAACCATCAACAGCCAAGCATTACACACAAGCACAAACTGCCAGAGGTCAAACTGCCCTCTTTCATATCTTTGGGCTAGAAATCAAGATCTACCTACAAGCATACCTTAGAGCCGGACCCCAGGATTCACCCCCCAGTGACACCTCCTCCAGCTGGACAGCTAGGGATCTAAGTCACAAATTCAATTTCAATCAAACACCTAAGTCTATGGGACTATACCTTTATACTATCATATTCAAACTACCACAGTATCCTATACATAATCCAACTTCCTTTATTTTGGGGAGGTTTTTTTTTTCCCCCTGAGTCTTTGTTTCTCTTTAACCTTTGTACTTGGAACTCACTTTGTTGCCCAGGCTGGCCTCAGATTTATGATGACCCTTTTCCCTCAGCCTCCTGACTGCTGGGGTTAAAGCATGAGTCACCATGCTTCATTCCCTACCCCCACCCCCTCTCTCTCTCTCTCACACACACACACACAGTTTTTGACAATTTTGAAATGTCCATTTGTATATTATTCTGTATGGGAGATTATATCACACTATATTCATCCTCCTGCTAAGAGCTTACTCCTGATTTTGCTCCATTGTTATTTTCTTACTTTTAATTGTACTTAAACCTGTTCTTGTATTCCTTGTCTTGGTTCTATTGCATCCTTTCCTTTGATAACTTTCATATTAGACCAAATCTTCAAATGTCAAGTGATTTTAGAGTTGTTTTTTTTTCAAATTCTAGAAGACACTGAGAAACTGACTTTCTCATATGTTGGCAAAGCTTAGTATTGGAATGTCCTCATTAGAGAATGATACAGTTATTAATCAGTCTTTTCTTGCACAAGATGGTGCATGCACCTGAAGCTCGTTTGCAGTGTTTGGAGACCCTGGCATGCCCATATTCTCTCTCTCTCTCTCGTTTTCTAATAAATAAATAAATAAATAAATAAATAAAAGTATTTTAAAAGATATAGATGCAAAGCCCCTATTTTAGGAAATTTCTGTGGTGGTTCAACAGGTGAATCAGATTGCTTCCCTTAGGTACCCAGCGAAGGATCCCTTTCTTCTTCCCCTTTATTCTATGGCTTTTGATTTTATTTTTATTTTTTAAATGTACTTGTTTAGCTCTCATTGTTTCTGTTGCTGTAAATTTCAACCTATTGACATTTTTAACAAAAAATTGTTTTGTGGTCTTGGTGTGGTACCACATGCCTTTAATCCCAGCACTTGGGAGCCAGAGGATTGCTGAGTTGGAGGCCAGCCTGAGACTACATAGTGAGCTCCAGGTCGGCCTACCTAGGGCTAGGATGAGATCTTATCTCGGGGCCGGGGATAGTGCAAAGAATAGATAAAATTTGCTTCAGTGTCTTATGCTAAGGTAAAAGTTAATTATCAGAATTGTTAAATGAATTATCAAAACCACATTCATTTTCCAAATTGAAATGCTTAATTCATTGACATTGGGGAAAAGGAAAATGGGGTGGAGGGCTAGAGAGATGTCTCAGGTCTTGCCAGCAAAGCCTAAGGACCAGGGTTCAATTCTCTAGCACCTGTGTAAAACACATGGGCCGTATGTGTCTGGAGTTAGTTTGCAGCAGCTGGAGTCCCTGGAGCACCCATTCACTCTCTGCATCTGCCCCTTTCTTTCTCTCGCTCTCTCTCTTAAATAAATAAAATATGTTTTAAAAAAGGGAAATTGGGGTTGGAGAGATAATTCAATGGTTAAAGGCTTGGGTTTGATTCCTTAGTACCCACATAAAGCCAGGGCACATACGTCTGGAATTCATTTGCTGTGGCAAGAAGTCCTGGCATGCTTAATCTCTCTCTCTCTCTTTCTCTAACAAGTAAATAAAAAAAATACTTTAAAACACATTTTAAAAATTTTTATTTTTTTCAAGGTAGGGTCTCACTCTAGCCCAAGCAGGCCTGGAATTCACTATGTTATCTCAGGCTGACCTCGAACTCACGACGATCCTTCTACCTCTGCCTCCCAAATTCTGGGATTAAAGACATGCTCCACTATACTTGGCTAAAACTTTTTTTTTTTAAATTAAGAACATTCTTTGTCTGGATATATCATGTGTTGGTACCATCTTTTCTGTCCTTTCTGCCCCCATTCTGCTGGGGCTTTCCTCAGTGAGGTTGCTGGATTTCCCCATGGGGTTGTGGGCTATGTTTGTGGGAGCAGCACTCAGTTATTGGAGGGAGGCAGTGCCTCTGGGCATAATGTCCCAATCTGTGGCTATTACAATCTTTTCACCCCCTCTTCCGCAAAATTCCTTGAGCCTTGGTGGGTGAGTTTTAGGTCTACTTCAGTGACAAGCTCTTAGGAGCCTCTGGATCTCTGCTTTGTTATGTGTTGAGTGTCCTCAGTGTGTGTCTCCTTCACCCTGGTGCTAATTTTTAAAACGAGAAATTGTTCTGTCTGGAAGGTCTTCAGACAGTGAGAAGTGTATTTATCATTTTAGATGATTTGTATTTACTTTTTGTGTTTTATTCCTGCTCTCTGTTTTTGCATTTAAAAGCCTGATAGCATACTCATTTAATCCTAGCACTTGGGAAGCTGAGGTAGGGAAGATCTCTGTGAATTCCAGGCCAGTCTGGGCTTTAGAGAGAATTCCAGGTTAATGTAGGCTAGAGTAAGAGAGCTGGCTTATTGGTTAAGGCCCTTGCCTGCGAAGCGTAAGGACCCAGGTTTGATTTTCCCATTGCTCATGCACAAAGTGGCGCAGTGGCTGGAGGTCCTGGTATGCTTATTCTCTCTCTCTCTCTGCTTGCAAATAAATTTAAAAAGAAAGAAAGAAGTCCAGGAGTGCTGGTGCAAGCCTTTATTTTAATCCCAGCACTTGAAAGAAAGAGGTCAGGGGAGTGCTGTGAGTTCAAGGCCACCCTGGACTACACAGTGAATTTCAGATCAGCCTGCACTAGCATGAGACCCTACCTTGGAAATTGAAAAAAAAAAAAAAAAAGTAGATCAAAACCTTTTTATTTTATTTATTCATTTATTTATTTTTACTTTTTAAATTAGCTTATATTCCTTTCCATGGGCATTTCATCATCTAATTTATGTTTTGGCCATTACCCAGTATACTGGATACCAGAAAGATTTTTTGTTAAGAAAGCTTGAGATCAGATTTTATAATTTCAGCTGCTTACTTAGGCATATATTATTTTTTAATGTCAATGTAAATATAAATAAACATAAATCAACAAAGTATTATGGTAAACATAAATAGTATACACCACTATCTTTTGTGAAGAGGATTGTCTACATTTCATTCTCTCCACTGAAATGTGTAGATATATAAAAATGTAATTTTTAGCCAGCCGTGGTGGCACATGGCTTTAATTCTAGCACTCAGGAGTCCAAGGTGGGAGAATTGCTGTGAGTTTGAGACCAGCCTGAGACTATATAGTGAATTACAGGTCAGCCTGAGCTAGAGTGAGACCCTACCTTGAAAACAAGAAAAAGTAATTTTTATATTGAAAGTGGTACTTTTTTTTTTTTTTTTTTTTTTTTTAGGCTGTGTCTTAATTGGCCCACAGTGAGTTAGACCTCACTCTATAGGCTAGGCTGGCTTTGGATTCATAGCGATTTTCCTACCTCAGACTCCCTACTGCTGTAATACCTACTGATTAAAGGCATGAGCCATGATGCCTAGGTTAATTTCAGAGGTGATTTTAGCCATATTGATATTACAAATAATAGTTAACTTATCAATAACTTAAAATAATACTGTAACCCTTGTTCAGTTTTTTTTTTTGTTTGTAATTTATTTTTATTTATTTATTTGAGAGAGAGATACAGAAATAGGCCAGGAGAGAGAGAGAGAGAGAGAGAGAATGGGCACGCCAGGGCCTCCAGCCACTGCAAACGAACTCCAGATGTGTGCATCCCCTTGTGCATCTGGCTTACATGGGTCCTGGAGAGTCAAACCTGGGTCCTTTGGCTTTACAGGCAAATGCCTTAACCGCTAAAACATCCCTCCAGCCCCCTTGTTCAGTTTTCAAGTGTAGTTTTGCTTGATAATCAAGCTACTTTTCATTATTCATTTGTGATTTTCTCCCAATATTAGTTTTTCAAAGAATCATTAAATAAGGGAAATGTGGAAAATTATTTTTAAATACAGGCTATTCCCACCAGATGGTGCTATTTTACTAATTTTATCTGTGACACTAAGTATGATGAATTAATGTAGAACTTTTAAGAAGCATGTAGAAAATATAGAACTATTTGAGCATAATTTCTTTTGGGCAGATATTGTCAGTAAAAGGAAATATTCAAATATTGTAAATTTGTGTTGAATTCTATGTATATTTGAATAGTGATAACAATAATTATTATAGATATTGTCAAAGAGCCATGTTTAAACCATCCTATTTCTTTCAAGGTAGGGTCTCACTCTAGCCCAGGCTCACCTGGAATTCACTAGTAGTCTCAGGGTACCTCCAAGCTCATGGCTATCCTCCTACCTCTGCCTACCAAGAGCTGGGATTAAAGGCATGTGCCACAATGCCCGACTATCAGACTTCATTTGTTTAAAACAAAACAAAACTTTATCTATTTATTTGCAAGTAGAGAGAGAGAGATAGAGAGGGAGAGGGAAAGAATGGTCACAGCACCACCTCCTACCACTGCAAACAAGTTCCAGGTGTTTGTACATCTGGCTTTATTGTGGGTACTGGGGAATTGGACTCCAGGCTATCAGATTTTGCAAGCAAGCACCCTTAACCACTCAGCCGTCTCTTCAGCCCCAGACTTTATTTTTTGTTTCTTTCTTTTTTTTTTTAATTTATTTATTTGACAGAGAAATAGGGGAGAGAGAGAGAGAGAGAGAGAGAGAGAGAGAGAGAGAGAGAATGGACGTGCCAGGGCATCCAGCAACTGCAAACAAACTCCACACATGTGCGTCCCTTGTGCATCTGGCTTATGTAGGTCCTGGGGAATCGAACCTGGTTCCTTTGGCTTTGTAGACAAACGCCTTAACCGCTAAGCTATCCCTCTAGCCCTTGTTTCTGTTTTTTGTGAGACAGGATCTAATGTATCCTAGGCCAATTTTGAGCTTGCTATATAGCTGAGAATGACCTTGAACTCATAGTCATTTTACCTTTACCTTCCAAGTGCTGGGATTATGAGCATGGGACACTTTAAGGTATGTGCCTGTATATATGCATGTTTGTATGTGTAGACACCGTGTGGCTTGTGGAGGCCAGACATTGATGTAGGGTCTTCCTCTATTATTCTCCACCTTACTCTTTGAGATAGGGTCTCTCATTGAATCTAGAGCTCCCCAATTTGCTTAGACTAGCTAGCAGGTAAGCCACAGGGATTCCTCATTTTTGCCTCCCCAGTGCTGGATTTAGTAGGTGTGCACTACCACACCTGCCCGTTTATGTGGGTAATGAGGTTCTGAATTCCATCCTCCATGCTTGCACAGCAAGCACTTTCCTCACTGAGCCATCTCTCCACCCCCAAGGGGCTTCTTAATCTAAACAGACTGAGTTGCTATACTTTAAGGTTGATATTTGCAAATCTTATTATGACTTTTATGCATAAAATAAAACCATTTATTAAAGAAGATAAATGTTACCCAAACTATGCTTCATTTTCTCTTTGTATTTTCAAAATAGATACTGTTTCATTTGAGTTACATAAGAAGCTACTACTTATGTTTTGAAGACTTTTAAAAAAATGTTTTAGAGACTTTGTAAGTGTCTTCTTTCCCTTTTTTCCCACCTTCTTGTACGATAAAACATTGGTTACAAGCTTCCTGGACATATGGCAGGCAACTCAGAAAAGAATGAGTTTTCTACTTTAAAGCATCAAGCACTAGGGAAGTAGAGACAGGAAGACCAGGAGTTTAAGGCCAGCCTGGGACACAGAAGACCTTGTTTCAAAAACAAAGTAAGTCAAGAAGATAATAATTGTGTATTATTTGTGGTTCGATACATAGTATTTCTCATGGTGAGAGCCATGGATGTGGGGGGTGGCAATGGATTCCAAATCATCCTCACTTTTTTTTTTTAATTGTTGAAGAAACTGTTTCATAAATATACTAAATGATTTTAACTTAAAAAGAGAATTTTCTGTGGGCTGGAGAGATTGCTCAGTGGTTAAAAAAGACACTCTTGCTTGCAAAAAAAACTGAGGTCACAAGGTTCGATTTCCCCAGTACTCATTAAACCCAGATGTCTCAAGTGGTGCATGTGTCTGGAGTTTGTTTGCAGTTTGATAAAATATTTTGTGTGGAAGTAAATGATATAGCTTTTTTTATTTTATGAGAGAGGGGGAGGAAGAATTGGCATGCCAGGGCCTCTAGCCACTGTCATTGAACTCCAGACACATGTGCCAACTTGCGCAGTGGCTAGAGGCCCTGCCAAGCCCATTCTGTGTCATAGCTAAAATCTGTAATTAATGTCAAGATTAGCTATCTAATTTACTTAATAAAAAGCTTATTTAAGAACTATTCATTACCCCCTGGCCAACATAAGGTGGAGAACAGCAGCAGGAGGCATGAGCAGAGGGTGGACATTACCCCCTGGCCAACATAAGGTGAAGAACGCAACAGGAGTGTGTTAAACACTGGCAAGGGGACACTGGTTATAACACCCATAAGCCTGCCCCGAATCATACACTGCCTCCAGGAGGCATTAATTCCCAAATCTCCATTATCTGGGAAACTGGCATCCAGAACACCTAAGTTTATGGGGATACCTGAATCAAACCACCACAACTAATAACTTTATTAAATATTTCTTACAAAGTTGAGGTAAAATGTGAAAAAAATTTCCCTCATAATTTCATTAGTAACATTAATTAAATAATATTAATTATCTGGATTTCCAGGAGAGGATATATTGGCCAAGATCATGCAAGTAAGTGGTGAATATTCAAACCTAGGTTAGTTTTACTTTAAAGCCCAGGTTTTTAGGCACTATGCTATTTGACTGTCTTATAGAATGAATGAGCTGCAATGTATCTAAATGTGTCACCTAGCCTTGCCCTATAATCAAATATATGTCATAGTTAAAATCTGTAATTAATGTCAAGATTAGCTATCTAATTTACTTAAGAACCATTCATTACTGTTGTCCTTGCAGATTTGTGTGTGTGTGTGTGTGTGTGTGTGTGTCCTGCTACCATTTGACTTGAGTGAATCCTAATTATTGTAGACCAATTGTGGTTATTTCAGTTTTCTTGCTAGTCATTAGTTTAGACATATGTATCTGGTCAGTAGTTCATGTGTAACTGATGAACCAGGAGAGGAGGTTTGATGAAGACTGGAAAATGATTTTTTGGCCCCATTTCTAGATGTTTCTAATTAGATGAATGCTTATGATTATGGGCACTGTCTTGTGACTTTATAGGGAGTGGGTCATTCAGGATAAAACTACAATACTGGATGGGAGGGTGAATATGGTAAGGTCTTAAATGATCTGGTGAGCTGCCTAATTCTTCCTCATTACCCAATCTTAAAGCTATTCTGACTGAGGACTGGGATTTGGGGGGATTGGGCTGGGTGTTTATTTAGCTCAGTGTTAGGTGGCTTACAAGTGTACACATGGCTCTGTGAAAGAAAAGGTTCATCATTTTTCACGTACTGAATATGCCATTGATACTTAATGCTGACAGTGATAGCACTAAATGAAAATTTCAGATGACCGTAATTCATGGATAATAAATTAGGTCTCTGGTAAAATGTTAGCAAAAGACTGATGCTACATTAAGAAAATAATCCACCATGGCCATGTTAGAGTTACAGCAGGAATTTAACAATGGTTCAGTAATCAGAAATCTTTTAATGTAATTTACCCTATTAGTAGACCCAAAGAGGAAAATCAGGTCATCATCTCCATAGTTTTGAAAAATACCCCTGACAAAAATTCAGCACCTATTCTAACTAAAATAATTTAATTTTTTCTGAATTTGTGTGTACATATGAGCGTGTGTGTATATGTGCATGTGTAGGCCATAGTCCAACCTCATTCTCAAGTGTCATTTTTCAGGTGCTATCCATCCATTTTTTTTTATATTTACTTGAGAGAGAGGCGGGGGGTGGGGGAAGCAAATATGAATAAGTGCTTTCAGGGCCTCCAGCCACTGCAAACGAACTGCAGACACGTGTACCACCTTGTGCATCTAGCTTACATGGGTACTGGGAAATCAAACCCGGGTCCTTGGGCTTTGCAGGCAAGTGCCTTAACTGCTGAGCCATTTCTTCAGCCCTGTCCACCCTTTTGAGACATGATCTGACCTCATTGGCCTGGAATTCACCAAATATGCTACACTGGCTGATGAGGGAGTTCCTAGGTACGCGCTTGTCTTCACTTTCCCAGATCTGGGAGGCTGGGTACTTTTGAACATGATGAAATAGATAATGGATAAAATATTGCCAGTTTCTCACTTAAGAGGAAACACAATACATTCTTCTCAAGGTCAGGAATAAATTAAAGATATAATCTTATCTCTGCAAGCATTTAACATTACTAGAGGTGTTTTTTTATTTTCATTTATTTATGTATTTATTTTTGAGGTAGGATCTCCCTCTAGCCCAGGCTGTGTGAGTTCCAGAATTCACTATGTAGTTTCAGGCTGGCCTTTAAAAATTATTATTATTATAGACAACTTCCATAATTATAGACAGTAAACCATGATAATTCCCTCTTTCCCACTTTCTCTCCACAAATCCTCTCTACATCATATCCTCTCCCCCTCTTAGTCAGTCTCTCTTTTATTTTGATGTCATCATCTTTTCCTCCTATTATGATGGTCTTGTGTAGGTAGTGTCAGGCACTGTGAGGTCATGGATATCTAGGTCATTTTGTGTCTCGAGGAGCATGTTGTAAGGAGTCCTACCCTTCCTTTGGCTCTTACATTCTTTGCACCACCTCTTCCGCAGTGGATCTTGGAAGGTGTGATAGAGATGTTTCAGATGTTTCAGGGCTGAGCACTCCTCTGTCACTTCTCAGCACTATGATGTCTTTGGAGTCATACCAGAGGTTATCACCATCTGAAAAGAAAAGCTTCTCTAACCAAAAGTGAGAGTAGCATTAATATATGGGTGTGAACGTTAAGAGAGGTGGTTAGTAGGCAGTTTGCTGAGCATAATATATGCATTTAGCCAAACACCAGCAGGTGTTATACCTCTAGGTCTCAATGACTTCCCCCATTATAGATTTTCAGTATTTTTCTCCCATGGAGCAGCCTCCAGTCCAATTAGAGAGCGATTGGTTTCCTCCATAACAGACATGCCATTATTGTACCCATTAGCTCATTTGGCCTGGCTGGCCCAACTTAAGGCTTACAGTGTCAACTGTTGTTTATCACCTCTGTTGACTTCTCTGTCTCATAGGGCTGCATGCAGCATAGCTTTTTCTAGCTTTCTGTCAACTGGTCTACAGGGAGGAGGTTTTCAGCTCAGTTCCAGTTTGATTTCTCAGTGACCTTGCAACACAGGCATGTGGAGGAGTCTTCAGCAATAGAGCCTTACCATCTATTCCTGGTGGGAAACCCAGAGCCTTGGCAATGGCCTATAATGTTTTGGGGGTATTAGGGACCTCCCAGGTCAACAACTTACTGGAAGTATCCCATCCCTGACACTGAAATTTTTCTAGAAACGGTCTGTGGCTTCTGGGCGTGCCATTGCCACACCTGACCTCTCCACCTTATTTTTGAAATAGAGTCTCCTTCACTGAATCTGGAACCATAGGGTATGTGTGTAAGTCAGCATACAACTTCGGGTGTCCGTTCTCGCTTCCACCTGATTTGAGACTAGGTTTTGATGTGTTTGCCAGGTTAGCTGGACCTTGAGCTTCTGGGAGACTCTCTCTGCCTCCTGTCTGTCCGACATCCTGTGGGTTCTGCTTTCCTGGGAAACACTATGCCCTGAGCCAACTCTGCAGCTCCTGATTGTAAAAATAATTCTTTTTTTTTTTTTTTTTTCAAGGTAGGGTCTCACTCTGTCTGGTCCAGGCTGACCTGGAATTAACTCTGTAGTCTCAGGGTGGCCTTGAACTCTAGGCAATCCTCCTACCTCTGCCTCCCAAGGGCTGGGATTAAAGGTGTGAGCCACCATACCCGACTTAAAAATAATTCTTTTTTTAAAAAAATATTTTATTTTTATTTATGTATTTGAGAGAGAGAGAAAGAGATACAGAAATGGGCAGGTAGACAGAGAGAGTGGGCGCGCCAGGGCTTCCAGCCACTGCAAATGAACTCCAGACGTGTGTGCCCCCTTGTGCATCTGGCTAACGTGTGGGTCCTGGGGAATCGAGCCTCGAACTAGGGTCCTTAGGCTTCACAGGCAAGCACTTAACCGCAAAACCATCTCTCCAGCCCCAAAATAGTTCTTGATAAATTACAGATACGGCCGGGCGTGGTGGTGCCCGCCTCAGTCCCAGCACTCAGGAGGCAGAGGTAGGAGGATCACTGTGTTTTCAATGCTAGCCTGGGACTACAAGAGTGAGTTCCAGGTCAGCCTGGGTTAGAGTGAGACCCTGTCTTGAAATAAGCAAAAAATTACACGTATTTATTAATCGCATTTAATTACTAGTGAAAGATCTTCCAGAATACCCTTTTCATCTACTACGATGCCTCTAAGAATTTAAGATTGTGGGGCTGGAGAGATGGCTCAGCAGTGACAGGCACTTGTTTGCAAAGCCTGTCTGCCTGGGTTTGATTCTCCAGCACCCACATAAAGCCAAATGCAATTCTTGGTAACTTCTAAGAGTTTGAAGTTCTTACTTGATATTATTTGAATCTTGCATAAACCCTCTTCATTGATAAAACCATACGTTATAACAGTTTCATCTTGTAAACAAAATTATTTTAGATCTTTGTAAAAGTACCAAGTATTATCGAAAACTTACCTGATTTAGAGAAGTTGAAATTACTGCCATCTGAGAACATAGCAGTGTAAATGTTTTCATAATATATGTAAACTATGAAATAAGTTATTGTAACTAACAGTGTCATTTTGAAAGAAATTAAAACTACTTTGTATTTGTCAAAATAAATACACCAAATCTGATATTAAGATCCATTATAAAACTGGGTAAAGGGCTGGAGAGATGGCTTACCGGATTAGGTGCTTGCCTGAGAAGCCTACGGACCCAGGTACGACTCCCCAGTACCCATAAGCCAGATGTACAAGGTAACACATGGGTCTGGAGTTCATTTGCCATGGCTGGAGGCCCTAGCACATCCATTCTGTCTGTCTGCCTCTTTCTCTCTCTCTCTCAAATAAATAATATAAAAATTGAAAAAAAAAAACATTTTTTAAGAAACCTGGGTAAAAATTGCAATTTTATAGCTCATATGAGGAATCTAAGTAATTCATTTATACTTTCATATTCAAAGGTCTGAAATTGTCTTTATGTCCATTTTAAAAATGAGTACAGGGCCAGACATGGTGGTGCGTACCTTTAATCCCAGCACTTGGGAGGCACAGATAGGGGGATTATCAAGAGTTCAAGGCCACCCTGAGACTACATAGTGAATTCCATGTCATCCTGGGTAGAGCGAGACCCTACCTCGGAAAACAAAACAAAGAAAAGTGAGTACAGGGCTGGAAAGATTGCCCAGTGGTTATAGCCACTTGCTTACAAAGCTTGATGACACACGTTTGAAGCCAAATGCACGTGTGTCTGGAGTTTGTTGGCAGTGGCAGGAAGCCCTAGTGCACCTACCTTCTTTCTTTCTGTTCTTTCTGTCTCTCTCAAATAAATAATCAATATTTTTTAAATTTTATTTTCATATAGTTATTTGAGAGAGGGGCAGAGAGAGAAGAGACAGTGGCCGTGCCAGTGCTTCTAGCCACTGCAAACAAACTCCAGATGCCTGCACCACCTTGTGTATCTGGCTTGCGTGGGTCCTGGGGAATTGAACCAAGGTCCTTTGGCTTTGCAGGCAAGCACCCTAACTGCTAAACCATCTCTCCAGCCCAATAATAAATATTTTAGAAAATGAGTGTAGTAGCCGGGCGTGGTGGCACACTCCTTTAATCCCAGCACTCGGGAGGCAGAGGTAGGAGGCTGGCTGTGAGTTCGAAGCCACCCTGAGACTACATAGTGAATTCCAGGTCAGCCTGAGCTAGAGTGAGACCCTACCTCAAAAAACCAAAAAAATGTATAGTGATATGAGTAATTATTTGAAAAGTATTAGTTAAGCAATTAGTGATTTATCAGCAGCAGTTCAACACATTGTTTTTGAAATTAAATTTAGAAACCTTAATCTTTCTTTAAAAATTCATGATCGTTTGATATCATAATTGATTATGAATGAATAAAAATAAATGTACAAGCCAATAAATGCTTAGTATTATCACTGATGGTAAATTAGGTTTTCATAGTAAATGTTTCTTATTTATCCAGGCAATAAAATAAAACTATTAAAAATGCAGTGTAACTTATACTGTAAACAAACTATTAACAGTGAGCATCACCACGAGAGCTGGTTGTATCTGAATTATTCACTGCAAACTTATTATCTCTGTGTCATTAGCATGTAAGAGAATGAACCTAATTACCACGGTTTTAAACTCTGGGGAGTTAGTAATTTGTGTGTGGAACTTCTGAGGCTGTTCCCACCCACAGGGGTGTTGAGAGAATCGTAGACACCTCGTTGCTGAGATGTTCTTTCTCTTCACATTCCACTATGTTGATATTTTCAGGATTGTAGTTATGGAATTTTATCTTATGTGAATACCTTTTTCAAGGAGTTATGGGAAATATTTAAGTATTTTAATTTGTGTTCGTTTTAGGGTAATTTAATGTTTGTAGATAAACAAGGTACTGGTTTGTATTCCTTCCTTCAGTCATACAAGTTAGCATTACATAGATTGCCATAAATAGTATAATTACTTCATAACTCTGGGCTAAAGGTTAATCAATTTTCTTTCCTAAAATGATTTGAACGAAAATGGTTTACTTTCATAAAACTTGGTATTAGCATAGAGCCCTTTCTAATCCTTAATTTTATATTTCTGATCTTAATTTGAGGTTTTGATGAACTTCTTATGTCTATTTTCTCTTACATTATAGTATAAATTATCTGTAATAAGCCATCCTAATTAAAGTTGATAAATCTACAACTGCTCCAATTATACACTAATCAATTATACACTAATTTAATTCTACTTAGCAGGATACAGTACATCATTAATCGGTTTCAGACTTAATACAACAGATTTAGAAGTAATCAAAATTTGAAGCACATTATTAGCTGGGAAAAATGTGGCATCCTAATGTATTTCACCTATCAACTTTTATAAACCAAGAGGTTCCTTGCTAAAAAAAACGACTAAAAGCAACAAGAACAAAAAAACCCAAACAAAAAACTCAAGGCTGGAGAGGTGGCTCAGCCGTAAAATGCGGTTGCTTGTAAAGCCTGATGCCTGGGTTTGATTCCCTAGTACCCACATAAAATCAGATATGCAAAGTGGCACGTGTGCCTGAAGTTCAATTGTGCTGTCAGGAGGCCTTGGTGTGCCCTTTCTTTTCTCTTTTCTTTTCTTTTCTTTTTTTCTTTTCTCCTTCCTTCTTTCCTCCCTTCTTCCCTTCTTCCCTCCCTCCCTCCTTCCCTTCTTTCTTTCTTTCTCCCTCTCCCTCTCCCTCTCTCTCTCTCTCTCTCTCTTTCTCTCTCTGCTTACAAATACATAAATGGAAAATATTTAACAAAAAAATGAAGGACTATAGTTGCTATTTATTTTTGTTGTTGAGTGCCAGGGACAAAGTGATTATTTGGCATCCTAGGAATTAATACTGTAATATAGAGTCTTTGTGTTGTTCTTCCTTTTTTTTTTTTTTAACTTTTTGTTTTTGTTTTTTGAGGTAGGGTCTCACTCTAGCCCAGACTGACCTGGAATTCACTCTGTAGTCTCAGGGTGGCCCCAAACTCATGGCGATCCTCCTACCTCTGCCTTTTGAGTACTGGGATTAATGGTGTGTACCACCATGCCTGGCATCATTTAAAAATATTATCGCTGGGTGTGGTGGCACACGCCTTTAATCCAGGATCACCATGAGTTCAAGGCTACCCTGAGACTACATAGTGAATTCCAGGTCTGCCTGGACTAGAGCGAGACCCTACCTCGAAAAACAAAAAACAAACAAACAGAAAAGAGGCTTGATGAGATCTTAAAAGCAAAGCTATAAATGTTCTCAATACTGAATTCTCCTTGTCATAGTATGCATGGAATAATAGTTTTGAGCTAGATCCAGAATTTTAATTTGAATATTATAGTCTTTGGATATGTAAGCATGCATACAAATGCATTTTATTTCAAATATAGTAGAGGAGCAATTGAGGATTATAGTTAACTTACTGCCAATCTTCAATAAAGAGATTTTTGTTATTTTTCTTTTGGACATAATGACCTCCTTTCCTCAGAATTCTTAAGAAAGAATTTCTTTTTTTTTAATTTTGTAAAAAAAATTGTTTATTTTTACTTATTTATTTGAGAAGGACAGACACAGAGAGAAAGGCAGATAGAGATATAGAGATAGAGAGAGGGCACACCAGGGCCTCCAGCCACAGCAAACGAACTCCAGACACGTGCGCCCCCTTGTGCATCCTGGGGAATCAAGTCTCGAATCGGGGTTCTTAGGCTTCACAGGCAAGCACTTAACCGCTAAGCCATCTCTCCAGCCCTTTTTTTTTTTTTTTTTTCTTTTTTTTTTTCCGAGGCAGGTTCTCTCTTTAGCCCAGTCTGACCTGGAACTCACTCTGTAGTTCAAGGCTGGCCTCGAACTCATGGCAATTCTCCCCCTGCCTCTGCTTCCTGAGTGCTGGGATTAAAGGCATGCGCCACCACGCTTGGCTTCAGTAAAATAATTTTTAAAAATTATCTGCTCATTAAATGATTCACCTTAAATTTCTTCCTAGTTTTTGCTAATAAAGTAGTGTTTCTTTGCTCACGTATCTTGCATATCTTTGTAAGAGTGAGATAGAGATTTTTCTAGATTTTGTAGTCTATGTTAAGTACATTATACCCTTTTGAGGAAATCAGTTTTGTTAACAAGTCTCTGGGAACCCCATGTTCCCTCCTCCTCCCAGCACCTCCATGGGTTTTTGATCCATTATATCTCACGACAATCGTTTAAATGACTCAATGGTAATGTATACATATGGTTAAAAATCAAGTATAACAGATGGCCTTTTCATGAAAAAACGAGAAATCCTGCCCATATTTCTTTATCCCTGCTTCCCCAAAGCAGCTGCTTTGAACCGTCTCTGATTTGATTGCTTTTAGTGGTTGTCTCAGCGTCACAGGATTGTATGATATTGTTTGGGACTTCTCTTCATGTTCTGTGATTAGATGACTCAGTCTCACGCCACTTTACTTCTTTTTACTCTGTGCCTAAGCTTAATCACTGTTTTAGTTTCCAAGTTGATTACTGTGTGATTTCAAGTAATACAAGGAAACATATTACATGGTTTATTAGCTGTGTTCCCTGCCTACCCTCTTGTTTTCTATTAATCTTAGTATCATCAACATTGATAATGCTAAGAGCTTTTCTGAATTAAAGCAATTCTTGCACATGAATAAGAAACTTATTAGAGCAAAAAGGTTTACAGTGACGTAAGTGTCTTGCTGTTCCCGTGGTTCTCAGAAGCTTGTTCCTCGTGATGCTATCTTATTTCTAAATAATGTGCTTAGGAGATTTTCATCATTCACCAGATTTCAAAGTTAGTTATCTCTTTAACTGGCCTGGCACCTACCTTACCTCTCAGTATTTTAACAAGTTACTCAGGAACCTTTCATAAATTGTTAAAAACTATCTTAAGTTCCAAAGTCCAATACTTTTCTTTTCTGGAGACATCTCTCCTTCACCATTCTAATTTGCTTTAGTCAGAGTTTGCTTGTTTTTTTTGACTTTTCACAACTTATTTCAGGAGTTCCTCTGTTGTGCTTATGTTGAGTAATTTACTTTGTGGTTATTTTCCCTATTACTCTTTCCAATTAAGCTTTCTTTTCATTCAAAGTGAAGAGCATTCGCTTTTTGCTAATTGACAGATAAAACTATTATGTATAGCAGGTTAAGGGTGTATAGTAGAATGACTAAATGTGGTTAATTAACATAAACATTGACCTTATTTTTTCATTTGTGCATATATGTGGGTGTTGCTGAAAATTGAACCCAGGGCCTTGTGTATGCTCGGCAGGCACTCTGCTACTGAGCCACATTCCAAGCCTGAGTTATTATTTATGTAGTCAGAGCACTTAATAACAACTCAGTATTTTCCAGGATTACAACTAATTGTTATAAACTATATACATCACACTGTTCAGTAGTAGCTGTCTTGAACTTACTACTTTGCTCTAAGTATAATTTTGTATCCTTTGACCCACATCTCCTCATCCTTTCCCCTGAGCCCTAATACCCACGATTCTGCTCTCTGCTTCTGAGCGCATCTTTTTCACCTTTAAATATGAGTGGAATCATTTGTTTCTACACCTGGCTTATTTATTTAACCCTCCAGATTCATTCCTGTTGCGATGATGTGACTTTCTTCTTGTTTTCATATGGTTAGATTTTATTCCACATCTTTATCCCAGGCACCCATCCGTCAGTGGACTCCTAGGCTGGTCCTGTATCTTGGCTAGTGTGGATTATGCTGCATGAAACATGAGAGGGGCAGTGTCACATCTAATGTGACTTTCCTTTCTTTATCTATGGAGCCTGCGGCCTTGGGATCATTCAGGAGTTGATAAAAGATGTCTTTTGAGTCGGGCACGGTGGCGCACACCTTTAATCACAGTGCTCAGGAGGCAGAGGTAGGAGGATTGCTGTGAGTTCAAGGCCACCCTGAGACTACATAGTGAATTCCAGGTTAGCCTGGACTAGAGCGAGACCTACCTTGAAAAACCAAAATGAATAAATAAATAAAAGATGTCTTTTGGTTTCTTGAATGATAGAAAGGTTGATTAATCCAAGAAAACTTGAGTTGGAAGATAGATTTTGTTTAATGCAATATGATGTTTGCTTGCTTCCTTGTTTTTTTTTTTTTTTTTTTTTTTTTTTGAGGTAGGGTCTTGTTCTAGCCTAGGCTGACCAGGAATTCATCATGTTGTCTCTGGCTGGCCTCAAACTCACAGCAATCTTCCTATGTCTGCCTTGCCAAGTGCTGAGATTAGTGGCTTATGCCATTATGCCCTGTGGTTGTTTCTAAATTTTTTTTTGTTTGCTCTTTTTAATTTTTAAAATTTACTTATTTGAGAGCGTAAGGGATAGAAAGAGAATGGGTGTGCCAGGGCTTCCAGCCACTGCAGAGGAACTCCAGACACATGTGCTACCTTGTGCATCTGGCTTACGTGGGTCCTGGGAAATTGAACCAGGGTCCTTTGGCTTTGCAGGCAAGTGCCTTCACCACTAACTCATCTCTCCAGTGATTGTTCTTTTTGTGGTAAGGTCTCGCTCTAGCCCATGCTGACCTGAAATTTACTCTGTAGTTTCAAGGTGCCTTCAAACTCATAGCAATCCTCCTGCCCCAGCCTCCAAGTGTTGGCATTGAAGGTGTGTGCCACCATTCCTGGTTTAAGGTTGTGTCAATTTTTATGAATGAATTTATTAGCGTTTTGTTGTTGTGTGAGGTAGGATCTTGCTCTAGCCCAGACTGACCTGGAATTAGTCTCAGACTGGCCTAGAACTCACATTGATCCTTCTACCTACCCCAGCCTCGCAAATGTTGGGATTTAAGGGGTGTGCGACCATGTCCCGCTAACTTTTGGTTTTAAAAAGTAGTAAAGAACCAAGTGCCTTATTTACCAGAAGAATTTAGGTAGGGGGCTGGAGAGATGGCTCAGTGGTTAAGGCTCTTTGCCTGCAGAGCCTGAGGACCAGGGTTCAATTCCACAATACCCACGTAAAGTCACATGCACAATGGTGCATGCATCTGGAGTTTATTTGTAGTGGCTAGAGACCCTGGCACACCCATTCTCTCTCTCTCTTTCTTTCTCTCTCTCATATCTCCTATTTCTGTTTGCAAATAAAAATAAATACAAATACTTATAAAAGAATTGATGTAGATCTTATGAGTTGTTGCAGCACATAAACATTTAATAAGGAGCTCAGCAAAATAGATCAAATGTTAGTTAAAACAGATAAGTTGACCTGATGGCAGAATTGCTTCATTCAGGAATTCATGCATGCCTCCAAAGTTTACTGCAAATATTTTTTTCATCCACTGAAATACTTAATTTCCATAAATACTAGATAAAAGAACACATCAAAAAGTCATAAGAGGGCTAGAGAGATTCCTCAATGGTTAAGGAGCCACACTTAAGCTTCTAGGTTTTTAATAATTTTTTTGGTTTGTTTGGTTTTCAAGGTAGGATCTTGCTTTAGCCCATGCTGACCTGGAATTCACTATGTAGTCTCAGGCTGGCCTTGAAGTCACAACGTTCCTCCTATCTCAGCTTCCCAAGTGCTCAGATTGAAGGCCTGTGCCCCCATGCCCGGCTAGGTTTTCATTTATATAAAGTTTTAAGTGTATAGAAACACTTAAGAATTCAAAAGTAAGCAGAGTGTACTAGGCTATCTGAATACTGTGCTGTACTTGTTGAGGATTTGGATGGGTGGAATCTTCTATTACTTGTGTGGATGGGAACTTCTGTTTACCATTATAGTCTAGCCTCTTTATCAAGATCATTGGTATTCCGGCTGGTGTTTTTGGCTATGATTCATATCTATAATTTATTTTCTTAAGTGTGTATTATATAAATTTTTCATTCATTTTCTGGTTGAGTACTTACAGGTTGTCTCAGCAGTAAGAACTCAGCTGCACCAAGTGTAATCCTAACTCAGGAGGGAGGCTGACGCAGGACGATCATAAGATTAAGGACTGTACAGTGAGTTTTAGGCTAACTTGATTTCAAACAACAGAAGTTAAACTGCTAATATTTATGTGCTGATGCATTTGAGGGATTCTCTAGGACTGTACTAATAGTTGATACTAACTGTACATGGATATTTAAATTTCAAAAATAAAAATCAAGTAGAATTTTCATGAGCCATTATTTCGGGTGCTCATGCCCCATTGTAACCAATGGCTAATATGTTGGGTATTATAGATACAGACTAACTCCTTAAGTTGGAAAGTTCTGTAGGTTAGTGCTGCCTAGAATTTATATCTACATGTGGAATTGTTGGGCCACATATAATTAAAAACAATTTAACTTAAATACTATTAGAGATTGAAAATGACAAGTTTATGGAAGTCAGAACTTTTTTTTTTTTTTTTTTTGAGGTGGGGTCTCACTCTAGCTTAGACTGACCTGGAATTCACTATGTAGTTTCAGGGTGGCCTCAAACTCATGGTGATCCTCCTACCTCTGCTTCCCGAGTGCTGGGATTCAAGGCATTCACCACCATGCCTGGCTCCAGAACTTATTTTGAGACAAGTTTGATATATCCTAGAGTGGCCTTGAATTCACTGTGTAGTGAAAGATGACCTTGAACTTCTGATTCTCCTGGCTCTACCTGTAATTACAAGTGTGAGAAACCAGGCCTGGTTTTGTACAGTGCTGAGAATCAAACTCAGGTCTTCATGCATGCATGCTAGGCACTCTACCAAATGAAATCTATCCTCAAGCCTGACAGTCATAACTTTTATTAGATACTTTCAAGTCGGGACTTGAACATAATTTTAAACTATTTTTTAAACAAAATTTTCACTTTTTGAATTTGTTTTTGAGATGGATCTGTGTGGCCCATAATAGCCACAAACTTTCAATTCTCCTGCCTTAGCCTCCCAAGTGCTCAGATGATAGGCGTGTACCACACACTTGTCTGATTTTTACTTTAATACCATTTGAGATACAGTTGATTCAGTTACCACCATTTTTTTAATGGTATTTGTGGCTAGTATGAAGTATGAAAAGAAAATTTTAAAAAGCAGAATGTACCACATGGGTAATGTTTAAATGGTTTTTAGAATCACACTGCCTTTTCTGTGGTCTGTGATCTAGGATGTATGGATGGGGTTGGGGAGCAGGTCTAGTCTAGTATTAGCTTTATGAAGTGCTTATAGGTTAATCACCAAGTATCTGACAGAAATCAAAGGCATTTAAAATAGTTATTCCTAAACTTGTGGTACAGTTGTTAGAAAAGTTATGAGTGAAGGAGACTTTGGGTGATGTATATGTATAACTGAAGTATAAATAAATGGCTTTTGGAAGAATTATTGAAGACAAAGCAACAATGAATGGGAGGAGACTAGCCTATGTTTCAGGTCAATAGTGAGGCAGGGGATGACCAGTGCAGGACACTAGGTGGCGCCCTAAGTTTAGAGTGCTGTGTTAACCAGCGTGGAAAGATGGAAAGGCAGTCACAAAATAAAGGATTTGAGGAATTGCTTGTATATTAAAAGTGTGAATTGTCTTTTATTGAGTATATTTAAAGTTAATACTGTAGTTCTTGAAGTCTTCTCTTCATTTTGAAAAACTTCCACTTTCTTTTAATTAAATTTCCACCAAATTTATCTGAATTATGAAAGTAGCAGTCCATTTCTTTGTAATGTCAAACTAGAGATTATATATAAAAAATATTTTTATTTGGAATCATTATAACAAGATATCTTAAAGTTTCATATTGAAGTGATTTAGTCTGAAGGAAGTTGATCTGTTAATATGCAAGAGTGGCTTTATCCTCAGTTACTGTATTTCTAATTCCATTGATCTTTTTGAACTGCTGAAAATTGTTCCTTGATTCCTGTTTAAAGTTCCAGATTGGGAATGATTAAATATATTAGTGAATTTCTGGAAGTAATTTATACCATTAACATCTTACTGAGGGGTGCACTGTATAAGTGACAAACCCCAACTCAAATTAGCTTAAGACATGGAAATTCAGTAAAAGAACCTGGTATGGTTTCAGGTAAAGCTTGACTCAGTATTTCCAATACTGTTATCAGGATGCTCTTCAGATTTTGGCTGTTTTCCTTAGTTAACATTGGTTTTATCTGCAAATAGGTTGAGCTGTATCAGCTAATAGGTTTGAATCCTTTTTAATTTTTCACATCTGCCCATCTGAGCTATTTAGCACAGCAAGACCCTACCTCAAAAATTACATAGATAGGGCTGGAGAGATGGCTTAGCAGTTAAGGCGCTTCTTTGCGAAGCCTAAGGACCTAGGTTCAATTCTCCAGTACACACATCAGCCAGAGGTGCAAGGAAGCACATGTATCTGGAGTTTGTTTGCATTTTGTAGGGGCCCTGGTGCACCCATTCTCTCTCTCTCTTTCTAGCTGTGTCTCCAATAAATAAATAAATAAATAAATAAATAAATAAATAAAAGGTTTTAGAAGTGTTGAAATAATAAATTGAGTTATATAAGCCAATTAGAATTTCATTAAGGGGAAAAGAATGGCTGTAAAATGACGCTCATTTCTTTAAGAAAGTCATTTCAAAACATCAGAGTTTCCTTTGATCTTATTTGACTAGAATTTGCTTTTCCTCTGCTACCAATTAGTTATGTGACTTCTTCGAGACCATTTCTTCATTGGCAAAATTGAGGCTATGACACTTGTTAATATAGTCACTGTAATGATGAGATAATATAGGTGAAATATTTAGCTTAGTATCTGGTGTTTTAGATGTTCCAGAAATGTTGGTTCACTTAGAAACATAGTTATAATGGTCAATATAAAAGTTAGGAATTTAATTTATTAATCACTACTTTCAATGCTTAAGATAATAACAATTGGTAGATATTGTCCTATTCACGACTTACTTGATATATTTAGATTAAATATGTAGGCTTCTGCAAAGTTTTTGTGATCTGTGTTAGGGAATATAAATTATCTTTAATGACAAGCAATAAATATAGTGAAATTATGATAAATGACTTTATTGTTTGGGATATAACATAAACTTCATATGTTTGAAGTTGGCAATAAGGAGAATGATGAATGATTAGTATGGTTTAAACTTGTTTTTTAATTAAAGTACCTCATTGCTATGTACAGCATTCAGAAATGTATATTAAATGTAACATTAATTCTTCAATTACCGTTCATCTTTATTATAACATATTACTTACATTTATCATAATTTTCCTCTACCATCTATAGGGCCTTTATAATCCACTTAGGTTAACTGGTGTGTCGTCTTAAGCAAAGAGCCTCCATAATGACTTTAACATTAAAGATTAGTAATCCACAGGTCCAGTAACTAACAGTATAATGAACATCTTGATAGTGATGGAATAGAGCTAATTATTTTCCTTAAAACAATATACTAGTTAATCATTACTTGACTTAGGACATATTTAAATTGGGTTAAATCTAAGCTGTGTTATTTCAGTTTTTTTCATTCCAAATTGAGACATGCCTATGTAAAAACCTGCAAGTTTTATGTTTATAAACAAGTAAAACCTCTGTAGACAAAATGAGGGTATAAACTAACATGGCTTTTGTTTTTATTGTTGGGGTTTATGCATAATTTTGTCCCATTTGATTTGTGTTCTAGTTGTAATTTTTTTTTTTTATGGGGAGGTAGGGTCTCTCTCCAGTCCAGGCTGACCTGGAATTCACTGTATAGTCTCAGGCTGGCCTCAAACTCACTGCAGTCCTCCTACCTCTGCCTCCTGAGTGCTGGGATTAAAAGGTGTGCACCATGCCTAGGAAGTTGTAACTTATGCTTTTTGTTTATGTGTGTGAAAGAGAGAGGGAATGAGGGAGGGAATTGGCATGCCCGGGCCTTCAGCCACTGCAGTTGAACTCCAGACACATGCGCTACCTTGTGCGCATGTGCAGCTTTGGCTTACGTGGGACCTAGAATCAGACACCAGTTTTTAGGCTCTGCAGGCAAAGTGCCTTAACTGCTAAACCATCTTTCCAGCCCTTGTAGCATTCTTAAGACTGTTGTGGGGGCTAGAGAGTTGGCTCAGCAGTTAAAAATGCTTGCTTGCAAAGCTTGAGGCCCAGGTTCAATTCCCTAGAATCCACATAAAGCCAGATGTACAAAATGGTACCTGTGTCTAGGGGTTGTTTGCAGTGGCAGAAGGTCCTGGTGTGCCCATACTCATCTCTCTCTCAACTTCTCTGTCACTTTCTCTCTCTCTCTCAGATAGATAAATTTAAAAAAAAATCAAAAAGACTTTTGTGTTATGCAGATAGAAAAGCATTAAGAATGTAAAGTCCTACTAAAAATAAGTGGTATTAATCTAGTGGTAAAAAATTAAAAGTGAAAAACTGAGCTGTGCGTGGTGACGCACGCCTTTAATCCCAACACTCGGGAAGCAGAGGTAGGACGATCACCGTGAGTTCAAGGCCACCCTGAGACTACATAGTGAATTCCAGGTCAGTGTGAGCGAGAGTGAAACCCTACCTCGAACCAAAACAAGAAAATAAAAAAAAAAAAAAGAAAGCAAAAAACTGGTTTTCTGAATAAATAGGCACTATTTTGATGGACAAATTAAATGTGTAAACATATGGAAAGTAAGTGTGCCTACTGTCCAGCAAGTTATTTAATGCCGAATGAGTTGTGTGTATTGATGTGTAACGTGTCAGTAATTGTAATGAAGATAATTTAAATATTCAATACATTTAAAGCTAACTGTAGTAGGCTCAATATACATTGACATAAGCACATTTTGAGAAAAATTTTCCTAAAGAAAAAAGTTACGAAGCTGGGCATGGTGGTGCATACCTTTAATCTCATTACTCAATAGGCAGAGGTGTGAGGATTGCTATGAGTTCAAGGCTAGCCTGAGCTAGGGTGAAAAACTACCTCGAGAGGGGAGTTATGAAAGGAATAGTATTGTTTTTAATACTTTTCAAATTTCTTTAATGTCTGAGTTAATAGAGGACAGCTTCTTTTTTTTCCCACCCCCGATTTTTCGAGGTAGGGTCTCACTCTAGCCCAAGCTGGCCTCCAACAACTCACAGTGATCTTCCTACCTCTGCCTCCTGAGTATTGGGATTAAAGGCCTCTCTCTATACCTTGTACTTTTTTTTTTTTTTTTTGAAGTAGGTTCTCCTTCTAGCCCAGGCTAACCTGGAAATTCACTGTGTAGTTTCAGGCTGGCCTGTGCTACCACGCTCTGCCTCATCTGCTTCTGAATTCCATCTGCTACAGTGTTTTGTTTTGTTTTGGTGGAAGTGTATGCATGAAATATGGCTTCACTGAGCTCTGGATGGTGCTTCTCTTGCTAGGAAGAGCATGCACAGCAGATGGCCTGCGAGCAGACTGAGTTATCCTGTAGAGGCACGCGTCCTTGTGCTTAGTGGATTACCTTAAAACACTGCAGAAGAGAGCCAGGCACACTAGCGCATGTCTTTAATTATAGCACTCGGGAGGCAGAGGTAGGAGGATTCTGGTGAGTTTGAGACCAGTTCAGCACTACAGAGTGAATTCCAGGACAGCCTGGGATAGATAGAGTAAAACCCTACTTCAAGACCAACAAAACCACTACAAAAGGAAACAACCTTGAAGGATTAAGAATGTGCAAATATTTATTGATTCCCAGTAGCCATGAGCGTGACGTTGCCACATGCTATTTACCCTCTGAAAATATGGTTCTTTTTAAAAATTTTTTTTTTTATTTATTTATTTATTTGAGAGAGGGAGGAGGAGAGAGAGTGGGAGATATAATGGGTGTGCCAGGGCCTCTAGCCACTGCAAACGAAATCCAGACACATGCACCACCTTGTGCATCTGGTTTACATGGGTATTGGGGAATTGAACTTGGGTCCTTAGGCTTTACAGGCAGGTGCCTTAACCGCTAAGCCATCTCTCTTGCCCTATGGTTGTTTCTTTGAAAAAAAAATTGCTTGCGCCACTTTTTGAATCTGTCTTTTTCTGGGTACTAGGGAATAGAACCTGAGATGTTAGGCTTTGGAAGCACATGCCTTTAACCACTGAGCCCTTTCCCCGGCCCAGAAGATAGTGTTGTTAAAGTATAAAATTGTAAAAGGGCAAATCATTTACTCTTTGGATTTCTCAAATGGCTTCCAGGTACCCTGAACATAATCATTAAGAAATTAAATGAAATTACTCTCATTTTTATAACAGGGTCTGGAGTACCAATAGCAGAATTTCTGTAACTGGGTATAATGATACACTTGGGAGACTGAGGCAAGAGAATTGTGAATTTGAGGCCCCAGCTTGGGCCATATGACAAAGCCTTATTTCAAACACCCCTTCCCCCACATGACTATGAGTATGAGAACTTACAGGCTTGAAGCAAAATGTAGATGTTGCTGATCAAACCAAAGGGGGTTCCAAAGGCTTAAGGCCCTTTAAATGAACTAATATCCAAGCTAGTGGGCAATTGTATAGAACATAGCTGCTAAAAGGTTTCGTATGGTACTTTTGTAGAGGTCTGCTGGAAGAAAAGAATTATTTCTCTTGATCAGCTTTGAGTGTGGACAGAATTGGAATATTTTAGGTGGGGGGGAAAGTCCATTGGCATGCATAAGTCAGTAAGGAGCAGAGGGTAACAAAACAATATCCTCTTGTGTTTTATAGGACTGGTCACTTTAGATAAAAAAGCAGAGGGAACTCAGTCTCCATAGATGTACATGTAGGGGCTTTTGTCTGGAGGATTTTCTTTCATATAGCATATATTTATGTCACCAACGTACAGGGGCTTTGATGCCTCCAAATTGGCAGTTGTTTACCCGAGGCTTGGAGATAGGACAGATCTCGGTTAGTACTTGGCAGTAACTAAGTGCTGGAAATTTTCACTCTAACACTATTGATTAAGCACTTAAGCCATTTGTGTTTTCATGCTTAGAGATTCAAAGCATATCTGTCCTACATTTTTACTCACATATATTCTAAGACAATTTTTATTTTAAATGTATTATTTTTTTCTAATAGTTTTTATCAACATTGTAATTATTTGGTAAGACAAAGTGATTTACATTTGCACGTCAGCTTTAACGTCCCATCGATATGTTAAGCAAATAAATACTTGTTTTGTTTCTTTTTTCCTAAGTGGAAACCAACTGCACAGCAAATTTGCAGGGATTTAACATGTAAGGAAATCTTAATTATTCTGAATATACTTATGTTATGATGTGGAAATGATTTGTTTACTGTCTTTAATGTGACTGAGTCAAAATATAAGTAGTTATTTGCATAAAGGGGAAATGTTGCTAATATTTTTTGCTTTACTAAACACTACATACAAAATTAATTTTCCTTGTAAAGGATATGAGGATTTTTTTTCTCATCAGTTTCTGTGAAAATGTAGATTTATTAATCTTGAAAGGGCCTCAGTGAAACAAATGCTAGGAAGCAGCAGTAGTTCGGGGAAGAGCTGAACACAGCTCTGTATCAGCTCTCTTTCTCAGCCATTTCCCTGACTACGCAAAAAGGACAAGTTTGGGAGGCATGACCACCAGTGGAGACATGCTGGCCTCATGGCAGAGCACCCTTGCTCCTAGGGCTTCAGGGACTCTGTTCTTAGGGTCTTTGTTGCTGTGGAGCAGAAGTTTTCTACTTGGGAGTTTTTTTGGGGGGGGGTATTTTTTTGAGGTAGGATCTCACTCACTCTGGCCCAGGCTGACCACCACACTACTTGGGAGATTTTGCACTTGCTTTTCCTCCTTCTGGAATATTCTTTACTCCTGTTAAAGATGTTCTCAGTTCAATGCTGGGCATGGTGGCGCCCATCTTTAATCCCAGCATTCGGGAGGCAGAGGTAGGAGGATCGCTGTAAGTTCAAGGCCACTCTGAGACTACATAGTGAGTTCCAGGTCAGTGTGAGCTAGAGCAAGACCCTACCTCGAAAACCAACCAACGAAACAAACAAAAATAAAAGTTCAGAGTTCTGGTCTGATATGAATGTAAGTTTGTTTCTTTATTTATTATCATTTCCTCTAACTAGAACGTGATCTTGAAAGGTAGAGCTTTGCTCTGTTCTCTTTTCTGTAAAAGGGACTTAACTGTTATTTTATGAAGGAAAGAAGGATGTTTAGTGCTTGTCAAAAGCATTGTAAATATACTTTATCTTCTAATATAAGTATAATTTTAAAGTAGCATTGTAAATACCTAATTTTATAACCTCTTTAATAGTATTGTCTTACTGCTTTTTGTGATAAGTTGCAAGCCTTATGTCTTTAGTTCCTTTTTTGTTTGTTTTTTCATTATTTTAGAGAGAGAGAATTGGGGTGCCAGGGCCTCAGCCACTGCAATTGAATGCCAGACACTTGTGCCACATAGTGAGCATGTGCAACCTTGCGCTTGCCTCACCTTTGTGCGTCTAGTTTACTGGGATCTGGAGATTCGAACATGGGTCGTTAGGCTTCGCAGGCAAATGTCTTAACTGCTAAGCCCTCTCTCTAGCCTTTTCATTCTTTTTCTTTTTTCTTTTTTATTTGAGAGAGAGAGGGGGAGGGAGAGAGAGAAACAAAGAGGCAGAGAGAGAGAGAGAATGGGTGCACCAGGGCCTTCAGCTGCTACAAACAAACTCCAGAGATGGACGCTGCCTTGTGTGCATGTGTGACATTGCACACTTGCATCACTGTGCTTACATGAGTCCTGAAGATTTGAACATGAGCTCTTAGGCTTTGCAGGCAAGTGCCTTAACCACTAAGCCATCTCTCCACCCTGTCTTTCTAAGGCTTCTCCGTAAAGAAATTTGTTTTTGTCAATTCCTCCTCCTCCTTATGTAGGCGCGGATGACCTTGAACTCTTGATCCTTTTGTACTTACCTCTCAAGTGCTGGGATTATAGCCCTGCACCATGACACCTGGTTTATGCAGTGCTGGCGATTGAACCCAGGTCCTTGTGCTTGGTAGACAATCACATTACCAGGGTTAGAGAAGCTTCTCTTTTCAGATGGCAGTGACCTCTGGGATGACTCAGAAGGCACCATAGTACTGAGAAGTGAGAGGAGTGCTCAGCACTGAAACATTTCTGTTGCACCTTCTAAGGCTCAGAGTCCATTGCAGAAGAGGTGGCAGAAAGAATGTAAGAGCCAAAGGAAGGGTAGGACTCCTTACAACGTGCTCCTCAAGACATAAAGTAGCCTGGATATCCATGACCTTGTGGTGCCTGGTACTACCTACATAAGACCATCATAATAAGAGGAAAAGATGATGATATTAAAATAAAAGGCTAATTGGGGGTGGAGATATGATGGAGAAAGGAGTTGTGAAGGGGAAAGTGAGAGGGAAGGGAATTATCATGGTTTATTGTCTATAATTATGGAAGTTGTCAAAAAATTTAAAATATATAAATTAAAAAAGGCAGTTTATAAAAAAAGGGGGGCCTCTGGAATTAAATAGAGAATTCTCAAAAAAAGAAATACACATGGCATATAAACTTCCAAAATAAATGGTCTACATCCTTAGCCATCAGGGAAACGCAGATTAAAACTACATTGAGATTCAATTTCAGTCCTGTCAGAATGGCTATGATCAAGAAAACAAATGCCCATAAATGTTGGCAAGGATGTAGAAAAAAAGGAACTCTTCTACACTGTTGGTGGGAATGTAGTCTGGTACAGCAATTGTGAAAATCAGTGTGAAGGTTCTTGAGACGGCTAAAAATAGATTTACCATATGATTCAGCTATCGCACTCCTAGGCATATATCCTAATGACTCTTCTCACCACCTTAGAGATACTTGCACAACCATGCTTATTGCTCCTCTATTCACAATAGTTGAGAAATGGAACCAGCTTAGATGTCCCTCAACAGATGAATGGAAAATAAAGATGTGGTACATTTACACAATGGAGTTCTATTCAGTGGTAAAGAAAAATGAAATTGTGAAATTTGCAGGGAAATGATGGATCTGGAAGGGATTATACTAAGTGAAGTAACTCAGTCCCAGAAAGCCAAACGTCGCATGTTCTCTCTCACATGTGGATCCTAGCACTAATGTGTAAACCTGTGTGTGAGCTGGAACCAAAAATCGGTCGCAGAGACCAGTAAGGTAGAAAAAGGCTATAGGCGAGGGAGGAGAGGAAAGGACTTAAGGGGATGGTCTTGTATACATGTAAGTAGAAGAAGAGATTACAGGGTGTGGAAAGGCCTAAGTGAGGCCAGGGGAAGAGATTAAGTAAAAGAAGGGTGGGGGGAAGGTAAGTAAAAATTCAAGATATTTTGAATTAGACATATGAAAACCTACTTTTTTGGATAAATAGCACATCCAGAAGCCATAGATCATTATCAGAAAATTTTCAGTGCCAGGGATGGGATACCATCCAGTGAGTTGTTGGGCAGGGAAGTCTCTGTTGCCTCCAGAACATTACAAGCTATTGCCAAGGCCCTTGTTTTCACACCTGAAACAGATGGTAAGACCCTATTGCTGCAGACGCCACATGACTCAGCAGCGAGGTCACAGAGAAATCAAGCTGGGGATGAGCTGAAAACCTTCTCCCTGTAGACCAACTGACTGAATGCTGGAAAAAGCTGCATTGCATTCAGCCCTATGGGAGACAGAAGTTATCAGTGGTGAAAACAGTGGACACTGGAAGCCTCAGGTTTGGCCAGACAGGCCAAATGACCAAATGGGGACAACAGTGGCATGTCTGTTATAGGGGAAACCAGCTGCTCTCTAATTGGAGGCCCACTCTATGGGAAGGAATACATGCCTGGTCCTGAAAACCTAACCAAAAGCCTATGGCAGGGTAGGTCATGAGCCTTAGGGGTATGAAGCCTGCTCTTGTCTGGTTATAATGCATATATTATGCTCACCAAACTGCCCTATAAGCACCACACTTAATGTTCATATTCATATATCAATGCTGCTCTCACTTTCGGTTAGAGAAGCTTCTCTTTTCAGATGGCAGTGACCATTGGGATGACCCAAAAGGCAACATAGTGCTAAGAGGAAGTGACAGAGGAGTGCTGAGCACTGAAACATCTCTGTCACACCTTCCAAGGCTCAGGGTCCATTGCGGAAGAGGTGGCAGAAAGAATGTAAGAGCCAAAGGAAGGGTAGGACTCCTTATAATGCAACTGTCCAGACACAAATTTGCTTCGATATCCATGACCTTGCAGTGCCTAGCAATATGAGACCCTCATGATAGCAGAAAAAGATGATGACATCAAAATAAAAGACAGATAGAGTGTGGAGTTGTGATGGGGAAAGTGGGGGAGGGGAGGGAATTATCATCGTGTATTATCTGTATGGATAGAAGTTGTCAATAATAAAATTATACATTAAAAAAAAATTCTATGTGGTGTGGCATTGTATGTGTGGTGTATTCATGTGTGTGGGCAGGGGCACATAGAAATGTGCATGCTCTGTGTACACACATGTAGAGGCCAAAGTTCTCTTCTCTATTGCTCATGGGCATATTTCATGAGACAAGGTCTTTCCCTCCACCTGGAGCTGCTATTTTTGGTCAGCAAACCCTAACAATTCCTGAACCTCTGTCTTCCAAAGAATAGGGTATTGACCTGCACAGCCACGCCCAGTTTTATTTTATTTTTTACATTGATTCTGAGAAGTTGAACTGGGGCAATCTTAGGCCCTCATGCTTAAGTGGCAAGTGTTGTTAACTGCTGAACCATCTCCCAAGTTCCTTACTATATTTTAACTATGTTTATATTCATAAATACTTCCATTTGAGTTACAACTGCATACAATATGCAGTACAGTAACATGCTATAAACAATTATAGTCAAGGGGCTATTTGCTAGACCAGATACCCTCTTAGTTGGTGTAAGTACACCTTATTTTGTTTGTGCAGTGATACAGTCTCGTAACAACATATTTCTCAGAATGCCTCCCTCTCGTTAAGCAACACGTAAATGCAATGAACCTTCAATTTTAGTCAACATCAAAGCCAAAGCTTTGTTAATATAGGAGCATTCTACAATAACACAGCAATTAACACCCTGGCAGAGGCTGCTGGAGCTAGTTCAAATGTACCACAACAGTGGTTCTTGAAGACTTGGAAAAAAATCATGACCCCCATTAAATGTAGAGGTGTCAACAGCACTGGCATTCGGTGGAGCAAAAGATCAAAGGGTTAGAGATGTGAATGCCACATCAGAGAAGCTCCATAATGGCCAATCGCTGTAGAGTGGAGCCCCTAGTAGAAGATGCTTTTAGGAAAACTTGGTTCTCTAGGAAGCAAGGGACATGTTAACATCCTGGAATAGCAAAAGCTAGGGGGCAGCAGTTAACTGTCATACAAAGGGAGAATGTATTAATTTTCTGTTGCAGCCATAACAAATTGCCACAAACTTAGCAGCTTTAAAACAGTAACCTTTAATGGTCTCAGAGTTCTTTAGGCCATAAGTCTGGTATTGTATGTTTCAGCTAGTTTTCTGCTCCAGCTTTTTCCTCCCTCCATTTGAGAAAGCAGGCTCACTAAAGTTACCCATGTTGGCCTTGACCTGACTATCTGCCATCTCAGTTGGAATTATCAGCACACACCACTGCACCTAGCTTACTCATGTAAGCCTTTTCGCTTTTCTATGCTGAGCACTTCTGGCTATACATTTTCCTCAAAGCACTTTCTATCTGGTGTTATATAGGTTTTTGTTTTTTTGTGTTTATTTATTTATTTGTTTATTTATTTATCTATTTATTTTGAGGTAAGGTCTTACTGTAGCTGACCTGGAATTCATTCTGTAGTCCCAGGCTGGCCTCGAACTCATAATGATACTCCTATCTCTGCTTCCCAAGTGCTGGGATTAAAGGCGTGTACCACCACACCAACTTTATAGATTTTGTGTGATGCTATTTTAATGATTGCTCATTTGTGAGTGTTTTAAATTTCATTGTGATTTCTTTGATCCATTAATTAATTGGGAATTTAAAAATATATATTATGGGCTTTTGGAAGGTTATTTTTTATGCCCAGATATTTTCTTTTTCTTTCTTAAAAAACATTTTTTTAACCAGGTTTGGTGGTGCACGCCTTTAATCCCAGCACTTGGGAGGCAGAGGTAGGTGGATCACTGTGAGTTCGAGGCCACCCTGAGAATACACAGTAAGTTCCAGGTCAGCCTGGACTAGAGTGAGACCCTACCTCGAAAAACAAAAAAAAAAAAACAACCTTTTTTTTTGTATAGGTTAATATTCAAAGTATTAGATTTCAATATGGCATCTTCACTGATGTTATTTTTATTTTTATTTTAATTTTTTTTAAGGTAGGGTCTCACCCTAGTCTAGGACCTGGAATTCACTATGTAGTCTCAGGATGGCTTCAAATTCATGGCAATCCTCTTACCTCAGCCTCTCAAGTGCTGGCCTTAAAGGCATGTGCCACCACACCTGGCTAATTTCGCATTGTGGTTGCATGATCTTTGTGTTTTGAAATTTGTGTAATTTTTTTAGCGCATGATTACTTTCATGTTTTACTAGAACTTAATAAAACTATGCATTTTCTAACTGTTGAGTACAGAAGTACATACTTTCAGTATTTACAGCAGTTCATGATTGAGCTTGTTTATTATTTCCTGCATATGATTTTTGTTATATTTTATGTGCTTGGCTGCTTAATACTGGACAAAAGAAATCTATGAAGCTAGGTATAGCAGGTTTTTTTGTTTTTACTTTTTTGACATATGTGTTTATCTGTATCTGTGTTCAGAGACAGGGTCTTGCTTTGTATCCCTAGGTGGTTTGGAACTCACTATGTGAAGGGATAAAAGCTTTTGTTTTTCTCTTGTGTTATATAGAATTTTTATTTATTTGTTTTTAGTTTTTATGAGGTAGTGTCTCATTATAGCCCAGGCTGACCTGGAACTCACTCTGTAGTCCCAGCATAGCTTCAAACTCACAGTGACCCTCCTATCTATCTGTGCCTGCCAAGTGCTGGGCTTGAAGATGTGTGCCACCTCACCTGGCTTAATTTTTTTTCTCTTTATTTTCTTCTCAGGGCTGAGGAGATAACTAGTTAAAGGTGTTTCCTTGTAAAGTTCAATTTCTCTGTACCCACATAAACCCAGATGCATAAAGTGGCACATGTGTCTGTAGTTCATTCTGACATGCCCCTCTCTCTCCCTCTCATCATAAAAAAATTTTTTTTTAATTGATTCTCTGTGTTTCACAGTAGTTTTCTTCAGATGCCTGGTATGACTTGTCTTGCCAAATCCCATTTGGTTATTTTAGGGGTAGAACTTTAAATGACATAAACTGTCAGGACCTGTCAACTTTGTCACCTTTAAGTGACCTAGCCAGACTGTTTTGTAGTGGAGCTCCATCATGATGTTAGATTATTGAGACCAGATTGATAAAGGGAGTTGTTGTTTTCTACATTCTGCATATTTGATATTTCTGCATATCAAAAAGGATAACAAAATTGGAAATCCTAATGTAGTTCATCAATGTTCTATTAATCCTTCTATTGCCGACACGTTTTCCCCATTCTCAGCTTATCCATTATAGAAAATGGCACTCTAGTCTCTGCTGGATGAGAGAGGGAGGGGGGCCATTCACTCTGCTGTGCAAAGTATAAGAGGGGATCTGTGATGGTTTGAAGTAAGTGTCCCCTATAAACTCATGTTTTGAACGCTTGGTCCCCAGTTGATGGCAGTTTGGGAGTTGGAGCCTTGCTGGGAGAGGTGTGTTGTCAGGAGTGGGATCAGGGTGTTATAGTGAGCTTCCCCTTGCTAGTGTTCAGCTCACTCTCCTGCTGTTTTGCACCTGCCACGGCTGAAGTCAACCTCTGCTCATGCTGTTTTCCCTGCCATCACGAAGCTTCCCCTTGAGACTGTAAGCCAAAATCAAATCTTTCCTCTCATCAGCTGCTTTTGGTCAGGTGCTTTGTCCCAACAATGGGAAGGTAACTACAAGATCTCAAATTTAGTGGCTTCTTAAACTTAGTACCTACCTTGAGGTTATTATTGTGGATCCCTAATGCCACCAGTGTGCTGCCTTTTGGTGGGATGGAAGTCTAAATTTCCTTCTCAAATTGTTTCTGGCCTTCTATGCTACCATTTAGGATTCAACATTCTTGGATCTCATGAGTTAGTCACTGCTCTCCTGTGCTTTCTAGAACCTTGGTTGTTACCAGTATTTGCTTTAAAAAAAAATTCTATTTGTGTCAGGCATGGTGGTGCACGCCTTTAATCCCAGCACTCAGAAGGCAGTGGTAGGAGGATCGCCATGAGTTCAAGGCCACCCTGAGACTACATAGTGAATTCCAGGTCAGCCTGGGCTAGAGTGAGACCCTATCTCAAAAAACCAAACAATAACAACAAATTTTATTTGTCTTTCAGAGCAGGTTTAGTGAGGATTCAGAAGTAATCAGAAATTCATGCATGTATTGAATCCTTTGGTTTTATTGGAAATCTGCCACATATCTTGAATCACAGCTTTTATTGTTATGGGAAACTGAGTCACAAAGAGATGGCACCAGAGATAGAGAATCAGAAAATTTATTCATGTCAACATGGACTCGGGAATAACTTCCAAAGCCTAGGCACTGAGCTCTGATGGCTTGGAGGTTTTATACACAGTATGGCAAGCACTTGGACATCACCTTTAATTCTTTACGCTATTGGTAGGTTACAATTTTACATGATTTTGGGGCACGAACAGAAAATTCCTCAGTAATCAGTCACCGATAGAACAGAATGTTTTTATTTTAGAGGTATTTTTACCATGATTTGGTCTTGTAAGATATCTGACTGACCCAGGATCAGACTCAATGACACACTTGTGCTGGGTTATGGTAAGAATAGGACAAGGTTGTTTACATTCTTTTTAGCTTAGAATCTAAGGTGTTTGTAAAACACTGCTCAGCACAGAAAAGGAGAGAGGGGCTTTAGTTTGATTGAAATCTCCACATTATTTTGTCTTGTTTGGAAAATGGTTTTTCATATGCATATCCACATAATTAGAATTTGAGATATCAAGAGTTATAGAAGGTATATTTAATACATCAGGTAAGAAAAATCATAGCTACTGAATATCATTTGTACTAGATGAAGATAGTGTCAATTTCATACCTTGGTTTAATTTTTTTTTTTTTTTCCTGGCTGGAACAAAGGCTGAGCGGTTAAGGTGCATGCCTGTGAAGCCTAAGGATCAGGTTTGATTCTACAGGTTCCACATAAGCCAGGTGCACATGGTGGCGCCTGCGTCTGGAGTTCATTTGCAGTGGCTGGAAGTGCTGGTGTGCCCATTCTCTCTCTCTCTCTCTCTCTCTCTCTCTCTCTCTCTCTGTCTAATAATTTTTTTTTTTTTCACCAAGGTATGGTCTCACTCTAGCCTAAGCTCAACCTGAAACTCACTCTGTAACACCAGGCTGGTCTCACACTCACAGCAATCATCCTGTCTCTGCCTCCTGAGTGCTGGAATTAAAGCTGTGCACCACCAGTGTGCCTTAATTTTGATCATTTTTTAGATACCTGTCTACTTAATGAGATGCTGGATTCTTTTCCTTCAGGTCCTAAATATGAATTAATCACTTCTTGCTATGTTTATTTTATTTCGTTTGTCAGTGACTTAAGATCCACTCATAGAGAAACTTTTGGTAACGTGGCAGGAAAAGATAGTGTTTCCTCAGATCTTATACAATTAAGTAAAGTCATACTTGTAACTAGTAGAGCTATTTTGAAACCATTGTGGAATAAAAGTCACCACACTAAGGTTGGCCTAGGAACAGCATGGAAGTGATGCAGACCTGTTATGTTAATGTTAAGCCATAAACTAGCCAAGGAGCATCTGTGGCCCTGACCTTGGGTGAAATAATAATTTATCTGATAGGCTTAGAAAGCCAATCAAGATAATTAATGCTACTAAAACAGAAAGTCCTGACTAAATAAATGTAAGTTTAAAATGACAAGAATGTAAATATTAAAAGTACAAGTGTTTAAAAAGTAACTAGCTATTGTTTTTCACTAAAATATGCTCAATTGGAAATTTATATCATGTTCTTTCGTTATTGCTGTCTTTGTCCATAACTTATGTGGAACTGACATTTTTGTTATTTGATAAAACTAGTAATTTTAATCTTCTGTTTTGATATGATTCATGTTGACCTGACATTTTAATAAATCTAGCTTTTTGGGCTCATTAATGAAACATTTATTTGCTGAAGCATGTGCATTTTCTTCATGAAATTGCTTTTCTCTTTTATCTGTGACTTCTCTTGCCGAGTCCTATGAAGCACATGTTTTTGATACTGGTGTTAACATTTTTTAATTAATATTTTAGATGCAAAAGGTGACAGTTTAAAAGATTGTTTTGTTAGTGGGCTATCCTTAAAAGCAAGTGGCATTTGGTTTTATTTTACAATAGAATTTAATCTTACATGTTTTTTGTTAAAGTAATGTTACCAAAAAATCTCTTATTGAACTATTTGTGGTGAGCTTTCTAAGGATGTTTAAGATTTCACATGCAGTTTAACTGATCACAGATGAAGTTGTAAATTAATACCTCATGAGCGTCTTTGACTGCGGGGCATTGTTTGTGAATCAAAACTGCTTTGTTCCTATAAACTGTGAAAGGGGCTTAAGCATATGGATTAAAATTGCATGGTGGTACTAAAGTACTCATGAAAAGACACCATAGTTAGATCATTTAAGATGTACTAAAATATTATGAATAGCCATAAAATGTAATAATTCCCTTAAGCTTTTAAGAGTTATAAGATTTAGTTTCATTCCTTTGTTGGATTTAACCACCTTAATAAAGAATTGTTTTCTTGCTTTTAAAGCTGTACATAGTATTAAGAATAGCCATTCACATAGCATGTTGATGAGAACAGCTGAAATTTTCCAGAAAACATGTACTTTTGCAAAAGTTTTCATGGTGGTACCAAATAATATGTGTAAAGGTTTATTCTCATTTTTCTTTGAGTATTCTCTGAGTAGAACCTTTGCAATAAAAAATTTTCACTCATGTCTTCTAATTCAAGATTCTTAAGTGACTAATATTTGTAATAAAAATCAGATTTAAAATTTTATTTACTTTCACAAATGTGTGTGTGTGTATGTGAGAAAGAGAGAGAGAGAGAGAGAGAGAAGGATGAATGAATATGGGTGTATCAGTCTCTTGTCACTGTAAGTGGAACAGCAGAGACTTAGGCCTCTTATTGCATCTGGCCTGAGGGAATTAAACACAGGCTGGCAGGCTTGGTAAGCAAATGCCTTTAACTTCTGTGCTGCCTCATTAGCCCCCAAATCAGATTTTTTTTTTTAATTTACAATGTATGAAAATTGCCTAATGGAGAATACACTTCAGGCCATCATGAACTGTCAGCCATTTAGAAAAATACCAGAAATTGGTCTGGGGAAATGGCTTAGCAGTTAAGATGTTTGCCTGCAAAGCCCAAGGACCCCGGTTCGATTCCCCAGGACCCACGTAAACCAGATGCACAAGGGGGCACATACGTCTGGAGTTCATTTGCAGTGGCTGGAGGCCCTGGCTTGCCCATTCTCTCTCTCTCTCTCTGCCTCTTCCTCTATCTCTCTCAAATAAATAAACAATATTTTTAAAATGCCAGAAATAGGGGCTGGAGAGATGGCTCAGTGGTTAAGGCACTTGCGTGCAAAGCCTAATTACCCTTGGTTCAGTCCTCCAACACCCACGTAAAGCCAGATGCATAAGGTGGCTCATGTGTCTAGAGTTCATTTGCAGTTGCTAGAGGCCCTGGTGTGCCCATTTCTCTCTCTCTGTCTCTCTCTCTCATATAAATAAAATATTTCTAATTTTAGTCAGGGTCTTATTCTGGAAGATGTGGTAAGTTCTAAATTGCAAACGTTAGTTGTTCAACTTCCTTAGGCGAACATTCAGGTTAAAGTAGTGTTTAGGATCTTTTGGATCTTTTCTCTGTCACATTTTTATTTAACTTAATTTTTTTTTAAGGTAGCTTCTCAGGTTGACCTCTCTGTCACTCTTTTGGACTTCTTTGTGTTCTTAGAAAACACTGATAAATGTTTTGCAAATACTGTTTCTTCCTGTCTTCTTTGGCATTTTAAATACCAGTTATATTTCCTTGAATGCCTCCATTATAACTTCTTTCATAGAGTTCTCCTGTTACTATCCAGAACTGCTCTAAAAAAGTAACCTGGATGGGTGTGGTAGCACCCACCTGTTATCCCAGCACTCCAGAGGCTGAGGTAGGAGAGAATCACTATGAGTTCAAGGCCAGCCTGTACTACAGAGCTGCAGGTCAGCCTGGGCTACAATGAGACCCTACCTCTAAATAAATAAGTACACAATTAGCAACATAGACAAAAGTCATACACAGGAAGGTATGCATGCAGCATGGTTATACTTGTAAATAGTCTTAACAAAAGAATGAAAACATGAGAGAACATTTCATGGGAATCCCTCAATATGACAAGCATAGTACATGAGATGGGGAAATGAGAGTGATTTTAGAATAGACATGGTTAGGTGTATGTATATGTACACTGCTAAGAAGTTTAAAATAGTTTTCAGTAAATATTGAGAATGATTTTTAAACAGAATTAATTACGCAGCGTGGGGAATGGCTTAGAAGGTTTTTCTTCAATTAGAATAGCCCAAGTAAGGCGGCCTTGAACTACAATGAAATTCAAGGAAATAAAGGCTACTTGGGAGACAGAATCAGTGAATTTAGTGATGGAAAAAATCAGTGCAAGGAATGATTTCTCAGGTTGCAATATGGTTAGTATGGTTGGAAGGGTATATAGTAGGATTATATCAACCAAAAATAAATTGTGCTGATGATAACGCATAGACCATTATGTATAATATCTTTAAGTCTTTAATAGGCTCTGAATAAATACATGAATTGTTTCATAAATAATCTCTTAATTGTTTACATATTTTAAACTTTCTAAAAGTTTTATTTATTTATTTATTGAAGAGAAAAAAGAGACACAGGGAGAGAGAGTGTGTGTGTGCCAGGACCTCCAGCCATTGCAAATAAACTCCAGACAAGGTGGTGCATGCATCTAGAGTTTGTTTGCAGTGGTGGGAAGCCCTGGCAAACCTATTCTCTCTCTCACTGCCTCTTTTTTTCTTTGTTCCTCTCTCTCTCTCCCTCTCTTAAATAAATCACACGCCTTCAATCCCTGAACTTGGGAGGCAGAGGTAGGAGGATTGCCAAGAGTTTGAGGCCACCCTGAAACTACATGATGAATTCCAGGTCAGCCTGAGCTAGAATGAGACCCTACCTTGAAAAATCAAAAAAAGGAAGAAAGTGGGAAGGAGGGAGGGAGAGAGGGAGGAGGAGGAAGGAAGGAAGGAAGGAAGGAAGGAAGGAAGGAAGGAAGGAAGGAAAAATTCCAGACGCATGTGCCACCTTGTGCGTCTGGTTTATGTGCGTCCTGGGGAATTGAACCTGGGTCCTTTGGCCTTGCAGACAAGTGCCTTAACTGCTTAGCCATCGCTCCACCCCCACCCCACTTATTTTTGAGATAAGATGTCATATAGCCCAGGCTGGCATCCATTTCACTGAATGCCTAAGGATAACCTTGAACTTCTTCCACTTGCCTCCTCCTACCCAAGTGCTAGGGTTATACGTACGCCTGCTTTATATGGTGCTGAGGATGGGACCCAGGGCTTTGTGCATTCTGCCATCTGAGCTACGTCACCAGCCCTGAGACTTTTATAACTTATGAAGGCTTCACTTAGTGGCCAGTGACACAGGTACATTCAGAGGAAGCCAAGTAGAGTTCCTAGGACTTGCCTTCCTTGTGGGATCTCTTTTGAGTTTGAACAGCTTCTCAACATCCTGTTTTCAGTAATCCCCACCCACCGGTGAAAACAGAATTTTGCTAGTCTCAATAGATGCTCAGGGAAGGAGTTATTTATTCTAGTATTCAGTGATATTGAAGTTACTAACCCACGGACATCAAGGGGCATTCACCTGTAGACCTCTTAGAACTGTCATTTATACATTGTACTAAGTGGTTTAGTGGTTACAAAAATGCCAGCATGAAGTAGTGATTTACCACCATTTTTTTTTCAGATGTGAAAACTGAGGCACAGAGACCTAGGAAGCGAAAAGGCAAGAATGTAGATGACCCCATTTATCTTGAAGCTTGTTAGCAATACCAGTTATTTATTTATTAGTTACCAACAGAGTCATATGAGTAGATGTGATCACTCAAAACAAGTGTTTTGGATGAGAAGACTCACAAGTAGAGGTAAAGAAGATTGACATTAATGGGCTGGCCTGAAGAACAAGTAATAAAGGAGAAGAGACAGATGAGGTTAGAGAACATTATGTCTTTCTACCTAAGGTAGATGGCAATGTAGATGGAAATTAAAAAGAAAGAAATAGGAAAATGTCTTCATGGGCTAGGGCATCCTCTCGGGTAAAGTGCTTGCTGTTCAAGCACGAGGACTGAAGTTCAGGTCCTCAGTACCCTTGTAAAGGCTGGATAGCATATGGTTATACACATGGGAAGTGTCTTTCCTTAAGTGAAACATAAGTCATGTTTTAAAAGCCTATATTGCAGCTGATCGGAGGCAGTGGTGGGTACTTTGAAAACTATGTTAATAGGAAGTTAATGAAGCTATCTGGATGCAGCAACTCGACTTCAATATTGTTAATATCCTCAATATTGTTAATTGATCCATAATTAGCACAGAACCTAGATTAAATTATATTGTGACTCAAACATGAAGCCATTTTTCCGTGAAGTATATAAACAAATTTATTTATGTGGCTTTTTCCACGAACTATATTGTTGCATTGACTTCAAACATAGGGGTATTTGATGACTATTTAATATTTTTTGTTGTTGTTTATTTTTATTTATTTTTGAGAGTGACAGAGAGAGAAAGAGGCAGAGAGAGAGAGAGAATGGGCACGCCAGGGCCTCCAGCCACTGCAAATGAACTCCAGGCGCATGCACCCACTTATGCATCTGGCTAACATGGGTCCTGGGGAATCAAGCCTCGAACCGGGGTTCTTAGACTTCACAGGCAAGGGCTTAACTGCTTAGCCATCTCTCCAGCCTTAATGACTATTTGTTGAAGTGGACTAGACATTTCTCTTCCAAGAAACTTCTTAGTTAATAGTTAATTAAGAAATTAATTTCTTGGGCGGGAGATGGCTTAGCCGTTAAGGTGTTTGCCTGCAAAGCCAAAGGACCCAGGTTCAATTCCCCAGTACCCATGTAAGCCAGGTGCACAAGGTGACGCATGCATCTATAGTTCCTTTGCAATGGCTGGAGGCCCTGGCACGCCCATTCTCTCTCTCTCTCTTCCCCTCTTTCTCTCTGTCAAATAAATAACTAAATAAAAATAAAATATTTAAAATATTTATAAAAAATTAATTTCTTATGGCTCTATTGAAGTTTATTTTTCTTTTTTGGGGTTAAGGTATAAAATTCTACTTTGTAGACAAAGAAAAATGGAATATATGATGTTATAGTACACCTAAAAATCCATGTTTTCCCATAGTTGTGTGGTAAATTATTGCTTCTTTTATTCTAAAGATTTTGTTTATTTATTTGAGAGACAGGCGTGAGAAAGAGGCAGAGAGAGTGAGTATGGGCACGCCAGGGCTTCCTGCCATTGCAAGCAAACTCCAGATGCATGTGCCAGTTTGATCATCTGGCTTTACCTGGGTACTGGGGAATCGAACCTGGGTTGTTGACCTTTACAGGCAAGTACATTAACTGCTAAGCCATCTCTTCAGCCCCTGTTGTTTTTAATGCTTTACATGGTTAGAGGATTCTTGGTTCCAAATTCAGGGTTTTTCCTTTAGTTCTTTCTGCCGTTTCTGGGAGTCCACGTCCATCTGCTTCCTACTAATCTCCTTGTTTTTTGCTTAGACTTAATGCCTTTGCAATAGTCTCAGGCTAGCTATTCTCATTGCTTGTTTGAAAAACTACCATACTGCTTACTAACCATTAATTTCTGATGCTGTTTAGCATTTTAAAGGCAAAATATATACCTAAAATATTTTTAAATATTTTTGTAAAATTTACAAGATATTATTCTTTTAAAGGGCAATCTCAAATGAAGGAATTATAGCTGTATTTTACTTGCTTGAGGGCTTTAAAAAAATCTTCCAGGCGGGCTTGGTGGCACACGCCTTTAATCCCAGCACTCAGGAGACAGAGTAGGAGGATCGCCATGAGTTCAAGGCTAGCCTGAGACTACATAGTGAATTCCAGGTCAGCCTGGAGACCTTACCTTGAAAAAAAAGAAAAGAAAAAAACAATGTTCCATTTTTGCACTAGGGATTGATAGATAACTTGGCTTTTGTTTTTCGAGGTAGGTCTCTAGCCCAGGCTGACCTGGAATTCACTATGGAGTCTCAGGGTGGCCTCGAACTCATGGCGATCCTCCTACCTCTGCCTCCCGAGTGCTGAGGAATAAAGGTGTGCGCCACCACGCCCGGCAATAACTTGGCATTTTTAACCAGCATTCACATATTCTAAAATGCTTTTATGAAATTACTATAATGAGGGAATTTTTTTATGATTTGTGAAGATTTTTTTTTTTTTGTCTGAATTCTTTTTAAAGAAAACTTCCACATTGGTCCAGGTTTTTCTTGTTTCTGGTCACCTCATGAGCTAAATATATTTTGTTAAGGTGACCCTTTAAGATGCCTCTTAGACTACAGAGAGACTGAATTTTCTAATGTGGAGGAGGTTATATTTAGCTGTTGGTATTTCGGGTTGGAACACTTCATTCTACTGAGCCTTGAGTTAATGAGTCATCTGGAGAAAACGGGCTGCTCTTGCTTTTAAGAAGTGTCTGCAGCAAATAATAATAATAACTTAAGCTCTGTGGGAGATTTTCTGCTATATAACAAACTTAAAATGGAAAATGTTTCACAATACATTTTATTGCCCATATGCAAAATATATACTAAAGGATATAGAAGCACTTTGCTCATTATTATCTTCAGCTGATTAAAAAAAATAGCCCTGATGTCATGTATAACAAAAAGAAAGCATTTTCTGCCACAGCATTGCATGGGATTATTCTTTGTTGTAGTCAGATAGAAGCCAGCATATAAAGTCGATGAAATTATTTTACTTATACAGTATACAGTAATGATCAAATCTTGATGGCAGTTATCAGTAACTGCAGAAAGTATTGAGATTATTGAAGCAATTGCAGATAGTTTTGTATCACATTGATAATTTTGAAAACCCATTTGTTATCCACCTCTAGTTTGATCATTTGACTCGTTAAGATTCGGAGAGGTGGATAGCAGGGAATGTGGGCGACACTGATTCTAATTTTGGATAGTCCTAGGGATTGCATACTTCAGTTTTCTCATCTGCCCAAGATTTTGTTCCTCTTGGCTTTTCTTACAGGAATAAAAGAAGGTAGCCTGGAACAAAGGATAAAAAGTATATAATTCTAGAAAATGGGAAATTTTAAGGTTCCTGAGTCCTAGTGACTACTTTTATCTTCTTTTGTTTTACAGATTTATTTAATTTGTGTCCGTCTGTGCTGTTGTTTTACCTATTGACCTATTTATCATGAAAGTATTGTGAGTTCAGTATTGTCTGCTGTACCTGCATATCTGTACCGTTCTCTTCATGAATTTCAAATGAACCTGTGTAGCTCAGTGAAGGGTTATTTGCACCTGTTGATTTGCCTTAGAGGAGATTACATTTTGTTTCTCCTTGCACCTGCCAGGAGAACACAGCACCTTGTTGCCAAGTATTTTTGGGGTATTGTGGAATCACTTGCAGTAGGTCACAGTAATATTAGGAGTCAGTCATATTTGAGAGACGAATTGGCTTGTTCTTTAAGTTTTATTTAATGGTAATTCAGTTTGGATGTCCTAAATCCACTGTGTCCAAATTGAACCTCTAATGCCACTCTCCAAACTGTTCTACCTGCAGGCTTCTGATGACAAGCAATTTTGTCCTTTTAGCTGTTTAGGATAAACACCTCAAAATAATTCTTTATTCTTTTTCATATTCCCTTATCCAGTCCTTTCAGAAATCCTGCTGGCACCACTTGTAAATATATCCTAAAATGTAGTCCCTTGTAACATACCCACCACTCAAGTCTCAAACCCACCCCACTTCCATCATTGTGCCACCTTCATCCTGTGCTTCAGTTGCAGTCGTGTCTTAAACAGTTTTTCTCTCCATCCTTCCTGCCTTCTTCACATTCTCCACACAGAAGACAAGTTGACTCTCTGAAAACACAAGTTACATAATGATGCTTCCACATAAAATTTAGTAAGAGGGCTTAATGGTCAAGGTGCTTGTCTGTAAAGCCTACAGACCAAGGTTCGATTCCCCATTAGCCAAGTAAATTCAGATGCACAAGGTGTGAATCTGAATCTGGAGTTTGTTTGCAGTGGCTAGAGGCTCTGGTGTGCCTATTCTTTCTCTTTATCTGCCTCGCTCTCTCTCATATAAATATTTTCTTAAATGAGTAAGATATAAAATTCTATAGACCAGGCTTGGTGGTGCACGCCTTTAATCCCAGCACTCAGGAGGCAGAGGTAGGAGGATCGCCGTTAGTTCGAGGCCACCATGAGACTCCATAGTGAATTCCAGGTCAGCCTGGGCCAGAGTGAGACCCTACCTCAAAAAAGCAAAAAATAAAAAAATTCTATAGAAAGAAGGGCTGGAGAGATGGCTTAGCAGATATGGTGCTTACCTGCGAAGCCTAAGGACTCACATTTGATTCCCCAGGACCCACGTAAGCCAGATGCACAAGGTGGCACATGGGTCTGGAGTTTGTTTGCAGTGGCTAGAGACCCATTCTCTCTCTCTTTCTGCCTCTTTTCCTTTCTAATAAAATTATTATTATTATTATTATTTTTGAAGTAGGGTCTCACTCTGGTCCAGGCTGACCTGGAATTCACTATGGAGTCTCAGGGTGGCCTCGAACTCACGGCGATCCTCCTACCTCTGCCTCCCGAGTGCTGGGATTAAAGGCGTGCACCACCAAGCCTGGCTTTTTCTAATAAAATTATTAAGATGCTATAGCTAGGAAATAACAGTGACTATATTTGTGTAATAAAAATCAACTAAAAATAACTATAAAGAAAAATGTTAATGGTAGGTGATTATAGAATTAATACCCAAAATATTTTAAGACTAGATAGAAAGGAACATAAATTATGAGCTAATTGCATTCAAAACAGAATGCAGACATATATCAAGCAACTGTGGGCTGGAGAGATGGCTTAGCAGTTAAGCACTTGCCTGTGAAGCCTAAGGACCCCGGTTCGAGGCTCGATTCCCCAGGACCCACGTTAGCCAGATGCACAAGGGGGCGCATGCCTCTGGAGTTCATTTGCAGTAGTTGAAGGCCCTGGCGTGCTCATTCTCTCTCTCTCTGTCTATCTGCCTCTTTCTCTGTCTGTCTGTTACTCTCAAATAAATAAATAAAAATAAACATAAAATAAAGAAAGTACTACAAGCGGGGTTTATTTCAAAATTTAAGAACTATTCAGCTTAGGATATCTGGTAGTTCACTTGGCTTCTCCAACAGCCTCTCAGAGGATTTCCATCATTTGAGCAGCTGAACCCATGAACTTCTCTGGGGCCTTGTCGTTGTATCATAGCTTCTCCAGTGAAGTCCAGCCCTTATTTCCTTCCGTGAAGATTCTTCTGTCAGCCCTGGGGTACCATATGGAGCGTACTTAGGTCTTTTAATTACTCTTTTAATATAATTACTAACTTTTTATGTTGTTTCCCCTGTTTAGTCTAGTTTGGGTTTTTTGTTCTTGTTGTTTTGGTTTTTCGGTTATTCAAGGTAGGGTCTTGCTGTAGCTCAGATTGACCTGGAATTCATTATGTAGTCTCAGGGTGGCCTTGAAGTCATGGTGATCCTCCTACCTCTGCCTCCCGAGTGCTGGGATTAAAGGCATGCACCACCACATCTGGCCTGTTTAGTTTATTTTGTAGTTTATCTTTTTGATTAGACACAGACTGGTGCACTCACTGTAAGAATAGACTTTTGGAGAACTTTTACGTGATTATTTTCATGAATGTTGGGAACACATTTGACACAATTCAATATTCATTCTTCTCTTATTAACTTTTTATGAGTTAAAAGTACGGCACACATAGGGAAGTATACAAATCATAAGCATACAGCTGAAAGAATCACCTCTAAATAAACATTTGTCTAACTACTATCCAGTTCTAGAAATAGAACTTGGCAAGCAGCCCAGAAGCACCTGGTCCCCTACTCTTCCCCCAAGGTGTCTTCTTTCTTGACTTAGAAGATTAGTCTTGCTGTTTAGAATTTTAATAAAGAGCCATGTAGTGTGTACTTTAGAATTTCTGTCTTCTTTGGATCATCCAGAATTGTGGACGTTTGTGCACATGGCTGATGCTGTAGTGCTTGTTAATTTTCTCTTGTGGTCCAAGTTTATTGTGACTTCATCTCAATCATGTTGACATACTGCTTTATTTTATTTTATTTTTTTTTCGAGGTAGGGACTCACTCTAGCTCAGGCTGACCTGGAATCCACTATGTAGTCTCAGTGTGGCCTTGAACTCAAGGCAGTCCTCCTACCTCTGCCGCCCGAGTGCTGGGATTAAAGGCGTGTACCACCATGCCCAGCTCTGCTGATCGATATTTAGGTTATTTTTACAAATCATGCTGTTCCATGCACATTCTTATGTATCCTGTGTGGTCGCTTAAGCACTCATTTCCATTGGGGTTATTTCTGTGAATGAAGATAACCAGGTCATTAGGTGTGGCAGTTTGGTTGGCTGTCTCCCAATTGATTCAGGAGTTTAACGCTTGTAATTTAGATCTCTGGCCACAAGGCTGGAGGAAGTGTCGCTGTGAGAGGACCCTAGGGTCCAACTTTAAGGTATGGGAGTAGATTTGGAATGCCGGTCTAAAGATACACAAAGTGCTGGGGCTTTGTGGGGGGTTCCTGGAGTGTCCTTGCTTGTGTTGGTAGTAGTTGCTTTTTCTCCTGGCATGTTCCTGTGAAAGGGGGCCAACTTCTGCTATTATGGAACTGACTACTTACTTATTTCCTTTATTTATTTGAGAAAGGCAGAGAGAGAGAGAGAGAATGGGTGTGCCAGGGCCTCCAGCCACTACAAACGAATTTCAGATGCATGCACTACTTTATGCATCTGGCTCTTGTGAGTACTGGGGAATCGAACCTGGGCGTTGTAGGCAAGCATCTTATTCACTAAGCTATCTCTCTAGCCTGGGTATACTTGTCTTAAACTTTACATGATGCTAACATTTTCTAGAGTGTTGTTTTCCCATGAACATAATGCAGAGTTCCACTTACTTCACTGCTATTTTCAGTTGTTTAAAAAAACAAAAAACTGAGCCGGGCATGGTGGCGCATGCCTTTAATCCCAGCACTCGGGAGGCAGAGGTAGGAGGATCGCTGAGAGTTCGAGGCCACCCTGAGCCTGTGAGCCAGGGCTGGTAATAATATAGCTCAGAGATAGAATGCTTGCCTCCATGCACAAGGCAGTATGTTCCTAATACCCCAACAAACATACCGGTTGATGCAGTATTACCTCATTTTCTTTCTTTTTTTTTTTTTTTTTTTCATGATGCCTGACATTTTTATTTTATTTTTTTATTTGAGAGAGAGAGACAGAGGGAGAGAGAGAAGTGGAGCACCAGGGCCTCAGCCATTGCTGAGTCGAACTCGAGATGCGCCATGGCTAATGGCGCTTTTGCCTGTGGTTGATGTTAACTGTTACAAGCTGACAGTACAGTCTAGATGTGTAGTTTTTCTTCATCGGAATGTTGCCTTGAGAATAAGTGTTGAGGGGTGATGAAAGTAGCTCAGTGGTTAAGGGCACTTATTTTCAAAGCCTGCCAGTCCAGATTCAGTTCTCCAGGACCCATGTAAAGCCAGACGCAAATTGGCATGTGTGCCTGGCATTTGGTTTGTTTTCTAGGTATTTGTATGCTGTCTGAATGTTTAAGTGAATTGCCATAACCTTATATTTTCATAGAACCAGTTTGTTTTTTATCCACTGTAGAACAACATTATTTTCTATTTCTGTGTGTTTAGCTCTATTATTATTTTCCTTTGCTACTTCCTTTGAATTTAATTTGCAAGGTTTTCAGAATGCAAAGGAATGCGTTTTTTAAAACAATTTAAGGGCTGGAGAGATGGCTTAGCAGTAAAGGTGTTTGCTTGCAAAGACAAAGGATACCGGTTCGACTCCCCAGGACCCACGTAAGCCAGATGTACAAGGGGGTGCACGTGTCTGGAGTTCATCTGCAGTGGCTGGAGGCCCTGGCATGCCCATTCTCTCTGTCTCTTTCCTCTCTTCCTCTCTCCCTCTCTCTCTGTCTCTCTCCCTCTTTCCCTCTCTCAAATAAATAAAATATATTTAATAAAAACAAATTAGGGCTGGAGAGATGGCTTAGCAGTTAAGCACTTGTCTGTGAAGCCTAAGGATGCCGGTTCGAGGCTTGATTCCCCAGGACCCATGTTAGCCAGATGCACAAGGGGGCGCATGTGTCTGGAGTTCGTTTGCAGTGGCTGGAGGCCCTGGCGTGCCCATTCTCTCTCTATCTGCCTCCTTCTCTCTCTGTCTGTTGCTCTCAAATAAATAAATAAATATAAACAAAAAAATTTAAAAAAGAATACATTTCTTTGCACAGAATCTGTTTACGTGTTAGGGTTGGTGATTTCTGTCATAACCCTCCGTAGTAGAACAGGAAGTGAACTAAGCTGAAGGGATAAGCAGCTTATCTAGGGAGAGGGATGGGGGGGGGGGGGAGAGAATGGGAATGGATGAACATACCAGGGCCTTTTGCCACTGTAAACAAATTCAGCATGTGCACCACTTAGTTCATCTGGCTTTACATGGGTACTGGGGAATCAAACCTAGCCCCTCAAGCTTTGCAAGCAAGTGCCTTTAACAGCTGATCCATCTCTCCAGGTCTAAAGTTGTTTTTTTTTTTTCTTTAACACAGTTATTTCTGAGTAGTTTATGGATGCTTGTCAATCTCACTTATGATTTTCCTACTCTGGGTCATAGATAAAGGATTCCATTGGAGGGGTTTACAAAGTCTGTAAAAATATAAAGTTTTTTAAGCCTATGCATGTTAACTGTTATTTATTAGTAGATATTTTGTGGAAAATATTTGAATTTATTATTGAACTCCATTTGCTCTCATTAAAAGGTAGTTCATATTAGCCCCCCCCCCAAAAAAAAAAGTTTTCCTCAGAAATTTAAGTTTTACCTATCCTACACATATTTTTGTTTGCTGAAGCTTTTTGAATTCATAGATAAGGCTCACATTTTACTTAACAAGGAGAAACTCCTTCTGCAATTGTTGTTGAACATTGAACATTGAATGACTGAAAATTCACTTTGGCACATGAATGAGGCTGCCACAGGTTGATATTGGGCATCTTCCTTGATTTTTCTCCACTTTATTTTACCGAAGCAGAGTCTCTCACTTGAAGCCAGGGCTGTCTAATTCTGCCCTTTTAGTTAGCCAAGTTCCCTTGGGGATTCTCGATTTCTTTCTGTCTTCAAAGTTCTGGGACTTTAGGCAGGTCAACACACCCACCTGGTGGCTGGGGATCAGAACTCAAGTTCTCATGCTTGTGAGACCAAGTGCTTGTTCACTCAACCATCTTCCCAGGCCCTGCTATTTTTCTTAATTCCATGGCAAAGTGGTGCTTAATACAAAACTTATGGTAAATTCACTGGACAGCAACTAAGGTCATTTGAATCAGTCGTAAGCTGCTCAATATAGATCTCATTTTGTCACACGTTATAACAAGGCAGGTGTCGCACTCTGGAGGTTGAGATAGAATTGCCTGGGGCTGTAGAGTAAGTTCCAGATGCCAACTGGGAGGAAGGGGTCGTTCAAGCAAGAAATGATCTCTTCATTCATACTCACATTTATAGCAGGTGAACTGTGCGCATACAATAGCTTCAGTTTCTTGTAGACTTCCATGCAGACAAAGGTAACCTACTTTCTTAACTTACTTTAACTGAGTCAAAGAGTTTCCATGTAATATTGAATTAGACATGATAAATTTACAATGTAGTAACGTGCTAAAAGGCAAACATCAAAAGAACATTCCAATGAAATTCTGTAAATGTCTTCTTAGTGATGACTGTGCTCATTGTAAATGTTACGCTTATGGGCTGATAGCAGTGTTTGGTTGTGGCTGTTAGAAAAGACATTTCCAAAGTTGAAATACATAGCCCATCGTAGATGAGCAATGACAGATGAATATTTCCTATCAATTTTGATGATAGGGGATGGTAACTTTATATTCATTTAATTCATACATTTGAATAATGGCCACCCAAATCTACTTTTTTTTAATAAGAAAAAAACTTGGGCTGGAGAAATGGTTCAGTAGCTAAGGCATTTGCCTACAAAGTCTAACCACCCAGGTTCCAATCCCCAGTACCCACGTAAAGTCAGATGCCCAAAGTGGCACATTCATCTGGAGTTCTTTTGCAGTGGCTGTATGCCCTGGCATGTCCATTTATATTCATTCTCTCTCTGTGTCTGCTTACAAATAAGTAATTTTTTTTTGTTTGTTTTTTGAGGTAGGGTCTCACTGTGGCCCAGGCTGACCTGGAATTCACTGTGTAGTCTCAGGGTGGCCTCAAACTCATGGCGATCCTCCTACCACTGCCTCCCAAGTGTTAGGATAAAAGGTGTGTGTCACCATGCCTGGCAAAAAATACTTTTTAAGTGGTAGGAGGATCACTGTGTGTTCAAAGCCACCCTGAGACTACATAGTGAATTCCAGGTTAGCCTGGGCCAGAGTCAGACCCTACCTCAAAACAACAACAACAACAAAAAGGTAAAAACTTATTTATTTAGTTAGAGAGAGAGGTACAATGGTGCATTAGAGTCTCCCCCCACTGCAAATGAACTCCGGACACATGTGCCATTTTGTGCACCTGGCTTTCCATGGGTTCTGGGGAATTGAACCTGGACCTTCATGCTTTGCAAGCAAGCAACTTTAACCAGAGTCATCTCTTTAGCCCAGGCCAAACCTTCTCAAGTAGTATTTTTATTTATTTATTTATTGTTTGTTTGTTTGTTTGTTTTTGGTTATTCGAGGTGGGGTCTCACTCTAGCCCAGGCTGACCTGGAATTCACTATGGAGTCTCAGGGTGGCCTCGAACTCAAGGCGATCCTCCTACCTCTCCTCCCAAGTGCTGGGATTAAAGGCGTGCGCCACCATGCCCGGCAACAAGTAGTATTTTAATAGTGAAATGTTGTCATTAATTTTATTTTGGTTTGTTTTTTCTTTTATGTAATAAGTACCTAGTTAGGGAATGGACACACCAGGGCCTATAGCCACTGCGGACAAACTCCCAAAGCATGGGCTACCTTGTGCATCTGGCTTATCTGGGTCCTGGGTAATCAAACCTGGGTCGTTAGGCTTCACAGGCAAGCACCTTAACCACTAAGCCATCTCTCTAGTCCCAGATTTAGAAACATTTTCTTTTCCATAATGTAATTTAAGTCTTTGAAATGCTGAAAAAGAGATTCTACTTTAAATTCTGTCTGTAGAGTACAATAGGTAGCTGAGTAGGTTTGGAATTTAAGGCTTTGAATTTTTTTTTAACCTGTCTTGTTTGGCTCCTTTTTGCTTTTGTTTCCAAGTGTATGGTGTTGGTTTGCTTTTAAAGAGCTTTGTATTATGGCTGGAGAGATGGCTTAGCAGTTAAGGTGCTTGCCTGCGAAGTCTATGGATGCGTGTTCAACTACCCGGATCCCACGTAAGCCAGACACACAAGGTGATGCATACACTAGGTTCTATATGCACACAAGGTGGCACATGCTTCTGGAGTTCAATTACAGTAGCTAGAGGTCCTCGCATGCCAATTCTCTCTCTGTGTCTTATAAAAAGTTTTGTATTAAAGAGGTGGTTAAATTTTTGAAATCCAACTTGTAAAAATTCTATATTCTATTGAGTCCATCATTGGTTATTTAAAAAAAAAAATGAAAACATGAACATTTTAGATAATAAGCTTGGTCAGTGTGAGACCTTACAGGCAGCACATTTAATTTAAAATTCTGTGGTATCTCACTTATTATGCCTTGATGCATTGTCTATTTTTCCAAAAAATATTTTTTTTGAAACAGATTTTTTTTTCTTTTTCCGTGTTTGATTTTTTTTCTTGAGGTAGTATCTCACGTTAGCCCAGGTTGACTTGAAGTTCACTACATAGTCCCAGGGCTGGCCTCAGACTCACAGTGTTCCTCCTGCATCTCAGCCTCCTGAGTGCTGGGATCAAAGGTTCCTCACCACTCCTGGCTGAAATAGACTTTTGCATTCATATCCTATATTGATTGATTAGAAAGTACATTCTGGTTTTTTTTTTTCTTAACATAATGAATCCTTTTTTCCCCCTTATAACAGCCTTTAAGAGTATATTACTATGAAACGAGAATTTACAGCTAAGAACCTAACATCTCTTACAAAGAATGTGATCTGTCCCAAAGTCACCAAGCGTGATAATGAAACGATCACCTCTGAAACTGTCATCTCACATCTTTATATTCATTACAAATGGATTATTGGCATTTACCTTTAGGTTGCTAATGTCTCAGTAAAGGCGTCATATTCTTCTGGTTATCTTACATTGAGCTCTAGTCTTTACTTTCAAAGTTTGCTTTTCATGCAGGGTTTGTCTCTTGGCACTTTGCTTCTTAATTAAAGCCCCCTCCCCTTTTAGAAGAGAAAGAAAAGCCTGTTTATATTCAGTGGATTAAAAACATACTTCCAGTTTCAGAGCAGATTTATCGTCTCCCCTTCAGGCTGTTCTTTCGTATCGAGCTCTTTAGGATGAATATCCTAAGATACTCCCCAGATGTTTTAAGCCTCAGCAAAGTTGTGGTTTTCTTTATTGGAATCTTTGTTTGTAGTATTTGGAAGATGAAAGAAAATATCTTCTTAGTATCTAAACAGGGTTCATATTGGTTTTTAAATGTGTTTTTCTGCCAGGGCATACATAAGATAATACTTAGGGACTGATAAGTCTCAAAGTCCTTTGCATTTGAAAGGTACTGTCCAAATGAGAATTGTGTTAACCACGATCTAAAAGGAGTGTTTTCTATGTGGTTTTGAGTAACATCACTGTGTGATTAGTGTTTTGTATGGCTGTAGCATTTAGTTAATTGTAAAATGGGTTACTTAACAGACTGTGTTCTGTAGTACTTACAGTGGAGATTTGAGAGCGCTTTGCATCAAACATCTTTAAACATTGAGAAGTTTGAATTTAATTTTTTCTAAAGATGTCAGTCATGTAGCTTTTTTTTTAATATGGTAATCTGATTAAAAATTCTCTATGAAAAGTTACCATGTTATTCCTCCACAATTATGAGAATATTCTCCACAATTATGAGAATAGGTGCTAAATTGTGTTGTGAGTGTTTAGTATGTTCAATATAATGTAATATAGTACATACATACTTCATTGAACACTTTGGGGAGTAAGTAAAAGCACTTTGAGTTTAGTTGTTTACAGTAATTTAATTTTGTTTTCTCTCAGTAGAAAACATTCTCTCTCTGTTCTCACACCTTCCTTTTCTACCTGTATCCAAAAAGTTTTCTGGGGCTGGGGAGATAGCTCAGTGGTTAAAGGCACTTGTTCGCAAAGGCTGATGGCCTGCGTTTGAATCCCCAGTACCCACATAAAGCCACATGTACAAAGTGGTGCATTACCTGGAGTTGGTTTACACTGGCAAGAGGCCCTGGCTCACCCATTCTTCCCCCCACACCCTTGCAAATAAATAATTTAAAAATAATTTTAGGGCTGGGACAATGGCTTAGCAGTTAAGGCGTTTGCCTACAAAGCCTAAGGACCCCGGTTCAATTCCCCAGGACCCATGTAAGCCAGATGCACAAGGGGGTGCATGTGTCTGGAGTTCATTTTCAGTGGCTGGAGGCCCTGGCGTACCCATTCTCTCTCTCTGCCTCTTCCTCTGTTTCTCTCTCGAATAATAAACAAACAAACAAACAAACAAATAAATAATAAATAAATAAAATCCTTAAAAATAATTTTTAAAAATTTATGCAGGCTGGAGAGATGGCTTATAAGATACTTGCCTGCCAAGCCTAAGGACTCAGGTTCGATTCTCTAGGTCCCATGTAAGCCAGATGCACATGGTGGCTCATGCATGTGGAGTTTGTTTGCAGTAGCTTGAGGCCTTGGCGTGCCCATTCTCTTTCTCTCTGTCTCTCTCTCATTAATAAATAAGCCAGAAATAAAACTTTAAAAAATTTATGCATTGAACTTTTTCACTTTATCTAGCATCCTAAGGGCATAAATGTTAATTCTCTTAATATTATTTCATAGGTCCACAAGTCTTTCAATTTAAGTCATTTTTGTGTAACTGAATTTTGTTGTTATTGTTGTTTTTTGAGGTAGTTTCTCACTCCAGCCCTGGCTAGAACTCTGTAGTCCCACGCTGGCCTCGAGCGCACAGTGATCCTCCTACCCAGGCCTCCTGAGTGCTGGGATTAAAGGCTTGCACCACCATGCCAGGCTTCTGAACCCCCCCATTTTTATTAAGTAGAAAGTTGTATGGATACATCCTATGTTAGTACCATCATTTCCCTCCTCCCTGCCCCCTTTCCGCTGAGGGCCCTCCTTGTGGGATTGCTGGCATTCCCCCTAGGTTTGCTGCTTATGAGGTGTGAGAGCAGCGGTCAGTCATTGTAAGGTGGGGTGCCGCGGGGCAGTGCCTCAGGACGTTTCCTTCCACTCTGTGGCTCCTACATTCTTTCTGCCCCTCTTCCACACAATTCCGACTTCTGAGTTTTTAATTCTGAAGTGTATGTGTATGTGTGTGTGTATATGTGTGTAAGTAATTTGGGGGGTTGTGTCTGTTACATGTGTGGTCTAATGTATGAGTATGTGCCCTCGTGGTGCCTCATACACTGGCCTATAGCAGGAGGGAGTTCACCTGTGGCAGCTGGAGCAGAACCTCAGACAATCCACTCCACTGCTTTTCTGCTTGCCCTGCCGATTCCCAGGTGTCTGCTCACCTTTGCGGGACTGGAGTACCAGGTGCAGGTGGGCACGCCTAGATGTTTGTATGAGATTTATAGATCTGAACGCATTCAGGTCCCCTCAGGTCCTGATGATTACTCAGCAAGCACTCTAACTGCTGAGCTATCTCTTCAGCCCTAAGTTCTAATTTTAAAAAAGAAAGAACTGTGTTTTGATTGTGCATGTTTTATGGTGCGGGTGAGTGGGTGCACACGTGCCGTGGTGCGTGTGCCATGGTTACGAGGAGAAGCTGAGAAGTAGGTACTTGCCTTTCCTCTTGTTTGAAGCAGCATGTCGTAACTGCTGCGGGGTGGAGCGGATTGGCTAGCCCTCAAGCTTCTGAGCATTCTCCTTCCCCAGCACTGGGATTACACACATGCCACCCACTAGGTTTGACTTTACATGTGTTCTTGCATGCCAGGCTCAGGTCCCCACACTGAGAGGGAGAGTAAGTGCTTTTACTTACTGAGCCATCTCCCCAGCCCAAGTTGTTAATTTTTAAGATATTTTATTTTTATTTTTTTGTTTGAGAGAGAGAGAATTGGCGTACCAACGCCTTAAGCCACTGCACACAAACTCCAGACGAGTGCGCCATGTTGTACGTCTGGCCTACGTGGGTTCTGGAGAATCAAATTGGGTTCCTTTGGCTTTTTAGGCAAACACCTTAACTGCTAAGCCATCTCTCCAGCCCCTAGGTTGTAATTTTTTAAAATTTTGTCTTTGAATATCTCCTCTGGCTTTGCTGCATGTGTGTTTTTTCAGCTGCTGTAAGCACCTGATCTCCTTTCTTGTCTAATTCCAGAGACCTGGAGCTATGACTGTAGCTGTGTAGTAGGCAAGTCTCAAGAGTAATAGAATCATTTAATTTTGAACCTATTCTTAATTCACACATCAAGCTATTAATTTCTATATATTCATTTTATCCTCCTAAAATAACTTTTGGGCATGAGGCTCACGAACACATGCTGTTTATTAAAAAGTAATTTTTAATTTTGATAAAATTCTCCATTCTCCTTTAGTTCTTTGTGGAGTTTCATTTGTGTCCTTGAAAACATTAATTATAGTTAATCTGAAGTATCTCTCTTTAATTTCAATGTCTGAGTTAATTCTAATCAATCTTTTCTCTCTTCCTCCCTGCCCTTCCCCCCGCCCCCTTTTCTTTTCCTTTTGGTTTTTCAAGGTAGGGTTTCGCTCTAACTCAGGCAGACCTGGAATTCACTATGTAGTCTCAGGGTGGCCTCGTACTCATGGCGATCCTACCTCTGCCTCCCTAGTGCTGGGATTAGAGGCATGTGCTACCATGCTCGGCTCCTAGTTTTTCTAAAAATATATTTTTATTTATTTATGTCTGTATATGAGAGAGGCTCAGAGAAAGAGAGAGAGAAGGGCACATGGAGAGAGAGTTGGTGCACACCAGGGCTTCCAGCCTCTGCTAAATGAACTCCAGACACATGTACCACCTTGTGCATCTGGCTTTCGTGGATACTGGGGAATCAATCCTGGGTCCTTAGGCTTCTCAGGCAAGTGCCTTAACGGCTAAGCCATCTGTCTAGCCCCCTCCATGCCTTTTTGATGCATAGCTTCTTGTAACTCAGGCTGGCCTCAAAAGAACTTACTATGTTGATGAATATGACCTTGAATTTGTGATCCTCCTGCCTCTACCTTCTGAGTACTGAATTACAGGCACGAGGTATCACCCAGATCTGATTTTTATGCAGGGCTGGGGGTTAAGCCCAGGGCTTCATGCATGCTAGAAAAGCACTCTACCTAAACTGAGTTACGTCCCTACCCCCATACCCAGCTTAGTCTTATCTTTTTGTGTTTGGTCGAATTGCTTTCCTCATGGTGTGACTTTCGGTTACTTGTTGTCTGTATAAGAATTGTAGGGCTGGAGAGATGGCTTAGCAGTTAAGCGCTTGCCTGTGAAGCCTAAGGACCCGGGTTTGAGGCTTGATTCCCCAGGACCCACGTTAGCCAGATGCACAAGGGGGACGCATGCGTCTGGAGTTTGTTTGCAGTGGCTGGAAGCCCTGGCGCGCCCATTCTCTCTCTCTCTCTGCCTCTTTCTCTCTGTCTGTCACTCTCAAGTAAATAAATAAAACCAAAAAAAAAAAAAAGAAAGAAAGAAAAAAAAACTCCCTTTCAAAAAAAAGAATTGTAGATTCTGTACCTATCCCTTCTTTCAGAGTCCATTCTTCTCTGTGAGGCTGATGTGGAGCAAGAGTGGGTGATCAGCTTAATACAGTCCAGGATTTAGTTAGGTCAAACCTGAGTTTCACTGTGAACAGTTTTGTCTGCTTTGTTTGCCTCTATTCCCAGAGCTGGAATTCCTGGAACTTTCAGATGAGACTGGTGAGTTTTGTCCCATTAGCTCTGACACAGTCCATCAGAACAAGTGCTCTAATCTGCCCTTGAGGATGCTAGTCGAAACAATTGTCCTTCTCACTGCACACCTTCAAAATTTGGCACATATCTCAAAAAGGAACGCTGATCTTTTGTTTGCTCCTCCAATTCCTACTTTTATCCTTTGAACTTCGTGTAATTGCCCCTACCTTTCCCTCCACTTCATGACTGTCTTCTATCAAACTGAAGGACTTTTCAGCCTGTAGATGCAACCAGTGTTGACATATGTTCCCCTCCACATCCCAGAGGAAGACTTTGACTTAGCATAACCATTTATTTTATTAAGATGATTAAGTCCCCCCCCCTCCGTCAACCTCCTAGTGAAAAGGGAGTGAACACTAGAACTCTTGGATAGTTTCCCTTTTCCCATTTCTTAATTATTATGCTTTAGTTCCTTGTCCTGGCCTAGATCTTGTTTTGTAATCGTGACCACACTTGGTGAACTTTTTGTTTTTGATGGTGATTTCGGTCAACCTCTTGGATGCTTTTCAATTTCGGAATTTATAACCAGGCAAACTAGCTGTACATGTACTTTGGAAAATGTTTTATTTTGTCTCTTGCCTTATGTTACTGGCCTCAGATGTGGGCAAGCATGATACCATGCTGCTAGTCCTTGAAATAGCTCTCTCCTCTCTGGAAACTGATCCCGTCTGTTCTTGTTGTTTCCATGCCTCTGGTTCGTTTATTAGTAGGACTCATGATTTATAGGGCATTTCTGGTTGGTGTCAGTAGGAATGATGCCAGAAGATCAATGCTTTATTTTGCTAGGGATTTAAATGTTTGGGTGTTTGTGATGAGTTCGTTTTGTAGACAGCAACAATGAGTTGTTGCCTAACTACTTTGTCCATATCTTGTACATGTTTCTAGAACTTTTCTATGATCAGAGAAACTTCTGCTCCATGTAAACCATGGACTCTGATTAAAAATAAATCAGAGGGCTGGAAAGATGGCTTAGTGGTTAAGCGCTTGCCTGTGAAGCCCAAGGACCCGGGTTCAAGGCTCAATTCCCCAGGACCCATGTTAGCCAGATGCACAAGGGGGCGCACGCGTCTGGAGTTCATTTGCAGGGGCTGGGAGCCCTGGCGCACCCATTTCTGTCTCTCCTTCGCTCTCTTTCTCTCTCTGTCTCTCTGCCTGTCACTCTCAAATAAATAAATAGAAATATTAAAAAAATAAATAAATCAGAAAGCAAACCAGCAAAGAGAAGAAGAGGAGATATAAGTTGAGTCTAGAACTGCCTATGGGAATTAGGTGACATTCTTGGCTTACCAGGAGAAGACACATGTCATTCTGAGGACCACTTTCCTATAGTGTTTTTCTTTTCCTTGCGTAGTTTAAAACTAAATGTCGGGCTGAAGAGATGACTCAGTGGTTCCTGTGCAAGCATGAGGGCCTGGAGAGGCTTGAGAAAGACCACTCAAGTCCCATCCCCAGGACCCACGGAATCAGCAGAGCATGACTATGTACATCTATAACCCCATTTCTGTAGGGGAGCAGAGATTCAAGAACCACCAGAGCTGGGGAGGAAATAGCAAGCTCTGAGATAATTCAGAAACTCCAGCTAAAAGAAAGGGCAACTCGTGTGTGCATGCACACATGTGCACATGCAAAAATACCTAAATGCCAAACAGTTTATTTTTCAGTGAAAAATGTAAACTGGGTTAATTGAAGTTTTGCTGTATTATTAGAGAGAGACAGAGAGAGAGTGAGAACAAGAATGTATGGTCTCCTACCCCTGCAGACCCCGGACACATGTGCCATTTTTGTTGTTGGGGTTTTTTTAATTTCATTTTTGGTTTTTTTTTTTCGAGGTAGGGTCTCACTCTAGCCCCAGCTGGCCTAGATCTCGTTCTGTCGTCCCAGGCTGGCCTTGAACTCACAACGATCTTCCTACCTCTGCCTCCCTAGTTCTGGGATTAAAGGGCACCTACCACACCTGGCAATTATATTTCTTTCTTTCTTTCTTTTTTTTTTTTTTTTGGTGGGGAGGGAAACAGGATTTCATAGCACAAGCTGTCCTAAAACTCACTACGTAGCTAAGGATAACCTTGATCTCCTCATTGTCCTGCCTCCTCCTCCCTCGTGCTGAGATCACAGGCATGTGCCGCAGTGCTCGGACTATGTGGTGCTGAGGGTGGACCTAGGACTTTGTGAATACCAGGCACTCTGCTAACTGCACTACATCCCCAGTCCTCTTTAATTCTTAGTGTATACTTTTTTTCTGCCTGACATGAAGCAGATACTACTTTAAATTAATTTTTTAAAAAAAGATTGCATGATAATACCCCACAATATAACCCCAGTTATTCTTCTATGCAAAAAAGTCCTCACATGGTGCTAACCACCACAGCATAGCAGCACACATCAACAGTTTTAAACAATTCATGAAGATAAGACATACGCAGGATAAAGACAGCTGAAATATTTACAGAAAAACTCTGAAATTCTAACTTCCTTTAAAGAGCATTCATAACTGCCAAGCAGGATTTTTGATGAAGTTCTTTCTGAAACGTCTCATCTAAACAAATAATAAATTTAAAACATCAGTAATTCTAAACAGGTTATACTTATTAAGACCAAATGTTAATAGAATAACACAGGGGAAGAAAATCCATAGGCAAATTATAAGATCCAAAGCTTTGAAATCTTTTACCACAAATGTTTAGTGAGGTTGAAAACAATTCACTTAAATGTCAGTTTGATAAAAGCCAAAAGAACATTTCCCACATGTGTTCATATTTAAGCATATTTTAAAGAGATGGAAAAAGTAACATTAATTGAAAACTAAGGTTAAGCTATTAGTGAATAAGGACTGTAATTTAAAGTTATTTCTTTAACCTCTGTATTTTCTTCGATAAGAAGGTGATTTTAAAGCACATTTTGCTTAGATAAACCCTTATTCAATTGTAGAATGTTTAAACTTTTATAACTCTGAAGATGAAGTTTTGCAAGTGATATAGTCAAATATACTGTTACAAAAAGCACTTTTGGGCTGGAGAGATGGCTTAGCGGGTTAGCGCTTGCCTGTGAAGCCTAAGGACCCTGGTTCGAGGTTTGATTCCCCAGGACCGACATTAGCCAGATGTACAAGGGGTCACACGCATCTGGAATTCTCTCTCTCTCTCTCTCTCTCCCTCTTTCTCTCTGTCTGTCACTCTCAAATAAATAAAAATAAAACAAACCAAAAAAGAATATGTGAGTCTTTTAATAAAAGCATTTTGGGGGGCTGGAGAGATGGCCCAATGGTTAAGGCGCTTACCTGCAAAGCCTAAGGACATGGGTTTGATTCCCCAGTGACCCCCAAAAATAGATACACAAGGTGGTGCATGTGTCTGGAATTTATTTGCAGTGGCTAGAGGTCCTGGCATGCCCATTCTCTCTCTGTCTATCTCTGAAATAAATAAATAAAAATTTAAAGCACTGAGCTGGAGGCATGGCCCAGCAGTTAAGGCACTTGCCTGCAGAGTCTAAAGACAAGGGTTCAGTTCTCCAGTACACACATAAAGCCAGATGCACAACATGACACATGTGTCTGGAGTTCATTTGCAGTGGCTGGAGGCCCTGGTATGCCCAGTCTCTCCCTCGGGAGGATTGTTGTAAGAGTATAGTCTGAGACTACGTAGTGAATTCCAGGTCTCCTACCTCTGCCTCCCAAGTGCTGGGATGCAAGGCGTGCGCCGCCATGCCCGGCTTGTTCTTTTTATTTATTTATTTGAGAGGGACAGACAGAGAGAGAAAGAGGCAGATAGATACAGAGAGAATGGGTGTGCCAGGGCCTCCAGCCACTGCAAATGAACTCTAGATGCATGAGCCACCTTGTGCATCTGTCTTACGTGGGTCCTGGGGAATTGAGCCTCGAACTGGGGTCCTTAGGCTTCACAGGCAAGTGCTTAACCAGCTATGCCATCTCTCCAGCCCTTGTTTTTGTTTTTATACTCATAGTTTTGTTTCATTTTTGTGTGCCAGGTATTCTCTATTCTTTTTAAGAATTTATAAGAGCAAAGTTTATGCTCTCTATTTTGAATGTTACTTTTTCTAAGCACTGTACACCACAGGGAACATATTGTTTTCTTCTGTGAGTTCCTGTTAACCACCTCTCAAAGCACATTGGAAAATCATTTATTTTGCTTCACTCAAACCTTACAAAGTAGTAACTATTTAAAATCTTAGGAAATTACCAGCATTTTTTATTTTATTTTGTTTCATTTGTGAACGATGAGAGGAGAGAGAGGAAATAAGAATGAATTCATCAGGGACCTCTAGCCACTACAAATGCACTCCAGGCACATGCACCAGTTTGTGCATCTGGCTTTACATGGGTACTGGGGATTTGAACCTGGGCTGGTAAGCTCTGCTAGCCATCTCCCCAGCCCCGGCATATGTTTTTGACAGCCAACAAAAATTGTGTTAAAATTGTTAAGTTACTAACTTTCGTATAATCCATCTCTATGTAGTAGTTGTTAGAATAATAGCTATAGGTTTGAAAAGATGAATCTGTTCATAATACACCCTCCTGCATTTGATTTACTTATACTTATGCCTTTATTTTCAGATCCAAAAGGGCTTTTTATTCTAAAGGATCAAATATGTTAGCTTGCTGTGTTTACTTTGGTCATTGAGTCATGCCTGTTTGTTCCACAATTCTTTACTGGTAGTGATCCACCAACTTTGTTTTTATGTTTATCAGGAATCAGTATTGGAAATATTAGCTTGATACCGTTTCTGTATATATTTTCTTTCTGATGTATACAATCTCTCAAGAAATGTCAGTACTAAGCCAGAATCGAAAGATCAGTATTTTAGTTACAGCATTGCTCACCCAATTAATCATTTGTCTTTGGAAACTTTCTCCTTCCTTGTGTTGCACCTTTTTTTTTTTTTTTCCTCCTCAAAAGCAAATCAGGAGCTGGAGGAAAGGCACTTGTTTGCCAGGTTCTAATCCCGGTCCAGATGCCCAAAGTGGTATAGGTATTGGGAGTTTGTTTGCAGTAGCAGGAGGCCTTGGCACACCCATTCTCTCTCTCTCTCTCTCTCTCTGCGTCTTTCTCTAGGTCTCTCTCTTAAATAAAATAAATAATATCTAATGGGCAAATCAGATCTATAGATAGCTATGTTGTCTAGAAATTGTTATGTATGAAGTGCTTTGTGTTATAAAAGTGGAAAACATCATTTAAACCAGAATTAAAACTAGTTTAGAAGTATTTCTAAATACTTCTAGTCAGTTTATCCATAAGGTTAATCCATAAGAAATTCTGAATTAAATTCCAGTGACACGGATTTTTATTTTAAAGTATTCTTTAACAAACAAATTTTCATTATAAAATTAGTATAAACATATGATCAAGTTTTAGAACAAGTAAAAGGGAAAAGGTTTATATTAAAGATGCTATGTGCATGTTAATAATTTCCTTCCCCTACTAGTTATAAAGAAGAAACTTGACTCGTGTTGAATGAATTATTCTGATAATTTCATTAAATAGTGTATATATAAAGCATTCTATATTACATATTAGATTTCATAAACAACAAATGTTCATTCTTTGTTTTGCACTTTGTGTTCTTTATGTTAATTTGTTTTTTGATTTTAATATCATTTTATATATCTGTTTAATGTATTTAGTTGCTCTATTACTCATAACTTCATAAGATGTCATAATTCTTTCCTGTAATGTACAACATCTAAATAATTATAGTATTACAAGCTTTTCTGTATTTCTTCCAGTGATAATTATTACAATTTACTTAATTACTTTTTGGATTTTGGATATTTATGATGTTTTTAGTCTTACATTATTACATATTGTGGACAAGATAAGCAGCCTTTTTGCATTGCATCTTTGTATGTTTCGGAATCTTCTCTGGGATAGATCCCCCAAAATAGAGTTTTGCAATAATAGGATATAAATATTTTGTGACTCTTGATGCATATTTCCAAATTACTTTCCAAGAGATTTCTGTCACTAATACTGTATTATTATGTCAACATGTTGACATCTCTATCTCTGCTGATGCTGGTATATTAAGACATATAACTAATTGTTGTGCAGAAATCTATTTGCATGTGTGGCTTACTAGTAAGAGGCATTCATTGCTTCTCAACATTTATCATTTTCTTTTTGCTCATTATTCCTTTGTCTGGGGTGTAATGTTTTCTTTCTTTGGTTTTTGCATGTGTTTGTTTCTAGGGGGTATACATAGTATGGTGTGTGCATGTGCAATGCATAGGCCTGAGGAGAATGTTGGATGTCCTTCCCTTACTGCTTATCTGTTTAGCTTGAGACAGGATCTCTCTCAACCCACAGCTTAGCTACTCTACTGCCTACCATCTTTTTCCCCTTTCCCGCCAATCTCCTACTGATGGACTGGAGTTAGAGGTGTGTGTGTGTGTGTGTGTGTGTTCATGCCCAGCGTTTTTTATTGTTGCTGTTTAATTTTTTTTATTTAGTTTATTTATTTATTATTTATTTTTGTGGTTTTTCGAGGTAGAGTTTCACTATAGCTCGGGCTGACCTGGAATTCACTATGTAGTCTCAGGGTGGCCTCGAACACATGGTGATCCTCCTGCCGCTGCCTCTCGAGTGCTGAGATTAAAGGTATGCACCACCACAACCGGCTTAGTTTATTATTTTTCAGGGTGGCCTCGAACTCACAGTGATCCTCCTACCTGTGCCTCCCAAGCACTGGGATTAAAGGTGTATGCCACTATGCCTGGAGTGCCCAGCTTTTTTAAGTGGGTTCTGAGGAGTCGAACTTGGTGGACTCTGGCCTAGAGGCCCTAGACTTACAAAATATAAACACTCAGCCACAGAGCCATTTCCCCAGCCCAATTTTTTTTCCCCAATGAAGATAACTTTTATCCATATTAAACTTTTTATTTATTAAAGTTAAACCTTTTATTTGTTAGGTTTTGCTTTTATTTAGAAAAGCTTTACTTTTTTACATATCAAGTTTATTTTATTCTTGAGTTTGCTTCTGTTACCTTTTTTTTTTTTTTTTTTTTGAGGTAGGGTCTCACTCTGGCTCAGGCTGACCTTGAATTCACTATGTAGTCTCAGGGTGGCCTCGAACTCTCGGTGATCATCCTACCTCTGCCTCCCAAGTGCTGGGATTAAAGGCGTGCGCCAAAAGTCTGGTGTTCTTGGGCTGGAGAAGATGGCTTAGCAGTTAAGGCATTTGCCTGCAAAGGCAAAGGACCCCAGTTCGATTCCCCATCCCACATAAGCCAGATGCACAAGGGGTGCATGCATCTGGAGTTCGTTTGCAGTGGCTGGAGGCCCTGGCATGCCCATTCTCTCTCTCTCACTCTAAGTAAATAAATAAAATATATTAAAAATATTTTTTGCCGGGCATGGTGGCGCACGCCTTTAATCCCAGCACTCGGGAGGCAGACGTAGGAGGATCGCCGTGAGTTCGAGGCCACCCTGAGACTCCATAGTGAATTCCAGGTCAGCCTCACCTAGAGTGAAACCCTACCTTGAAAAACCAAAAAAAAATATATATATATATATATATATATTTTAAAAAGTCTGGTGTTCTTATTCCTGTTTAAGTAATCTATTGCTTTTCATTTTAGAAGCCCATAGAGTTATTTTTTTTTCTTAGCCTATATTGAAGTATACACATCAGTTTCTACTCCTTATTAAAACTCTTTACATAATCTTGTTCCTGTTTTTCCTGTTTAAAACCTTGTTTCTGCTGGGTGTGGTGGCGCACGCCTTTGATCCCAGCACTCAGGAGGCAGAGGTAGGAGGATCGCCATGAGTTCGAGGCCACCCTGAGACTCCATAGTGTATTCTAGATCAGCCTGGACTACCTATTCTTTTTACCCTCTGTTATGGCTAGACTTCTCTTCTGAAATTTCTTTGTGTGTGGGCGTATGTGTGGTTTCTAGCAGTACAACATCTGCATTCACATAGCTCTGGGGATCTAAATGCAGAACCTCACGTTAGTGTGGCAAGCACTTTATACACTGAATCATTTTCCAAGCCTTGTAATTTCTAGTAAATGAACTTAGGGGCACCTGAACAGATAGATCTCTATGCTTTTAAATTTTTCTCTCAACTGTTGCATCTCTTAAATATGTGCTCTGTTTCTGTTTTTATTTTTATTTTATGTTTTGGTAGATTCCTTAATTTAACTGTCTTATTTTCATTGTATTTTTTGTTAAATCTATAACCATTTACATTGCTCGAGTATTCATTCATCAGTATTCTTTTTTTAATTTTTCAACACTGGAAAAGTTATAGAAATTCTTACTCCTTACTCATTCATTTCATGCAGCTAGATAGTTGTGCTTCTCTGTGAGTCAAAACTGAGTAGTTGATAAAAGTTCCTCAAAATGTGAAACGTGGGCCAGGCATGGAGGCCTAGGTCTTTAGTCCCAATACGCAGGAGGCTGAGGTAGGAGGATCGCTGTGAGTTTGAAGCCATCCTGAGACTACATAATGAATTCCAGGTCAGCCTGGACTAGAGCAAGACCCTACCTCGAAAAACCAAAGGAAAAAAAAAAAAAAAAGAGGGAAACATGGAGGTATCATCTGACTCAGCAAGTATACCTCTCCATATATACCCAAGAGAGAGAAATGAATGCATTATATGTACGGAAGAGCTCATGAATGCATTCCTGGTGTCCATTGACAGACAAATGGAAAAACTCATGTGGTATATCTGCACGGCAGAATATTATAGTGAAAAGAAAAGAAGAGAAGTAAAGAGAAAAGAAAACGAAAGGAAAAGAAAGAAAAGAAAAAACAGGGCTGAAGAGCTGGCTTAGCAGTAAGGCACTTGCCTGCAAAACCTTAACAACCTGAGTTCAATTCCCCAGAACCATGTAAAGCCAGTTGCACAGAGTGGCACATGTACCTGGAGTTCATTTGCAGTGGCTAGAGGCCCTGACATGCCCTTCAATCCCCCTCTGTCTCTGTATATTTGCAAATAAAAATTTAAAAATATTAAAAAAAAAAAGAAAGAAAATGCCACCGGGCATGGTAGTACACACCTTGAATCTCAGTACTCCAGAGGCAGGGGTAGGAGAATTGCAGTGAGTTCAGGGCTACCCTTGAGGCTACATAGTGAATTCCAGGTCAGACTGGGCTAGAGCGAGACCCTACCTCAAAAAACAAAACAGAGAGAGAGGGCGAGAGAGAGAGAGAGAGAGAAAGAGAAGATAATGCCACTACCTACATGAACTTCGACAATTTACTTGTAGTCACCAAAATCTAATAGCATATTGCATATTTCTATTTATATAAAGCGTCCATATTGGGCAAAAAAAAAAAGAGAGAGAGAGAGAGAGAGAGAAAATTCATGAGTTTAGAGTGAAATTTGACTTTGTGAAAATATTTGGTTTTGTTGTCTAAAAGTTTTCTCCTTTGTTGTAAAATTGGTTGTGGTAAAGCTTACACACGTGTGGTGGTGGAGGCCTCCTGTGTCTGTATTGGCATCTCTTTCCCTAATTGTTGGAAATTTTCTTGTCTCATTTTGTTGTAAACACCTACTGTGTCTTTAGAGTGACATTCGCCTTCTACTATACCCTGAATTCTTATGTTTGGTCTCTTCATAGTGTCCCAAATGTCTTTAAATTCCCACTTATACCTTCCTATTAGTTTGTCTTCCTCTTTGTTGGACTGTATTTGATGTGCCACCTGGTCTTCTAGTTTAGATATTCTGTCCTCTCCTTCATCCATTCTACTGGTGAGATTTTTCTACAGAGCTTTTTCTTTTACTTAACTGTATTTTAATTTCTAGTATTTGTGATTGCATTTTCTTCAGTATTTCTATTTTCTTACTCATGTCTTATATTGACCTCCTTATTATTTATTTATTTATTTATTTATTTATTTTGAGGTAGGGTCTTGCTCAAGAGCTCAGGCTGACCTGGAATTCACTATGTAGTCTCAGGGTGGCCTTGAACTCATGGTGATCCTTCTACCTTTGCCTCCCAAGTGCTGGGATTAAAGCTCCTTATTTTGTTATGTTGGTTTCCTCTCTTCTCCTTCAGGAGTTTGTTTTCTTCTTTGATTCCTTTGATTTCTTTCCATGTAGTTATAATCATTCTTTTGTTGTTGTTGTTCATATTTATTATTTGAGAGCAACAGACAGAGAAAGAGGCAGAGAGAGAGAGAGGGAGGATGGGCACGCCAGGGCCTCCAGCCAATGCAAATGAACTGCAGACGCTTGCACCCCCTTGTGCATCTGGCTAACGTGGGTCCTGGGGAATCGAGCCTCAAACCGGGTTCCTTAGGCTTCACAGGCAAGCGCTTAACTGCTAAGCCATTTCTCCAGCCCTATAATCATTCTTTTGATTCTTTGTCAGGCATTTTGTTTAAAATTAGTCTCACTGAAGGTTATTTCTATTGGATTTATGATTTTTGGTGGAATTATATAGTCTTGATTTTTTTTTTTTTGTATTATGATGTAGAGATTTTTGCATCTTGGGTTAATTTGATGCTTAGGTTTTCTAATTACCTGCAGTGTGTGTAGATCTGGCACTATATATCTTCATGGTAGTCTCTGGGTGACCTTGAACTCACAGTGATCCTCCTACCTCTGCCTCCAGAGTGCTGGGACTAAAGAGGTGCGCCACCATGCCCAGCGATTTTTTTTTTTAAGGATGTAGTTGTATATTCCCTCTCCACCGAGGGCCCTCCTCAGTGGGTTGTTGGTATTCATGAGGGTTGTTCAGTTAGTCTCTGGCGGTTGGGGCCTATGTCTTGGGATGTTCCTACCCACCCTGTGGCTCTTATGATCTTTCCATCCCTTCTTCTGCAATGTTCCCTGAGCCTTGTTGGGTGTGTTAAAAGTCTGATTTAGTATTGAATTCTCTGTAGCCTCTGCATTTCTGCTTTGATGAGTTTTCAGTGCCCACAGTGTCCGTCACCATATTACTGGAGCTGGTTGTCAGGCTAGCAATGAGCAGCACTCATGTGGTTGTTTCTCTGCAATGTCTCCTAGTCACTCACCACCCTAGTTTTTAACTTTTTATTTTATATAAATTAAACCAGGTTATGCTCTTTTATCCCCTTGTGTTTTTTTAAAGTATTTATTTGAGAGAGAGAATGAGGCAAATATATACTAAGAGAGAATGGGCGCACCAGGGCCTCTGCAGCCACTGCAAATGAACTGCAGATGCACTTGCCACCTTGTGCATCTGCCTTACATGTATACTGAGGGATTGAACCTGGGTCCTTAGCCTTTGCAGCCATCTTCCAGCCCTGCACTCTTTTTTGAGACAGGATCTCTCATTGAACCTGGATGTTACCAGTGATGCAAGACTATGTACCCCACAGACCTAGGGGTCCTTCTTTCTCTGCTGCTTGGCTAGTTCTGGGATATCGCCTCAGCCCCATATTTTAATGGTTTTTTCTTTTCTTTGAGACAGAGTCTCGTTCTAATGTAGGCTGACCTGGAACCCGCTGTCTATAGTACAGGATTGCCTTGAACCAACTGCCAGCAGTCCTCTTACATTTTAAATTCTTTAAATTATGTATTTACAGAAGACATGATTAAGTATGAGAATTCAACATGTTTGTCAAGTGCTACTTTAATTCATTTTTTCAATGTAATTACATAATTCCAAACTTCAGCCAGGCACACACTTCTAATCCCAGCTCTTGGTTGGGAGGCAGAGGTAGGAGGATCGCTGTGAGTTTGAGGCTACCCTGAGACTACATAGTGAATTTCAGGTCAACCTGGGCTAGAGTGAGACCCTACCTCAAAACAACAACAACAAAAAGCTTAAATTATATTTTAATGCACTTCTAAGTTGAATTACTTGCATTGTGACAACTGACATATGCTAACTCTCTTCTACTATGTTTTCTTTACAGGTTTGATGAACTTGTAAACAAATTCAATGTTGAATATCATGCTGGTGGCTCTACCCAGAATTCAATTAAAGTGGCCCAGGTTGGTTAATTTATTTTAAAAATTAAAATGAAATATTTCAAAATGATTCTAAACTTATGGTTATTTTACATAATTGTTCCATTTGATATTTTATTACAGTAGAATAATTTTATTCATTTTAAATTAAGAATTTAATAGTGTATCAGTAAAAATTATTTTAAGTGGTCTTTCATTGATAAGGGTGGATTGGATATCTTTTAATATGCTTATTCATTTCTACTTCTTAGTTACTTGTATCATTTAAAATTCTTTTCCATCATTTAAATTCTTCATTCTTTATGCTTAGCCTTAATTTTCATTGTGTCAACTTTACATACTCTTTGTTTGTTATTTGTAATTACCATTGTTTATAATGTCTTCTACTGTGCCAAATTTCTTCCTTATTTTCTTTTTATTCATGTGTTTGTTTTTGGAGATAGGGTCTTGCTCTATCTATCCTCCTGGACTGCAACTTGCTACGTAGAGCAGGCTGGCTTCAAATTTGTAGTGATCCTCAGTGACAGACGTGGCTGTATAATACAACTTAAAAATATTTTTTTTGTTTGTTTGTTTGTTTGGTTTTTGTTTTGTTTTGTTTTGTTTTTTCCAGGTAAAGTCTCAATCTAGCCCAGGCTGACCTGGAATTCACTATTGGCCTTGAATTCACAATGATCCTCCAACCTCTGCTGGGATTAAAAGCATGTGCCACCGTGCCCAGCTCTTTAAAGTTTTATTTATTTATTTGAGAGAGAGAGAGAGAATGGGCACGCCAGGGCCTCCAGCCACTGAAAACAAATTCCAGATGCATGTGCCACCTTGTGCATCTGGCTTACATGGGTTCTGGGGAACTGAACCTGGGTCCTTTGGCTTTGCAGGCAAGTGCCTTAACCACTAAGCCATCTCCCAGCCCCTAAAGTTTTTAATCTAAGTAAAGCTTGAATCAGAGTAAAGTTTATGGGCTCAGTAGCTGGAAGGGGATTGCATGTGCCTGTCATCTCAGCTATTTTGTGAGACTGATACAGGATGATGAGTTTGTAGTGGGCCTGGGCAACAGAGTGACTGTTTCAAAACAAAACAAAAAGATAACGCTAGAGTGATGGCTCAGCAGTTAAAGGCACTTTTTGCAAAGCTTGATAGCCCCAATTTCATTTTCCAGTACCCATATAAAGCCATATGTACAAAGTGGTGCATGTGTCTGGAGTTTGTTTGCAATGGCAGGATGCCCTGTTATGCCCGTTCTCTGTCTCTCTCAAATAGATAAGTATTATAAAAATCACAAGATAACTTCACAACTGCTACATTTTATATACTGCTTAGAAAGGATATTGATGCCACAACATACTAGGATTTTTTGCATTATATATAAATACATAAATATACTCAGGTGTATTTGCCTATTTTGTATCTATTTATATGCCTGCATGCAGGCATGTGTTTTATGTACGTATATGTACATATATGCATGTGTATATGAATCTGAATACTTATAAATATACTCAGAGCTTTAAGTGAATAATGGAATAACTTTATTTATTTAGACAGGGACTCACTGTAGTCCAGACTGGCCTTGAACTCATAGCAATCCTTGGACCTCAGCCTACCAGGTGCTGGGATCTCTGCAATTTAAAAGTAGCTCAAAATTCTACTTTAGTCAATAGTCAGTTTTCATGGACATTACTTTTTGTAAAATTTAATGCTTTCTCTTTGAATTTCAAATAACTTCAAGTACTGGAAAAAATGGAAAATTGAGAAATAAAATCCAGAGTTCCGTCCCTCCTTTGTTTCAAAACTAAAGGAAAAGAAAAACTTCAGAAAAGTGCAGCCAAATTCAATATAAGTTCCTCTACTTCTTTACTAAAACTTTATTTGAGATTCCATTTTGATACCACAAAGTCTTCTGTACTTTAAGATCATTTCTATGAGAAATAAAAGTTGAACTTTGGTGACTTTCCATGTACGTCATTGTGTATGACATCGATGGACACGAGGCATGGTAATGCTTCAGGATGTGTTATTTTAGGCTGAAGCTATAAAATGCCCATGACTGATGAACAGCTAGATTAGCAAGCAAGCATTTAGACACAAAGCAAAAGTGTGAGGCCCTAGCTCAAAATATGTAGAAACACTAAACATGAGGGATTTTGTTTGGTTGGTTTGCTTTGTTTTGTTTTCCAAGATTGGGTTGCACTCTAACTCAGGCTGGCCTGGAGATCACTATGTAGTCTCAGGCTGGCCTTGAACTCACAGAGATCCTCCTACCTCTGCCTCCCAAGTGCTGAGATTAAAGGCATGTGCCGCCACATCCAGTGAATTTTGACTTGAGTTACCAACTAATTCTTTTACTATGTCAAGGCTTCTCCTGTCGCTAGTAAATAAAATAAGTATTATACCATCACATGCTTTTAAAAAAGGGGAATATTTAGTTAGACGTCATCATAGTGGACTGAGACCAGAAATGGGCCTAATATGTACATCAGAGCTGCAAGGCAGAATGGGTTTTACTTTTGACTGGATTCATTTTTGTCACATTTTCTCTCCTTTAAGAAAGATGACTTAAATGGCTCTGGTCGATGCCTAGAAGTATTCTTGAAAAGGAAGTACAGTGGTAAAAATGTTATTTCAGAGGATCAAAAAGAAACATTTCATTGTTATTTTAAATTAAATACTGGTAAAATCTCTTTACTCAATTGTCATAACCTTTAAACATTTTAAATTTATTGATTTTAAGAATATTTAATATGGTCTGTAAAATTTAATTATCAAATAGAGTTAAGTAATGTTAAAATAAATTGCTGTATTTATTTTAACAAAAAAAGCATGGTAAACATTGTTTTATTTTCTCACACATGTTTGTTTAATTTGTCCCATTATTATTGCCACTATTAACTAGTCCAATTCTTTTGTCTAAATAATGTAATTTATGTTACCGAAGTATATAATACAGAATAATATAATTATAAATAAAGTCTGTACTATTTTGCTAGGGCTGTCATAACAATATACCAGAGATTAAATGGTTTAAGCAATAAGGATTTTAAAGAGAAGCCAGATTTATTTCATCACAATCTGAACATTAGAAGTCCAGGATCAAAGTATCAGCATCGTTATGTCTTAGTGGCCTCTCCCCTTATAGATGGCCACTCTCTTGCTGCCTGCTCATATGGGTATGTGTGTGCACTGTGTCTCTGTGTGTGTGTACTAATGTCAAATTGGATTAGAGCCCACCATAATGGCCTCATTAACTTAACTACCCTACTCGACACCTATCTCTACATTCAGTTCTATTCTGTGTTGTTTGAGATGAGGGCTTCAGCATTGTTTTTGGCCTCAGTATATGAAAGCCAGCCACAAATAAATGTGAGGAATAAAGAAAGAGACAGAAAGATTCAGGAATGTGCAGAGTGCACTTTATTGAGGGAGTTATGAAGTCAGCGAGACCAGTATGTTCCCCATGACATGGGTCAGAGGAAGGTGGCTTATATAGCAGTCAAGACAAAATGACTTCATCTGAGTGGGAAATATCTGGTTTCTCTCAAGCTAATATCAAAAGATGTCAGGCACATTCCTGGCTCTGATGGCACCAAGATCCAGTCATAAAGCTATACATGCCAGGCTGATGGGTTTGTTTATTTATAGTGTGCCTGGAAGACAGTCTGGGTTTACTCACAGGTGGCATGGTGATTACTACCCAAGATGGCTGCACTTAGTTCAAGCAGGATCCCTACATTTAATATACGTATATTGAAAAGGGTGGAGAGTATGCCATAATTTAGCCTGTAACAAGCACTTAATTTTTAATCTAGAAGTAACAACATTCATACAGTTGTTCATTGTTATAATTGAGTTTTGGTAGAATGTTACTTTAATTCCCTTTTTCTTTTCCTTTCATGCCTCTTTTATGAGAATGTAACATCCCAAGTGTATAATAACCTATTCCAGCTCCCTTCATGTTGCTGGGACAAAATACCCTCCAAAAGCAGCTGATGGGAGGAAAGAGTGTACTTTGCCTTATAATCTTGTGGGAAGCTACATGGTGGTAGAGCAGAGGTTGGACGTTACTTCTTGCCACAGCAGGTGGATGACTGCAACAAGAAAGTGAGGTGAACTCTGACCTGTTCCTAGCCACATAACTCCTCCAGTAAGGCTCTACCTTCCCAGTTGCTACCAGCTGGGGACCAAGCACTTAAAACACACACGTTTACAGGGACCATCGGATTCAAACCACCACACAACCTGGGCATATTAACAGCTTAGCTTCAGCATCATACAGACACTGCTCCGTTACATTTCCATTCTGTCCTGTCTTGCCTAGTTATTTTACTGATCACAGCTGTGTGTATAGTGTACCTGTTAACACAGATTGGCAGTGATTGTCTTAAGCATTTACCTTTTGTGTCATTTAGGGATATAAACGGAATTACAATGAGATGAAATTATATCAACATGATATTTGCACTCCTATGTTTTTTGTAGCACCATTCATGATAGCCAGAATATGGAATCAACCCAAATATCTTTCGTTGTTAAATGGATAAAGATCATGTGCTGTACTTACATAATGGAATACTATTCAGTTCTGAAAAGAAATGAAATCCCATCATTTTACAGCAACATGGATGGACTAGACAGCCATTTTGTTAAGTGATACAAGGCAGACATGGGACAAATACCACATGTTCCTACTCGTATACAGAAAACAAGAGGATGTGGATTTCCTCTGCAATTTTACTAGATGTAGTATTCATAGTGAATTCTTTTCTTTCAGTAAAAGTGTGCCAACCTGTTACCTTCTGGCCTTTATGACTTCCAAAGATCTTTTCTATTTGTGTATCTGTTTATGGGGGGCACATGCATGCCATGGCAGGCCTGTGGAAATCAGAGGACAACCCCGAGCTGTCTCCGCCTTCTTTGAAACAGGGTCTTTTGCTGCAGAGGCACACAGTCTAGCTAGCTTCAAGCTGCACCTTCTCCCTCGGCTCTGCCTCCCATAATTATAGGGCCATTGGGGTCACAGAAGCCTGTGCCACTGTGCTGGGAGGCTCACACTTGAATGGAGTCAGCAGGCTTGCAAGCCAGAATCTTTAGCTGCTGGGGCATCTTCCCATATACCTTATTTCACTGTTATGGTACTGGGGATCAGAGCCAGGGCATAAGGCTTGGCAAGTGCTCTATAACCATGCTACCTTCCAGCCCTTTGCCCTCCTCCACCTTTTTTTCTCCTCAGAATACCCAGGCTGGCTTTGAAATTGCACTCATCTTTCTGCCTCTTGCTCCCGAGAGCTGGGTTTACAAATGTGAGCTACCACACCTGCACAGGGCTGTTTCTCTGTGGGTTGTGGGGACAGTAGTTTCCCTGCTGCTCAGGTCCTAATAGTTTTTTAGGGATTTATGCTATCACTTGAGATATATATATATATATATATATATATATACACATATACATATATATATATACATATATATGTATGTATATGTATATACATATATATGTGTGTATATGTGTATATATATATATATATATATATATAAAATATTACAGTTCATAAATTGTTTTAAGCTTCCTGTAAATTTGTATCATTTTTTTTTTCATTTTCACTGTCATTTGTGTATATGTTGGTTATTTGAACAGATGTTTTTATTGCCATATTTTTGCTAGCTGTAATATCTGTATATATCTATATGTAACCTTTGTATACTTCTATTAAATGTATGTAATCTTTGAGATTAGTTATTTCTTGTTAATTTTTTCAGTGTTGAAGCCATATTGATTTTCATGAGTATTCAGTACTAAATAACAAACTTTTTCACATTGCTTTAGTAACCATCATCTTTCGAAATATAAACAAGTTGACTGGGGCTGGAGAGATGGCTCGGTGGTTAAAGCACTTGCCTGCAAAGCCTGACGACCTGAGTTCAGTTCCCCAATACCCACATAAAGCCAGATACACAAAGTGGCACGTGCATCTGGAGTTTGTTTGCAGGTGCTAGAAGAGGCCCTAATGCACCCATTCTCTCTGTCTGTCTCTCTGCTATCCCTCTCTCTACTTGCCAATAAATAAATTAAAATTAAAAAAAAGAATAAAATAATGCCTTTAATCCCAGCACTTGGGAGGCAGAGGTAGGAGGATCACCATGAGTTTGAGGCCACCATGAGACTACATAGTGAATTCCAGGTCAGCCTGGGCCAGAGTGAGACCCTACCTCGAAAAACAAAACAAAACAAATATATATATAAAATAGAACAAAACAAGTTTCCTTTCTCTCGAGTAAGCAATGATCATGGGTAAAATATATTTCTATCTTTGCTGTAATGGGAATCTACAAAATGTGCTTAGCTTTCCAATATTTTCTTTAAATTATAGAAATGAGTACTATGTTCCTAATTACAGATTCTCCTTTATTAAAAATATATTTATTTATTTATTTGCAAGCAGAGAGAGATAGAAGAAAGACAAAGAGAATAGACAGGCCAGGGCCTCGAGCTGCTGCCAACAAACTCTAGATGCATGTGCCACTTTGTTCATCTGGCTTTACATGGGTACTGGAGAATCCAGCTTGGGTCACTAGGCTTTACAGGTAAGCGCCTCAACTGCTAAGCCATCTCTCCAGCCCAGATTCTTCTTGTTAATCACATTCTTTTTAAAAAACTTCTAAAGTATTTTATTTGTGTGTGTGTGTGTGAGAGAGAGAGAGTTGGCACACCAGGGCCTCTAGCCACTGCAAACGAACATCAGAAACATGTGCTACTTTGTGCATCTGGCTATGTGCGTACTGGGGAATCAAACCTGGGTCCTTAGGCTTCATAGACAAGTACCTTAACAGCTGAGCCATCTCTCCTCCACCCCTTAATCACATTCTTTACAAATAGCCAGCAATGGATTTGTGTTTTCTTCACATAAGCATTAAACATTTAGCTTCGTCTCTTCTTGAATTATCAGATCCTTGTATCTTTCTTATACTTCTTGACTTTGTTTTCTAATTACTAACTTTTCAATCTTCCAATTTATTATCTCTCAGATCAGCTTCCATATGTGTATTTAACTTGTAAAATTTTACTCTTTTCTGTTTTTATTTATGAAAAATAGCAGTGCCTTCACGGCAGTATGCAAGTTAAAGTGATATTTCTGATTATCTCTTTTCTGACCTATTTCTCCTTAAAAACGCTAGTTAGAGGTTAAGAGGCTTTTTATGAGACATACCTCTGGGAATCTGGGAGCAGTCTAGACTGCTTAGATTTTTAAAGAAGAAATGACATTGGAGTGATCAAAGAGAGTTCTCTGTTCTAATGCCTTACACCTGGAGTACTTGTAGAAATGTCAATAGCACAACTGTATTTATAAATATCAGAGCAGGATGTGGCAGGTAGTGACGCAGCCAGAGTCTTGTCAGACCGTTCTGTCAGGAAGAAAGAGTGGTGAATATATTTATGTAACGTGGATCCCAAATTGTTAGCTCTCCTTTTAGTTTTTAAAATTTTAGTATCAATTAACACCTCCTTTCTTCAGTGATATGTCTTCTTGTTTAATTAGATTGTGAAATTTTAGTAGCTTAAAAACACAAAACAGTTTTTGGTTGTCCTACGTGATATTTTTTTTGTTTGTAGAATCCTTCCCCTCCTCCTCACCTGGTGTTCTTCAAGGCAAGGTCTTCTCACTCTATCCCAGGCTGACCTGGAACTAACTCTGTAGCCCAGGCTAGCCTTTAACTCAGGGAACTCCTCCCACCTCAGCTTCCTGAGTGCTGAAACTAATGGTGTACAAGCTCGGATTCTTGTTTTGAAATTTTATTTTATTGTTTATTTGAGAGCGAGAGAGAGAATGGGCACACCAGGACCTCCAGCCTCCATAAATTAACTCCAGATGCATGTGCCACCTTGTGCATCTGGGTTACGTGGGTCCTTGGGAATTGAACCTTGGTCCTTCACCTTAGCAGGCAAGTGCCTTAATTGCTAAGCCATCTCTTCTGCCCTCATCAAACTCAATTTTTGTTTGTTTCCAGAAGCTGACCTGGAACTCACTCTGTACTGCCAGGCTGGCCTCAAACTCATAGTGATCTTCATGCCTCAGTCTCTGGGGTGCTCAGATTAAAGGTGTGTGACAGCAGTCCATCTTTTAGAATTCTATTTTTTGTGTGTATGTAGGTGGGTGGGTTTTTTTTTTTTTTTTTGTGGTAGAGTCTCAGGCTGACCTGGAACTCACTATGTACTTCTGGGTGGCCTTGAACGTTTGGCAATCCTCTTACCTCTGCCTCCCCAGTGCTGGTATTTAAGGTATGCACCACCATGCCCTGCTTGTGCATCTGACTTTATATAGGTACTGGGGAATTGAATCTGGGCCAGCATGCTGTTCAATATGTAAATCCCTTTAAACACTGAGCCATGTCTCCAGCTCCAATGGTGTTTATTTTATTTTATTTTATTTTTTGGGTTTTCCAAGTTCTGGGATTAAAGATATGCACCACTATGCTTAGCTAGAATTCTATTTTTGAAGATATTTTTATTTATTTATTTATTTATCTATTTATTTATTTATTTGCAAACAGAGGGAGATAGAAGAAATACAAACAGACAGAATGGGTACATCAGGGCCTCCAGTCCCTGCAAATGAACTCCAGATGCATGTGCCACTTTGTGCATCTGGCTTTATGTGGGTACTAGGGAATTAATTGAAGCCAGGTCACAAGGCTTTTTAGGTAAGCACCTTAACCTCTGAGCCAGATTATTTGATGTAAAGAAAATCTCTTCCTTTAATCCCAGCACTCGGGAGGCAGAAGTAGGAGGATCGATATGAGTTCGAGGCCACCCTGAGACTACATAGTGAATTCCAGGTCAGCCTAGGCTAGAGTAAGACCCTACCTTGAAAATAAAAATAGAGATAGAGTTATAATCTCTTGTTTTATCCCTTTTCTTTCTTTTTATAATATATTGAGATTGTTGCGCCACTTAGTGCAAACGAGTTTTTAGTTCTGTCTGGGCGATTATGGCGGTACTCGAAGGTTGTCTGGTGTACACATCTACACAGGTGCCTCACCATTATCTACTTCATAAAAGAAAGGCACGCCTTTATCCTTTGTGGGCCTTGATGTGGCTTAGTGTCCCAGTGTGTTACATCAAACGTGGATAATGCCATTTTGCATCTCTACTGACTGAGAACAAAGGAAAGAGCTTCTGTAAGAAGTGCTATATGAGGCAGACTGATCGTCATCAAGGGAATGTGATGTTGCTATGATTCTATTTCTTTTTATTCCATTTCAGAACCTCTTTATTTATTTGAACATCAAATTCAGCTCATTTTTTTCTGACAGAGTCTTATTTGTTAATTAGTTGGACAATTTAATTGTCTTTGCCAATTAAGTTACATGGTACAATTGTCAGCTGTCCTATTTTGTAAAGAAACACTTCTTCACAGAAGTTTCCAGGGGGCTGGAGAGATGGCTCAGCTGTTAAAGGCGCTTGCTTGCAAAGCCTGACGACCTGGGTTTGATTCCCCAGTACCCATGTAAAGCACATATATCTAGAGTTTGTAGTGACCAGAGGCCATGGCACCCCGTTCCTCACTTTGTCTCTTGTCTCTCTTCACTTACAAATAAAGAAAAAAGAGGGGGCTGGAGAGGTGGCTTAGCGGTTAAGCGCTTGCCTGTGAAGCCTAAGGACCCCGGTTCGAGGCTTGATTCTCCAGGACCCACGTTAGCCAGATGCACAAGGGGGCGCACGCACCTGGAGTTCGTTTACAGAGGCTGGAACCTCTGGCGCGCCCATTCTCTCTCTCTCTATCTGCCTCTTTCTCTCTCTGTCTGTCGCTCTCAAATAAATAAATAAAAAATAAACAAAAAATTAAAAAAAAAAAACAAAAAAAAAAAGAAAAAAGAAAAAGAAACTAGAGATTATGATACTGAAAGAAAAGTAATACAAGTCTCTTCTTCGGTCATATATCAATAAGATAAAAGAAAAAATGGTACTTTTTAAGATTATAACAAGAACCATTCTTGTCATAGGGGTACTGGGGTTGTACAGGCAGGAAGATCAGAAGTTCAAGGCCAGGTTTGATTCTCTAGCATCCCACATAGGGCCAGATGCACAAAATGATGCATGTACTTGAAGTTTGTTCGCAGTGGCGATAGGCCCTGGTGTGCCCATGCCCCCTCCCCCAACCCCGTGTGTGTGTGTGCGTGTGTGTGTGTGTGTGTGTGTGTATCTTTCTGCATGTAAATAAATACATTGATTTAATTATTTTTCAATAAAAGTTCTGGATCATCCTCAGCTACATAGCAGTTTTGAGGTTAGCCTGAGCTATATGAGATCTTCTTTCAAAAAAAGGGCAAGAAAATAACTATGCATGCTTTCTTGACATAGTAGAATCTATAATCTATATATTTTTTTAATTTTTTTGTTTGTTTATTTATTTGAGAGCGACAGAGAGAAGGAGGGAGGGAGGGAGAGAGAGAGAGAGAGAGAGAGAGAATAGGCGCACTAGAGCTTCAAGCCTCTGTAAACAAACTCCAGACACGTGCGCCCCCTTGTGCATCTGGCTAACGTGGGACCTGGGGAATTGAGCCTCGAACCGGGGTCCTTAGGCTTCACAGGCAAGCGCTTAACCGCTAAGCCATCTCTCCAGCCCTATAATCTGTATTTTTAACTCCAGTGTCAGCATCTTATATTATATAGATACTGTATTGAAATTCCTTTTGCTTGTTTTTTCAAGGCAGGGTCTCACTGTAGCCCAGGCCTACCTGGAAGTCACTCTGTAGTCCCAGGCTGGCCTTAAACTCATAGCTCTCCTCCTACCTTTGCCTCTCAAGTGCTGGTATTAAAGACATGTGCTACCATGCTTGGCTTGTAATGAAATATTTTAATTAAAGTTAAGAATAAAAACAAATAAAAAAAAGAAAAAGGATAAATTGGACGGGATGCAGAGGTAGGACGATCGCCATGATTTCAAGGCTAGTCTGAGACTAAATAGTGAATTCCGGGTCAGCCTGGGCTAGAGAGAGACCCTACCTCAACCTCCCCATCCCCCCCACACACACACAAAAAGAATAAGACAAACATTTCCATTATTGCTGTTAAAAGTCTACTGACATGAATCAACTTGGAGAAGCTAGGTAAAAAATAGCAAGATAAAATTAACACTATCTTTTTTGATTCTGTTATGAAACCCCAAATTGAAGCACTTTAATGCATATACAAAAGTATTACCTTCATCTACAATAACAACTAGATAAAATACTTTTAAGACACTTTTTATTCATGTATGCATTTTCTTTGATCTCTCAATCCTAATTTTATTTATTATTTCTTCACTCTTTTTTTCTCTCTTCTTTTTATTTTTAAACTAATTATTTTGAGCTATAAGGATAATTTAGACCAGAAGTTGCACAGCTGATATTTTATGCCAGTATTGCAGCTACTCTTTTGTGGTGATTTAGCTTTTTCAGATGTAAGGAAATGCCTAAAATTTAATTGTACATGCCATAATATGTTTGGAAAGTTTGGCGTATTACTACTAGTTTTCACAATCTCTTTTTCTCTTATTTTTCACAAACATGATATTCTTAAATTGAGTGATTTATGATAAATGTAAGTAATAATGGTTATGCAGGGCATTTTGCTGCAATTAAAATACCAGAATGATTAATAATTATTTTTTCCAGAATAACAGAAGTTAGTGACATTATTGTATTACTCTTTGTTTATATTCAAATTTCTTTAGCCAAAATTATTTACTACCATTAACTTGTTCATATTTCTTTAATAGGGATGTACTTTTCAAATTATTATATAATTTTATTACTCATATCATAGTCCCTCAAGCTGATGCTGTCCTAAACCCTGTTGCCGTTAGAAATATGCAGTTAGAAAAAGACTGTTAACATTGCTTATCTTTTATTTACCAAGTTTACTCATAATGTTTCTATCATATAGTCCAAAAAAACTGTACTATGATAGCTAGACTATGAAAAGGTAAATTTATGAGTAGCTTCCAGATCTTCTGTAGAATTTATTAACCATCTGGTCTCCTTGGAGGCTATTATAATAATTCATGTGTATGTTTTCAACACAAAAAGCCACGGTTTGTACATTGGTGGAAAATAAAAAGCAGTAGTTTAACCATATGCAGTTTTCTTAGGGTTAGGCAAGGGAAATGAACTAGTTCGGAACTAGTTAAGAGTCCTCAGTTGTGATGTGCTTTGTTTCAATTTCGTCAGAATCTCTTTAGAATGAATAAAGTGCTCTACAACAAGGAAAACTGGAGGTGAGAGAGAGAGAGACTCCACGTGAAGTATTGCTCTCTCTTCAGATTCAGCAGTGAAACGTAAGGTGGTCTAGACTAGATTTTGCTATAAATCTCAAACAAACAAACAAAAAAGAACGTGTGTGAAATTCTGATGGCTTATAAACATGAAGGCAGACATTTTAGAATAACTTTATACTTGGACATGGATTTAGTGCAAGCCTATCATTTGCAATAATGTTGAGTACGCCATGGTCTTCTTTCTGTCCCTTTTAAGAAGAAGTAGTTCACAGCGTTTCTTAAACTCAATTTGTTTTTATAGTAACAGAATTTTTAAGGTTTTCTTTTTCACTTTTGCATTCTGAGTTAGTTGGACAAAGGTTTCTAAAAAACGAGATGACAAAAACTGAAATCGTCTGTGTTTTTTTTTTTTTTCCAGCTATTTTAAAAGAAAAAATGCATAGTGATCTGGGAATAGACAGGAAATTTAAATTTGTGATTGAGAATAAGAAATACATTTGTGGTTTTAAAAAGAGAAATACCACCATGTCACATTAAAATTATGGTATCTACAGTGTTGTACAGTTAACAGGAAAATGTATTCCATCAGGGGTATGCTGCACTTTAGAGAGCTGGTGTGGGGGCACGAATGAAAAGTGTGATGCCGTAGAAGGCATGAGCATTAATAATCCAGTCAGAAAGGAAGGGTTTTTCTGTCTCCCATGTAACATAAAACAGATGTTCCTCTCTATTAAAAACCTCCTCACTAAAATGAAGGTTTAGATCACTGGTCAGTAGAAGAAACATGAACAATAGCATTTTAATAATTGTGAGGATTTATCCCATTCATGAGTACCATACTGGTGGTCAAGACACTGACGAGATACCTGCCAAATGTCATTTTATTTGTGATAATTTAGAGAGCTGAGATCGCACAATTGATTATAATAATTTTTGATTTGTTGCTTTTTATAAATTTATTCTATTTTCTTTCAGAAATTCTTGTAAAAGCCAGTGACTTAGAAATTTTGGGGCCTCATTTAATAAGTTTGCCTAGGTCTCTAAGTATATTTAAAGGCGAAGTTAATCAACTTTAAACAAATGCTGCAAACATAAGGTAGCTGGCAACTGAAGGTAGATGTATGCAGAGACGCTAGGGATTTTGCCACAGGTTCCTAAGTATATATATTTTAACTTTTCTTCTGTTTTAAAAATTGTGCTGTAATTTATGCTTTAAAGCTATCTTTATGGCATACAGTTCTGTAAGTTATGACAGGATGCACACATGCATGCAACCACTATTAGAAATAAGCCATAAACTAGTTCCAGCACTATAAATATTTCCCTGTGTTCCCTAACACTCATCTTCTCCCACAGCTCAGCTCTTAGCAATGCCTCCCCTGTTTTTGTTGATAGTCCTCTTTGCTTGGGTTGCTAGGAGTGTGAGCTTCTAATTGTTCTCTTTCCTGAGACATTTCTCAGGGTTATGGAAGCAGCTGGTAAACTTGAGACATGAGGCAGTGACATCTCTCCCTAGAAAAATCAAGCGTAGTTACTGCCTGCTATAAAAAATAGTGAATTCTCTAAGGCCAGGCTCCTCATCTGCCAATACAAACCCACCACCTATGTAGCATTCATCTGAGCCATATCATGTCACCCCACAGGACATGGGGAATAGGGAACCAGTGCAAATATGCTGAAGTTTTTGTATTCTGCTGTAAATTACTACTTTTTTCTTTGACCCAGGTTCCTTGTGTCTTTTGCATGCATTCAGGAATTAGCAACAGTTCTTGATTGTTAGCTTTTGGGCGAAATGAAATACCACCGCTCATAATTTCTGTTTGTGTAGCCTTGCCTTTTACATTGTTTCATGTTGGGATTCATGCTCTTGGCCAAAAACCTATGTGATTTCTCTGGCCCAAGCATAGGTACTTCAAAGCTTTTACCTGGCTGGCTTCAGGGGAAAGGCTATTTCCCCCACACCAGAGTTGGTGTGTACCACTTACAGTCTGTCAAGGGAGCTGCTGTGGAGGATCTGCCATGACCCTCCAGCCCAGGCACCTTCAGTTGAAACCTCTTCAATCTGGGGCTTTTGCAATGTCTTCCTCGGGTTCCTCTCTCAAGAACTGATCCATGAAGAAAAGAGAGGGACGCTTAGAGACACTCTTCTCCATTTGACTTAGTACTTTGGTGCTCATAACTCATCATTCCCTGGCCTTTGCCAGACCCTCGGGTCTGTAAAACTGCAGGAGCCTTTTGTTGGGTGTTCTCTTGGCAGCAGTACAACCCCACACCTGGGTCGGTCCACTTAATCCTTGACCAGTGTGCCATTTGATGGGGGAAAATGGAATAGGGGACTAGCTGGCCATTTTGTCCACAGAAAACTTTTTTTTTTTAATACTGTCACAGGAAATGATTAAAGCCTTTACTCATGCTTTCATTTTTGTCTTGTATTCATAATTGCCTGTACCAAAATGTGGCAGTTCCTTGACACACACTCACGTGGAATTACACCATGCGCAGGCTTCGAATGTAACTTCCATGTAAGCATATTTTAGATCCGTCCACTTTTTTTTTTTTTTTGAGGGCCAGTAGATTTTAGTTTGATTTTATAACTGAGTAGTTTTCCATGGCCATGATATATTGTACATTGTATATGCATCCACTAGAGAAATATTTGGGTTGTTTCCAGTTTGGGGAAGTTCTAAATAAAACTGCTGTAAACATTTGTATGTTTTTGTGATTTCACTGGGAGTGAGATTTCTGGGTCAACTGATAAGTATATGATTGATTTCCTTAAAAATTGCCAAAAACTTTTTTCCAAAGTAGTTTTACATTGTATCAGTTAGCTGTCTGTTGCCATGACAATATATCTGAGATAATCACCTTATAAGGAATATTTTTTTTTGGCTCATAATACCATAGGAGTTTCAGAGCACAGACATTTGGTCCCATCACTTTGGGCCTTCGGTGAGGCAGACCATCACAGCTGGGAATACATTGCAGAGCAAACCTACTTATTTCAGCCGGGCGTGGCGGCGCACACCTTTAATCCCAGCACTCGGGAGGCAGAGGTAGGAGGATTGCCATGAGTTCAAGGCCACCCTGAGACTACATAGTGAATTCCAGGTCAGCCTAGGCTAGAGTAAGACCCTACCTCGATAAAACTTAAAAAAGAAAAAGAAAAAGAAAAGAAACCAAGTACTTTGCTTTGGGACAATGGGAAAGATACCTTAAGGGCATCAAAAGAAAAACTAATTACATGGCAACCAGGAAGAAGAAAGAGACAGGAAGGGGCCAGGGGCCTAATACACTGGGACCTATTTCCTACAACTAATTCCCATCCCACCTCCTAAAGTTTCTACCACCTGTCAAGAGCACCATCAGCTGGGTACCAAGCCCCTTCAACACATGCTTTGGGAAACATCCCATAGCCAAACTATAACACTACTGCTGTAGCAGTGATGTGTGAGCATTCTGAAAGTACCACATTGAGTAATGAATCAAGAGCTGAGAATAACTTGGTTTGTAAGGAGAGAGAGCGAACGGTGCACCAGGGCTCCAGCCACTGCAAATGAACTCCGGACACATGTGCCACCTTGTGCATTTGGCTTATGTGGCTACTGGGGAATTGTACCTGGGTCCTTTGGCTTTGCACTCAAGTGCCTTAACCACTAAGCCATATCTCCAGCCCAGAAGTTGTGTTTTAACATAGAGGAAGATGGTATTAATTTATAGTTGAGAGGTTTAAAATAGTAATAATCAAAGTGAATAATTAGAAAACACAGGTATATGCATACCATTTTTTGCCACTACCTTTTTCTTCCAAATATTTATATTTTTGATGAAAATTTTGTTGTTTTGCCCAGTGGTTAAACTTACGTGTTTTGTCAGAAACAGAAGCTGCACAAGGATTTTAAAACAAAGGCGTATTAGAGAGATGTAGGTAACACTTCCAGGATGACAAGAAATGGTATAAGAATAGCAAAGTAGCTAATAAAGTCTGGGTTTTGTTGTTGTTTGTTTGTTTTTGTTTTTCAAGACAGAGTCTCACTCTAGCCCAGGCTGACCTAGAATTCACTGTGTAGTCTCAGGGTGGCCTTGAACTCACAGCAATTCTTCTACCTCTGCCTCCTGAGTGCTGAGACTAAAGGTGTGTGCCACCACGCCCCGCTGATAAAGTCTTACTAACCAAACTGTCTCAGTGGGCTGAACTTTATGTTGAGGGGAAAGTCAGGATCGGAATTGCTCTCGGGGTTCGATCATCTAAGGTTTCTTTTTACTGGTTACTGATGACTCTTCAGAAGTTTGTGCTCTGACCTGGTATTCAGGCAGGCATAGTGGCTTTTAAAACTTCCAGTGAGTAAGGGAAGATCTGTAGGTCTACAGAATTTGGGAGGGATGCTGACAATGGCTCACTTATGTTCGTTGATGTTGAAGTGCCTTCCCTACAATATCTAACTCATAACTTTAAATCATCCTCATTAAACTTCTAATATTTATGCTTGTCACCATGTTTTATTCATATAGCTAGTTTCAGTAGCTTTTTATATATTCATCCCTGCTGTATACCACTGACCTACACAAGCTTACTAATTCTATCCCTTTTGTTTGTTTGTTTGTTTGTTTGTTTTTTGGTTTTTCGAGGTAGGGTCTCACTCTGGTCCAGGCTGACCTGGAATTCACTATGTAGTCTCAGGGTGGCCTTGAACTCATGGCAATCCTCCTACCTCTGCCTCCCTAGTGCTGGGATTAAAGGCGTGCGCCACCACGCCCGGCTTCCTTTTGTTTGTTTGTTTGTTGTGGTGGTTTGAGTTATTGTCTCCCTTTAGCCCCGCCTGACCTGGAATAGTGTCAGGGTGGTCTCAAACTCATGGTAGTTGTCCTACTTCTGCCTCCCAAGTGCTGGAATTAAAGGCATGCGCTGTCACGCCTGGCTTCTTTTATGTTCCCTCGTTGGGGTGTGGGGGTGCTGCTGTTGCTTCCTGTCCAGGCAAGGTCTCACTCCAGCTCCTGTTGATGTGGAACTCATCCCCAGGCTGGCCTGTGCTCACAGCAGTGCTGCTTCAGCCTTCCAACATCTAGGACTAAGACGGGAGCCGCCTGTGCTGAGCTTTGGCGAGTCATCATATTTCCAGTGACATTGTTAAATACGCACTCTTCATAATTGTACAGAGTGCTGGGATTAGAGGTGTGAGCCACTGTGTCCAGCTCTAGATAATTTCTTGTTAAACATTCAGTGAGGGCTGGAGCGATAGCTCAGCTGGTAAACGTGCCTGCTTGCAAAACCTGGCAGTCAGAGTTTAATTCTCCACTACCCTCGTATAGCCAGGTGCACAAAGAGGCGCATGCACCTGGTGTTTGTTTATAGAGGCAATAGGCTCTCAAATGCCTATTTTTTCTCTATTTCTTGCACTCTCTTAAATAAACAAAAGGTCAGTGATAAAAGAATATGTATGTATAAGATAACTAATACGGCATTTAAAATATTTTTAACCATCAATATAGCTGCCAAAGTGTAAATTAAAGTTACAGTGAGATACTGTTGAATATGTTTTTTTTTTTTTTTTTTTGGTTTTTCGAGGTAGGGTTTCACTCTAGCTCAGGCTGACCTGGAATTCACTCTGTAGTCTCAGGGTGGCCTCGAACTCATGGCGATCCTCCTACCTCTGCCTCCTGAGTGCTGGGATTAAAGGTGTGCGCCACCACGCCCGGCTTTGAATATGTTTTAAAATGTATAAAATAAAAACTGCCAAAGGCAGAACTGGTGGTTCTTACCTGTAATCCCAGCAGGGAAGACTGAGGCAGAAGGATTGCCAAAAATTTGAAGCCAGCCTGGGATACATAGTAAACTCCAGGCCAGCCTTGTCTATAGAGCCAGATCCTGTCTCAAAAAACAAACACTTTAACTGCTAACAGCAAGTGCTAGGGAGAATATAGAATGAACTATCTCATAAATTGATGGTGGAAATGTAAAATAATACAGCTACTTTGGAAAACAGTTTAACAGTTTTTATGAAATTACACATTTTCCATAAGACTCAGCAATTACATTCCTGAGTATTTACCACAGAAAGGGAAATTTATGTTTATGTAAAAACCTGTTATACAAATATTTATAGCAGCTTTATTTTCAATCACCCTAAACTGGAAACAATCCAACTAAACTTCAACAGGTGAATAAACAAACTGTGATATATGTATATAATATAATACTACTGAGCTTCATAAAGGAATAAAGGTTGATACAGATAACAGTTTCCTTGAATCTCCAGGGCATAATACTGAGTAGAAAAAAGCCAATCTTGAAAAGTTATATGCTGCCTGATTCCAATTATGTAGTATTGTCTAAATGATTTTTTCCCCCCAGTACTGGGGATTGAACCCAAGGTCTCACACATGCCAGGCAAACTCTCTACCACTGAGCAATATCTCTAGCCTCATAGTCTCTAAATGGAAAAAAAAAAAAATGTAGTCTTTCAAAATAGTGTAGTTATTGTCCAAGTTTAGGGAGAATGGGGAGAGATGAATGAGTGCGCCTCCACGGAGGAAAAATCTCAACACAGAAACTACACAGAGACACAAATAAGGTGCATTGGAAAACAAGTGAGATTTAATAGGTCTGTGGTTTATTGCCAGTTTCCTAGATTTTAATAATTGACTATGATTATGTAATATGTTAGGATTAACCAAAGTTGAGTAAAGACCACACTGGAACTTTCTGTACTGTTTCTGAAACTTTGTAAATCTAAAAGTGGTACTTAATGATTAAATAATTTATAATTATTCATGTCTTTTGTCTCTTATTTAAACCAGTTCTCTCTTCTTGACAAAATAATTCCGTGACATATACTTTCAAAAGGCTTTTTAAGGACTTAAGAGGCGATGAAATTAAATGTATTAAAATGAAATCTGTGAACTATTTTTTCTTTGCCTTTTACACTTTTATCCTCTTTACAGAATTCCAAAATTATAAATATAAGAAAAATTGATTTCATTTTCAAAACAATCTACTTTCTAGAGTACATTTGTGATTTCTCCAGAATATATATTGAAACTTGATTATCTCCAAAGTTATTGACATAATTTTCTTCTCCTTTTCGTCCCTTCCCTTAACTAATTTTTATTGATTTCATTTGTCTCAGTTTAAATACCATTTTCTCATTGAGGTCTCACCTCTGATATAATTCATTCCCTCAAGTCTTTGATGGCATGCCTATGATAAACCCATATCTAGCTGGACTCATTTTATAGAGGCAAAAAGTGACCGAATGAAGAGAAAGTTAATTATCCAATGAAACTAAACAATAACTCATAAATTACAAATAAATTATTCACAACATGAGACCACCCAACCTCTTCTAGTGATTTTTAACAGAGATATATTTGTAACTGCTAGAAGAAGAATCACTCCCTAGGTACAAGATCAATGGCTGTTCATTTTATTCACCTAGAGATAAATCACTTTCGCAGATCTTGCAGACTTCTTTGCTTCCTGGAAAAAATGAGTTATTAAAGTAGAGGCTTCTTTCCTATATCACCACTGACTTACTCTTCCCCTTGTAATACTTCTTTATTGAAGGAAGCCAGAGGCCAAAAGTAGTCTTGTCTGTGCTGCTCTGCACTTCACTGTTATTTTTAAACAATTTGATGAAATTCCCTTCCATTGTTGAAGGACCATTTTTCACCTACTTCTGAAGGAATTTCAAGGATTTGAGTTGATACTATCGTATTGGATCTATAAGTTGCTTTTTAGTTTTATAAATAAAATTGAATATTACTTCATATTTATTTAACAATTTTAGGTTTCAGATCGTTGATAAGAAAAATACTACTCTTTTGTGAGCTGGAAGGAAAGGCAGGGTATAAATTGCCAAGTGAAAATCTTAAATTCCCTGGAAGGGGGGGTGCACACGTAGAATCACAGTACTTAGCTTGTAGGGGCTGGAGAATATGAAGTTCAAGGTCATACTGGGTTACATGACATCCGATCTTTAATACATATATATATATATACATATATATATATAATTTTCTAACCCAGGTTTTATTTGATGTATTCTAGTTCTTAGTTTGGAAACTCTGATTGACAGGTTAGGAAATCAGAGTTGAGTAGTGGGCGCATAAGTAGAAGTAGAAGTGGAAATTCAGTAAGAGTACATGTGAAACTAGCAACCAGGAGAAGCATACTGAGAGATTCTCTATGGTAGTTTGAATGTATGCCTCCCATAGACTCAGGTGTTTTATTAAAGCAGAGTTTTCAGCTTCAGCCCCTGGCAGGCAGACTCCTACTTCAGCAGGTCGTGTCACTGGGGACGGATCTGAGTTCCAGCCTAAGGGTGTGCAGAGAGGTTTGGAGCTCTGGCTGTGCTTGCCCGTGGTGCTGGCTGCTTGGTGGTGTCTCTCTCTGCGTGGACTTATGAATGGGAGCCAACTTCTTCCTCCATTGATGGGCCTTCCCCTGGGTCTGTAAGCTTGAAGTAAACCCCTTTCTTTCTTCCTTTCTCGTTTAGATGTTGATCCCAGCAACATGGAACTGTCTATGTTATTTATAGGAGACTTGTTTTTCACTCACTTCCTTATTGGCTTAAGTATCTAATGTGCTGCTTGTTACTGATTTTTAATAAATACATAATTTTAAAAGATTAAAGTGGCTGCCATTTTCATGCAGGGCATACTTATGTAATCAATACTTAATTATTGCTCATTTGTCCATATATTGAATAGTGCAATATACAGAACATTGGAAATACTTTTTTTAATCTAACAAGCTACTTCCCTAAGAAATTTCTTAATGATCATAAAATTAATTTTGTTAATTAAACATTTACTGTTATCTTTACATCAGGGATTTTGAGTAAAATTTTATGGCTAGCTTAAGTGAATAGCACAAACACTTACTTTATGATACTATAGTGAAAATCCAAAGTTACAGTTTTTACCCATTTGTTTTTCTTCTTGAGAATATGTAATGTATGTATATTCAAAGTGATATCCTAGGTATGTTTCTTGTATATTTTCTTTTGATGTCCATATTGACATTTTTAAGACTTCCTGCTTTGTCTAGATTTCTTATGGTGTGTTGGCTCTCATGTATGGTGGTTTGAATTCGGTATCCCCATACACTCATGTGTTTTGAATTCTTGGTTTATAGCTGCTAGCAATTTGGAAGGTGGAGGCTTGCTGGAGGAGGTGTGTTCTCAGGGGTGGTTTTAAGGGGTGTTACAGCCAGCTCCCCCTTGCCAGGCCTTGTCTCATTCCCTTGTTGCTGTTTTCTACCTGCTCTGGCAGAGGTGATGTTCAGCCTTTGCTCATGGCATGCTTTCCCCTGCCATCATGAAACTTCCCCTTGAAGATGAAAGCCAAAATAAAAATGTTTCCTCCCATCAACTGCTATTGGTACGGGTCTTTGTCCTAGTAGTGAGAAGATAAGTAGTGGGGTGTTTGCTATTAGAAACGTGATTGTGTGGCTTTGGCCTTTTGGAACTGATTTGTAGGAGGAACATGGAAGGATCTGAACCCTTGCCCTAAGAGATGTCTTGCAGTGATGAAGACAGAGTTTGATGGACCATCCTGGTCAGAGTTGAAAGACCTAAATGCAGAAAGAACTGTGGACTTTGTAGGCTTGGCTTATAAGGGGAAGAAAAATCTTTGTCTGGACTGGGCAAGAAGTAGTCAATGTGAAGGCTAGCTGTGCCTTTCCTGTGTCCTGAGAACTCGAGTTGTGTTTAGAAGAAATGAACTGGCGTGAAAAGAAGGCTATTACACAGAAAGAAATGGAAGTTTGAGCTAGAGATCACTCTCATAAGAGGTCACCACCATTGACATTGGGACAGCTGTTTTGCATTGGGACAGCAGGAAAAAATGTGGACTGTTCTGAAATTAAGGGGCCTAGTGCTGAAGCAGTGTCCCACTCTTCAAACTCTGCTTTATTCCCCCTTGGATTAATAAATTTAGTAGCCTACGTGGTACTGTGGAGTATACTTTTCTGTTACCTAGGTGGATCATGAACTGACCTAAATGGATAAAATCCAACCATATTCAGTAATATATAGTAAATATCTAACCCTATGCAATTCAGAGTTGATAGATTATATATGGACTAAGGTTTTATTTTGTTCTGTTCAGAGCCCCTTTGACCAAATGTTTGAGTTAAATGTCCTATGTCTTTTAATCTTGGATTATTTCTAGAAATGTAGAATGGGGGGGGGGGTCACACGAGTTGTAGAAGATTTATGTACAGAATTTTTAGAAACAGTACAGAAACACTGTCATTGGAAGGAATTAAGACATGCCCAACTTTCATACATCTCAGTCATGTTTGGACCATCTCCTTTATTTGATGGGGATGGGGATTAACTCTGTGGCCACTTGCATGCTAGACAAGCAATCTACCACTGAGCTACATCCCTACCCTTTTAAAATTGTCATTATGCTTAAAACAGCACCTTCAAGGTGGTGGTGCACACCTTTAATCCCAGCACTTGGGAAGCAGAGGCAGGAGGATCACCGTGAGTTCAAGGCCACCCTGAGACTACATAGTGAATTCCAGGTCAGCCTAGACTAGAGTGAGACTCTACCTCGAAAAACCAAACTAAACCAAAAAAAAAAAAAAAAAAAAAAAAAAAAACTCACCTTCCATCTGCTTTATTTTCTTAAGTATTATTAATCTTTAGGTACAATTTTTAAATTCACGTATTGCAGTACTGAGCACTCCTGTCACTTCTTCTCAGCACCATGATGCCTTCTGAGTCATCCCAAGGTCACTGCCATCTGAAAAGAGAAGGTTCTCTACCAAAAGTGAGAGTAGCATTAATATATGGCTTTTTTTTTTTTTTTTTTTTTTTTTTTTTTAAATTTCGAAGTAGGGTCTCACTTTAGCCAAGGCTGACCTGAAACTCCCTCTGTAGTCCCTGGCTGGCCTCAACCTCAGCAATCCTCCTACCTCTGCTATACCTGGTTTGGGGTAATTTTGTACAATAGCCATTTCATAAGATGGTTGGCATTTTGCTATAAATGGATAGTAAGGCTTATCTTTTTGTCATTTTTACCAATAAACCAAAAGTATTTCTGTTTTTTACATCTCTGACAACCCTATTCCATGTCTCACATAGTTCATTATAATATGTAATAGTTACATGCAGTAAGACTCCTGACATTTCAGCCTTACGGTATTCAGTTTAACTCCATTATGTCACATTCCTACTTACAAATGGGAAATTGACAGTGGAGATTTAGTTCATGGATTTTTTTTTTTTTTTCCTATTCTTGCAGTTTTGATCCTCTAAACTAAAGCATTTACAGTGCCAATGTTTGTGTAAGGAGAAATTCCAGGACAGTAAAGCTTACATTCTAGAAGAATGAGTAATCTTTTTCTCTGGAGCAGAGCAGAAAGCTGGTAGAAAATCAGAGTTACTATTTTTGTTTTTTTGAGGTAGGGTCTTATTATAACCCTGGCTGACCTGGAATTTACTATATAGTCTCAGGCTGGCCCCAAACTCACAGTAATCCTGTTACCTCGGCCTCCCAGGTACTGGGATTAAAGGTGTATTCTGGGCTGGAGAGATGGCTTAGCCATTAAGGCAGTTGCTTGAGAAGCCTAAGGACCCAGGTTTGATTCCGCAGTACCCACATAAGCCAGATGCACAAGGGAGCACATGTGTCTGGAGTTCATTTGCAGTGGCTACAGGCCCTGGTGTGTCCATTCTCTTTTTCTGTCTCTTTCTCTGTCTGTCACGCTCTTAAACAAACAAATAAATAACAAATAAAAGCATGCGCCACAACATCTGGCCAGATCACAGTTCCTTGGTAGTCTCCTGTATGTGTTCTTGCTGCATTGCTCCATGGGGTAGAGGAAATCATCTTAAAGTTGATAATTTTGGTGCTGCTTCTTGAGCCATTAATAATGAGCTGTCTTTGTCCCTGATGCAGAGTTTGTGGCTTACTAACTCCTTAACTTGCAAATAGGGTGAAATACCAGACTTTTCATGATTTCTGATTTCACACTGCAATTTGAAACTTTTTTTTTTTTAATTTTAGGGAGATACAGTGAGAGAGAGAATTGTTGCAACAGGGCTTCAGCCATTGCAATCACACTCGAGATGCTTGTGCCACCTAGGAGAGTGAAACATGGGTCCTTAGGCTTCACAGGCAAGCACCTTAACTGCTAAGCCATCTCTCCAGCCCCAAACATTCATTTTATTTATTTATTATAATTTTTTTGGTTTTTCGAGGTAGGGTCTTGTTTTAGCCCAGGCTGACCTGCAATTCACTATGTAGCCCCAAGGTGGCCTCCAACTCATGGCACTCCTCCTACCTCTGCCTCTGGAGTGCTGGGATTAAAGGCATGCGCCACCACGCCCGGCTGTGAAACATTCACTTTATAATGTTCTCCAGGTTACAAATTCTTCTAGGGTGCTTTTAAAATTTTTATTTTAATTATTTGATAGAGAGAAATGAGAGAAAGAGAGAATGGGTGCACCAGAACCTCTAGCCACTGCAAACGACCTCCAGACACATGGGCCACCTTGTGCATCTGGTTTATGTGGATACTGGGAAATTGACCCTGAGTCCTTCCCTCTAAGCCATCTCTCCAATCCCTTTTTAAAAATAATATTTTTATTATTGTTTATGAGAGAGAGACTGAATGAGTGTGTCAGGGTCTCTAGCCACTGCAAATGAACTGCAGACACATGTGCCACCATGTGCTTCTGGCTTACATGGGTTCTGGGGAATCAAACCTGGGTCCTTAGGCTTTGCAGGCAAGCGCCTTAACCATTAAGCCATCAAGCCATCTCTCCAGCCCTCTTCTAGAACATTTTTATTTTGTTTTGTTTTGTTTTCTGAGGTAAGGTCTCATTCTAACCTAGGCTGACCTGGATCTCACAGTGATCTTCCTACCTCAACCTCCCCAGTGCTGGAATTCAAGGCATGCGCCACCACGCCCAGCATTCTGGGATGTTTTTAACTCAACTTTTTTTCTCAACATTTAAGATTGTAATACAGGCTGAAATACTGGAATTAATTCAGTGTATTTCTAGTCAAAGTTTAAAAACTTTTGGAATTTATCTCACAATGCTGACAAGTGTGTAAAATTAGAGTTAATCTTTATAATTGTTGAACTGCTTCATATCCATAAATATTTATTTCAAGTTACTTCTTATGTGATATTTCAAGTAGCATTAATCTTGCATTTTGAGAGCTACTTTGCTTTGTTTTTTATGTTGACACGGGGTTTCACTATGTAGTCATAGCTGGCCTGGAATTCACATTGTAAACCAGGCTGGCCTCCAACTCATGGTTATACTCTTGCCTCTGCTTCCCAGATGTTGGGATTACAGGCATGTGCCTTACTCGAGTAATTTATAATATAGTTTTACATTTTTATGGAGCATTTATGGTAAATTTCTTAATTTTCCATTAACATGGCCCCTGGTAATATCTATGATGTCCATTAGTTTAATGTTATCTGTCTGGTACAAAGCTATAGTCCATAAATTACAAATTTTGTAAGAGGTATATATAGAGTATCTGTGAAGTTTATGGTGGGAAGAATATAGCTGAATGGTTTGAAAATAGGAGAAGTAGCCGGGCGTGGTGGCACGCCTTTAATCCCAGCATTCAGGAGGCAGAGGTAGGAGGATCGCTGTGAGTTCAAGGCCACCATGAAATGACATAGTGAATTCCAAGTCAGCCTGAGCTAGAGTGAGAGACCCTACCTCGAAAAAACAAAAAAAAAGGGGGGAGGGTAGTTGTTAATACAGAAACATATGGATTTGTGTGTGTGTGTGTGTGTATTTGTATTTGTACAGGCACAAGCGTATCATGGTGGAGGTGCCTCAGTGTGGGTATGTAGAAATCAGAGGATCACTTTTGGGTCAGCCCTTACCATTCCACCTTGTTTGAGGCAGGATTTTTCAGTCTTTCCCTGTTCAATGTTATGTTTGCATTGATCTATTGGTAAATTCTCTCCATGTGCATCTGGCTTACATGGGACCTGGAGAATTGAACCTGGGTCCTTAGGCTTCACAGGCATGTGCCTTAACTGCTAAGCCATTTCTCCAGCCCTCCTTTAACTTTTATAGGCAAGCACCTTAACCACTGAGCCATCTCTCCAGCCCCACTTGGACTTTCATGTCAGTAGCCATTATTTGAAGAACAGGGTTTTTTTCTCATTATCTATTATTTATTACCCCTATCTATGGCTTTGTCTCATGCCTTGAGTCTTGTTTCAGATCTCCTCTCTCTGTTTTCACTAAGTTTGTTATAAATATGTTCAGTGCCAACATAAAATAAGAGAATTTCCTGCCTACGCCTACCTTATCTATCCTCTTTCTTTTTTAGCTAGATTTCTTGAAAATGTAATCCATGCTTCTTTATCTCTGTCCGATCAACTGTTCTCACCACTTCTCTGAAACCCCGTTGGCAGGAATCACCTATGACCTTTAGTTGACAAATCTATTGAACATTTTCCCCTCTTATCTCAATTGACTTATCTGTGGAATTTATCAGTGCTGACCCCACCATCACTTTGAAACTTTTTCTCTTTTGATTAGTTTCTGAGATACTTCTCTGTTGAGATTTTCTGCCTCCTGTGTATGGAAGTACATAGCTGGTAATTATAGGTCTTCCAGTGTTAGTCTCTTTGAATTTTTACCCAAGGCTATCATCTGCTTTTTGTGTTGTCATAATCTGTTACCAAATGGATCCGACTTTCTTTGCAGTGGATTTTAGCCCTAAGCTGAAGTGTAACAGGCAGGATTGGTGATTTCCTCTTTATCTTCCTGGGAGTTATATAAAAAGTATGCAAGGGATCACTATTTCTCACAAACTTCCTTTGATACTGTTTGCTCCCTTGCTCCAACTTATTCACTTCTGTATTGCAGAGCAGTTTTCCTTTGTAGTCCCCACAGCCAATCTGCTTCTTCTATAGTTAGCCTTTTATGGAATTGCTGAGTTCTCTACTAGAAGGCAAATTTTGGCATTGCTGTCTTAGGACGCTTTTAGGTAGCAGTCACATTTAAAATAATAGCTTTACATATCATATGCATACACACACATTTAGGTAAAATTCATATAGTACACAATTCAGTGGCATATACTGTATTTACATTGTTTTATACAAACATGACTCCTATCTAGTTCCAAGATACTTTCAGTGCTCCAAAGGAAATGCCGCGCTCGGGAAAGAGTTTTTTCCCCATTGTCTTTTTCCTTCAGACCTTGGCCACCAGAAGTCAGCTTTGTGTCTCTGTGGCTTTACTTCATTATTAGTGGAGGGTATATAGCTGAATTGTAACGTGTGCTCCTACATTGGGTCTCTGATAATCAGAGTAATGTTGCTGATGTCCATCTCTCTGGGTATATTAGCACTGCATTTCTTGTTATGGTTGAAAAATATTCCACTTTATTTTTCCTTATTTATTCATTTTAATTTTTTACGAGAGAGAATTGGTGCACCAGAGCCTCCAACCATTGCAGTCGAACTCCAGATGGGTGCACCATCGTGTGTGTGCATTTGTGACCTGGCATGCTTTCGTCACCTTGTGCATCTGGCTTATGTGGGCTCTGGAGGGTCAAACATGGGTCATTAAGCTTTGCAGGCAAGCGCCTTAACTGCTGAGCCATCTCTCTAGCTCATATTCCATTTTATGATGAATATGCCAAAATTGTTATCCACCTGTCAAGTGATTGATATTTGGGTTATTTTCACCCTTCTGATTCTTGCTTTTCATTCCTTGGAGTGTGTATATGTGTGTGTGTGTGTGTGTATATATATATATATACATACAATTATGTAGTGAATTCCAGGTCAGCCTGGGCTAGAGTGAGACCCTACCTGGGGCAAAAAAATGGTGATAATAACCAATTCTATGTTTATCTTAAGGAACTTCCAAATTGTTTCTCACAGTAGTACACATATACACTGTGCATATTTTCACCAGTATGTGTTAATTTTCATTTCATAAACATCCAAAGCTATGAATATGAAATTATATCTCATTATACTTTAGGATTGCATTTCCCTAATGAACAGTGCCATTGTATATTTTTCATATGCATATCTTCTTTATTTATTCAAATTATTTACCCATTTTTGTTTTGTTTTTGCACACATTTTTAAATGATAAGATTCGGAACCCTTTCAGGCTTAAAGACTATCAAAGAAGACCTACAGATTGACTTCTTTTTGCCACTCTGTAGTCCCAGGCTGGCCTTGAACTCACACTGAGTTTTGAAGTTCTATATTGTTACTGTTTTGTTTACCATAATTACTTGAATTTTCTAGGTTCTGTGGATACCCTACTTAAAATATAGTACTTTTTTATTTTTGAATGAAAACATTGAATGCTTTTTGGAATTTTTGATATAGAGATGCTGGATTATAATCAACATTTATAGACATTTTATTTGTTAAGAACAATTAAAATTATGAACTGATATACTTATCAGTGTGCTATGAAACCCTACACTCTGTGTGCACATATTAACATTTGAGCATTTTAGAAATGAAGCACTTCCTAAGGTCCTTTATATTTTACTTGTCTCTTCATCTTCTGTAGACTTTTAAAAATAATGCTCTGCAAGAAAAATAGTTGCTCTAGAAAGCATGAAAACTATGAATGTACTTATTCACCAGGAGTCTATACCCTCTGTCTACCTGGCGAGCCCTAGTCAGTGGTGTATGATGTGTTTAGAAATGGAAGGTGACAAGAATGGCAGAAGTTTTCACAAATATAGAATGTTCAGGAGGTCTTTAAACCTAAGATGATTGTCAGGGGATTTAAAAAAAAAAAAAAAGTCTTACAATCTTGGAGCTGATAGTTGTATTTAGGTTTTTGTCTGGTTGTTTGGATTGGTTTGGTTTTTGCACTGATGAGGATTCAGTCCAGGGCTCTAAGCATGTTAGGCAAGTACTATACCACTGAAGTATATACTTGCAGCCCAATCTGGCAATTTTAAACTGTGCTTGTTGGTTGAGACAGACTTTAAGGGACCCATAAATTCTGAAGTTATAGTTGTTCTGTATCTCAAATCTTCGGCCCTACAATACTAATGAGCTCTGTTGATAAAGGCACGATGGGTTTCACTACACGTACATGTGCACAGTTAATTCTCATTTTTTTTTTTTTGCAGGTTTTGTACTTGTGAGTTCACCTACTCATTTATATCTACTTGTACCACCAAACCAATACTCAGAACGTTTTCACAATAATTTATGCAGAATAGGAAAACTTTATTTTATGGCTAAGGCCAAAAATGGTAATATTCTGCCTTCTAGTTTGAGCTGTCGTACGACAAACAAGCATCCTTTGGTGTTGTGTTTTAGCGCATGCTTTTGCATGTTTGTGCTCTTTGGTAGTGATTTTTCTGTTTAAATAATCAGCCTAGGGGGGCTGTAGAGATGGCTCAGTGGTTAAAGGTACTTGCTTGTAAAACCTGATGGCCTGGATTCAATTCCCCAGCTCCCACGTAAAACCAGATGTACAAAGTGGCACTTATGTCCAGAGTATGTTTGCAAGAGGCCCTGCTGTGCCCATTCTAATTCTCATATTCACTCATATTCTCTCTCTCTTGCTCTTTCTCTCCTGACAAATAGATAAATAAAAAATATTTTTGAAAGAAAAAATATCAGCCTAATGCTGATATGCTGTATAGTATTCTCAAGAAAGCCTGTGATTGGCCTACAGAGTGGGCATGTGTGATAGATAGTAGATACTCCTTGTTCAAGTAGGAGTTCCAGCGCTCTCACTAATTAATAATTGATGAAGTTAGCAGAATTCTTTGATAAGCATGAGCCATATATATATTATAGTTACCTCTTAAACTGTTTTCCATTTGTTAAAACTGATAGAAACTGAGAGTCTATCTTTTTGGCTAAATTTAATAAGGGATATTAAATTTACCCTTTATCTGAAATAATGATTCAAGAATGGATCTCTGTTGAAGCAGAGAAAGCATTTGACATTATCTAACATCAGTCCTCAAAAAAATTGATCTGCACTGTGGAAATAGAAGGAAACTTCTTACCTGATGGTCAATATCAATCCCCAAGCACCGAGTGGAAAAAATAAAACAAAATAATATGAACAAATTTCTTAGGTGTTTGTATTAATAGAACAACCCATAAAAATTAATTGATTGTATATCAGCAATATACATAGGTCAGCACTTACACAATCTTACACATTAAATATGTACAAATAAACGTATGTCAATTTTCAGAGAACTATTAAGTGGGGGAAAATGAAATTTGTGTTCATATAATATTACATAAAATATCATAAGTCAGCTCGGTGGTTTCCACTCAATATTTAATAATAAAGTGAATCAATATCTAAAAATAACCAAATATCTCTGGACAAAAATTATGAGTGTGATACAGATTATTCATTTTCTCCCTTACCTTCACAGATAACTATTGTTATTTCTTAGGAAACTAGAACTCACTTAAGTAGTCATCACTTCGATCAAAGTGTTCCCTTAATGAGTTTTGCTTAATTTAATATTTTAATTTAGCATTTCAAAATCGGAAAAAAACCGCATTTTTTGAAGCTTCCACCTGCTTTCCATCAGTTTTCAATATACAGTTGTCCTAGTCAATTATGAATTGAAGTGAATTTTGGATATGTACAATTAGCATTGAGATGATTTTCAAGTAAGATTGACTTCAGTTTAGTCTTCTTGAGCTTTTTATAAACTGTTAGCTTCAGGAGAGTTTTTGTAATTACTAGTTTTCGATCAGAATGTTGGTAAAAAATATATTCAAAATGAAATCACTTATAAATATGGACTATTGCAGTTTTGAGGTGGGAAAGGAGAAACATGAATATGTACTCTGTTTACATGTTGGGAAAATCAGCTTAGAGCTTGGAGAGATAAGGCTGAGCAGGAACTATGATGAATACCAGGTTTCTTCTCAGGGCAAGACATGGTTAAAATTCATTGTGGTGATGGTTACAAAATTATGACTCTATCTAAAATCGCCTTACCACTTACTCTATTTAAACGGGTAATTACAGGCAGATATATTAGAAAGAAGTAACACTATCTGTGTTTGTAGATAAGGTAATCTTGTATACAAGATTCAACTAAGAAATGCTAGAGTGGATACACAATTTAATCCAGTATGATATCAAGATAGAAAAAATGTATCAATTCACAAGCCCAAAATTAAATTGTAAGTTAGCTCCATTAAAATAGTCTCTAAAGCAATAAAGTACTTAGGAATAAATTGAACAAAAGAAGTACCAAATATATTTTCTCTAAAACCCACACATTGTTTAAAGAAACCTAAATTATTGAAAACACATGACTTGTTCATGGTTTTTTGATAGATTAAATATTTTTGTAGTGGCAGTTTTCTCTCAGTGATATTCAGTCAATTTTCTATCAAAACCCCAGCTAATTTCTCTGCAAAATTTAACAAGCTACACCCAAAAAAATCATATGGAAATCGAAGGGATGCATTATAGTCAAAAGAATCCTGAAAAACAATAGTTGCAAGACTCACTCATACCTCCCAGTTTATCAACTGACACTAATCATTGCAGTAATGATTGACATCCACATTGGTGGTATGGATTGCAAGTCCAGAAATAAATTGTCTTAGTTACGCTAATCTGGCTTTGGACAAAGGTGCTATACTATTTATTTATTTATTTATTTTTGCCACTATGTCAAGATGCATGACAGAGGCAACCTACAGGAAAAGGACTTATTCTCACGGTTTCAGGGCCTCCCAGGCCATCATAGCAGGGGAAACATGATCATGAGGAAGCTGGGCCAAGTGAGAACCCTCTAAGGCCCATAGAATACATCTGACAGCCAGTCCCTGTCTATGGGTTTCACAACCTCCAAATCAGGAATTAAATGTTCAAACACATAGACATGTCAAGGACATTTTACATTCAAAATGTACCAAGTACCATGGGCATAAGAATTTTTCAACAGCTGGGCATGGTGGTACACACTTTTAATCCCAGCACTCAGGAGGCAGAGGTAAGAGGATCATTGTGAGTTGGAGGCCAGCCTATGACTACATAGTGAATTCCAGTTCAACCTGGGGTAAAACAAAATAGTAACTCTTAGAAAAGATAGGATCTATTGAAAAGAAAAGTTCAGAGACAACTTAGAAAAATTAAGAGAGGGCTAGAGAGATGCCTCAGTGGTAAAAGGCATTTGGTTGCAAAGTCTGGCCTGGGTTCAATTCCCTAGTACCCATATATAGCCAGATTCACAAGGTGGCATCTGGAGTTTGTTTCTAGCAGCAGTAGGTCCTGGTATTCACACACATTCTCCCTCCCTCCCTCTCTCTCTCTCTCTCTCTCTCTCTCTCTCCCTCTCTCTCTCTCTCTCTCTCTCTCTCCCTTTCTCTCTCTCTCTCTCTCAGTCATATCTATTTTATCTAGAATATGTAAAGAATTAACTCCCCAATAATATAAAAAAAGACACTTCAGTTCTAAAATGGGTAGAAAAGATCTGTATAGCCATGTATTTAAAAGAAGATAATACCAGTGACCAGTGAGCTCATGGAAGAATGCTCAGTATCATTAGTTACCAGGGCAATTGGCCTCAACCATGGAGGTCCGAGCTCAACCTTGAGAGTTAGTACACCAGGCTTACAACCTTGCAAGCTTCCTAGGATTCTCCTGTCTCTGCCTCCCACCTCACTGTGGGTTAGTAAGATTCAGATACATGCGGCCTTGTCTGGCTTTACATGGGTTCTGGGCCTCTGAACTCAGGTTCTCTTGCTTGCATGCCAATTGCCTTACCCACTGAGCCATCTCCCCAGCTCTTGCACAAAACTTTTTAAAAATATATTTTATTTATTTATTTGAGAGAGAGAGAGGAGAGAATGGGCCTCCAGCCATTGCAAACAAACTCCAGATGCACGTGCCCCTTTGTGCATCTGGCTTACATGGGTCCTAGAGAGTCAGACTGGGACCCTTTGGCTTTGCAGGCAAATGCCTTAACTGCTAAGCCATGTCTCCAGCCCTCATGCACAAATTTTCGTAGTAGTAGTATTCATACTATCTTCAAGGTAGCAACACCCACATGTCCATCAGCTACTGGATGAATAAACAAAATTGGATTGTAATACAATAGAATATGAATTTGGCAGTAACAAAGGAATACATGCTATTTGGATAAATTTTGAGAATATCATGCTAATTGAAAGACACTAATCATAAAGATAATCATTTCATGATTCTGTGCTTTTGAAATGTCCTGAGTATGCATGTTTATAGAAACAGAAAGTAAATTAGGGTTTTACTTGGGCTTACTACTTTTTGGAGTGTGATCACTAAGAACTAAGGAGTTTCTTTTTAGAGTATTGAATTGATTTGGTGTTTATTGTACAACTATGTGGCTGTGCTAAACACCATTGAATTGTATACTTTAAATGAGTAATTGTGGGGCTGGAGAGATGGCTTAGCAGTTAAGCACTTGCCTGTGAAGCCTAAGGACCCCGGTTCGAGGCTCGATTCCCCAGGACCCACGTTAGCCAGATGCACAAGGCGCTGCATGTGTCTGGAGTTTGTTTGCAGTGGCTGGAAGCCCTGGTGCTCCCATTCTCTCTCTCTCTCTCCCTCTCTGCCTCTTTCTCGCTCTGTCTGTCGCTCTCAAATAAATAAATAAATAAAAACTAGCAAAATTTAAATGAGTAATTGTGGTGTGTGAACTAGAGTTCAACAAACCTATTAAGTATATGTCTACACACAAATATATATATTTACATATAAATATGTAGATAGCTAGAAATATATATTTCATTAAATCTCACCTATTTTTTGAGATATTGTTTCATTACCATGGTACATTGGCCATTGGTAAATTTTTTATTAATTAAATCATACACATCTTGGGAATTTTGTAAGAATACCTCATTTGTCAATATCACCACCAATCTCAAGAAAATAGTCTTTAAGTATTGAGTCTCACTGTGGTGAATGTGAGTTTTTACATGATTACAATTTTCAGATGAAAACTCAAATTTTATTATTAGCAATATACTCTGACAGGTTTTTTTTTTTCTTTTTGAAATGACAGGCTTACTTTTTTCATTTCCAAGAAAATGTCTGCCAAATGTCTAAGTCTGAATAACTATCATTTGTCTGTCAGTCATTACTTCAAATAAAAATACTTGTCTATGAAGAAAGTAGCTAGTTCATGTAGAAAGTCAGCTGCATAAGTGCTTTTCCTCAGGAAGCCATTGTGTGCCTTTCATACTTCCCATTTCCTCACACGGAATGGGCATTCAAGGGTCAGTATTTTAATTAAAAAGTCTAAAATTTACCACCTCTTAAAAAATTAGTGTCTTAATCTGAGGTAGTAGTTGTGAAGAGTTGAATGAGCACTAGGGTAGCCTCAGCCTATTGTCTTTATTCCTCCTATGTATTTGTGCTGTGAAAGCAAATGCATACACAGTGAGAAAATGCAAATGAGGTCTTAGTATCATTGTGAAAATTGAGTTGACCATGGGGTCTCCCTGACAAGTTCTCAGCATGTTTCAGGGAGCTAACAGGCTCCTATTTGAGAAGCACTTTTTTCTCTGGCTTTTATCTGCAACTACCAACTCTTATTTCCAGTATTCCAGTAGGTATGTCTACATGAAGATCCTTATGATTCTGGGTGTTGGAACTTGTCTCACCTTCCTTTTGCTTTTTACAATGTACTGCTCCTCGGTTCTTACATTATCTTTCCCAGTTAATTATAAAGCCATCCATCAGTCATCCAATTAGAGACATTAAAGTTATTCTCCACCTTCACTTGCTTTACACCTACTCAAGCCCAGGACTTGTCAGTTCTGCCTCCATGAAATGTTCTTTGATCTGCTCCCTCCTCTCCCTGGCTTTTATTGAGGTCCTGTCTCTTTCCTATAGTGCCGAATAGCCTGGAAATTGTCCTTCCTGTGTCCTGTCTTGTCCATCTCTTCTGTTTTGTCAGTAACGGAAATGTCTTGGATTTTACTCTGCTTTTTTGCAAGCTGACAAATTAGCTGGCCAGGTTCACAGGTGCAGACCAAAGACAAAAGCCTCTTCCAGGTCAAAGACAAAGGAATTTAGTCCTTTGGACACAGCAGGCAGCTTAAGCCTCATCATCCCCCTGGTTCTCTGCTTGGTTCTACCCCCCATGAAGCTGGTCTAGGGAGAAGCCGTGCTGAGAGATAAGTTACCTTATAGTTGAGGAATCCCGAATTTAGGAACAGCCACGCCCCTAAGCCTTCTTTAAAACCCACTTGAATTTCACTCCAAGGAGTGAAATTCCATCTTCTAAGGCTTGTGGCTATGTAAACACCTTAAGATAGTCAGATAGTCCAAGGTGAAATCAGATGAAAATCCTGCAGCGATGGGAGAGAACCTGTAGAGAGTTCTTTAAAAAAAAAAAAAAAAAAGATTCGATGTATTTATTTATTTATTTGAGAGGGGGTGCTCCAGGGCCTCTGGTCACTGCAAAGGAACCCCAGACGCATGCGCCCCCTTGTGCATCTGGCTTGCATGGGTCTTTGGCTTTGCAGGCAAGTGCTTTACCCACTAAGCCATCTCTCCAGGCCCGCGCATTACCTGTCTGCGCGTGTTATTTCAGTTCTTTGTGTTTTGCTGCTCAGTTCTTTCTGAAATTTAGATTGATCCTGGAGCTCCTTCATCCCAGCCATGCAACACTCCCTCCTTCCCCAGAGATGCTCTAGTGAACCCCGTGCTTTGCTAATTCCCTGAGTAAGCTGTGAAATATCCCTCCGCGGTTTGGCACATTTAATTTTCTCGGAGTCCAGTTCACCTCAGTTTAGTTCACTTGTTCTCAGTGTGGTAAAAATCTTTATGCTTCAAGAACCAGCATTTATGTCATTTTCTCTGTGACCTTTTCATTACTCCTGACTCCCTGGTATTTTCAGAATGTTTTGCTCCTACCTGCGTGTAGCACTGTTTGTATATTGTATGGAGGGGGGGGGGTTATTCTGTGTACGATGTGTGTGATGAATGTATGTGCGTGTGCATGTATGACGTATTGGGGTGTATTGCACATATGCACGTGTACATGTTCATGTGGGTGGCTGCGGCTGCACGTGTGCCCCGGGCTCCCAGGTAGAGGTCAGAGGGTAAGTTCAGTTGTTGGTTCTCACTTGCCACCTTGTTTAACAAGGGTCTCTTGTCACTGCTGCGGTTACTGGACTAGTTTGTCTGCAAGCTGCCAGAAGATTCACCCGCCCACACCTTCTTACCCAAGGTGTGCTGAGGTTACGGATGCCTGCCACAGCGTCCAGATTTTATAAGGATTCTGGGGATCCGAACTCACACTTGAATGGAAAAGGCTTTATTCACTGAGCCATATCCCCAGCCTCGTTTGCATTTTTATTGTTTCCCTGTGTCTGCCTCCACTGAACCTCAGTGGTTCATTCATGCTTATTCTCTCACACACATCTCTTAGATGTACCAGAGTTTGATAGACACTTCCTGGATTAACAAGTGTCTGAATTCCATGACAGGTGCATTTTTATTGTGATGATACTATAGCTGAAATACTAACATATTTTCCTTAAACTTTCTGTTTTTCAACATTTATTTATTTATCTATTTATTTGAGGGGGATCAGATAGAGAGAATGGACTCGCCAGGGCCTCCAGCCAGTGCAAACAAAGTCCAGACACCTGAGGTACATTGCACATCTGGCTTACATGGGTCTTGGGGCATCGAATCTGGGTCCTTTGGCTTTGCAGGCAAGTGCTTTAACCACTGCACCGTCTCTCCAGCCCTAAACTTTTCCCCCCCATTTGCAAAATTTATTTAAACAAATCAATTTAGAAATAACATAGAATTAAACAAAACTTCTGACACATCACATAAACATTGCCATGCTGCTGAAATAGATGTTAACACCTGATAAAAGTTAACTATCACTTACTTAAGAGAGAGTGTGGGGGCTCCAGGGCCTTTTGCCACTGTAAACAAAGTCCAAATGCATGCCCCACTTTGTGCATCCAACTTTACGTGGGTACTGGGGAATCGAATCCAAGCTGTTTTAGGCTTTATAAGCAAGTCCTTTAACCACTGAGCCATCTCTTCAGTCCGATTCCATAAACTTTGTGATTGTAAATCTTTTTTGCTAAAAGAACTCTGTATAATTTAATCAAAAATAAAAGCTAGGGCTGGAGAGATGGCTCAGCAGGTAAATGCACTTGCTTGCAAAGTCCGATGGCCCAGGTCCTAGTCCCCACTCCCCACACACAGATAGTTGCATAAAGGGAGGCATTTGTCTGCAGTAAGAGGCCCTAGCATGTTCTCTCTCTCCCTTCTTGTCTTGCTCCCTCCTTGTCTTGCTCCCTCCTTCTCTGTCTCTCCTTCCCTCTCTTTCTTTGTCAAATAAATAAATATTTTAAAAATATTTAAAAAAAAAAACACTAAATTACGGGCAGGAGAAGTTGCTTACCGGTTTAGGCACTTCCCTCTGAAACCTAAGGATCCAGGTTCGACTCTCCAGATCCCGTGTAAGCCAGAAGCACAAGGTACTTGCAAATGTGCCCAAGGTGCTGCACGCATCTAGAGTTTGATTGTAGTAGCTGGAGGCCCTGGTTCACCAATTCCTCCACCCTTCCCTCTCTCTGTTTCTCATTAAATAGCACACACACAAACTAAATTACCAACATTGTTTCCAGTTGTCTATTTTTAGGCTTACAAAGAAAGATATATATTACCAACCCTTCTAACTGATATCACTATTCTGATTTTTTTCCCATATGAAAATGGCATCTTGCTTGGCAGATTTTTTTTTTAGTTTTTCGAGGTAGGATTTCACACTAGCCCAGGCTGACCTGAAACTCACTGTAGTCTCAGGATGGCCTCGAACTCACAGCGATCCTCCTATTTGCCTCCTGAGTGCTGGGATTAAAGGCATGTGCCACCACACCCGGCTATCATTCCCTATTTATAAAATATATATACTTTTTTTTTTTTTCAGGGCTGGAGAGATGAGTTAGTGGTTAAGGCACTTGCCTGCAAAGCCTAAGGACCCAGGTTCCATTCCCCAGTACACATGTAAACCAGCTGCAGAAGGTGGCATATGTATCTGGAGTTCATTTGCAGTGGCTGGAGGTCCTGATATGCCCATTCTCTGCCCCCCCCCCCGCCTCTTCCTCTCTCTCTCTGAAATAAATAAATAAAAATATTTTTAAAATATTTTCAGCGACTGGAGAGATGGCTTAGTGGTTAAGGCATTTGCCTGTGAAGCCTAAGGACCAAGGTTCAATTCCCCAGTACCCACATAAGCCAGATGCACAAGGTGGCACACGTGTCTGGAGTTTGTTTGCAATGACTAGAGGCCCTGGTGTGCCTATTCTCCCCCCCCCTCAAATAATTTTTTTTAAAAACTTAAAAAAAACTATTTTCGGGCTGGAGAGATAGCTTAGCGGTTAAGCGCTTGCCTGTAAAGCCTAAGGACCCCGGTTCGAGGCTTGATTCTACAGGACCCACATTAGCCAGATGCACAAGGGGGCACACGCATCTGGAGTTCGTCTGCAGTGGCTGGAAGCCCTGGCACACCCATTCTCTTTTTCTCTCTATCTGCCTCTTCCTCTCTCTGTCACTCTCAAATAAATAAAAAAACTGAACAACAACAAAAAAAATTTTTTTAAAAAAACTATTTTCAGCTGCGCATGGTGGTGAGTGAATGCCTTTAATCCCAGCACTTGGGAGGCAGATGTTGGAGGATTGCTGTGAGTTCTAGACCACTCTGAGACTACATAGTGAATTCCAGGTCAGCCTGAGCTAGATCAAGACCCTACCTCGAAAACCCTATATATAATATATACTTTTTTTTTTTTTTTTTCCAAAGGGAAAGGGAGAAAGAGTGAATATGGCTTCACCAGGGCCTCCAGTCACTCAAAATGAATATCAAATACTCGCACCACTTTGTGCATCTGGTTTTTTGTAGGTAATGGGGAATTGATCCTGGGTAGTCAGGCTTGGCAAACAAGTGTCTTTAACCACTGAACCTTCTCTCCAGCCTGCATTCCCTATATTTTTAAAAACTTCTTTCTTTTAAGTATTTTTATTTATTTATTTATTTATTTATTTATTTGAAAGAGAGAAGGGGAGAGAGAGAGAATGGGCGCACCAGGGCATCCAGCCACTGCAAACAAACTCCAGACGCATGTACTCCCTTGTGCATCTGGCTTACTAGGGTCCTGGAGAATCGAACCGGGATCCTTTGGCTTTGCAGGCAAACACCTTAACCACTAAGCCATGTCTCCAGCCCTAAAAACTTCTTTTTTAACAGCACATACTGGCAGGGTAAGTGTGGGCTCTCTAGAGATATAAAATATACCTGAGCAATTGTCTTTCTATTCACCTGGCCTTAGCACTCTGGGATACAGTAACACTTATATCTGGTGGATAGCAAGGCCAAAGCTGTCCTCTTAGAGTCAGTGGTGCTGGGGGCTAGAGGAGTAGAGATATTTGCAGTGCCATTAGAGTGGCTAGTGGGCGCTTCCTGTGCACCTGGCTTACATGGTACTGGGGAATGGAACCTGGGTCCTTAGACTTCACAGGCAAGCACCTTAAGTGCTCAGCCATCTCTCCAGCCCCTAAGTGGGAACTTCTTGAAGGACTTTATGGCATCCTCACATTAAACCAGAAATTAAAGAACAAAACAAAACAGAAATAGCACCAACAGTGGCATGTTTAATACATAGTTAATACTTGATAGCTAATAAAAATAGCCTTTTTGTTTGCAAAGTGCTCCTTACTTGTTCACTGTGTCTAGCTTTCTCTCCATTTGAAGAGCTTGTCATCTTTACTTACACTGAGAATTATTTATCATTTCTTACATTTGTGGCCACCGCTCCATCAATCATTATCAACCTGTGACAGGTACCTGGAGAGATTTCTACTGATTTTAGAGAGTGGTTCATATATTACTGATGCAAACTCACGTATATAGCCACACACTCCTACACAGGCACACACATACCTCGCCACATGCACATATACACATATGGAAGGAGAAATAGGAGAAAGGTAGGTACTTTTAGGCAGTCTCAGTTAGGAACAGAGGCCCAGAGCGAACCCATGCCGCCTTGCCTTGGCAGGACTGGATCCCATTTCTGATTGAGACTCACCCACAACAGCTGCAGTGCCCCCTGCTGTCCACCAGCTAGCGCACTACCTAGATGGGCAGCCTTCATGACCCAGGTGGGCTGGCCCTGGGTTCTGCCCTTCAGATCTGCAAACCAATCAGGCTTTCCCCTTTATATACCTGAATTTGATGAAAGAATGCATTTTTGAATTGACTGTAAAGGCTATTTTTCAGCCTTTTTTCTCAGGTCTGCTTCCCCCTCACTCTGCTTTGTGATCTCTGCTTGAATACACATGAGTCTGGCTCTCCCTACCCCCACCCAGGAGGAGAGCAGAGAGTCATTTTTCTGCTTGCCTCTGCTTCATACTTTGGGGTGACTTCTCACTTTAACTACATGTGTGATTTTCCTCTGGTCTCTGAATCTACCATGCGCGTATTTCCCTTACACTCCAGCTGTACCACTTGGGTTCTTTCTCCAACTCTGAGCCTGTTACCTGTGTGGTTTCTCTGAAGTCAGGGTAACCATGGGCGTAACTGTTTTTACTACTCATTTCTCATCTGAATTTCCTGTCTGTGCTCTGGTATTTTCCCTCTGCTTTCCATCCTTATAACCCATCAGCATTTGCACTCTGAACTTTCTTCCACGGGGAGGCACAAGGCAGAGGCTGTGTCTCCCTACATGGGCGCCTAGGTTCTGTGTTCTGTGTGCCTGTGGCTCCGCTCCAGCCTTTCCCTGAAAACCTCCATTTCTCTTAAATGGGTCTCCTGACCTCTGCGTGCTCTCCACATGAGCACGTGTGTCCTACTGCCCACGTGCTTATGGCTCTGCGCTAGCCTTCTTCCTAGACCCCAGTTTCCCTTAAATCAACCCCACAATTTGTGATTCCCCCCTAAATAAACCTAAATGTATAACATCGTTCTTGGGTCTGTTTTTTTTTTTTTTTTAATTCTTTGTTAAAAATAGGTCAACTTTCTCTCTGCCTCTTTCTCTCTCAAATAAATAAAATAAAAAGTTTGAAAAAAAATTTATTTAAAGGGCTGGAGAGATGCCTTAGCAGTTAAGGTGTTTGCCTGCAAAGCCAAAGGACCTCGGTTTGATTCCCACGTAAGCCAGATGCACAAGGGGCACATGCATCTGGAGTTCGTTTGCAGTGGCTAGAGGCCCTGGTGTGCCCATTCTCTTTCTGTCTCTCTCTCTCTCTGCCTCTTTCTCTCTCTCTCAAATAAGTAAAATAAAAATAAAGTTTGAAAAAAAATAGGACAAGATAGCCCGGCATGGTGGTGCACGCCTTTAATCCCAGCACTCGGGAGGCAGAGATAGGAGGATAACTATGAGTTTGAGGCCACCCTGAGACTGCGTAGTGAATTCCAGGTCATCCTGGGCTAGAGTGAGACCCTACCTCGAAGAAAGACAACAACAACAACAACAAAAAAGATAAGACAAGACCCCAAATTTGGGTTTCATAAACTTGGAGACTGCTTCTGAACCCCAAAATCCTGCATCAATACACTGTACAAGGCACCACCCACCTATTAGTATGTACACATACCACATTCTCCTACACCATCACACACACCGCTATACACATTTCCTTTTTTTCTTTTTTTCAAGGTAGAGTCTTGCTCTAGCCCAGGCTTACCTGGATTTTGCTATGTAGTCTCAAGGTGTTCTCAAACTCAAAGTGATCCTCCTACCTGTGCCTTTCAAGTGCTGAGATTAAAGGCATGTGCCACCTCGGCTGGCTGACATTTCCAACTTTATATTTTTAGTTATTTATCTATTTGAGAGAGAAGGTGGTGGATGGAGAGAGAGAATGGGTACACCAGGGCCTCCAGCCACTGCAGACGAGCTCCAGACACATGTGCCACCTTGTGCATCTGGCTTACGTGGGTACTGGGGAATGGAACTTGGGTCCTTAGACTTTGCAGGCAACTGCCTCAACCACTAAGCCATCTCTCCAGCCCTTTTAAAAAATATTTCTATTTATTTATTGGAGAGAAAGAGGCAGATAGGGAGAATTCTCTTTTAGAAATAGTGATCTTGTTTTAAGCCATAGGTAGGAAATCTGTTCCTATCTTAGAATTGCTTTAATAAATTGTTGGATTTATCATATTTCTGAAGTTATTGTTCATTTGTTTTTGTTTTGTCTTACATTTTTGGTAAAGGTGTGAAAATGAAAATATTTTTCTCCAAATTGTTTCAGTTACAGTTGCCAAGTATTATGCTGTAATACATAGTTTTAAAATTTCCCCTTTACACCCTAGTCATTATTCCTCATATTTTTTAGAATATATTTTCTTGCAATGCAGTCTCTCCTGATGAATTAGGAGTCATATTGGTGTTTTCAACATATCACATTGTAATTTATAGATTTAGGAGGAAGAAATAACATTTGTTACAATAATGTTTTAGAATGTTTGCCTTTTTTCTACAAGTTTTTCATTTAGTTTCTTCTATAAATTTTTTACTGTAGGAAATGTTGAACCTATAAAGAAATAGAATAGTATAATGAAACTCATGCACTTCTTATTTAGGTATTTAGCTTCAATAATAACAGCATTTTACCAAATCTGATTTTTAAATATTTCTCCGAAGCAAGTCCAGAATATTTTGTCATTTCTAAGAATGACCAGCCAGCTGTGGTGATGCACACCTGCAATTGTTCAGAGTTCAAGACCAACCTGGGCTACATACTTGAGTTATTATAAAACTTGTATCAAAAAGAAAAAAAAGACAAGAAATCCAGGCATGATGGCACACGCCTTTAATCCCAGCACTCAGGAGGCAGAGGTAGGAGGGTCACTATGAGTTTGAGGCCACCCTGAGACTACATAGTGAATTCCAGGTTGGTCTAGACTAGAGTGAGACCCTATCTCGAAAAAACAAAACAAAACAAAAAAAGACATAAGGACTGGAGAGATGGCTTAGCAGTTAGGCTTAGTTGTTAAGGCATTTTCCTGCAAAGCCAAAGGACCCAAGTTCGATTTCCCAGGACCCACATAAGCCAGATGCACAAGGTGGCGTATGCATTTGGAGTTTGTTTGCAGTGGCTGAAGGCCCTGGTGCACCCATTCTCTCTATATCTGCCTCTTTCTCTCTCTGTCTCTCAAATAAAATTAAAAAAATAAAGTAGTTTCCTCCCTGGACCTGTTTAAAAATAATTAATTAATGACACAAAAGCACAATGGTATTATCTTATATTATTTTTTTCTTTTTTGGTGTATGTGTATGTGAGTGTGAACGTGGGTGTTTGTGCACCATGGCACATGTGCGGAAGTCAGAGGACAACTCTAGTGTTGGACCTTGCTTTCTACCTTGTTTGACAAAGGGTCTTTCTTTGTTCACCAGCCTAGCTTTTCAAGCTTCTGGGAAATTGTGTTGCCAGCATTTCCTATCTTGTAGACGGCTTGCTGGGATTATAGAAGCCCACTACCTCTGGCTTCTATAGCTTTTACATAAGGTGTGGGGATCTGAACTCGGGCTTGTGCTAGGAAGCACTTTATCCTCTGAGCCATCTGCTGAGTCCCCACAATATAAATTTTAAAAATATTTTTATGGGGCTGGAGAGATAGCTCAGTGGTTAAGGCACTTACCTGAAAAGCCTAAGGACCAGAGCTTGATTCCCCAGTACCTATGCACAGCCAGATGCTCAAGGTGATACATGCATCTGGAGTTTGTTTGCAGTGACGAGAGGCCCTGCCATGCCCATTCTCTCTCTCTCTCTCTCTGCCTCTTTCTCTCTCTTACTTTCTCTCAAATACATAAATAAATAAAATATTTTTTAAGTTTGATGTATTTATGTGTGAGCAGTGAGAGAGAGGGAACTAGAGTAGGGGCCCGCCAGTGCTACTTTGTGCATCAGGTTTATGTGGATACTAGGGAATCAAACCCCCAGTGGGTGGGCTTTGTAAGCAAGCACCTTTAACAAGTGCCTTTAACCTCTGAGCTATCTCTCCATCCCACTTTTTTTTTTTTTTAATGTTACTTACTATCCAGTTTCAGCTCACATTTTCATAATTGTTTTAAAATGTTGCTTTATGATACTTTTACTTAAATCAGGATCTAAAGAATTCAGTTGCCACATTTGTGCCTTGTGTCTTCAAGTGATTAATTACCTTGCTACTGTTCCCTTCCTCACCTTTTAAAATGTCTTCAACCTTTTAAAAAGAGAAACAGGGCTGGAGAGATAGCTTAGCTGTGAAGGCGCTTGCCAGCGAACCCTAATGACTCGAGTTCGATTCCCCAGTATGCACATAGAGCCAGGTGTACAAAGTGTCATATGTATCTGGAGTCTGTTTGTAATGGCTGGAGGCCCTGGCATGCCCATTCTCACTTTCTCTCTCTTTCTCTGCTTGCAAATTCACTAATTAATTAAAAGAAAAACAATGAGCTGGATATTTCAGTGCATGGCTGTAATTTTATAGCATTTGGGAGGGGGGGAAAGAGGTTCTGAAGTTCAAGGCCAGCTTTGACTGTGTAAGACGCTGTCTCAGAGAACCAAGTGATGAGGGAGAGAAGGCGGTGAGGGAGATAGACATTGACACTGAAACTAACAGGGTTTATCATGATGGTTGAGTCATCTTTTATCATACACATAGTGTTTGTTTTTAGTTTTTTCAGATCTTTAGTATATTGTGGTAGTATGCTTTCACACCTCTGACGTTTTCAATGTTTTCTTTAGTTATGCAATACAACTACATAGACTAGCAATGTTGAAAATGGCAGTGATAACATGTATTTTTCACTAATGTTAATAGCTGATAGTTATCATAATATTTTATTCCAGTTCTATTTTAGTAGTGGCGGTAGATGTCACCAAAATAGTTTTCAGACCACCTCTTTCTCGGCCTGCGCTGTGCAGATGTTTCTCCTTTGCCATGGGAGCCACAGAGCGTTTGCTCCTGAGCATGATGGCGTTTGATCACTATGTGGCCATCTGCAACCCTCTTAGGTACTCCTTGGTCATGAGCAAGGCTGCCTGCGTGCCCATGGCTGCTTGTTCCTCCTGGGTGGCTGGTGGCGCCAACTCCTTGGTGCAGATCTCCCTTGCAGTACAGTTGCCCTTCTGTGGGGACAACGTCATCAATCATTTCACCTGTGAGATCCTGGCAGTTCTAAGTTGGCTTGTGCTGACATTTCCATCAATGTGGTCATCATGGGGGTGACCAATGTGATCTTCCTGAGGGTCCCAGTTCTGTTTATATTTGTCTCCTACATTTTTATACTCTCCACCATTCTGAGGATCCCCTCAGCCAAGGGGAGGAAGAAGGCCTTCTCCACCTGCTCCGCCCACCTCACAGTGGTGGTCATCTTCTATGAGACCATCCTCTTCATGTATGGGAAGCCCAAGTCCAAGAACCCACTGGGGGCAGAGAAGCAGGACCTTGCAGACAAGCTCGTCTCCCTCTTATATGGGGTGGTGACTCCCATCATCTATAGTCTGAGGAACAAAGATGTTAAGTGCTGTGAGGGACCTAGCAGTCACAAAGGCCTGACCCCGTGATGAAGAGACTGCTGTATCCCATGATCCACATGCTCTGATGACTCTCCCTTAAGAATCTTAGTGCTAGCTGAGGGGCAAGTTTTCTCAGAGCCATGGAGGTGTGGTCTACAGATCAGTAATGTCAGTATCCCCACCCCCCAGCAGCTTACTAACACACAGAGTTGTGGGGTCCACAGAAGATCTTCTGACTCAAGAGTTTTCATGTTAACAAGCTACTCGAGATCATTTATATGCATGTGGAACCTTGAGAAGTATTGGCTAAGAAACGTATAGTGGTTGCTGTGATAAACTGCCCCACATCCCCACGCTGCCTAGGGACGAAGTGCTCATCACTTAAGCTTAGGGCTCTGAAGAGCCAGTAAACCTTCTGCATGAAAATCTCTCCAGCAGAATCAGCTTTAGGGGACTTAGCCTGCAGCAGAAAATAACAACACCAGCACCAGTGTGTGAATGGTGAGTTCTGTGTGTATCGTGGATGGGCACCTGTTTCAGACATTGCCTCTTCTCTGATTCTAAAGAGAGAAACTTAATGAATTATTTTTGTTTGGAGACAAATTTCTCCCTTAAAAAAAAATTGTTGAGTTAAATCTCTTTAGTCTTCACTTCTTTGAATGGATCTTAATTTGCGTTTTGTAAATATTTTTACTCCCTAAAAAAAATAAACAAGGTTGTTTCACCTACTAAAAAATAATAGCTTTCAGGCTGGAGAGATGGCTTAGCAGTTAAGGTGCTTGCCTGCAAAGCCTAAAGACCTATGTTCAACTCTCCAGGTCCCACATAAGCCAGATGTACAAGGTGACACAAGCACACAAGGTTGCATGTTCACAAGGTGGTGTACCTGTCTGGAGTTCAGTTGCAGGGGCTGGAGGCCCTGGTACATCAATTCTCTCTCTCTTGCTTGCTTATTCACTCTCTCATAAAAAATTACAAAAAAATATAGTTTTCCATCTATTTAAATATTCATCTAATTTCTTAGTTTTGATCTGTTAATGAGATCTTTGTGTCAGGGTGCTAGCGTATATTATAGTTCCTGCCTCATAGGGACGAAATACAGTGAGTGTAATATTGAAGCAGCTTAGGTGCTGATAAGGAATAGGGACATAAAGCAGAAGAGAGATGCATGAAGCATGTTGGTCAGGAAGGAACGTTTTCACAGAATTAAACAGAAGTTCATGGCGAAGGTGAGATTTGAGTAGAGACTTGCACAGGTGTTCTCACCTTGGGTCAGAAAAGTTGATGGTGACTACTTGGAAGACTCAGAATTCCTGAAAATGCTGCGAATAAGTGACTGTTGAGTGCTCAGCACTCAATGAAATATCTTTGACATGGCCCCCCAAGGCTCAGAAAGAATGTAACAGCCAGGGGACATGGAGGAGGGCTTTGCACTACTATCTCCTGGACATGAAGTAACTGTCACATTCATGACCTCACAGCATCTGGAGTTACCAACATTCTGTCACGGGTAGGGGAGGAGGACAAAAAAGACATCAGAATAGACGAGGGACTAGTTGGGAAGCAGGGATGCAGTGGCAGAGTGATAGGAAGGGGAGACAAGATAATGGGAAGGAATTATGATCAAGATAATACTGTGTACATGTATGAAAAGTGTAGATAAATCAATTTAAAAATGAAAGTCGAGGGGGATTGGAGAGATAGCAGTTAAGGCACTTGCCTGTAAAGCCAGAGGACCTAGGTTCGACTCCCCAGGACCCACGTAAGCCAGATGCACAAGGGGGCGTGCACATCTGGAGTTTGTTTGCAGTTGCTGGAGGCCCTGACGCGCCCATTCCCTCTCTCTCAAATAAATAAATAAAAATAAAATATTTTAAAATTAAAAAATTAAAAGCAGGGTTGGACAAATGGCTTAGTGGTTGAGGCACTTGCCTGCAAAGCCTAAGGACCCAGTCTCAACTCCCCAGAACCCACATGAGCCAGATGCACATGGTGGCACATGCGTCAGGAGTTCGTTTGCATTGGCTAGAGGCCCTGGTGCATGCACGTGCTCTCCCTCTCTCTCTCTCTCTCTCTCACACACACACACATACACACATACATACAATTTAAAAAACAAAAAGAAAAACAGGGCTGGAGACATAGCTCAATGGTTAAAGACACTTTCAAGGACTGGCAGCCTGGGTTTGATTCCCTAGTACTCAGGTAAAGCCTGGTACACAAAAGTGGCACATGTGTCTGGAGTTCATTTGCAGTGTCAGAAGGCCCTGGTGTACCCATACTCTCTCTCTCTCTCTTTCTTTCTCTCTCTCTCTCTGTCTACCCCCCCACACATAAATAAGCAAATAGATTGATTGATAGATAAAATATTTTAAGAATAAAAGTGAAATGTAAACAAAAAAATGCACACAAAGGGGTCATGAGAGGTGGAGGGTGGTGGGTGGCTGTGAGGCCACAGAGGCAATGGGAATAGCTTCATGCTCTAGGGCCTCCTGGACTGTCATCAGGATTTTGCCTCTTACTGAATGGAGTGCACTGCAGGCTTTTGAGCAGATGAATGGCTCAGAGGATAAAAATATCTCTGTGTGTGTCAAGTCCAGGTTGGAAGCAAATAGATTAGGACACTACTACAATAGTGTAGGCAAGTTATGGTAACTTAGATGCATACTAACAGTGGAATCAATGAACAATGGCTGGAAACTAGAAACAGTTTAAGGTAGAGCTAATAACTTTTCCATTGGATGGAACGTAGAATGTGATTTACACACTCCTAACTGGTCTTGCTGCCTCTCTAATCATATTATTTGATAATTTCAGTTTTGTTAAAATAATTCAATTAAAAGCCCTATTACACTTTGAATAAAATTTATTCTCCTTACCTCAGCCAGCAAGGCTTGCATAATTTAGAACCAGCAGCTCCCTCACTACACTGCAGCAGCTCCAGTGTTCAAATATTGTTCTGTGCAAAAGTCATTTTTGCCTTTGAGATGTTGGTCTTCTCTTGATTTGGGAAGTTTCCCAAACTCATTCTTTGCCTGATTATCTTATTTGCACATTTTATGCCTACTTGAATGACCTATTAAGTAGATTTCTTTTTTGGCTCCCTCTCCTGCATTGTCCTTGCATTTATTTTTGTTTATTTAAAAGACAAGGAGAGGGCTGGAGAGATGGCTTAGCGGTTAAGCGCTTGCCTGTGAAGCCTAAGGACACCCTGGTTCGGGGTTCAGTTCCCCAGGACCCACGTTAGCCAGATGCACAAGGGGGCGCATGTGTTTGGAGTTCGTTCGCAGTGGCTAGAGGCCCTGGCACACCCATTCTCACTCTCTGTCTCTGTCTCTCCACCTCCCTCCCTCTCTCTGTCTCAAATAAATAAATATATATATATATACACACACACATACACATATATATATTTTTTCTGGCATTGGTGTTGAGTTTATTTTTTGTTTGTTTTTTATTGACAACTTCCATGATTGTAAACAATATCCCATGGTTTTCCCTCCTTCCCCCCACTTTCCCCTTTGAAACTCCACTCTGAATCATATCCCCCCTCCTCAATCAGTCTCTCTTTTATTTTGTTGTCATGATCTTTTCCTCCTATTATGATGGTTTTGTGTAGGTAGTGCCAGGCACTGCGAGGTCATGGATATCCAGGCCATAATTTCTCACTATATTCCCAGGCTGGCCTCAAACTCTCGGTGATCCTTCCATTTCCCCCTCCTGAGTGCTGGGACTACGGGGATCCATGGCTACACTTGGCACATTTTGTTTAGTTTTCTCTGTGTTTTGAGTGGTGGTGGTGGTCCATTTAGAATCTCTGTGGCATGTGGGACTCGCTTCATTCTTCAAGTTTGTACTCCTATGACAGCAGTGTGACTGACCCGTAGAACAGCCAATGAATATTATCAGATTGTATTTTCTGACTAAATTTGTGAGCAAGGCACAACTAAAGTATTTACAATCTATGCAGAGTCTCAGTCCAGGACATGAGATCTAACTTGGGTTTCAGTTCAACCTCATTATTTGGATATCCTCTCCTTAATTAGCCATTGTGTATTGCTTTTGTCAGGTGATCATAGCAGTGCTTCATCGTGATTGCATTTTTCTGTTAAAATCTACTTCACTGTTAAAGTCTAGACAAATCCTTACATTTTAGAAAATAATTGTTCATACGCATACAGTCATGTTGTCAGGAAGGTATGTCAAAGGAAATACTAAACAGAGGTTTTAAACATCTTCCCTGTTCCCACTGCAGTTTTCCCTTGAAGCTATAATCCCAAAGGAAGAAATGGAAACAGAGAAATCTATGGTGTGAGTTCAGGTTTACTACTGTAAGTGTTTAAGAAAGGGCTCTGTTGCCATGGCAACAAATGCATGAATTTCAAGTGGAAAATTTTCAGCATATGGAGCTGATAAAATTGTGGCATCCCTATTCTCTTCTCTCATAGGATTGTTCTTTATCAAGTTAAGCAAATATTCTGAAAACTCCTACTAAAATTAATTTTTAAACTATTTTTACGGTACTGTTTTCAAGTTATTATAACTTAAAAGTATAGCCAAGAGAATAGACTTTCATAGATCTACTATGCCAAGGTAAAGTATTTGATTTGACATTAAAAATTTCTTTTCTAATGTGTACTGGATCTTTGCTAAATAAAATGGTAAATCGTTTAATGTACTGGGAGTTCTTGACAATAGAAAACGACCTGCCACCTTACAGATTCCCTTGCCATAAATGCTTTCTAACTCCAGTAGAGGAAAGCTGTTAAGCTTTAAGTGCTCTGTCATATTTGCAGGCTTTTATAGAGAACAGCAGTCAGCAGTGGAGATGGAAAACGATGGCAGGTAGACTTAAAACACCACAAAGCGCAGACGATTGTGTGTAATGCCTTGAATTGAATCCTTTTTGAATGAAATGATCAGCCATATGTGCCACTCTTACAGACCCTGTAAGAAGAAGAGAAGAAACGTGCCCCGATGCTAACTGTGCATGAAATTGCAGTGTTAGGAGATATTGACCAGATGTTTCAATCTCAACAAATAGCTTGTTATGTGACTGAGTGAAAATATCTTTTGCTGCTTTGATCACACACACCTTGAAGGAAGGGGTAATTTAATAGAGGCTGTCATAGTTCATCATTGTCAATAAACTTTGACTTGACCTTTGCCTTGTGTTTTTGATGTTGCTGCTGATAGGTGTTGATGGGCAGATGTTGACTGCCTTGAGGGGTTTTGCTTTTTATAAAGTGCATGCTGGAAATAGTAAAGGCGAAGGATGATTCTTTATTCTTTTCTGGCTCTTTGGTTGTGTGTTGGCATGCTTCTGTGTGGATTTTCTAGAATTTTTGGGCAGATGAATGAGTAATATTTTTTACTTCGAAAGACCACTGGCTTTTCTCTGAACCTCTCTTCCTTGCCTCTCCTTTCAGTTACCATTTTTGTTTACCACAGTGAATTTTATGGTGGTTTTTCTTCTTTCACACAGACCACATATCCTTCTGTTTTTTTTTTATTGCTAGAAGTGATAGATCTCTTAGAACATTATTGTAATTCCTGATGCATACAGTTAAGGATAACAATGACTAGAGAGTGAGTACAAGGTTGCATAGTTTCTTCTTTCTGGGCCCAGTGCCTATCTTAGGTATGATAACACTCCCTAGCTTATTTTATTCTTCATACCTAGAGGAGTGATTATGAAAATGCTTTATAAATTCAAACATGTTTGTTCTCCTACCAACCTACTCTCTCTGAGTTTTTACCTATAAAACTGGACCTCGTGTTTAGTGTTTGGATAAAATGAGGAAACATCCCAGATAAATGCTAAGATGATGCCCGTCATATTCTGTGTCCTGAGGAACATTTTAGGAAGATCGTTCAGAATGCAGTACATTGAGGTGAAACAAAACTGAAAGCAGGGAAATGACTTGATAGGCTTTGCCCATAATTGAGGAGACAGAGGAAGAATGTTGAATGCCTGTTAATGGGCCTACGATTCCTTTTAAAAATATTTTATTTATTTATTTGAGAGAAAGAGAGAGAGAGGAAGAGGCAGATAGAGAGAGAATGGGCATGCTAGGGCCTCCAGCCACTGCAAATGAAAACGGACTGGAGAGATGGTTAAGTGGTTATGGTCTTTGCCTGCAAAGCCTAGTGACCTGGGTTTGATTCCCCAGTACCCACATGAAGCCAAATGCACAACATTGTGCATGTTGTGGAATTCGTTTGCAGCAGCTGGAGGCCCTAGTGGGCCCATTCTCTGTCTCTCTGTCTGTCTGTGCTTGAGAAAAAACAAAAAAGAAGCTCTTGCACTGGTCTAATTTAGGGAAGATTGTAGCTTGCCCTCAAGTAGTAATAATGGAGATATAAATAGAAGTAGGTCGATTTAATAGACAACATATGGTTCAGTAGGAATTTTCATATTCAGGTTACTCATCCGAGGACAAAGCTAGACTAAAAATACAGGTGAGAAGAATCATATCCTGGCGAAATCCAAAGAGTGAGAAGAATTAGGGAGAAGGAAAGAAGCCTACAAAAGACACAGAAAGGTTGCATTATACATTATGAATACAGTAACGTCCAACAAATGACAGGCTATCCAAAATATTTATAGAGCCGGGCAGGGTGGCGCACGCCTTCAATCCCAGCCCTCGGGAGGCAGAGGTAGGAGGATTGCCATGAGTTCAAGGCCAGCCCTGAGACTACATAGTGAATTCCAGGCCAGCCTGGGCTAGAGCAAGACCCTACCTCAAAAAACAAACACATATATATTCATAGAATGAATGGAATTAGGATAGAGTTGTTGTCCCATCTCGGTGCCGTGTTATCATCACAGTCAGTACTTGGTCACCAGACACTGTGGGCTTGTGCTACTCACTTTTCTTGTGCTTTCTTCCTCAGTCTTCATCATCATAAGAATCCCTAGTAAAAATAACCAAAGAACCATTGTTGGGAATAATAACAGGATACTTGCCAACCAGGAAAATGTGGCTATTTTGTCAGGAGTGGAGCCTGATATAGTTGTTAGCAAGCGTAGTGGATTCTAGTAGTTAGGAGAGTGTGGTCTTTGCGGTCTCACTCAGCAGCGCAGCAGTCATCTGAGGTGAGAGCCAGTGCTTCCACAGTGTGACCCGTGCTGCTGTCCTTGTCATTCTGCTGCACTTCGTATTTCCTCTCGACCTGCTGAATGCTCCTACTGTGTCCAGGTTTTGGCACTTAGTTTGTTTTAGGTGTGCTTCTCGTTTTTCCTGAAGTGCCTCACCGGTTTTTCTGTTATAACATTGCCTGTCTTTGGCTTATCTTTCAACTATTGTAGTAGCTAAGTCATTCTTCATCATTCAGTTATGAATGAAATTAAAGTACATGGCATTATCTTAAAAGTGGCTGGCTCTTAAGCATCATTGACAGATTGTCCTAACTGCTGCAATTGAGTGATGAAGGGAACATTCATCTGAAAGGTGAAGTTAATAGTAATAGAAGTCTTTCAATATGTTGTTAAAGACGCTTAATGTGAGGTTGGAGAGGTGGCTTAGCGGTTAGGTGCTTGCCTGTAAAGCCTAAGGACCCCGGTTCGAGGCTCTATTCTCCAGGACCCACATAAGCATAAGCCAGATGCACAAAGTGGCACAGGCATCTGGATTTCATTTGCAGTGGCTGGAGGCCCTGGAACACCCATTCATCTCTCTCTCTCTCTCTCTCTCTCTCTCTCTCCCTCTCCCTCTCTCCCTGTCACTCTCAAATAAATAAAAATAAACAAATTTTTTAAAAGACTCTTAATGTGAAGCTTAATATGTCACATATTCAGCACCTATTTAAATTCAGGTGTAACTTTTCTCCTTCTGGTAGCTAAGTTTTAATAAGGCATCAGCTCTTACAATCACATTCATTTGCTCAGAAGCCTTCCTGTGCTCTGTTCTCTCTATGCAATGATGCCTACACTCCTTAAAGTGACATTTAATTATCTGGTCCAGGCCTTCCTTTCTCATTAGGCTTTTCCCTCCTAAGTACTTGCTCTATCATTATAGTCCTAATACTTTTGTTCTCTTTTCTAATATTTTTTTTGTTAATATATACTCTTGTTTCCAAAAATGGGCACTGGTAAGGCCCCTTATAATGCTATAGCAAACCCACAGAGTCCACAGGCTATTTTACATGTTCAAGGATAACACAATGACATCTGTCAGACAAGCATGAATCACCAGCTCCAGATAGTTCCGTCTGAGTGTTAGATTGCTGCAGTGCTCTTGGTGACATCATAGGTACTTTGTAAAACTGTTTTATTGCTATTTTCTGTAATTGGAAGGTACTATTTAAAAATCAAGATGAAACAGTAAGCTAAAAGCACTGATGATCATTCTGATTCCAAGGCTGAAGAATGTTGCAATACCCAAGAGGTACTAATTGTTAGGAAACAAATATTTTTGGTTGTGCTAATTACTTAATAAATAGAATTTCTTTTGCCTTAGGGTCACAATGACAGAATTCATAAAGCATACTGTCAGCTATCTTATATGCCTTAGTTCCACTCTAGACCATAATCATTTTTGAAAACTCAGACCTATCTTTCAAAAAAACAGTTGCGGACTGGAGAGAGAGTTCAGTGGTTAAGTCACTTGCCTGCAAAGCCTTATGGCCTGAGTTCAGTTCTCCAGGACCCACATAAAACCCAATGCACAAAATTGTGCATACATCTGGAGTTTGCTTGTAGTGGCAGAAGGCCCTGGCACACCCATACTCTCTCTGTCTGTGTCTTCCTCTTTTTCTCTGTCTCTATCATTCTCTCAAATAAATAAATAAAAGATTTAAAACAAAGATTGATAATGCCATGTATCTCTGGAAGCTTTTTTTTTTTTTTGATCCCCTCAACTACAATTAATCTTTAGTGTTTTCTAGTAATATTTTGCTTTTAATATTCATATTTAACTAAAATTAAGTTAGATCAAGTATTTATTTGAAGTTACTAGCTAAGACTGTGATTTCCCTAGATCCAGTTCATGTAGTTCTTCTTTCATTCTTTGTCTAAAGATAAGGCAAAAATAATAGGTATCATCTACTGACCTAATATCTTGTTAGTAAGTTTCTGATTCTTACAATAGCCTCAGAAGTTTCAGTTCACTTTTTTTTTCCATGTGTGTGTATGTATTTCGGCCTACATACACTATGTGTCAGCTAAAAATAAAAGTATAATTTAGCAGGGCATGGTGGCGCACGCCTTTAATCCCAGCACTTGGGAGGCAGAGGTAGGAGGATTGTCGCAAGTTCGTATTACATACTTTTGTTTTGTCTTGTTTTGTTTTCCGAGGTAGGGTTTCACTCTAGCTCAGGCTGACCTGGAATTCACTATGTAGTCTCAGGGTATCCTCGAACTCTCGGCGATCCTCCTACCTCTGCCTCCCTCCCCAGTGCTGAGATTAAAGGTGTGCACAACCACACCCAGCTTACATTTATTATATACGTTTTTATTGCCTAGCAATATTTTGGAATTTTTAAAAGATTTTTATTTATTTATTTATTTGAAAGGGGTGATAGAGAGAATGAGAATGGGTGTGCCTGAACCTCTTGCCACTGCAAATGACTCCAGATGCATGTGCCACTTTGTGCATCTGTCTTTACATGAGTACTGGGGAATTGGACCCAGGCTCTTAGGCTTTGCAAGCAAAGCACCTTTAAGTGCTGAGTATCTCTCCAACCCGCTAGCAAGCAAAGCGCCTTTAACTGCTGAGTATCTCTCCAACCCGCTAGCAATATTTCACAGTGTTACACACATTATTTTACATATATTTGGTTAAATATTTTACTATTTCAGCCATGCGTGGTGCCACTTACTCTTAATCCCAGCACTCAGGAAGCATAGGTAGGAGGGTCATGTGTTCAAGGCCACCCTGAGAGTACATAGTGAATTCCAGGTCAGTCTGGACTACAGTGAAACCCTACCTCGGGAAAAAAAAAAAATTAATATTTCATTTTCTTAAAGTTTTTATTGACAATCTCCATACATATAATACAATATGCCATGATCAAAATCCTCTTCCCTAACCCACCTCAACTGAATCTCTTCTTTCCAGCTAGTCCCTGTTCGGTTTTTTTGGTTCTTGCTTATCTCAACTTCAAGTGCAACTAGGCATCTGTTATAGTTAATCTTTGTAAGAAATTTACTTATTTATAAGGAAAGAGAGAGAATGAAAATGGGTGCACACCCAGGCCTCTTGCCACTGCTAACATATTCCAGATGCATGAACCACTTTGTACATCTGGTTTTACATGGTTACTGGGGAAATAAAACCCAGACATCAGGCTTTGCCAACAAGCATCTTTAGCCTGTGAGCCGTCTCTTTAGCTGTTCTTGTTCTATTTGGATGTCATCATTTTTCCCTCATGTTATTGAAGTGTTGTGTAGATAGCCTCAACGACTCTGGGGTCATGAATGTCACAGCCACTTTGTGCCTGGAAGACAATATTGTAAGCACTCCTTTCCTTCTTTTGGCTCCTCAGTTCTTTCTGCCTCCTCTTCCACCTGTGGTTCCTGAGCCTCGTAGGGTGTGGTGCAGAGGTCCTACTTAGTAATGAACACTCCACTGTCCCTTCTCAGCAGTTTGATAAGTTTTGGGTCTCCCTAATGGTCACTGCTATCTGAAGAAAAGTTTCTCTAACCAAAAATGAGGGCAGCATTACTATATGGACAGAAGTATTTAGAGGGCACTTTAGTGGTCAGCCTAGACTAGAGTGAGACCCTACCTCAGGGAAAAAAAAAAAAAACAAAAAAACCTAGAGCATTCATATGTATGTGTGTATACATATACATATATATATAAATTCCTGATTATTTTATATATTCCTGAATCATGTGCAGATTATATGCAGCCAAAATTCCATGAATAACTGTATAAACATTTTTTGCGGGGGTTGGAGGAAGGGTCTCACTGTAGCTCAAGCTGAACTGGAGCTCACTCTGTAGTCCCAGGATGGCCTCAAACTCACAGCAATCCTCCTACCTCTGCTGTCTGAGTGTTGGGATAAAAGTAAGTGCCACCACACCCAGCCACTATATAAATTTAAATTCAGTTCTCCTTGAAATTCTTCTTTCTAATTCCTATTCTGCTTATTCACCTTCAGTCTGTGTCCATTAATGTCTGTGAAAATGGTAGGCTCCTTCTAGCTTTTTCCTCCCCGAATCATACTCTGCAGACTGCCTCCTGGCAGGGTCTGCATGATGTCAGGGCTCACCTTGTTTCACTCTGTCACAGACCACAGCCCTGCTCTGCCTTTTATCCAAGATCTGAGGCCTTTATACTTGCCTCCTTATGGTTTTGTTTTGAGGTTTGGGGATTTTTGTTGTTGTTGTTTGTTTGTTTTGCTTCTTGGAAGATCTTCTTCAATACAGGGCTAATTTCTCCAGATCCTCAAGAGAACATCTTTTCTCCTCTTTGCAGAGTGGGCATCCTGATCATTGTGAAATGATATCAGTGTGGTTTTGAGTATCATTGCCCGCAGGATCAGTGATACTCGGTATCTTCTCATGAACTTATATATAATTTTAAAGAAATCTTTCCTTGGTCATTTATTTAATTTTTTGAATATGCAAGTTCTTTTGACCATTTGTCTCTTGGATTGTTTTGTGGTTGAGGTTTAGAAGTTTCTTATATATTCTGGATATTAGCCTCCTCACATACGATTTGGAAATTAGTTGCCTTTTGTTGATGATTTCATTTGCTATTTAGAAGTTCCTAGGTTTGTTGTCATTGTATTTATCCATTTTTGCTGTTTTTTTCCACTATCTTTTTTTTTTTTCGAGGTAGGGTCTCACTCTAACCCAGGTTGAACTGGAATTCTCTATGTAGTCTCAAGGTGGCCTCGAACTCATGTTGATTCTCCTACCTCTGCCTCCCAAGTGCTAGAATTAAAGGCGTGCGCCACCACGCCTGGCTTGTCCACTATCTTTTGAGTATCATTCCTAAGAAAGTATTGCCAAATGTATTTATTTATTTTATTTATTTATTTATTTATTTATTTTGGGTTTTCGAGGTAGGGTCTCACTCTAGCCCAGGCTGACCTGGAATTGACTACAGAGTCTCAGGGTGGCTTCAAACTTATGGCGATCCTCCTACCTTTGCCTCCCAAGTGTTGGGACTAAAGGCGTGCACCACCACGCCCGGCTTCTCTATGCTTTTTTTTTTAATTATATTTTATTTATTTATTTGAAAGAGAGAAAGAGGCGGGGGGGGGGGGAGAGAGAGAGAGAAAATGGGCATGCCAGGGCCTCTAGCTACTGCAAAGGAACTCTAGATGCATACGCCCACTTGTGCATCTGGCTTACATGGGTCCTAGAGAGTCGAACTCTCCAGCCCTTATTCCTTTTTTTTCTTTTGTTGTTGTTTTAACTAAATAAGCATGGCAAGGACCTCTTGCCACTGCAGACAATCTCCAGATAAATGTGCCATTTTGTGCATGTAGCTTTCCAAGTAAACACCTTTAACTGCTGCTGATCCATCTCTCCAACGTCTTAATCCCTACCTCCCTCCCTCCCTCCCTTCCTTCCTTTCTCTCTCTTTCTGGTTTTTCAAATAAGGTCTCATTCTAGCTCAGGCTGACCCTAATTCACTATGTAGTCTCAGGGTGGCCTTGAACTCATGGCGATCCTCCTAGCTCTGCCTCCCGAGTGCTGGGATTAAAGCCATCTGTCACCAAGCCCCGGCTTTCTCTCTCTCTCTTTTTGTTTTTGTTTTTGCGGGGAGGAGAATTTTGAGGTAAGGTCTCACTCTAGCCCAAGCTGACATGGAACTCACTCTGTAGTCCTGGGCTGGCCTTGAACTCACAGCCATCCTCTTACCTCTGCCTCCAGAGCAGTGGGCTAGTTTTAATCTTTTAAGAAGCATATATTCTTTTGAAACTGTCTTTCTTTACTTTTTTTTTTTTTCAGAGTAATAAGATATTCTGGAAAATATTCCATTATAGATTCTCATTACTTTTGCTGTAGTGGGGATTGAACCCAGTCCTTAAAGCTAGTTAGATTCTATGCCACTAAGCCACATCACTAGCCTTTGATTTATTTTGAGACAGTGTTTCCATGTAGCACACAGGCTAGCCTTACACTCATTCTGTAGCCCAGGCTGGGCTTGAACTCGAAGTCTTCTTATCTCTGCTACCAAGTGCTGGAACATAGATGGATTTTTTTGTTGTTGTTGTTGTTTTTGAGGTAGGGTATCACTCTAGCCCAGGCTGACCTTGAATTCACTGTGGAGTCTCAGGGTGGCCTCGAACTCATGGCAATCCTCCTACCTCTGCCTGCCGAGTGCTGCGATTAAAGGCGTGAGCCACCACGCCCAGCCATAGATGGATTTTTCTCCATAACTTTTCAGTGTTTAGTTTTACTTTTTGTTTGGTTGTTTCTTTGTTAGCTTGGTTGGTTTTTTGTTTGTTTGTTTGTTTTTGTTTTTTGAGGTAGGATCTCGCTCTAGCTCAGGCTGACCTGGAATTTACTATGTAGTCTCAGGGTGGCCTCGAACTCATGGTGATCCTCCTACCTCTGTCTCCGGAGTGCTGGGATTAAGGGCGTGCGCCACCACGCCCAGCTCTGGTTGCTTGTTTTTATATGACTGCTCCAGGAAGCAGTTCATCTAGTTTTTTTTCAACAAGTCATCTATAGATAGACTTTTAGGTGGTTTACAACATTATGTCACTACAGATAACACCTAGATGAATATTTACACCTGTATTGTTTTATATGTTGTGGATATGTGTCTTCAGGTTAAATCCTTAGAAGTAGGATTGTGGGTCACCAGGCACTTACTGCATGTCACTTCCATACCCTTGTGTTTGTTACTTTTTTCCTTACTCTTCTATCTCTCAAATATGTATACATTTCTTTTATGCTCCAAATACTTGAAAATACATCTTGTGAAAGTCTATGTTGATGCCTTTTGATTTGATATACTGAGTGCTTTCATAACTGTACTTGGGAAGAGTAGATAGTTTGTTTAAGTCCCTATTAAAGTATTAGAAGCCTTGGGAATTTGAGCTAATTACAGAAGGTAGTTTGAGTCAATGTGTCTTGAAAGAAAGCTGATATGATTCACATGGCAAAAGTTTGGGAGACTTAATGACAGGTTATTTGTAATTAGAATTTTTAACACTTCTGATTTTTAAACCCATGTATTAAACATGAACATATTTAATATAATTTATGTATGGGTTATTTCAAGAAGTACAAAAATGTTGGTAGACACAGCTAATACTTGTCGCTTATTATGTACTGTGTGGTGCTCAGCAATGGGGGTACATTAACTTACAGTGTCTCAGTGACTCTTCATCAGCCTCATGGATTGTATCTATATATAGATACAATTAGGCATAGAAATATTAATTGATACTAGCATGGTGGCTCACACCTGCAATCCCAGCGCTCAGGTGACTGAGGCAGAAGGATTGCTGCAATTTTGAGGCCAGCCTGGGCTACGGACCGAGACCCTGCTTGAGAAGCACAGTGGTGGGGATGTTTAAGTGACGTGTTCAGGCTAGTGCAGCTCATCAACAGCAGAGGTAATAGGTGAGTGCGTCTTCAGAATGGATGACGGTCCTGCTAGAGACGCTACACTCAATGGTATTGACACTTACAGTGTTGTCTTATTTCCTGCATCCGTCCAGCCTTCAGCTTCTGAATCCTTAGCCGCCGTGCTCTGTCTCTATCCCCCAAAGTAGCATAAGCTTTTGTGTGGCTGATTTGTCAAGTTCGGTTATCTTACTCAGTTGTGCAGAATTGAGATTCCATTCATAACAGTGCAGTTCTCACGGAGCATGCCTTTCATGCCACTACCGTGGCACAGTACTGAATTATGTGCCATTTTCCTGGTCCATTCGAGTATTTATGTTCCTCTTTTCCAGTGGATGATTCAGCAGCCACACAAAGCAGCAACGTTCTTCGGCTGCATTGGGGTAGATAAATTTGGAGAGATCCTGAAGAGCAAAGCTGCCGAGGCCCACGTGGATGCTCATTACTACGAGCAGAGCGAGCAGCCAACGGGAACTTGTGCCGCCTGCATCACTGGTGGCAACAGGTATGACGGTGGGAAGCAGGAGCGCATCACACTAAGTCGCCGTCACACACTCATCACACACTCGTCACACCTGATACTCACAATCAGAATTTGAAATTGAGACTTTATGCTTACAATCATCTTTAATGTTCAAGACGCTCTTCTTCCTTATGTCATTTTGCTTTTGTATTTATGTTTTGTTTATTTTCTTCTTAGGTTATTGAGACCATATCGCACTCTGTAGCCCAGGCTTGCCTCAAACTGGCAACAGTCCTCCTGCCTCAGCCTCCCAAGTGCTAGTGTTACAGGCATGAACCACTGTGACTGGCTTCCATTGTATTTTCAAATTTATTTTTGTTACTCCTGCTGTTGAATTCATGAGGCATAATAGAGTGGAGGTTTATGTTTTGGTCAATATTTTACACCTAGTAATTTGCTACGCTAGGATTAGAAATAATGATCTTTTCAGCACAAGCTGATATTAAAGTATTAAAATCTCTACGAACATGTATGTCACTCAACCCTCACATTACTTCTGGTCCCATAGGAATTAGGTTATCTAAAACATTTGTGTCTCATAACACAATTTTAGCCATGGGAAGTGAACTGGTCAAGAAACAACTAAGTCAGGTGTGGTGGCACATGACTATAATTGCAACATTTAAGAGGCTGAGGCAGGGTTATCACAAGTTTCAGTCCACCCTGGGCTCCACATGGTGAGAGCCTGGATTGAGGGGAGCATTGTTAGAACTACCCAGAATATTTGTTCTTTTATTATTGGTAGTATTTATTTGAGAGTGACAGACAGAGAGAAAGAGGCAGAGAGACAGAGAGAATGGGCGCACCAGTGCCTCCAGCCACTGCAAATGAACTCCATATGCATGCGCCACTTTGTGTATCTGGCTAACATGGTTTCTGGGGAATTGAGCCCCGAACCAGGGTCCTTAGGCTTCACAGGCAAGCACTTAACCGCTTAGCCATCTCTCTAGCCCTATATTTGTTCTTATTGTCAGGCAATTCCATACTCTCTGAAGAGATTGGCTTATTTAAAAATAGTTCTGAAAAAAAGAACACTCATCTTGTTGTTTGGTCTTTTGTGCCAGGGCCTTGCTCTGTGCCCAGGCTGCCCTGGAATATATGTACTTTTTTTTAATTTTCAGAAGTTAAAAGCAACACAGAATCACATCACACTATAGTAATATTGCATCACAGCAGTTACTCTACAATAGAATGGCAATACTGTTGTCAAGATCAAGAGAAAACAAATGTCAGGAGGCAGAGGTGGGAGGATCAATATGAGTTAAAGGCCAGCCAGGGACTACAGAGTGAGTTCCCAGTCAGCCTAGGCTACAGTAAGACCCTATCTCAAAAAGAAAGGAAAAGAAAAAGAGAGAGAAAGAAAACAAATGATGCTTAAGAAAGGAGACAAGGGGACTGGAGAGATGGCTTAGCGGTTAAGTGTTTGCCTGCAAAGCCAAAGGACCCAGGTTCAATTCCCCAGGACCCACGTTAGCCAGATGCACAAGGGGGCGCTCGCGTCTGGAGTTTGTTTGCAGTGGCTGGAGGCCCTGGCATGCCCATTCTCATCTCTCTCTCTCTCTCTCTTCTCTCTCTCTCGATCTCCCTCTTTCTCTGCTAAATAAATAAATAAATAAATAAATAAAATAAAGTGAAGCGGAGACAGAATTTGCCAGAAGCTTGTGGGCTGGCTACCTGCCAAATGAGCAGTGCCAAAATAAGACACCTTGCCTCAAATAAGGTGGAAGTCATTGATCAACAAACAAACGTTGTCCTTTGATTACCACACACATACAGGATTAAGATGGGGAGCAAGAGAAAACAGTGGCAGGAAAAGAGACAAGGGTAAGACAGTGAGTACAATTCAAGGGCTTAAGGGTGACATTGAAGTTACTAAGTGTGGCATTTTCCACAGTGTACCATAACAACAAACCAGAGACTTAAGAGAATTTTACATGCCTCACACTTGGTTTTGGTGGTAGTGATGAGAGTTGGGAAATATTTTTGTTGTTGTTTGATCTTTTGAGACCGGATTTTGCTATGTGCCCTGGCTGGCCTGGAACTTGCTGTGTTGACCTACTTGCCTCCATCTTGTGATCCACCAGCCTGTGCTTTCCAAAGTGCTGACTGTATTCCTGACACTTGGAACTCTTGTGTGCCCTGACTGTGTTTGCACCTGACCCCCATTGCTTTCTCACTGTTTATTTTGGCTTCCTGCTGGACCTTCCAGCAGGTGTATAGCAAGGGCCTGGCCATGTTCTGGACACTGAGAATTGATATATATGAACGGTAGTCACTAAATAACTCAAGTAAAACTTGCAAAAATCATTAGAGTACTAAGCCATTTTCAAAGCCTTGCCTTTCACTTTATTTTTTGGTGCATAAGAGAACTTTATGACTTAAAGCGTTCAATAAATTAAACCATCCATTATTCGAATATTGAAATGTATTTGTTTGGACCTTTGCTCTTTGTAGTTTTCTGAAAAGAAACTTTAATTTTTAGGTGAGTAGTGTTCTCATTAATGAGAAATGGGTCAAGTTTTGCCTCTGGCACCACTCAGGCTAGAGTAAAATTGTAAATTGTCTTGGCATGCTAAATTGCTATTTTAAAGAACAGTAATAATATTAGGTCTCCCAGGTGGCAAAAGCTTAATTTACCTACCGGCATTGTGGTTGTGGTGGTCAGTATTGTTAATACGGGGAGTCAGAAAGTGGTGAAAAATTCCACCTCACAATCTAGGTTCTGGAACATGTCAGAGTTGATAAATTATTTTAGATAGGGCTAGTAACCTTGCTGCCACTACCAAAAACTCAGAATTCAAAAAGTAGTTTTATCATTAAAATAATGTATTTGCTTTTACTTAGTAGCTGTTTCATCAGAAATTTTCTAAAGTCATGATTATTATAAAATATTTTTATAAGCTAGGACTGTTTAATTCCAGCAGCAAAAGAAAAGAGGGTTAATTTTTTTCTAACTTTATAATATAGTCATTTTGTACTTTAGAATATTGATGCACATTTCTCTTATTTTCCTACATTTATTTCAACATAAACAGATGTATCCTTCAGGAATAAATTAGCATATGGATGAGTGGAAACATGCTTTGGAAGAGAATCAATTTTTTTTTAACTTAACCAGAGGAATTAAATATTACTAAAGTCACAAATGATGAGATTTCTTGTGTGTGTGAGCCATGGCTGTTAATATTTAATTTAAAGTGAAAGTAAAATGACCAAAGAATTGTATAAATTCCAGTTCTGACCAGAAAAATTATATTTACTTATATGAAATGTAAATAATTCTTTTATTTCACTAAGTTTAATTGTTGGCTTATAATTAAACAGTCTCAGTGGCACTTACAGCCAGATTTTAAATGCACTATACTGCTTAGATGTTCCAGCTGTGAAACCATCCAGCCCAGAGAGTTTTCAGCCTTAGAAACTAATTCTAATTGATGCCAGTCCTTGAAGTTTAATAGTTTGCAAATTTATTCCTCATAGTAAATATGATCTACATTTATATGTGTGTTTTATGAAATTAATCCCATACTTGGCTTTTCAAGCATTAGTTTAAATAGTCAATTATAGTCTATTGGTCGTATATTTATAAAGATATTTTTCCACCATAAAAAATGAAATTTGGGATTACATAGATTTCCTTTTGCATGAAGACTTAGCTTTGTTTGTTAATTGCATATTGAATTATTAACATATAAAAATAAATCTTACTTTAATATCAAAAAGAAATTTAGATGCCAGGTTCTTAAAATACCAGGTGTTCAGAAATGTTGTAATGTTTCTTCTTGTCTCAGAGACATCATTGATGCCCAGAAAGTGCTCAAAATAAAACTGTTACTATGTTTTTATGTATTTTAAAAACTTTAATGTCCGCTTTTGAAGATTTGGTACTTAACTGGACGAAAGTTCCTGACAAGTTTGATTAATATAATACAAGTAAAACTCCCTTTGCTGCTGTTGTTGTTGTTCAGGTCCCTTGTAGCTAATCTTGCTGCAGCCAATTGTTACCAGAAGGAGAAGCATCTGGATCTGGAGAAAAACTGGATGTTGGTAGAAAAAGCGCGAGTGTATTATATAGCCGTGAGTATTGACTTCATTCACATTCTTGGGTCTTACTAACATGAAAGACTAGAGTTGTTGGCTGAAGTACATTGTTCAGAGGTTGTCTTTACTATCCCATACGAATTATTTACCCATCTCAAAGCATATGTCTGATTCACTTCTATAAATTCAAAACAGAAGCCAGGCTTGGTGTACATGCCTTTAATCCCAGCACTAAGGAGGCTGGGGTGGGAGGATCTCCCCAAATTAAAGACCAACTTGGGGCTACAGAGTGAGTTCCAGGTCAACCTGTGATAGAATGAGAACCTCCCTCAAAATACATATATATATATCAGAAATAAGCTTTATGTGGACTTGATTTGTATTATTACCTTCAAGTCTGCCAGTTTGGATATATTATGTACAAAGATTTCTCAGTAGCATAGAATTCTGTGCTATTAAATCAGTTTCATAAGATCTTTTGAAGTGATGGTGCAAACGTGTATTTTTAGGCAATGTGATGAAGATGTGTACATTGTGTGGAAAAATATTAGCAATATAAATATTCACTGCTAATAGTTTGAGCTTATTTGCCAGAAATATTATAATTGCTGTTTATTCCATAGTAATTATCATGACATCTTTTTAACATTTTGGAAACATTGATTGTGACAAATCTCTTAAGTCTGGGAATAAGGGCAGCATATAATTTGAATTATTAAGTTTTCTGACATAAAAAATAATTGGTTAAAATTTATTCCTAAAGTAGCATTACACTAAACAATCTCCTGAATTAATCACCCCATGGTTGCCTTGTTGTTATTTAATATGAGTTAAGTGTGGCTGCTTACACATAAGTAGATGCCTATGAAAAATTAAGAGTATCTCATATGCACATAATATATGGTTTTAGCATAACAGCTGCTGCCATTCTACTACCTGAACTGTGTGAAACAGCTGGTAGGACATGTAGAGAATTTATTATCCAGTAGGAGCATGTTTATTGAAAATATAATTATTTCTTTCAGTCTAGTGTTAATGTCTCCTGCAGCATGTTCATGTGCACTGCTGCAGGCTCTACAGTATTGTTATCGATTCTTCTGCATAACAAGTCCTCCTCCTTTATAACTGTCACATAAATGCTTACATTGGGATTACATAATGGAAAGTCATGCTATCTCTTCTGCTGCTATGTGAGAAGAACATTCGCAGAATTAAAATTTTTTCCCTGTGATCACTTCAATTTTATTTCATTTCTTAAAAATGATCTGATTTTCCTTTAGTATCTTAATAATGTGCTTTTTGTTCTAAGACAGGGTCTTACTGCATAGTCCAGGCTGGCTGTACACTCTATGATCCTCCTACCTCAGCCTCCCCAGTGCTGGGGTTATAAACATGTATTCCCACCAGTTTCTTGTGTGCTTCTTTAGGGCAGATTTTAATGCTGTTTCAAACCATCTTGGGTTTAAATGTCTTATTTTCAAAAGGCACATGATCTAAAGCTTAGCATAATATATGTATATTACTGGACTATTAAAATGAAAATATATTCTGATGAAAAAGTATTTTTAACTTGAAAATTACAGTTCTCTGTATTTCAGTATATAGTAGCGGAATCCTGAATTATGCACTAACTTGTGAGCATAATGATTTGACGAGTATAGAGTAATGATTATATAGTGTAATATATCTAGCCAACTTTCAGTGAATGGTGTTTTTGCAGAAGTGTAAAAGACCTAACTTGCAAACAACTTATTCTCTTAACACTTGTGTAGTGTAACATACCTGACTAAATTTGGTGAGTGAATTTGTAAGGATATTAATTAATTATATAAAAAGTGTAGTTTTAGCTGGGCGTGGTGGTGCACGCCTTTAATCCCAGCACTCGGGAGGCAGAGGTAGGAGGATTGCCGTGAGTTCGAGACCACCCTGAGACTCCATAGTGAATTCCAGGTCAGCCTGGGCTAGAGTGAGACCTTACCTCAAAAAAAAAAAAAAAAAAAAAAAAAAAAAGAGTAGTTTTATATAAGGCAGAGAGTAATTGATTCTGGTCAAATTAATGAGAAAAATTCATCTTTTTTACATTTATGTGGTACATTTAGCCAAGAGAAATGTCATATGGATTCCAGTGGCTAGTCATAACTGTTAGCTCTTAGTGTCTACTTCAGTACTTTCAGGAAAATGAAACTTCAGGGCTGGAGAGATGGCTTAGCAGTTAAGGCACTTGGCTATAAAGCCAAAGTACCCAGGTTTGATTCTCCAGGACCCTCGTAAGCCAGATGCACAAGGTGGCACATGTGTCTGGAGTTTGTTTGCAGTGTCTGAATGCTCGAGTGCCCATTCTCTCTTTCTCTTCCTCTCTTCTCCTCTCTGCTTGTCTCTGCCTCTGTCTTTCTCTCGCTTTCAAATAAATAAATTCAAACAAACAAACAAACTTCACTTTAAAAGGCAAACCTAGGGCTGAAGAGGTGGCTTAGCAGTTACGGCACTTGTCTCAAAGCCTAAAGACCCAAATTTTGATTCCCCAGTACCCACATAAAGATAAAAAATAAATTTACTGTTAAAAAAAGGCAAAGCTATATGGGGTTCAGAGCTTGACCTATTTCAGAATATTTCTGAAAACAGGACAGTTGTTACAAGGTTTTATTCTGTAGCCCAAGCTGGCCCTGGAAGCGGCATTGAACTCACAGATCCTCCTGCCTCAACCTTCTAAATACATGTAAATTCTTGGATTAAAGTCATGAGCTACCATGCCCTACCTTCTTATTATTTGTTTGTTTGTTTGCTTGCTTGCTTATTTGGCACAGGTTCTCACGTAGCCCTGTAATTCACTTTTCCTTTGAGGCTGGCCCTCCCAAATGTTAGAATTGCAATTATGTCACATCATCCCCAGCTTGAAGACCCCATTTTGTATAACAAGAATCCCATATTTTTTGGTGGGTACTCAAAAACAAAGACATAGGATCGAGTATCTTACTTATTACTATGCAATATTTAGCCCTAGTGATGTGTCTGTTATTAATTTAGCCAAACCAGCTTTCTTTTTATTATTGGCATCACAGTGTACCTTTCTTCCTTTTTTAAAAAAAATATTTTATTTATTTGAGAGAGAGAAAGAAAGAAGCAGAGAGAGAGAGAGAGAGAGAGAGAGAGAGAATGGGTGCGCCAGGGCCTTCAGCCACTGTAAATGGACTCCAGATGCATGCGCCACCTTGTGCAGCTGGCTTACTTGGATCCTGGGGAATCGAACTTGGGTTCCTTGGCTTCACAGGCAAACACTTCAACCGCTAAACCCTCTCTCCGGGCCTTTTCTTCCCTTTTACTTCTAACTTAACTACTTATGTTTGTTTGTTTGTTTGTTTTTCTTCCTTTTTTTTTTTTTTTTTTTTGAGGTAGGGTCTCTAACCCAGGCTGACCTGGATGGAACTCACTATGTTGTCTCAGATTGGCCTTGAATTCACAGCGTTCCTCCTACCTCTGCCTCCCAAGTGCTGGGATTAAAGGTGTGAACCACCATGCCCAGCTTATTCATTTTTTAATTATTAAATAATTATATTTATTGAGGGAAGTACGGAGCCAAGGAAAGGCACCCATGTGGCTATAGATCATACATGGAGGGCCTACAAAAACTGTGGAGAGAAAAGAAAGTTCAAGTTGCTCCTGCCATGTGGGGAACTGAAGGGAATAAAGAACCCATGTGGAGAGTAAGGACTAGGGGCTCTCCTGGCTGGGCCTGGCCCTGGGCCTGGGCCAAACCAGCCCAAGCCCAGCCAACGGAAAAACTCACCCACAGCTTATTTTTAAAGCTTAAGATGTCCAACCTGACAGTGTCTGCCTTTTAATTGGAATATTTATACCATTCCTATTTATTGTATTAATTGATACAGTTTATTATATTGGAGCTTATTTTGTATTTATCTCATCAGTCTTCTCTTTCTGGCTTTTTTTTTTTTTCTGCCCTTTTTAGTTAACCCAGTATTTTTAACTTCCTTGTGTCTTTCTCTTCCTCTATGCTATTTAAGGGTTTTATATGATGTGTCTTTCATCACAACTTGTTTTCAAATAATACTATATGATTTCACATACAGTACAAGAACCTTATGATAGTATACTTCCATTTTCCCCCTTGTGCAGTCAGTGAACATTTTAATTTTTTTTTCTGGTTTTTCAAAGTAGGGTTTCACTCTAGCCCAGGCTGACCTGGAATATTCACTGTGTAGTCTCAGGGTGGCCTTGAACTCACAGTGATCTTCCCACCTCTGATTCCCAAGTGTTGGGATTAAAGGCATGTGCCATCACACCTTCCTTAATTTTATTTTTAACCATCTTTGTTAATATATAATTCTCATAACATGCAGTGTACATTTTACATATTCTACGAATACCATTAACAGGTTCTTTTTGTATAAATTGTCCTGTCTTTCAAAGAGATTTCAATTACGAGAGGTGAGGCACCATTGATTCATGTCATTGCTGTTTCCAGTGCTCTCCATTCCGTTTGCCTGGAGTCAGGCTTCCATTTGGTATCCTTTTCCTCCTGCCTAAAGGACATTCTTTAACAATTTTTATATTTGGATATATTGGTCATGAATTCTTTCTTTCTCCCATGTTTGAAGCATCTTCTTTTACTTGTAACAACAAGAACAACAAATGTGTAGCTGGGCATGGTGGTACACGCCTTTAATCCCAGCACTAGGGAGGCAGAGGTAGGAGGATCACTGTGAGTTCAAGGCCACCCTGAGACTACAGAGTGAATATTCTAGGTCAGCCTGGGCCAGAGTGAAACCCTACCTCGAAAAAACCAATAAAAAAGAAAAGAAAAGAAAAAGTGAACTCTTTCTAGATGTTGCAGATTCAAAACACTCCTTAGGGAAGAAGTTTGACTAATGTGAGGGCTTACTTTACGTTATCCTTCCTTTATTATTGTCCAGTGTCTGAAAATGTTAAGGTCATTGGCCATTAGTCCATTGTCATAGGTACTTACAATGTGAGTAGAAATCCATTCCCCATTGCTCTTTAATGGTTAGAAGTAGAAGTCCCAAGGTTTATTTGGGCTTTTCTTTTTACTAGATAACTAGCTTTTCCTTAAAGCTTGTCTGTTTTTTTTTTCTTTGAATTTGACTTGCTAATAACTTAGCGATGACTTGTCTCTGTCTCTTCTATACTCATTTTTATTGGAAGCATAGTATTCATTGGAAGCTGCAGGTTTAGTTTTCAGTTAATTCTTTCCTTAACCTACATTATCTTTCTCTCTCTCTATCTCTGTCTCTCTCTCTCTCTCTTTTTCTCTTTTTCCCGCGGTAGGGTCTCACTGTAGCTCAGGCTGACCAGGAATTCACTATGTATGCTCAGGGTGGCCTTGAACTCACAGCAATCCTGCTACCTCTGCCTCGCAAGCACTGGGATTAAAGGAATGTGCCACCACACCCAGCCTTCTTTTTCTTTTTCTTTCTTAAATTTTATTTATTTGCAAGCAGAGAGAGATAAAGGTAGAGAGGAGACAGACAGAGGGAGAATGGGTGCACCAGGGCCTTTAGCCACTGCAAATGAACTCCAGACACACACACACCCTTGTGCATCTGGCTTACATGGGTACTGGGGAATCGAACCTGGGTCTTTTGGCTTTGTAGGCAAGCGCCTTAACCACTAAGCCATCTCTCCAGCCCATCTTTCTTTTTCTGTGAAATTGTCAGAAAATTGCAAAACCACCACTGGTAGATGCATTACAGAATGAGGTAGAAAGCACCAGCTCTGGAGACCCAAAAGAATTTCCCTTTGAACCTTAAGGACAAATGTTTGCGGGGGGTAACTCATCCTAAAAGAATAACTAAAAATATTAAAAAACTGAGCTGGGAGCTGGGCATGGTGGCACATGCCTTTAATCCCAGCGCTCTGGAGGCAGGAGTAGGAGGATTGCTGTGAGAGGAAGGAATGGAGGAAGGGAGGGAGAGAGGGGTCAATAGATTAATTCAAAGCCAGTCATGGTGGTGCACTCCTTTAATCCCAGCTCTTGGGAGGCAGAGATAGGATTGCTGTGAGTTCAAAGCCACCCTAAGACTACAGAGTGAATTCCAGGTCAGCCTAGACTAGAGCGAGACCCTACCTGAAAAAGCAAAATGAAGAAAGATACAGCTGGTTTGTTGAAAACATTTCTTAAAAAATCTTTTGAGATTAAAATGATGTTTAAGAAAGCAGACAGTGTAGCTCGGTTTGTAGAGTGCTTGCTTAGCCTGCCCACAATCCTGTGTTCGATCCCTGGCACGAGATGAAACCAGGCATGCTAGTAATCTCCTGTAATCTCAGCATTCAGGAGGTATAGGCAGGAGGATAAGACGTTTAGAGTCATCCTCTGCTACAGAGTTTGAAGCTTGGCTGGCAAATTTTAGATCCTGTCTCAGGAGAGGAGAAGAAGGTATTTTAGAAATGGGTTTAATTAACAAAAGCTTTCAATCCTTGTGAGGTTTCATTCATAAAGAAAGTCAATCAGCCGGGCGTGGTGGCGCACGCCTTTAATCCCAGCACTTGGGAGGCAGAGGTAGGAGGATCGCCTTGAGTTCGAGGCCACCCTGAGACTCCATAGTGAATTCCAGGTCAGCCTGGGCTAGAGTGAGACCCCACCTCGAGAAACCAAAAAAAAAAAAAAAAAAAGAAAGAAAGTCAATCAGATATATACTCTTTCACTGACTAATAGTCACCTACAATGCAAAAATAATATAAATAATAAATAATATTTTTAAAATCAGCTATTGTGCAAGAATATGAAGCTGGTAGTTTGAATTTTCCTTTGGTATTCATGCTTGTTTCTTCTTGTGATTTTCCACTCCAATGGTAGGTTACAGATCTCCCACTCCCCTGTGCATTTATTTTATAGCTCCATCTCAACTGCCTGTATCCATATTAAGCCCAGAATTTTACTACCTTGGGGGACCATGGTTTTTGCGACAGTTGGGTTTTAAGTGTTGCTAATGATTGCTACTACATTTAAGAGAGTGTGGTTGTAGGCCAGCAGAGGAAACGTGGTTGGGAAGAGTGGAGGGAAAGAATACGTACTATAAAGTCCTACTCGTTACTGTTTTTTTACATCTGCCATTTTGCGTGCCCTGGTTAGCTTTTCTAGCAATAGTCATGCCTATTCCAAAGTAGTAATTAACCTTCGTAGAGCATTATCTACATGGAGTTACAACTAAATTCCTTTATTCTGTATAAGACAGGGTGCTGGCTACCAAACATGGGTTTTAGAACATGCTAAGCCAGTGCTTTTCCACATTAAATATCTTCATCACTAATCTAGAAGTAATAACTAAAGTCATTAACAGAAGTGGTATGATAAATTATAAGAAATCATGCTGTTAAAATTTTATGTGTCAATAATTCTTTTTGTTTGGTTTTTGAGCCTAGGCTGACCTAGAATTCACTGTGTAGTCTGAGGGTGGCCTTAACTCATGACTCAGCCTCCTGTCTCTGCCTCCCAAGTGCTGGTTATACTTTAAATTTAAAATTGTTATGTGGGCCAGGCATGATGGTGCACACCTTTAATCCCAGCACTCAGGAGGCAGAGGTAGGAGGATCATCATGAGTTCGAGGCCACCCTGAGACTACGTAGTGAATTCCAGGTCATCCTGGGCTGGAGTGAAACCCTACCTCAAAAAACCAAAAAATAAATAAATAAATAAATAAAATTGTTATCTGAAATACAAGCTGGGCATGGTGGCACACGCTTTTAGTCCCAGCCCTAGGGAGGCTGAGGTAGGAGGTTCACTGTGAGTCCAAGGCCACTCTGAGAGACTACATGGAATACAGATTTGAGGAAGGTGCTAGTAAAATGAATGGATTTATCTTGTAATGATTAAGAGAAACTGAAAAAATTTAAAAAAGAAAGATAATACTACTTTAACATATGTTGGAGCCTTGTTATCACTCCTTCATTCAAAAATCTGGACAAGCCAGGTGTGGTGGCCTATGCCTTTAATCCCAGCACTTGGAAGGCAGAGGTGGGAAAATCAATGTGAGTTCAAGGCCAGCCTGAGACTACATAGTAAATTCCAGGTCAACCTGGGCTAGAATGGGACCCTACCTCAAAAACAACAACACAACAACGAAATCTGGACAATTGAAGGAAAGTTTTACTAATTTATAGACAAATACTTAGTTGCCTTCCGCCTTATTAGAGCCTAGGAAAGCCTTTGTAGTACCATGTGTTTTTGTTGCTTGTTTTTTCTTTTCTTTTTTTTGAGGTGGGGTCTCAGTATAGCCCAGACTGACCTGGAATTCACTATGTAGTGTCAGGATGACCTCGAACTCACAGTGATCCTCCTACCTCTGCCTCCCGAGTGCTGGGACTAAAGGCGTGCGCCACCACAGCTGGCTTGTAGTACCATCTTTTGAGGCCAAACTCACATAATAAACACACTTTGGCCAAAAAAAAGAAAGTGAACTAATGAGTCCTATTTTTAATTTAAGTCACATATGAATGACAATTGATTAAATAATACACTTCTTTATAAAACATTTAAGTAGATTTCAAAGTGCTTTTTGAAATTTTGTAATTACTTTTTATAATATTCTTCTAAGATTATTAAAGAGGTGGGATAGTGGAACTACCCTTGGCCTTTATCTTATCATTATTTCAAATGCAGCTTTTGAACTTTTATGTGTTAAAACTCCCATTCTATTGTTAAAATCAGTGATCACCATATGCCTTTATTCCTGCATTTTTAGCTCCAATATTTTAACTCTCCTATTCTGGACTGCTTCCTTGACTTCATTAGGGATTAACTAGTATCGGAAAGCCTTTATCTGAAAATGTCCTTGCAGGTGACCTTAAGGTGTGTTACATTTTAAAACCGAATAAGCCAGAAGTGGTACTTTGTGTCTGCAATCCCTGCACTCTTGAGATTGTGGTGGGAAAATGACTTGAACTCAGAAGTTAGAGACACCAGCTGGCACGACACAGCAATCCTCTGTCTCAGAATGATGATGATGACGTTGATATCAACAACAGAAAAGAAAAAAAAAAAAAATGAACCTAACTACGTGGGATTGTTCCATATATGTTTCCTATTGTATAATTCCTGACAGCATATGTGAATCGTGTAGGGGTTAACATTTTTAATGTGCCAAATTCACATCCCATTAGGTAAAGTTCCCAACTGTATGGTTTGACATGAGTGTAACATAATAGAGAATACAAAAGACTGTTAAGTGAAATTATATCAGCTTTGTAGTTGTTTAAGTATTTTTGTACATATTTTATTTATTTATTTGAGAGAAGGGGGAGAGAGAGAGAAGAAGCAGAGAGAGAGAATGGGCGCTCCAGGCCTCCAGCCACTGCAAATGAACTCCAGACGCATGTGCTACCTTGTGCATCTGGCTTCTGTGGATCCTGGGGAATCGAACCTGGGTCCTTAGGCTTTGCAAGCAAGCACTTTAACCACTAAGCCATCTCTCCAGCCCTGTTTCTGTATTTTTTGAAATAAGTTATCAGGCTGACTTTAAACTCAGAGCATTTCTCCTGTCTCAGCCTCTCCAGTTCTAAGAATATGGGCATGTGCCACCATAGTCAGCAATTTGGGTGGGTTTTTGGTCTGTGTGTAGAGGAGGCAGTGTCTCACTCTTGACTAGTCTAATCTGGAACTCGCTCTGTGGTTTCAGCTGGCCTTGAATTCACAGTGATCCTCCTACCTCTGTCTCCCAAGAGCTGAGATTAAAGGTATGTGCCACCACACCTGGCTATACTCAGCATTTTTAAGTTTTTACAAATTAAATTTTTTTAATAGTTTTTATTTTTTCTGTTACTAATATTTAATAAGTTATGCAAATGGTACTTCCTCCTTACTAGGATCAGTCTGTCATTTTTGCTAGAGAAACTTCTTTTTTTTTTTTCTTTCGAGGCAGGGTTTCACTCTGCAGTCCCAGGCTGACCTCCAACTCACAGTGATCCTCCTAACTCTGCCTCCCAAGTGCTGGGATTAAAGGCATGCAGCACTATGCCCGGCTTACTTTGTGATATTTAAAGTAGGTAAAAACTTTTCCCTATAATTTCCTGTAACTTTTTGAAGTCTTGTTTTTGACAGTTACCAAAAATATCCCGGTGGGTGTGGTAGTATACATATTTAATTCCAGCTCTTGGGATGCAGATTTAGGAGGATCACCAAGAATTCAAGGCCACCCTGAGACTGCATAGTGAATTACAGCTCAGCCTGGGCTAGAGTGAGACCTGACCTCAAAAAAAAAAAAAAAAAAAAAAAAAAAACATAAAAATAACAAATAAAATTGTTTATCCAAAAGGAAGAGAAGTAAAATCTTTGGAAATATTAGTGAGTTTTCTTTTTCTTTTGAGGCAAGTCCAACAGACTTTTTTTTTTTTTTTTTTTTTTTGAGAGAGAGAGAGAAATTGACATGCCAGGACCTTCAGCCCCTGTACTCAAACTCCAGACACCTGTGCAACCTTGCTTGCTTGTGTCATGTTGTACATCTGGCTTATGTGAGTCTTGGAGAATTGAACGTGGGTCCTCAGGCTTCATAGGCAAGCACCTTAACCCCTAAGCCGTCTTTCCAGCCCTATTAATGAGGTTTTAAAAAAATATTATTTATTTATTTATGGAAGAGAGAGAGAGAAAGAGGCAGACAGATAAAGAGAATGGGCAGGCCAGGGCCTCCAGCCACTGCAAGCAAACTTCAGATGCGTGCACCACCCTGTGCATCCAGCTTATATGGGCACTAGGGAATTGAACCTGGGTCCTTAGCCTTCTCAGGCAATTGCCTTAGCCACTAAGCCATCTCTCTAGCCCCAGTGAGTTTAAAACTTTGAACCTAAAGACAGAGTGGGGGCTGGAGAGATGGCTTAGTGGTTAAGCTCTTGCCTGTGAAACCTAAGGACCCCGGTTCAAGGCTCAATTCCCCAGGACCCACGTTAGCCAGATGCACAAAGGGTTGCACGTGTCTGGAGTTCGTTTGCAGTGGCTGGAGGCCCTGGCGCACCCATTCTCTCTATCTATCTGCCGCTTTCTTTCTCTCTCTCTGTTGCTCTCAAATAAATAAATAAAAATAAAAACAGATTGGAAGCTTATGTGTTACATGGACTTGCATTATAATGAAGTCTTACAACTTTGGAAACCATGCTATGTGCTAATTGTCTCTTAGTTATAAGAAAATAAGTATATGTATAGTACCTAGTTATATACTATGTTGCAAATAAATTAATAATTCATCTACTGAAATAGTTCCTCTTTTGTTACTTTATCTCAGAGTAATTACTTTAGAAAATGAACTGTTTCCTAAAGAAAATGTATAAACATGATGGCAGTATGAATTTTTATGTGATAATTGTCGTATCTTTGAAGTTGTATATAAACTGGAGAAAACGCAACCACGTTGGTACTTGTCTGTATCGCACCATATTTACTGAACATGTTATAAAATTTTTATAGTTTAATAGGATTTAATTTGTTAAGTTCTGTTCTGTATCCTTCCTTACAAATGGAAACGAGACAATTTTAACAGCTTTTTTGAGATATCTTTGTGCCATAAAGTTTATCTGTTTAGTGTTTACAACCCAGTGGTACTGAGATCTGTAACCATCACCACAATCTGATTTTAGAACATTTAGGTCATCACTAGAAGGAATGTTGTAACTGTTAGTGATGCTCCCTCCATTTAATCTTTCTTTCTTCCTTCCTTCCTTCCTTCCTTCCTTCCTTCCTTCCTTCCTTCCTTCCTTCCTTTCTTTCTTTTTTGTTTGTGGGGTTTTTTTGTGTGTGTGTTTTTGTTTTTGTTTTTCGAGGTAGGGTCTCACTAGCCCAGGCTGACCTGGAATTCACTATGTAGTCTCTGGTTTGCCTCGAACTCATAGTGATCCTCCTACCTCTGCCTCCTGAGCACTGGGATTAAAGGCGTGCGCCACCACAACCAGCTTTCGATTTAATCTTACATCTCTCGTTATAGTTAAATAATATCCCAGTGCCATTGTTAGAAAAGATTGCTCTGTTTCTAGTCATGCAGGTAGTGACAGTACCCCTTTGCTGGTTGACAAGCATAATGAAAGTGATACCTGTGTTTGGCTCTCTTGCTCTCACCTGTTTCTCTGTTGCAGGCATTCTCAGGAGGGTCTTTTAAGGTTTTATTCTATTTAATTTCTTTTTTTGGGGTCATTTCTTTGTTTTTGTTTGTTTTGTTTTTCGTTTTCAAGGTAGGCTCTTGCTCTAGCCCAGGCTGACCTAGAATTCACTATGTGGCCTGGAACTCATGAGATCTTCCTACTCAGCTTCCCAAGTGCTGGGGTTAAAGGTGTGTGCCACCACGCCCAGCGGGTTCAACTCTTTGAAGTGCAAATTCTTTTTCTTTAACATTTTTTTTTTTTTAATATGAGAGACAGTGAGAGAGAGAGAGAGAGAGAGAGGCAGATAGAAAGAGATTGGGCATGCCAGGGCCTCTAGCCACTGTAGACGAACTCCAGATGTCTGCACCACCGTGTGCATCTGGCTTTACGTGGGTCCTGGGGAATCGAACCTGGGTCCTTTGGCTTTGCAAGCAAGCGCCTTAATCGCTAAGCCATCTTTCCAGCCTGCCAATACTTTCTTGATTTGGCTTGAAATACGGTTTTTGTTTTATTTTTGGTAAAGTGGGATGGAAAAATGCAAAACAGCCTTCTTCCTTTCTATTACTTACCCTGGAAGGCAAGGTTTTTGTTGTTGTTGTTGTTGTTTGTGGGAGGGTTTTTTTTTTCTTTTTTTCTTTGTTTGGAAGGCAGGTTTTGACATAAATTCATCTATCCTATTAGTCATTTTCAAGCCAGTATGGGCTTCTTATCTGTATAGATAGGGATTTTTTTTTTTTTTTAAGGTAGGAGGTCCCAGTAGTCCAGGCTGACCTGGAACTCACTCTGTAATCCTTGGCTAGCCTCAGACTCACAGTGATCCTTCTACCTCTGCCTCCTGAGTGCTGGGATTTAAGGCATGAGCCACTAACACCCACCAATATGGATCTTTTTAAAATATATATATATATTTGACAGAGAAAAGGGGAGATAGAGTAAGAGAATGGGTACGCCAAGGCCTCCAGCCATTGCAAATGAATTACAATCACGTGCGCTCCCTTGTGCATCTGGCTGATGTAGGTCCTGGAGAGTCAAACCTAGGTCCTCTGGCTTTGCAGGCAAACTCCTTAACAGCTAAGCCATTCCTCCTGCCCAGCAGTATGGACCTTTTGATTCTAACCTCTTGAATTTTTTTTTTTTCAGTTGTTTGGTTGCTTTAATCTCAATCATAGTTTCCTCTGCACTCGACTTACTCTCACTAACTTTTTCATTAACAGCAATTGTATATGATTATATTAGCACATCCTAGATAACTGATAACTGATGATGCTCCAAAAGATGGGTTGCTTTTTTTGTTTTTTTAAAGGTGTGCGCCACCACGCCTGGCTATAAGAGGAGATACTGAGGAAAGTTAGGCCATGTGCAGTGATTCATTGCAGTTAAGGATTTTGTTTATGTATTACACTGAGAGAGAGAGAGAGAGAAAGCCACTACAAATGAACTCCAGATGCATGTGCCACTGTGTGCATCTGGCTTACATGGGTTCTGGGGAAGTCGAACTTGGGTCCTTAGGCTTCACAGGCATGTGCCTTAAATACTAAGCCATCTCTCCAGCCCAGGGTTGCTTTTTATAAATTCTTTCCCTCTAGCACTCTTATCCCAAACATCTCCCAGGAGTGGTCAGCTTTGTTATCAGTCTTTTAAAGAATTTCCTACTGTCTTCATTCTCTGAAGTATTTAGCTTATCTATATTTTATTATTGTTAAGTTTAAAGGACATGGCACAAATAATGCCAAAAGATCAAATGGAGAATAACCCACCAAAATTTTTTAGTTCCTCTATTAATGGCACTATATATTCTTTTATCCCCCCCCAAAATTTTTTTTCACATTTTTTAATTTTTTTTTGTTTATTTTTATTTATTTATTTCAGAGCGACAGAGAGAAAGAGGCAGATAGAGAGAAAGAGAGAGAGAGACAATGGGCGCGCCAGGGCTACCAGCCACTGCAGACGAACTCCAGACATGTGCGCCCCCTTGTGCATCTGGCTAACGTGGGTCCTGGGGAATCGAGCCTTGAACCGGGCTCCTTAGGCTTCACAGGCAAGCGCTTAACCACTAAGCCATCTCTCCAGCCCTTTTTTCACATTTTTGTAACTACTTCTAGATTTATTACTTCAATTTGAAATTTGTAATAAATTAAATTGAATCTTTAAAATAGTTTACTTGTGAATGCTAACTACCATTTCTCAGGTGTAGTGATAGGCTTCATGTGGAAGTTATCAGTGTTTTGTGAGTTTTAAATCCCAGTTCTAAAACTTTACTGATTGTGAATACTTAAGTTAGGCAGGAATTGGTCTTCATAAAAGCAAATTTAAAGTGGGGAATCAGACTGAATGGTGAAATGATGTGGCTTAGTGCCAGCAGGAAGTTGAATTCCTTATAATCCAATATCTTTAATTCATTCACTTTTTGAAAATATCTTTAAGGGCTGGAGAGATGGCTTAGCAGTTAAGGCGCTTGCCTGTGAAGCCTAAGGACCCAAGTTCAATTCCCCAGAATCCATGTAAGCCAGCTACACAAGGTGGTGCATGCAACTGGAGTTGTTTGCAGTGGTTTGAGGCCCTGGTGTGCCCATTCTTTCTATATATATCTGCTTCCCCCGTCAAATAAATAAATTAAATATTTTTAAGATATATATAAATTTGGTTACCTACATATAACTGAAGATTTTTTAGTGCTTAGAGCTCCTCTATAGATGTTTTATCATTTCTTCCTCCCACCCCCACCCCCAGGTAGGGTTGCGCTCTAGTCCAGGCTGACCTGGAATTCACTGTGTAATCTCAAGGTGGCTTTGAACTCATGGTGATTCTCCTACCCAGTGCTGGAATTAAAGGCGTGTGCCACCATGTCCAGCTCTATAATTTCATTTTCTTTAAATATTTTTATTTTTATTTATTTATTTGACAGAGAGAAAGAGAAGGGGAGAGAAAATGGGCGCACCCTTGTGCATCTGGCTTACGTGGATCCTGCAGAATCGAACCTGTGTCCTTTGGCTTTGCAGACAAATACCTTAATTGCTAAGCCATCCCTGCAGCCCTATAATTTCATTTTTAATTCAATCTGACATGATTATGGTAGTGATTTTTTAAAGTAGTTTTTGCACATCCTCAGATGAACTGAACAGAGGCTGTACTTTGCCAGCAGTTTGTTGCACTGTGAGAGGTCGGCAGGAGTGAGAGTCCACTGGTCATTAGCCTCAGAGATGCTTCTGTCGTCCTCTCTGTACTCTTGAGGTATTAAAATATCATATCCTGACAGCAGTCCTGAAACTTGCCAGTCTTTTAAAGCTGTATTTCTGAGAACTAAAGCAAGGCACTAGCGAACCATATCTGACATGCCATGTTAATTTCTATAACTATCATTACTTCGAAGGCATGGAAAAATCTCGCTAAACCTACCCACTCAAAAAATAGCAAATTATCTTACTTTACTCCTGTGTTTTCAATAATGAGGCCTGGTTCCCTTCAGCCCCATTTGAATCATTCGAAAACTAATGATAGCTTCTTTTTCTCTTATCATGTGTTATCAAATATTTACTTAAGCATCAAAACACAATATTTTGAATTATTGTATTTTCTCAGTATCTGGTGTTCATGTAAGCATAGGATATTTACATTGTCTCATAGCATATTTACATATACAAATGGTTTTGCCTTAAGTAGAAAAGACACAGCTGACAGATACATAGGTTAATTTGCTTTCTTAAATTGCCACAAACTGTTCTATGATCCTTTTGTGTGTTGGGGCTATTCTGTAGAGAAAGAAATTTTTAAGCAACATTTTAGGAACATTGGCCTTTTGTACTCGACCCTAAATAAACTTGCATACCCCAAAAATAAATTTCTGTTGTAAATTCTCATCTTCCAATTCATAATAGAAGGAGCACAATTTATAATACTGTAGCCCCCTTCCCCCAGCACAGCTTTTAGATTGTAGATAAACTTCCCAGCTCAGTAATTAACCGAGCTCAGTCACTGCACCCTGGATCATGTGATTTTTTTTTTTTTTTCCAGAGGAATACATTATTAGAGCACTTACACAGCCAGTCTTGCTGCAGCGGCCCAGGCGGCAACAGCAGTGCCATTTTTCACAAAGAAAATGTTGAACAGGAGCCAAATGTTTGGTGGCAGTCTGTTGCTAGGAAATCAAGGTCCTGAGGCGATTAATGACAAAGCAAGCAATAACAAGAAGGCAGAATTACAGATTTAAAAGAGAAAAAAGTGGTTGGTGTTATAATTACCCAAAGAAATCCGCACTCATTAAATTGGCTGTTTTTATGATTGACTTTAATTGGAGGTTAGCTCAGATATTTAGCTCCTTTCCCACCCCTTTAAACACACACAGGCACATAATCTGTAGAACTGCAGACTTGTTTTTCTAAGCATTGAGAGGAGCTTGCCCTGTAATTTGATCCCCACTGACAGATGCATTTTCTATGCTGCCATTTTGAATTAACCTATTGTAGAACAATTTTCTTCAGCCCTGTTGAATAAAACATCCAGTCTGATTACCTCCGATGGATTTGATAGGGTAAAAGAATGCACTTCTCATTGAAGTAGGTTGTTTGCGTAGACTCTACTGATTTTCAACTCTGCCAATAAGCACAATCATTTGTAATAAAATTTCAAAGAAATTTGTGGGGAAAAGATAATGAAAGTCACCCTTTTATAATTTAATGTTTGGGGACCTGCACCAAAATCATATTATTCGTGTAGGATAGTGCGATATTTCCAGTAAGCTTTTCATGTGAGTTTAGGAGGGGAAAAAATTCTGCATTTTCATTTAGATTTGATATTTTAGGAATGGAATGTTTTATTTATATACTCTAAAATGACCATTCCCCTACCAACAGTATTTTAATTAGTAGATCAGATATAATTCAAAGCACTCAATTGCAAAAAAATGATTTTGGTGAATAAGTACTTAACTGAAATGATTTTAAAGTCGGGCGTGGTGGGACACGCCTTTAATCCCAGCACTCGGGTGGCAGAGGTAGGAGGCTTGCCATGAGATCGAGGCCACCCTGAGACTACATACTGAATTCCAGGTCAGCCTGAGCTAGAGTGAGACCCTACCTCGAAAAACCAAAAAAAAAAAGAAGAAGAAGAAGAAATAAAGATTTTAAGATTGGCCTATTTTGAGGAATGCTTTATTTCAGCGTTCCAGCACTTGATTGAACATGACTGGGAAGGCACCCATCAGTTTTGGAAGTGAAGTACCAGAGGAAGCCTTGGAACTTACTTACTTTTGAGACGCTGTAAGAATAAAGTTCCATGATGCCACCACTCTCCAGATTTCTAGTCAGACCCTGGAACAAAAGAGCAGGCACATTCTCTCTGACAATCCGCACACTGCTAATCAGATGCCAATGCCAAGCTGTCTGCTTTGTTAAATACTTAGCTTCCTAGAGGCAGGAAGACAGCTGCTATAAGTATGATGAAATTTGGTAGTTCAATCTATTTTTGCTACCCTTGGGCTACCAAGATACTGTTAATTTAGACCACCCCAATTGGTACACTTTAGGGAGTTTTTTAAAGAGTTTGTAATTAAAATGATAAAACATCATTATTACATTGAAGACCTTCTGTAAGTTTTACATTTGGCAGATACCTACTGAGATAACCCCAGCATGTAATTTACAATGATGTAATGGGTGTAATTGCATTTTGGGGGAAAAAAGAGAACTGTAGGAGGCAAGTGCTTCCATTAGAAGGGTTTTGAAATCTGCTTCTATTTCATTTAAATCTACTTTATCCCAAAATTGCCTGCCCATAATTGACTGTAGCAGCCATAAATCTTAAGATGCCATCTGATTTTTTTTTTTTTTTAATTATCAGCTCAGATACTACCACCAGAGGGAGAAGCTTAAAACTTAAAGTCCTTAGCTGATTTTGATACTGACAGCAAAAGATTTTACTGCTTAGACCTACACAGCTAATCATGTCCCCTGGATGATACATTCTGCCTTTAGACTTCATGCACAACTAAATGTCAATAAAATGCCAGCTGCTTCACTCTGGTCACTTACAGTATGGGTCTGGGGCGTGCGCATTGCAAATAGACAACCTGAAGATGATTATTTTCCCCTCATCTTGTCAATCTACTTGAGGCACTATCTTTCTAATACTGAATGCTTAAGATCTATGAACCCCAGCTATCTGTTAAGACCTAATGATCACATTTTTTTTTTCTTTCTTTTTTTCTTTTTTGGCTTTTCAAGGTAGGGTTTCACTCTAGCTCAGGCTGACCTGGAATTCACAGTGTAGTCTCAAGGTGGCCCATGAACTCACGGAAATCCTCCTACCTCTGCCTCCCAAGTGCTGGGGTTAAAGGCGTGCACCTGCCACGCCCGGCTATGATCACCTAATTTGATAGAGTAAATTGAATAGCTCTAATGTGGTTTTTAATTTTTTTATCACGATAGTATAGTTTTGCTTCTAGTATTTCTGTAATAAAAAATTAATTCAGGCCTGAAGGGACAGCTTAGCAGTTAAGGCGCCTGCCTGCAAAGCCAAAGGACCCAGGTTCAATTCCCAGGACCTACGTAAGCCAGATGCACAAGGTGGCATATGTGTATATGTGTCTGGAGTTCGTTTGCAGTGGCTGGAGGCCCTGGTGTGCTCATTCTCTTCCTCCTTCCCTCCCTCCCTCCCTCCCTCCCTCCCTCCCTCCCTCTCTCTCTCTTTCTCTGTCTCCTGAATAAATAAATAAATAAATAATAAAATTAATTAATTAATTCAATCATACAGGTTTTGAAATAATGTTTGTAGTTTCTTACTCTGGTAGATATTTTATAACTGCAAAATCTAGATGCTTGACTAGCACCATGAGCAACATTGAAATTGTTCTTGCATGCTATGGAATAACACTGTAGGAAAGCTAGCTAACAATTTATGTGTGTGTTCTTCATTGTCTGACTGTAAATGAATAGATTATTATAAGTCCAAAATGATGGTAACTTTTACACTAACTGTCCCTATAATTTAACTATTTTTGTTTATTTTTATTTATTTATTTGTTTGAAAGTGACAGAGAGAGAGAGAGAGAGAGAGAGAATGGGCGCACCAGGGCCTCCAGCCACTGCAAATGAACTCCAGACGCATGCGCCCCCTTGTGCATCTGGCTAACGCGGGTCCTGGGGAATCGAGCCTCGAACCAGGGTCCTTAGGCTTCACAGGCAAACGCTTCACCACTAAGCCATCTCTCCAGCCCTACAATTTAACTTTTAAAGCTGGATGTTACAGAAGTGGGTTTTATACTTTGAAGAGTCCTTCTTTTGCATTGTTTTATTTCTTCACTTCACAAATTACAATTGCAAATGCTAAGGGTGGGAGAAATTGATCAGCAGCTAAAGGCACTTTCATGCAAAGTGTGATGACCCAGGTTCAGTTCCCCAGTACCCACACAAAGCCAGATGCACAACGTGGCTCATGTGTCTGGAGTTTGTTTGCTAGAAGCCCTGGTGCGTCCATTCATATTCCCTCCTTCCTTCCCTATCTCTCTCTCTCAAATACACACACACACACACACACACACACTTAAAAAATTACATATGCCGGGGCCAGAAAGTGGTTGCCTACAAAATGCAGTTCAATATGGTACCAGATTTGGTAGATGCATGATTCTCTGCAGTTGTGACAGCTTATGGTACCCAGTAGTTAATGTATGTAATTTTTTTTGAATAGTGAGAATTCCAGGATGGCTTCCAAACTGCATGTTGAATTGTATTTCAGATACATAGCGTAACCTCACTGAAGGGCGGTAGAAAAGGATCTGCTCTCAGTAACTTTGGAAAATGATGCTTTGACTGTAAAGTGAAAAGCTAAAGAAAAAAGGACACTATGGAAACACTGGACTCTAGTTAGCAAGTTTGCTTCTCATAGTCAGGAATGAACAATTCTGAAGCCTCTATGTGTCTCACTGTAGCCCAGGTTGAACAAATAAGTAAATGAATGATGGATGTTTTCTAAAAAGCTAACTTTCTCATCAAAAAAAAAAGATGGGATGGAGAGGTGGCTTAGTCGTGTAAGGCACTTGCCTGCGAAGCCAAAGAATCCTGTTCGATTCCCTAGGACCCATATAAGCCAGATACATAAGGTGGTACATGTGTCTGGAGTTTGTTTCCAGCAGCTGAAGGCCCTGGTGCACCCATTCTCTCTCTCTAGTAAATAAATTTAAAAAATTTTTAAAGGATGTTACAGGGGCTGGAGAGATGCCTCAGTGGTTAAGGTGTTTGCCTGCACAGCCTAACACCCAAGTTCAATTCCCCTGTACCCACATAAAGCTAGCTGCACAAAGTGGCCCAGGCATCTGGAGTGGCTTTGCAGCAGCTGGAGGCCCTAGAATGCACATTCTCTCTTTTTGTGTCTCTCTTCTCTCTGTTTCCTACTTGCACATTAATTAATTAATTAATTAAGATTTACGGATAGTAAGCAAGGGAGAGAACTAGAATGAGCCTTTGGATATGAATTCATGTTTCCTTTACTATATAAAGATGAGTGGATACAAATAATTGCAGGCATGCTGAAACATGTGCATATATACTAGCTATGTCATTGAGTGGCTGCAAACATTGCAACACTCTGATCCACTTTTATAAATCCCATTCTCCAGTCAAAGAATTCAGAGCTACTTGAAGAAATTGTTGTTTCTAGGATTGGGGCACGGAAAACAAAACAGAAGTATGGCATATCTGGTAGAGCTAGAAGTAAAAAGGAATCCTTAATAAAAGAAAAAGAAGATGGAGTGTGCCAAAAGCAATATGTGAACCAGCAAGAAAGCGCTTCCAGTGATCAAGGCTGAAATCATGTGAGCAGTAAGATAAAACATGCAGTATCGGATTAAGGCCAAAATACAAAATAAATATGAGTTCTTACTGATAGCAATTGAGTAAATAAGTGAAGGAGAAAAAACAAGTCTTTCTTAAAGAATTCCAAATAGCGTATCTCTGCCTCCAAAAGGCAGAGCTTACTTCTGTTTCCCTTGAATAAGAGCTGAATTTAGTCACTTCTACTTTAGCTTAGAAATGGGCATGCTCACTCCTATTTCCAAGGAAAACCTGAAACAGCTGTATTAATGAAGTTATCGAGGTTAACATCGCCAGTGAGAAATGTTGAAATAAAGAGGTGGAAACTTCGCTACTTTGATATTCTTTTCACAGTCACATATCCTCAGTCTAGTCTTGAGTAGGGGAAAAAAAAAAACTTCCGACACACCCAGACTGATGAACATTCTACACCTTATCTTAAGAATGCTCCTTGATGCCAGGCGTGGTGGTGCATGCCTATAGTCCTAGCACTTGAGAGACTGAGTCAGGAGAATTTCCAATTTGAGCTAAGCCTGGACTATGTAGTGAGACCCTATATCAAAAAATAAAAAAATACTCAGGCAAAAAAAAAAAAAAAAAACTTACTCATCAAAACCATCAAGGTTATGAAATATAAAGGACACATCTCCAATTAAAAGTAAAACCTGAATATGTGAAGTCTTGATGGTAGTTAATAGTGATCCTATTGGTTTTTTAGTCCTGTTGGCTTTTTAGTCTGAGCAAATGTCCCATGGGGTATATAAGATGATACCATTAAGAAAACTGGGTGGAATCATGCATGGAAAGTGTATATTTGCAGTTTCTCTATTGTCTAAATTTATCCCCAAGTAAAAATGTTACTCAACTGGGCATGGTGGCCTATATCTCAGGAGGCTGAGGCAGAAGGATTAAGAATTCCAGACCCTCCTGCACTACATAGCAAGACCCTATCTCAAAAAAAAAAAAAAAAAAAAGTAAGGAATGTTTGTGTACATACCGCTCATGGAATTAAACATTGTTACAACCCTCAAGATCCCTCTATTTTGAAGGTAACCATTACCCAGAATTGTATGGTTTACTACTCTCATGCCTGCCTGCCTGCCTTCCTTCTTTCTGAGAGGAAGAGAGAGATAAAATGGGCACACCAAGGCCTCTTGCCACTGCCAATGAACTCTAGACATATGCACCACTTTGTGCATCTGGCTTTTCATGGGTACTGGGGAATCCAACCCGGGCCATGAGGCCCACGTTTAACCACTGAACCATCTCCCCATCCTACGCTTTTCTCTATAGGTTGCCACACATGTATCCCTAATTGTTCCGCATTTCTTAGCCTCTTGTGTATTTTCTCTTTGTTGTCATCTTTATTACAGTCTGAGTGAATTTCCTTGTATCTTTTACTCTGTTTCACCTCTCTACTGATGGTGTTCCCCCCCCCCCCCCACAAAGGCAGAGTCTCACTCTGGCCCAGATTAACCTGGAACTCACTCTGTGGCCCCAGGCTGGCCTTGAACTCACGGTGATCCTCCTACCTCTGCCTTGTGATTGTTGGGATTAAAGACATGCACCACAACACCTGGCTTTTCTACTGAGTTTTTTAATCTATTGCTTTCATTTCTTTCTCTCAAACTGATTCTTCATTTCGATAAACTTAATTATCTCTGATTTTACAATCCAGTCTTTTAGTTGCTAAAATGTACTGATTTCCTGTTTGACACTAATGTAATACTTAAATTTTTATAGTTGTGATTTTGCTTGTTTCTGCTTACTTCTACTCAAACTGTTTTGTGTCTCTTTAGCTGATATTCATCAGTTACAGTAATTTCTGAGGCTAAGATGAAGACACAGTTCCAAAAAGGGTATTCGAATGTGAATCTCCCAAAAAGCCAGGAACCATCAGTCTGGGAATTCAAATCAACTTTGGGTGGAAAGTTTTGTGGGCTGCGTGAGTAACGTAAGTTCCAGAGTCAGAAACTTTCATGAGGATGTACTTGTGATTATATTTTCTAAGAAGGAACTTTTACCAACTATTAAGGCATTTGCCTGCAAAGCCTAAAGACCCAGGTTCAATTCCCCAGTACCCATGTAAGCCAGATGCACAAGGGGGCGCATGCATCTGGAATTCGTTTGCAGTGACAGGAGGCTATGGTGTGCCCATTTTCTTCTCAGAGTGGCCTCAAACTCCTAGTGATCCTCCTACCTCTGCCTCCCATGCTGGGACTAAAGGCGTGTGCCATCACACCTGGCTTCTTTTTTCTTTCTTTCTTCTTCTTCTTTTTTTTTTTTTTTCTTGAGGTAGGGTTTCACTCTAAACCAGGCTGATCTGGAATTCACTGTGTAGTCTCAGGGTACCCTCAGAATTTACCACGATCCTCCTACCTCTGCCTCCCGTGCTGGGATTAAAGGCAGGCATCACCACACCCAGCTTTCTTTCTTAAAATATATTTTTTTAAACGGGGATACCTGGTTAGACTCTTCTTCAGCATATCCTAACATTTAATCTCCTTAACCTTGAGCTCAGTGGCATACAAGTAAATATTTTAAGGATTACTTATTTTTTAGAAAGAGTGAAAGAAAGAAAGAGAGAGAGGGAGAGAGTGCGAGAGAATTGGTGCACCAGATGCTTGCACCACCTATTGGGCACATGCAACCTTGCGCTTGCCTCACTTTTGTGCATCTGGCTTACGTGGTATCTGTATAGTCGAACATGGGTCCTTAGGCTTCACAGGCAAGCACCTTAACTGCAAAGCCATCTCTCCAGCCCCACTGGTAAATATTTTAAAATAAGCTCTTCATTGTGTGTATGGGAGATCTTACTTTGTCTTATTTTCCAGTTTCACAGTATACTAATTTCAGACTAGCAGTGGGAAGCACTGCATGTGAGGATGGGGAAAGAAATGTATAGCTAGCTTTCTCAGACCATGTCAGACCCACCGCTGCTGGTTTTGAACATGACTGCAAAAACTCAGTTCATGGGGCTTGGCATAGCTCCCAGAATGAAAGACATTCCAGTGTGTTTTCTTTCCTCCCTGAATTTCCATCTTTACTTTGTTTTACCCTTCTGAAGATCCTGTGTCTACCCAGCAATATATTTCAAAGAAACATGCCTTTCGTTTTATTTTAACCATGTATTTGATGATGTTTTGATCAGTAGGGCTATGCTAAGAGGATCTAGTCAGTTTCTTTGCCAGAAATAGAAGCCCCTTTTGTTTGAATTTTTGGGGGGGGAGGGGAATTGAGTAATAAAAAAGTTACATAGAATATTGAGATAAATAATCTCCACCACACAATTATTTTATGTATATGCATGAGTATATAACTTATGTATAGTATTTCATATTGCTTTGTTTCTTATATTTAATGAACATTTGTTCATATCATTTAATATTCCTTATAACATTCTTGCTCAGTAATCTATGAGTATAAAAATAAAACTGCAGAAATAGGAGTTAGTACATAATCCAAGAATCTTACTCTTATGATATATATATATATATATATATATATTTTTTTTTTTTTTTTTTGAGGAAGGGTCTCACTCTAGTCCAGACTGACCTAGAACTCACTCTGTAGCCCAGGCTGACCTCAAATTCATGACAGTCCTCCTACCTCAGCCTCCTGAGTGCTGTTATTAAAGGCATGCACCACCATTCCTGGTTCTCTTATGATATTTAAATTAATTTACTAATTATTCATTTTAGCATTATTAGCGATTGTAAAATGTTGAGAATGTTATCAATGATCAATCATAGAAGAATAAATTGTTAAACTTATACACAATGCAATACTAAGTTGATGAAAAATTCTTATAAGCATGTATGGAATGAGTCTAGAAAACGTTATGTTTGGGCTGGAGAGATGGCTCAGTGTTAAAGGTGTTTGCCTGCAAAGTCTAAGGACTTGAGTTCGATTCCACAGTACCCTCATAATGCCAGATGTATCTGGAGTTCATTTACACTGGCTGGAGGCCCTGGCATGCCCATTATCTCCCTTCGTCCCTTCCCCCCGCACCCCTCCCTGCTTGCTTCTCTCAAATGAATAAATAACTAAGTAAGTAAAATATTTAAAATAAAGACAATGTTTTGTTTATTAAAATGCCAAAAGGGGGCTGGAGAGATAGCTTAGTGGTTAAGGCACTTGCCTGCAAAGTCTAAGGACCGAGGTTTGGTTCCCCAGTACCCATGTAAGCTAGATGCACAAAGTGGCACATGCAGCTGGAGTTTGTTTGCAATGACTGGAGGCCCTGGTGCCCCCATTCTCTCTATCTGCTGCTTTTTTTTTTTTTTTCCCAAATAAACAAATAAATGATTTTTTCTTTAAGCCAAAAGGGAAGCCAGGCATGTTGGCACACGCCTTTAATCCCAGTCTTGGGAGGCAAAGGTAGGAGAATCACTGTGAGTTCAAGGCCAGCCTGGGACTACAGAGTGATCACCAGCTCAGCCTGGGCTAGAGTGAAGCCCTACCTCAAAAACAACAAACAAAGCCAGGCCTGGTGGCGGACGCCTTTAATCCCAGCATTTGGGAGGCAGAGGTAGGAGGATATCTGTGAGTTCAAGGCCAGGCTCAGACCACATAGTGAATTCCAGGAAAAGAAATAAAGCTGTTTTGTTTGAGGCATAGGACTCACTGTGTAGCCCAAGCTGGCCTTAAGCTCCTGATCTTCCTGCCCTCAGCCTCCAGAGTACAGGTACTGCAGGCATAAGTCATCACACATGACAAATCCTAATTGTGGGCAGTTGCCTGGATATACAGATGGTGAAGGAAGATGTTCTGCTTATAGTACATGGGTAAAAGTGACAGGCAGACAAGGATGTGCTCATGCAGAAAGGGGGAAAGCCGTCACTTTGCAGTCATTGTAGTAAAATTCAGTTATGATTACTGAATGCAGCATCTAAGAGGACATGTTGATGGTGAACAGGACATGCTGTAACTGGCAGCACACTATCCCAGTCCTTTAAGTTAATTCTGAACACTTTCTTATATGTATGAAGAAGATGATTACAATTATTTTCAGATATTTCTGCAGCCTTAATTCACTTGAATGAAGTGTTCATTCTCTCATCATTCATCTCTGTAATAGATGGAGTAAAAGGAGACTTAAATTATATTCATTAATTCATTTAATCAAGTTGGAATAATTAATGGATTTTTGAGCTTAATAAAAAGGGTTGGTGAGGGGGCAAATAAGAAGAGCAAACCTGCCTAATAAGCCTGGGCGTGGTGGCGCACGCCTTTAGTCCCAGGACTCGGGAGGCAGATGTAGGAGGATCATCATGAGTTTGAGGCCACCCTGAGACTACATAGTGAATTCCAGGTCAGCCTGAGCTAGAGTGAGACCCTACCTCGAAAAACCAAAAATAATAATAAAATTTAGAACTGGAGAGATGGCTCAGCAGTTAAGGCACTTGCCTGCAAAGCCTAATGACCTGAGATCAATTCCCCAGTATCCATGTAAAGCCTGTTGCATTTGGAGTCTGTTTGTAGTGGCTGGAGGCCTTGATGTGTGCTTGCACTCTCTCTCTCTCTCTCTCTCTCCTTCTCCCTCCCTCCCTCCATCTCTCTTTCCTTATGTCTACTTAAAAATAATTAAAAATTTATTCCAATACTTTCTTTCTTTAAAAAAATTTTATTTATTTATTTATTAGCAAGAAGAGACAGAGAGAGAATGGGCATACCAGGACCTCCAGTCGTAAATGAACTCCAGATACATGAGCCACTTTGTGCATCTGACTTTACATGGGTTACTGGGGTAACAAGTCTTGGTCGTTAAGCTTTGCAGGCAAACGTCTTAACTGCTGAGCCATCTCTCCAGCCCTATTCCAATTCTTTTATCCGTACATAAAGCTTCCTGTTTTCGTAAATGGTGGGGTCAGCATTGGCTTTTGTCTCTCTTTCATATCATATCATAGCATATCATATATCATATCATATCAACACCAACAACCCCACATAACATAGTCCTGACCTAACCTTTCTTTACCTTTGGTAGTATTACATACCTCTTCCTACTTTGCAGGTTTTTAAAAAATTTTTTTTGTTCATTTTTATTTATTTATTTGAGAGTGACAGAGAGAGAGGAGGCAGATAGAGAGAGAGAATGGGCGCTCCAGGGCTTCCAGGCCACTGCAAACGAACTGCAGACACGTGCGTGCCCTTGTGCATCTGGCTAATGTGGGTCCTTGGGAAATGAGCCTCCAACTGGGGTCCTTAGGCTTCACAGGCAAGCGCTTAACTGCTAAGCCATCTCTCCAGCCCCACTTTGCAGTTTTATGATGGACTAAAAGGCAGTGTTAATATCCTTCATTTCTGTGTGATTGAAGTCCATTTCAGATTGCAGCCTGTATTAGCAACAGTTACACATAATTATACACCCCCACCCCAATTTGGGTAGTTTTATCGCTAGTATTAATACTACTGAAATTTAGCTTAATGATACATTGTTTGCCCAGAATCATTGGATGAAGTGTAACTTTCAAATGTTAACCCTTCAGTTGTAGATTTAGTTAGAAAAATTTCTTTCTGCATGGCTTCATAAATGTCATATAATTCCATTTTGTCATACTCAGAATTATCTATAGTATCTGTAACTTATTGGACTATTCTATGGGTCTCTTTAAGTCTGTTTTCAAGTATTTACTTTTTCAATTTTTATTTATTTATTTGAGAACGAGAGAATGAGTGCATCAGAGCCTCTAGCCACTGCAATAAACAAACTCCAGAAGTGCCACCTTGCACATCTGGCTTTACATAGATACTGGGGAATCAAACCCAGGTCCTTAGGTTTTGCAGGCAAGTGCCTTAACCCTCTGAGCCATCTCTCCAGCCCTTTTTGGGGGGAGGGTTGGTTTGAAGTAGGGTCTCACTCAAGCCCAGCCTCACCTGGCTTTCACCATGTAGTCTCATAGTGATCCTCCTACCTCAGCCTCCCTAGTGCTGGGTTTAAAAGGATGTGCCACCACGCCCGGCAGTATATACTTTTACCTTAAGTGAAATACAGTGCTGGAAATGGAACCCAGAGCCTCATGTGTATTAGGCATGTGCTTTCCTACTAAGCTGTGTCACTAGCCCCTGTATATACTTTTAAATAATTTTAGTTCCAGATCTGCTAATATTTATCATCCTCAGGTATCCTACCTCCCCTCCACAAGGAATTGGGTGATACACCTAGAACCTCTTGCATTCTAGGCAAGTGCTCTACTGCTGAGCTATATTCCAGCTGTAATCTCCCAGTTTCTTAGTGTGTAAAAAATCTGACTTGTTGGTAGAATTGATTTTAGGAAAGTGAATAAACTGAGGCTCAATATTTGGGTGCTTGGCTGCTCTTGAACTTATTTTCTGCCTGGATTTATGCTCTGCATTCCTGACGTTTCCTTTCAGTAAGTGTCGTGCTTTGCTTCGTAAGGTGACTCAGCAATAGCTCTGTGTATCTGTTAGTTGGAAATTCCTTAGGCTGTGTGCAAGCAAACACTGCCCATTAATTAGCAACCAAACATAGAATCATCTGTTGATGACAGAATTACCAAAATGGATCATCCATAAGTGTTTATCCTGCAAACAGTGCATCAGAATGTCATCATCTCATTTCATTAAGAAATTTACATACACACCAGATTTTAGAGTGCTCATTCATGATGAACATCTACTTCCACACTGTTTGTGTTTGGAAACATTCAATAGCCAGTCTTGAATTTAAAAATTTAATTGAATGCTTAAAGAATTACAAGTGTTCCTTTCCTTAGCTCTAATGCTAACCAAAGTGCTTTTCTAAACTGCTAAGAATGGACTAAGGATTCTGCTGAGGGCTGTAGATACTTATCTGCCTAATTGAGCCATCATTTGTTGACATGAGGAAAATCATGTGACCTGCTTTAATGCATTTCTCAGTAACAGCAGGAGGCTAGAATGTAGCTCATCCAAGAGTAAAACCAGCAACAACAGTATTGTCAAACACGAGGAAAGAGCATTGAATGTGGAATAGTTTGAATTTAAAAAAAAAATACTAAAGTGTATGTAATAATGATATAAATACGATAGAGAATTTTTTCTGAATTATTTTAATCTAATGTTTTAATTTTATAAATTATTTAAGAAATATTTGCTGGTGCTTATACTTGCTAGGTATTTTAAGAGAATTTTTACAAGACTAGCAAATGGTGATAAAATTAAAATTGAAGTTTTTTGAGGTCTGGAGAGATGGCTTAGCAATTAAGGTGCTTGCCTGCAAAGCCACAGGACCAAGGTTCGATTCCCCAGGACCCACATAAAGCCAGATGCAAAGGTGGCACAAGTGTCTGGAGTTCATTTGCAGTAGCTCCAGGCCCTGGCACACCCATTCTCATTCTCTCCCTCTCTCTAATAAATTAATAAAATATTTTAAAGGATTTTTGAGTAAACAGAATATGATCAAAACTGCTAATACAGGGCTGGGGAGATGGTTTTGTTGTTAAGGCACTTGCCTGTGAAGCCTGAGGACCCAGGTTCAATTCCCTGGTCACCACATAAGCCAGATGCATATGGTGGCACATGCCCATTCTCTGTCTGTCTCTTCCCCCCCCCCCTCTTTCTCTTTCCTCCCCCATCTCAAATAAATAAATAAATAATTTTGTTTTTCTGTTTTGCGAGGTAGGGTCTTGTTCTAGCCCAGGCTGATCTGAATTCACTATGTAGTCTCAGGGTGGCCTTGAACTCATAGCAATCCTCCTACCTCTGCCCCCCAAGTGCTGGGATTAAAGGCATGTAACACCACGCCTGGCTTAAGTAATTAAAAAAAAAAAACTGCTAATACAGGCTGGAGGGATGGCTTAGTGTTTGAGGCGTTTGCCTACAAAGCCAAAGAACCCAGGTTCGATTCCCCAGGGCCCATGTTAGTCAGATGCACAAGGGGGTGCACGCGTCTGGACTTCGTTTGCAGTGGCTGGAAGCCCTGGTGTACCCATTCTCTCTGTCTCTCTCTCTCTCTCTCTCTCTCTCTGCCTCTTTCTCTGTCAAATAAATAAATAAATAAAACCCTGACTAAACTTAAAAGAGCATAGGAAAGGAATATTTCTTTTTTTAATATATATATATATTTTTATTGACAACTTCTATACTTACAGATAACAAACCATGATATTTCCCTCCCCTCCCCCACTTTTCCCTTCATAACTCTCCTCTCCATCATATCCCCTCCCTCTCTATATTAGTTTCTTTTTTAATTTGATGTTATCTTTTTCTCCTAGTATGAGGGTCTTGTGTAGGTATTGCTAGTCACTGTGAGGTCATGAATATCAAGGCCAGTTTCTGTCCGGACAGTTGCATGTAAGGAGTGGTGCCCTTCCTTTGGCTCTTATATTCAGGAAAGGAATATTTCTATGTGGTAAAACAACTATAGATGCTTCTCTCTTAGATGACTTGAGAATCATAGCAAGATGAAGTTTTTTTCTTATCAGCTAACTTACGGTTTGATCCTCACAGGAATCCTATAAATTAGATCAAGCATGGTTGGTTTAATTATGTATAAGGAAATTGAGACACACCAAAAAATGTTAGCTCTCTGGGCTGGAGAGATGGCTTAATGGTTAAGGCACTTTCATGCGAAGCCTAAGGACTCAGGTTTGATTCCCCAGTACTCATGTAAGCCAGATGCACAAGGGGCACATGTGTCTGGAATTCACTTGCAGTGGCTGGAGGCCCTGGGCCCTTTCTCTCCCTCTCTCCCTCTTCCTCTCTCTCAAATAAATAAATACATAAATTTTTTTTTTTGATTTTTCGAGGTAGGGTCTCACTGTAGTCCAGGCTGACCTGGAACTCACTATGCAATCTCAGAGTGGCCTTGAACTCACAGTGATCCACCTACCTCTGTCTCCCGAGTGCTGGGATTAAAGGCGTGTGCCACCACGCCTGGCCATAAAATATTTTTAAAAAATATTTCTTTAAAAGTTGATATAACACATTTCTTTTATAAGGCATTAAATTAATTTGTAGCAGTTACAATCTTGTTGCTTAGATAAACACCTGATCAGAAGCAGATCATAAGAGGAAAGGGTTTATTCAGCTTACAGGTTTTTAAAAAATATTTTTGTTTATTTATTTGCAAGCAGAGAGAGATAGAAGACAGACAGATAGAATAACTGTGCCAGGGCCTCCCACTGCGGCAAATGAACTCCAGATGTATGTCCCTCTTTGTGCATCTGGCTTTACATAGGTATTGAGGAATCAAACCTGGGTCATTAGGCTTTGTAGGCATGTGCCTTAACTGCTGAGCCATCTCTCCAGCCCTCAGCTTACGGTTTTGAGGGGAAGTTTTGTCATGGCAGAGAAAGCATGGTACAGACATGAAGCTGACTCACATCATCACTTGTCAGCAGAAGGGAATAGTCTGAATGAGTTCAACACCCAATAAACCAGACTAAAAATCCTCAGGGTCTGCCCTCAGTGACACACCTCCTCCTGTAAGGCTCCACAGTTTCCCCACATTCCACCAGCTGAAGACCATGCATTCAAAACACATGAGTCTATGGAGGATATCTCATTCAAACCACTACAATACTAGTAGATGTAAAATTATTGCTGATTTTGTAACCTGTGTACATTCTTGTGTGTGTGTGTGTGTGTGTGTGTGTGTGTGTGTGTGTGATAGCACAAAGGGATAGGAACAGGTTATGTACAGCTATTTCTGTAATTCAATGGAATTAAGTTTGTCTGTGAAGTAGATAACTTAAGATGTGTATTATAAAGGTTACGCCAAGGGCTGGAGAGGTGGCTTAGCGGTTAAGCTCTTGCCTGTGAAGCCTAAGGACCCCGGTTTGAGGCTCAATTCCCCAGGAGCCACGTTAACCAGATGCACAAGGGGGCGCACGCATCTGGAGTTCGTTTACAGAGGCTGGAAGCTCTGGCACGCCCATTATCTCTCTCTCTCTCTCTCTCTCTCTCTCTCTGCCTCCTTCTCTCTGTCGCTTTCAAATAAATAAATAAATAAATAAATAAATAAATATAAAAATAAAAACAACAAATAAAGGTTACGCCAAAAAATTAAATTAAAAATCAATAGAAAAGTATAGTTCCAACAGGACATAGCTTTCAAATTTTTGTGCAGGTACACAAAAAAAAAAATGAACCTTGGCCTAAACTTCACACTTGATACAAGAATCAAGTAAAATGTGTAAGTTTAAAACTTTCACAAAACAAGCACTAAGAAAGCCTTCTGGAACTAAGACTAATAAAATCTCTGTTTAATATTAATATTGTTGGGCACAGCAATATAAGCAGTAAAAATAAAGGCATGCAAATTAGAAAGGAAGCAGTTAAACTACCTGTTTGCAGATGAAACTTTGTTTTTCAAGGTAGAGTCTCATATTAGCCTAGGCTAACCTGAAACTTACTCTGTAACCTATTCTGGCTCAGAGCTCACCAAGTTCCTTATACCTCAGCCTCCCGAGTGCTGGGATTAAAGGCATCCACCACCAAAACTTTTTTTTTTTTTTTTGGTTTTTGGTTTTTGGTTTTTGGTTTTTGGTTTTTAGTTTTTCAACGTAGGGTCTCACTCTAGCTGAGGCTGACCTGGAATTCACTATATAGTCTCAGTGTGGCCTCGAAGTCACGGCGATCCTCCTACCTCTGCCTCCCTAGTGCTGGGATTATAAAGGTGTGCGCCACCACACCCAGTTTACCAAAACTTTTTAAAAGAACAAAGTTAGAATTAAAAGAATCGACTGTAGTGAAATAGAAAAGAAGAAATAAATCTGAAGCCTGGCTCTTTAGGATGATAAAAAATAGGCAATGGTACCAATAAAATCAAGAGACAAAAAAGAAGCTGGGTGTGGTGACAATGTCTTTAATTCTAGCCCTCGTAAATTGAGGTAGGAAGATTGCCATCAGTTCAAGGCCAAGTTGGGCTCTGGAGTGAGCTTCCTGGTCAGTCTGGGCTACAGTGCAACATTTCCTCCAAAAGAAGAAAGAGCAGCGAGGGAGGGAGGGAGGGAGGTGATCCTTTTGCTTAGTTCCTTCACTTGTATTTTTCCTAAATGCCCTTGACTAGGTTTGGCTCATTCACAACTGTCAGTTTTCAACTCAGATGCTGTCCTCTTCCTCTTAAAAGATCTTTTTTTCTGACCAGCTGTCTAAAATTGCTGGCTCTGCTTCTCCAGGAGCTATTTTCACTGTGTTCCTGAAGCCTTACCCCATATAAGCATACTTGTCTCTTTTATTGAACTTATCTCAATTGGTAATTAACTTGCATAATCCTTCCTAAAATGCTAGCTAATGAGAAGGTAAGGTCTTTGCTTATCTTAATAACCACATTACCTCTGGCAAGTAGCATAGTACAGAGTGTTTAATGTATGCTCAGTATATTGAATCTGTTATTTCTACTCCACAGTGATAAGTTGATTTTCTTTTGTCATTTTTATTGTAGGCCCATTTTGTCTTTGTGAATGTTATAATCACTTGTTTTATTCTGTTTGTCATCAGTTAAATATGAGCATGTTCAAATGCATATACATAGTTAGATTATTCTGTCTAAATGATACCTTTAGTATCATGATCACCATTTTTAAAACTCTTATATATTCTGGATAATTCCACTCATTTCTTTGCACTAGATTATATTGCTTAATAAGGATTTGCTGTCTTTGATCTACATTTTGAACCAAAATTTGATTCTGGAGCTTGTGATCAGCATTTTTCCAAATGTATTCAATTTGTAATCCTTTATGAAATGCCGTGTGTAAAATAAGGAACAGCTTTGTATGTACAGAGACAGCTGAGAAAATTATTACTTTCGCTTTCTCCAAGAAGACTCAAAGAAAGTTTATCAAAAAGGACTTTAGAAAGAACAGATTTATAGCAACTGTCTGATATATGACCAGAATCCCCATGTTCAACTAAAACAGACTTGCCCCGGGCTTTCTAGAGCATAATGCCCCCAGCAAGTAGTTTTCAGCAGCTTTTCCAGGAAGCAATATTTTCCTTCAGTGAAAGGGTCACTGTACTGTTTTTCTTTTTCCTTCTCCTGTCTTATCTTTTGAGTTCAGGAAGTACTTTTAAATTTACAGGCAGCTTTGAAGGCATGAAGCAAGTTCAGCCCCAAAGTATTTCCTGTTATAGTATTAATCTAATCCATGAAAGTAGAACTGATTTTTCATCTGTAAAGTAGATAAAGTGCGGAGAGCAGCCGACCATTATTCTGGGTTATCATGATAAAGAGGCTTAGTTTTGACACGAAAGAGTTTATCAGCCTAACCAGTGGAAGATTTCATCTTTTTTTGTTGAAAGATATATTAATGGATTATAATCTGTCTCTTGGCTTTCACAAAAAGTTCACCTCCATATTGAAAATATTTTTCTTAAATCAGCAAATATGTTTTGTGTTTATACAGTTGCAGATATGTAGTAAAGTCAAGCAAATATATTGAGGCGTAATATAAAATTGAATCTAATGTTACATCATTTATGTTCATTTTAATGTTCAAATTATTTCAAAGTTAAATGACCACAAATTTGCCTTACAAACTAATTACATATAATTCCTCTAGAGATGGAAAATTTTCTATAAGCATGTATGTTTGGTATCAGTACCTCATAATATTAGGTTACCTAATTTCTTCTAGCAGCTTAAAGTAATAATTTTCTTATAACAAGATATTCCTCTTAATTATTTCCAATTAAATTCATCAGGTTGTGTTTTGTTGATATATTTCAAATAAATAGTACATACGTGACAGGCGTGGTGGTGAACTTGGGAGGCAGAGGTAGGAGGATCACCTGGCCAGCCTGAGATTATAGAGTGAATCCCAGGTCAGCCTGTGCTAGAGTGAAATCCTGCCTCTGGGGGAAAAAAAAGCACATGTGAAGAATATCTAATTCAAAAGATATACGTTTGCAACTTCTACTTATTCTGTCTCTTGTTCCCCACCAAGCTAAGGCATTTAGATTCAAGAGTCTTAGTATTAATTTAATAATTATTTTATTTGAAAATTGAGTTCACATCATACATATTTATCATGCTTTCTTGAATAATAGTAGTTTACCTCCATGCATGCTTACTAAATCCTAGTACATTGCATATATAGTCTCTCAATAGCTTTCCAAGTCAGGGTCTGCTGTCTATTTTGAAAATGTAGAAATTGAAGCTCAGAGAGGTTAAATAAGTGACTAAATTCACCTAATTCCTGAGTAAACAATTTGAACTGGACCTTAGGTCCTCTAATCCCATAGCTCATTTCATAACCCATATGATAGGTTCACAGAAATAAAATTACTGAGTGCTTGCTTTCACAATTAGTAAGTTGTTTGGGCTTTAAAAAGTCTAGTTCTTTGTTTTGTTACAATAAGCAAACTGCTATCTATAACCAGCCTGATGTGGTGGTGCATGCTGTAATTCTAGTGCTCAGGAAGCAGAGACAGGAGAATTAGGAGTTCAAGGGACATCCTAGATTCTATAATGAAGTCAAGACCAGAGTGAGCCACATGAGAACTTGTCTAAAAAAAACTAAACAATAACAACAAAAACCTTAGGTTATCTGAACATGAAAAGGGCATACTGAGCCATAAATATGAGATTAGGAAATTGGCAGTTTTGTAATGTCTCCACTAATTCAGGGTTTAATGTGTATATGAGCACCAGTTTTCAAAAGAGGGTCAAATAAAATGAGTCCGTGCTGTCATAGAGGGGTGAAGGTAGTATGACATCAGATACTTTATTTACTCATTTATTCATCACTCATTGACTATCTACTGTGTGTGTTCTCTGGAGCAGCGTGAGAGGTACAAGCATGAAGGAAGCATGTGTTCTCTCTATACTGAATTACTAGTCTTCTCAGAAGAGTAAGATTTATTGCAATATCAGTGAGAGAGATGAGTGCTTACTTAATATTTGTGAGAGAGTCCTCACCCAAGCTCTTGTAATGTTATCTGTCATTTCTTCACCTTAATAATCATGGCTTTGAAACCGAAGACCTTAGCCTCCGCTCATGAAAAACAAGCGTAAAGGAGAAGCTTTAGGGATGAGTGCATCCTTAAGCATGTGGAAAGCCCTGGGTTCTATCTCAACACTGTCCCCCCTCCCAGAAAAAAACAATTTTAACAAGTGCACAAAGAGATACTAAACATTAGCATGAGAGACACGTAGATCAAAATACAAATTTCAATTCATAGCTACTAGAGCGTTTATACCCAAAATCCAGATATAATAACAAGGGTTAGCAGGATTGTGAAACACTTGTGCACTATTTGCAGGATTGCTAGCCATTCTCAATTTGTCCAGATGTAGCTTTAGCCAGTGTGCTGGTGCACACTGCTAGGAAATTGCTGCATATGCAGAGGCAGGAGGATCAGGAGTTTGAGGCCAGCCTGGGCTTTAAAAAAAATGTAGTTTTCACTTGACCCCGCTTGCAGGTACATATAAAAGAGAAACAAAAACCTTTATTTACACAAAGTTTGTATGGCAGCATTACTTGTAATAGCCCAAAGTAGAAATAAGTTAAGTTTCCATCGACTGATGAATTGATAAATACATCCAAACTGGCTGTCCACAACAAAGAGGAGGGAAAATTGTTATTTTACAGATTAGATCCTTATCTTTCACCATGTCACAAAAATCAGCTCAAAATGAATTGCAGATTCAAACAAAAAATCTGAAACCAAGCCAGGCATGGTGGCGCACGTCTTTAGTCCCAGCACTCAGGACGCAGAGGTAGGAGGATCCCTGTGAGTTCGAGGCCACCCTGAGACTACAGAGTGAATTCCAGGTCAGCCTGGACTAGAGTGAAACCCTACCTCGAAAAACCAAAAAAAAAAAAAAAAAAATTGAAACCATAAAAGAAAACTTAGGGATAAAACTCCCAGAAATCATCTTTTTAAAAAAATTTATTTATTATTCGGGCGTGGTGGCACACACTTTAATCCCAGCACTCAGGAGGCAGAGGTAGGAGGATCGCTGTGAGTTCAAGGCCACCCTGAGAATACAGAGTGAATTCCAGGTTAGCCTGGGTTAGAATGAGACCCTACCTTGAAAAAAAACATTATTAACTTATTTGAGGGAGAAAATGGGTACAACAGAACCTCCAGCCACTGCAAACGATCTCCAGACTCATGTGCCACCTTGTGCATTTGGTTTATGTGGGTACTGGGGAATCGAACCTGGTTCCTTAGGCTTCACAGGCAAGTGCCTTAACTGCTAAGCCATCTCTCCGCCCTCCTCCCCCCAACAAAGATCATCTTGACAAATGATTTTCAGAACATGTCACCAAAAAGGGTACAAGCAAAACAAAATTCAACAATCAATAATATGTAAGCTGGTGGGTTTGAGAGATGGTTTAGGGATTAAGGCGCTTTCCTGCAAAGCCTAAGGGCTCAGGTTCGATTCTCTAGGTCTCACGTAAGCCAGATACACAGGTGGTGCATGTGTCTGGAGTTCTCTTGCAGTGGCTGGAGGCTCTGGCATGTCCATTCTCTCTCTCTCTCAAATAAATAAATAAATAAAAATCTAATATATATATGAGCCAGGTGTGGTGGCGCACGCCTTTAACCCCAGCACTTGGGAGGCAGAGGTAGGTGGATTGCCTGTGAGTCTGAGGTGAGCCTCAGACTACATAATGAATTTCAGCCTGGGCTAGAGAGTGAGACCCTACCTCAAAAACCAATTGCTCTTTTTCAATTCTCCAGTATCTACATAAAGTCATATGCACAATGTGGTGCATGTGTCTGGAATTCACAGTGACAAAGGACCCTGGCATGCCCATTGCTCTGTGTGTGTGTGTGTGTGTCTGTGCGTACCTGCATCTGGCTTTACATGGGTACTGGGGAATCGAACTCAGGTTGTTAGGCTTTAAGCAAGTGGCTTAATGGCTGAACCCTCTCTCCTAGCCCAATAATTTTTTTAAAGTATGACAAATTTTTGCATAGAAAGGAAACAACAAAATGAAAAGGCCACAGAATGGGGAGAAATATTTATAAGTTGTGCATCTAATAAGGTTAATTATCCAAATATGTAAATAATATATATTTTTATTTATTTGTTTGAGAGAGAGTGAAAGAGTTTGGGTGCCCCAGAGTCTCCTGCCACTGCAAACTAACTCCAGACACATCCACCAGTTTGCATCAGGCTTTACATGGGTACTGGGGGATCAAACACAGACCGGCAGGCATCGCAAGCATCTGTAACTGCTGAGCCATCTCTCCTTCCCTTGAAATCAGTACATCTAAGGGATTTCTGAAGCCCCATATTCCTTTCACAGTAAACAGGATACTAAAACAATCCCAAGGTTCTATTGACAGATGGATAGATAGAGAAAATCTGGTCTGTATTATACATGCACACACACAATGAAATATCGAGTATTTAATAAAAATAAAGAAATGCTATGCCAGATGCAAAGTGGCGTATCCATCTGAGAAGCAGAGCCAGGAGAATCTGAAGCTTGGACCAGCTATTCTGATATTTGCAGATAGTTTCTTTGGAATGACAGGAGACCCTGTCTCGAAGGTGGAGCACATACACCATGAAGTTATCCTCTGACTTCCCTGCATGTACTGTGGAATGTGTGCCCATATACTGCATCCCCCTCCCCCCCCAACACACAAATAAAATATTTTTAAAATATGTAATTTATTTGAGGGCTGGAGAGATGGCTTAGCAGTTAAGGTACTTGCCTGCGAAACCTAAGGATCCAGGTTCGATTCTCTAGGTCCCATGTAAGCCAGATACACAAGGTGGCGCATGCATCTGGAGTTTGTTTGCAGTAGCTAGAGGACCTGGCATGCCCATCCCCCCTGTCTCAAGTAAATAAATAAAAATAAATATTTTAAAAATATTTATTTATTTGAGAGAGTGCTAATGGGTACACCAGGGTCTCCTGGCACTGCAAATGAACTCTAGGTACATGCGCCATTTTGTGCATCTTGCTTCACATGGGCACTACGGGATTGAACCAGGCATGCTGGCTTAATAAGCAAGCACCTTTAACCACTGAACCATCTCTCCAGCCCGTGCTTTAAAATAGTCTTTCTTTCTTCCTTCCTTCCTTCCTTCCTTCCTTCCTTCCTTCCTTCCTTTCTTTCTTTCTTTCTTTCTTTCTTTCTTTCTTCTTTTTTATGAGAGAGAGAGTTGGTGTGCTAGGGCCTCCAGCCATTGCAATCAAACTCCAGATGTGTGCGCCACCTTGGGCACACATGCAACCTTATGTGGGAGTCACCTTGTGTCTCTGGTTTATGTGGGAATCTGGGGAGTCAAACATGGGTCCTTAGGCTTCACAGGCAAGTGCCTTAACCACTAAACGATCTCTCCAGCCCCTAAAATCTTTTTATTTAGTTTATTTATTTCCAAGCAAACAGAGGCAGAGAGAATGGGTGCGGCAGAGCCTCCAGCTGCTGCAAATGAACTCCAGATGCATTCACTACTTTGTGCTCTGGTATGTGGATACTGGGGAATCAAACCTGGGTGGGTAGGTTTTGCAGGCAAGTGCCTTAATCATTGAGCCATCTCTCCTGGCCCTCCCATTTTTATTTTTTTTTAATTTTATTTATTTATTTGAAAGCAGAGAGAGACAGAGAGAAGAAAGGCAGACAGAGAGAGAATGGGCACACCAGGGTCTCTAGCCACTGCAAACGAACTCCAGACACATGCGCCCCCTTGTGCATCTGGTTTACGTGGGTCCTGGGAAATCGAACCTGGGTCCTTTGGCTTCTCAGGCAAACGCCTTAACCACTAAGCCATCCCTCCAGCGGACCCCCCCCCCCCATTTTTATTTTTTAAGAATGAAATGGCTATGCTGGTTGGGCATGGTGGTCCATGCCTGCAATCCCATTAGTCACTAGGCTGAATAGGATGGTCACAAGTTTGAAGCCAGACTATAACATTATAGTTGTATAGCAGAAACCTAACTCAAAACAGAAAAAGCAAGTAAAGAAATAAAAACAAGAAAACCAGCCAGGCTTGATGGCACACACCTTTAATCCCAGCACTCTGGAGGCAGAAGTAGGTGGATCACTGAGTTAAAGGCCACCATAAGACTACATAGTGAATTCCAAGTCAGCCTGGACTAGAGTGAGACCCCTCAAAAATAATAAAAAATAATTAAAATAAAACAAGAAAACCCTGCCCTTTGCAATAACGTTGATGAACATGGAGTGCATTATGCCTAGTGAAGCAAGCCAGGCACAGAAAAATAAATACTTCGTGATCACATAGAAACAGAAATGAGAAAGATAGTTACCTGTGGAGGATTGGGGAGAAGAAGAAAATACTGGTTTGATGGTACACACTTTCAGTTATATGATGGTATATAGACTTTATGTAAGGTCTGGTGACTATAAATAACTATATTTTATACTGTTAATTGGCCAGGAAAGTAGCTCTTTAATGTTCTTATTACACACAGAAAGCTTGTGAGGCCATGCATGTGTTAATTATCTTGATTGTGATAATGATTTCACCAGTATATATACATAAAGACATGGCATTTTGTACCATGAATATATGTAACTTTTGTCTGTTAAACCTTTAAAATGCTAATAGAAAATGTGTTCACTCATTGGAATATTATTTAGTAATTAAAAGATGTTAAGTACTGATGCATGCCTCAGCATGTAAGAACCTTGAGGAACTGTTTTGCTAAGTGTAAGAAGCCATTGATAAAAGACAGCATAACGTATGATCTCATTCATGAGAAAAGTCCATAATAGTAAATCAGTAACAACCCAAGGTATACTAGTGATTGCCTTAGGCTAGAAGGTTTACAGGGAACCGGGGAGTGAATGTTAATGGATACAGATTTCTTGAGTTAGAGACGTGTTCTAGGGCTGGGGAGATGGCTCAGCAGTTAAGGTGCTTGCCCACAAAGCCTAACAATCTGGGTTTGATTCCCTAGTACCCACGTAAACCTAGATGCACAAGGTGGTACGTGCATCTGTAGTTTGTTTGCAGCAGCTAGAGGCCCTGGCATGCCCATTTTCCCTCTCTCCCTGCCCTTCCTCCTTTTCTTCCTCCCTTCTATCCTTCCTCCCTTCTTCTCTCCCTTCTTTCCCCCCCCCTCCTCGCAAATAAATAGATAAAAAAAAATTTAAAGTGTTCTAAAACTGCAGTAATGGTTCACATCTTTGTTAGTATGTTAAAAAACACTGAATTGGCCAGGCATGGTCGCATGTGCCTTTAATCCCAGCACTCAGGAGGCAGAGGTAGGAAGAGGCAGGAGGATCTTTGTGAGTTCTAGGTCAGCCTGGGCTAGAGCAAGACCCTACCTCAAAAAAACAATAAAAAAAAGAACCCATTAAACTGTACATTTTTAAAATTTTATTTATTTACTTTTTGTTTTGTTTTTCGAGGTAGGGTTTTGCTCTAGCCCAGGCTGACCTGGAATTCACTATGTACTCTCAGGGTGGCCTTGAACTCTTGGCAATCCTCCTACCTCTGCCTCCCGAGTGCTGGGATTAAAGGTGTGCGCCACCGCGCCAGGCGTTTGAACTGTACATTTTAAATGGGTGCATTATATAACTTGTAAATTCGATAGTGTTAACAGAACATGGTAGGCAAATACTCCACTAAACTACATTTCCAGCCCAAAGCTGTTTACTTTATTGTACTTATATCTGGCAGTGCTAGGGGCGTTTTGAATGCCGGGTTAGCCCTGTAACCACTGCGCTGCGTCTCTGGCCCTTCAGAATTTTTACGCTAGTTAAATGAATGGTTACATCTTAAGAACAAAGCATGGGAAGAGACTGATATTTACATGGACATTGTATTTGTAGTATTAAAGACATATATTTGGGGGAACATGTAATACCTTCAAGAACTGGGGTACATAGAAAGTGAAAACGAACAAATCTAGAAACATTTCATCTAAAAGCGGTGTCAACAGGCTGCGGAGCAATGGGATGGAACACCCTATGTTGCGCTCCATCCTCTGCAGGCAGGCCAGCACAAGGGGCACCACGTGGGCACACTGTAGTCCCCACTAGATAAACGTATACACTATTAAGTAAAACTCACATGTTGATAAGCCAGAGAGGAAGAATCAATACCAGAACTTCATAGGTCACCAATTCTATTACTTGCCTCTTCATTCTATTTATATACAACTGACCTGCCTGTTAAGACGATTTACTCCATGGCACTCATCAGTTCTTTGCCAGACCATCCAGTCTACCTCCACATGAACAGAATGCTCAGTCCATTTGTGATTCAGTCGTTTCACATACAATGCGTCTCACTATAGAAATAACTGCTGTACAGATTTCCCACATTGTCCCATAAATGCCTAACATTTGATGAAGCTACATGGATGTATTAACTAAGTAGAGAGCCCAGCACCCAAAATCAATTAGGAATAAGACAAGTCTCTCTTCCTACAGATTCCCAGATTTTGAATTTCATGTTTTCTTTGTTTTGTTTTGTTTTGTTTTGTTTTTCCGAGGTTGGGACTCACTGTAATTCAGGCTGACCTAGAATTCACTATGTAGTCTAAGGGTGGCTTCCAACTCACGGCAATCCTCCTACCTCTGCCACCTGAGTGCTGGGATCAAAGGCATGTGCCACCACACCTGGCTTTTGTGGGTTTTTTAAAAATTATTTTTATTTATTTATTTATTACAGATAGACATAGACAGAGTGGGTATGGGCACGCCAGGGCCTCCTGCTGCTGCAAAGGAACTTTAAGACACATGTCACTTTGTGCATTTGGCTTTATGTGAGTACTGTGGAAATCAAACCAGGGTTGTCAGGCCTCTCGTGTCTGATCCTGAGTTTGGAACTAACTTAATCTATTTTTTTTTTTTAGTAGTAAATATCTTTTGAATTATTCTTCTGTTGGAAATAGTGCTTCTTGTTTTCTGGGGTACTTTGAATTATTAAATATGTCATATGGAGATGAGGAGGTGCCTCGGTAGTTGTAGGTGCTATTTGCAAAGTCTGATGGCCCAGGTTCAGTTCTCAACTACCCATGTAAAGCTTGATGGGAATTTGTTTGTAGTAGCAAGAGACCTCAGTGTTTACACACAAAAATAAAATTTAAGAAATTTTTTTTATTCATTTATTTTTATTTATTTGACAGAGAGAGAGAGAATGGGCACACCAGGGCCTCCAGCCACTGCAAACAAACTCCAGACGCGTGCGCCCCCTTGTGCATCTGGCTAATGTGGGTCCTGGGGATTCGAACCTGGGTCCTTTGGCTTTGCAGACAAATGCCTTAACCGCTAAGCCATTCCTCCAGCCTGAAAATAATAAAATCTTAAAATATTACATGGATAGCACTGTTTTGCACTGAGGAGTTTTCTCCCTTTACTAACATCTTTTGTGTGACTATAGTATGTGTCTAATTTATATTGAGGAGGAAAAATCACTTGGCCTTTTTAAAAAGCCATTCTCTTTTATTTCAGTGTTAAGGGGTTTAAATTTTTTGCTTTAGCATCCAGCAGTCAGTTCAGAGGTGATGGTCATTAAGATGTTGATCCATTACTTTTCAGAAAAGATAAAACATTTTTCCTATAATGGTTCATCTGTTTGCCTGCTTTATTTCCCGCCAGAAGTCACAAAATCCATTTCCTGTGACAATATCATAATTTTCACAACATTCGATTATAGTAGCACATATATGTGAGTTAGAAAAGAAGCAATAAGGCCTGGCGTGGTGGCGCACACATTTAATCCAGCACTTGGGAGGAAGAGGTAGGAGGATTGCTGTGAGTTCAAGGCCACCCTGAGACTACATAGTGAATTCCAGGTCATCCTGGGCTAGAGTGAGACCCTACCTCAAGAAAACTGAGCTGGAGAGATGGCTCAGCATCTTGACATCTTAACACATCTTGAGTTTTTTTTGTTTGTTTGTTTTTTCTTTTCAGGTAGGGTCTCACTAGTGCAGGCTGACCTGGAATTCACTATGTCGTCTCAGGTTAGCCTCAAACTCACGGCAATCTGTGCCTCTCAAATGCTGGGATTAAAGGCGTGCACCACCATGCCTGGCTCACATCTTGAGGGCTTTTTTAAAAATATATTTTATTTACCTATTTATTTGAGATAGAGAGAGAGAGAGAGAGAGAGTGAGGGAGGGAGGGAGAGAATGGGTACGCCAGGGCCTCTAGCCACTGCAAACAATCTCCATAGTCCTGTGCCCCCCACTTGTGCATCTGGCTTACATGGGTCCTGGAGAAACGAACTGGGATCCTTTGGCTTTGCAGGCAAACACGTTAATCACTAAGCCATCTCTCCAGCCACATCTTGAGTTTTATTAATGTGTTAAACAACAGTGAGTGTCATTCATATATCGGAATTGCGTATTAACACCTTGTGTTTCTTATTTCTTAAGTGATTTTCTTGTTTATGTGGTAATTATCATATAATTTTTACTTAATGAAATTAAGTTGCTGACACCTTAAGAATAACTATTTGTTTATAAAGTGGCTGATATGAAAAAGCTACTTGTAATTTCCATAATATCACATCTTATTTGTTTACACCTGTTTGATGGAAAAAAGTAAATTATTTCCTGAGAACCCCACAGTTACTTAGCGAGTTCCACCTCTGATCTGCTCTGAGCCATTTAACCTGTCTTAACCTCTGTTTCCTTATTTGGAGGAAGTGGCTGTTGAGCCACTTAACCTAAATCATAATGTGATGTGAGAAATTGTTTACCGAGAATTCTAGGAAAGGCTAATGGAAAACGTCAAGTATAAATGAAAGAGTTGTAGCTGCTCTTTTTTCTCAGAAGAATTGCAATTCACACATTGAATTTCTTTCATGACTCTACCTTTTCAAAAAGAGCCATTTAAATATAAATGCACAGATGAATATGTATATAAGATTTTGATATGACTTAAGTAGTCATTTCAATTAAGTAAAGTATGTAGCTTAAACATTTTTATTACATTTAACTAGTTAGAATAAGTAACTTGTTAGCAGAAACCTAATAAATAAATTATGAATAGGTTCTGCCAGGTGAATGCTGAAATGAATAGTATGTGCTTTTAAATGCTTTAACATTTATGTTTTAATACTGATTTAAAGTCAGTCATTCATCTCCTTACTCATTCTAATTGCTTAACCTTTTCAGAGGGGAGGGGCAGTCTGTCACTAATTGTGTGGCCCTTGTTTAATTTACTCACTTTCTCAGGAGTCCTTCCAAACAGCCCCCCCTCCTTAATACACTGATGTTCATTTTAAATTTCCAAGACGAAGATATAATATGCTGCTTTGAAAAAAAATCTATTTGCCAGTCAAGCCATTTTTCAAAGAGAGCTTATTAACCTTTCCTGTGGATCAAATTGTGATATACTAAGCTAGGTTGCCTGTGGAAGAATGGTGAGAGATGAAGGGAGGGATGGGGTCAGAGGACCTTTCTTCCATGCACTGGAATGTAAACTATAGTGGGAACGGTTGTGAACCATAAAATTGTGTTAAGGAGTAGTGTGGTTTAGTGCTGTGATTTGGAAGAATCCTCTTGAGAGGGTGAATAATTAGACTTTTGCATTTATTCCTTTATGATGGTGGTTTCCAGGTATATATAGTAGAGGAAATATAGTAGACAAAAATCTCCATTTTTGCAGTTTCTTATTTTATGGCTTGAAAAATATATTAAAACACATGTAAACCAGGTTTCATCAGTTAGATTTACTCTGTGTGATATGGCAATTTTCAACAAATGTTCCCATTGATTTTATTTTGTTTTAATTTATTTTTTTTGAGACAAGTTCCCCAGGCTGGCCATAAACTTGGAATTCTTTTTGGCTTTTCAAGGTAGGGTTTCATTCAAACTTGGAATTCTTTTGCCTCAGATGCTCAAGGAACTGAGGTTACAGCCATATGCCACCAGCCCAGCTGCATTTGACATTATAAGACAAAGTATATATGATTAGTATTTATAGCATCGCATCTCTTGTCCCTCACTCACTGGTTTTCATTTAGAAAGCTTTACACTGATATACCTTCTTCCACTACACACACATACACACACACCCTCAGATCTTCTCTTGCTTCACTAATAATTTCTGCCATAGGCTAGTTGCAATCAACAAAAATAACAGCAACAGGACTAGAGAGACGGCTCTGTGGTTAAGGTACTTGCTTGCAAAGCTTGACAGCCCAGGTTTGATTTCCTAGTACCCATGTAAAGCCAGATGCACAAAGTGACCCATGCATCTGGAAGTCGTTTGAAGTGGCTAGAGGCCCTGGCACGCCCATTCCCCCTTCTTCTTCCTGTCTCCCTCCCTCCCTCTTTCTTTCTTTTTCTTTTTCTTTTTTTTTATTTGTTTTTTTTTTTAATTTTTTTAGTTCATTTTTATTTATTTATTTGAGAGCGACAGACACAGAGAGAAAGAGGCAAATAGAGAGAGAGAGAGAATGGGCGCACCAGGGCCTCCAGCCACTGCAAACGAACTCCAGACACATGCGCCCCCTTGTGCATCTGGCTAATGTGGGTCCTGGGAAATCGAGCCTCGAACCTGGGTCCTTAGGCTTCACAGGCAAGCGTTTAACCGCTAAGCCATCTCTCCAGCCCTTGTTTGGTTTTTCGAGGTAAGGTCTCTCTCTAGCTCAGGCTGACCTAGAATTCACTATGTAGTCTCAGGGTGGCCTTGAACTCATGGCAATCCTTCTACCTCTGCCTCCTGAGTGCTGAGATTAAAGGCATGCACCACCACGCCCGGCTTCTCCCTCTTTCTTTGTGAGTGTGTGTCTATCTCTGTCTGTCTCTCTGCTAGCAAAGTGTGTATGTATGTATGTATGTATGTATGTATGTATGTATGTAAAAAAAAATAACAGCAATAATTTCTATCAAGCGTCTAAAAGCATCTTTTACTGGGAGTGTAGCTCAGTTGTAGAGTATGTGTTTAGCATGGGCAGAGCTCTGGGTTCAATCCTCAGAACAGTATATATTCACAAAAAAAAAAAAGGTTTGTTGATATCTACATGGTGATATGAAGTTAGTAACTATGCTATTTGATGTGTTCACTTAACCATCCCTTTCACTACCTTCTCCCCCCCCCCATAAAGGGTGTAAAGCTACTGCTATAAGGGGAAAGCTTTGTCCCCACCCTCTTAAGATCAATAGTTGGAACTTGAAAAAAGAAAAAATTAGTAGGGTGCATATACACAGAAGACCTTACAGAAATCCCAAAGAGGTACTTAGACCCAGGAGCTTACCTACCATCTAAACAATAAGTAATAAAATTTGGAAAGCAGTCTATAGAAGATTAATTGTGAAATAAAGTTGACCAAAAGTTTGGAGTTTGATGGAGCGGGGATAACAGGCTGTGGGAAGTGACTTGGAAACACATGGCAAATAGGGTTTAATTCCCATACTTTTGTTACCATTATAGAAAGATTTCAAATTAAGGAGCCAGAAGAAAGTTTTACTGCAGCGCAAAAGTATAAAGTCAAAGGGTGAGTTGGCTTGAGTGGGCTTCTCAAAAGAAAGATGCATTGCAAAAATTCTAAGCAGTGTTTGTTACTGCTCTTTTTTGAGACAGAGTTTTATGTAGTCCAGGCTGACCTTGAACTCATTATGTAGCTGAGGCTGTGCCATGTCTTCGTCCCCCAAGTATTGGGGTTATCAGCAGGTGCCACCACATCCAGCTAGGTAGTGTGTTAGGGGTCAATGTCTGTGGAAGAGGGCATTATTTATGAGTTGAGATGGGGTCTAGGAATGAGTTGAGTAGGGAATTTTCCCAGATTAGGATTTCCTCCACTTTTCTGTCTCTACTGTGTTTCATAGTGTCAGCTGTGTGGTAGGACCCATCAGTTCAGCTAATGATATGGAGATGCCATTACGGTTAAGTAAAAGACAGTGGTCACCTCCTTTGACCATGTTGGTGGCAGCTAGCTTTGGGTTTTATGTCTCCACTGTTTGAACCATCACTTGATGTGTCCTGCTACACACAGCAGCTCTGTGGTTGCATCAGTCCCTTGCCACCCTGCCCTCTGCCTCTTCCCCCATGCCTACCTAGACCACCTCACCAATCACCCGTGATGACTAACCACTCAGTAACTAGTCTGTAGCTCCATCAGGTTGACACATCAAAACAGCCACTTAGGATATTCTTTTAAAAAGTAACATGTGGGCTGGAGAGATGCCTTACTGGTTAAGGCACTTGCCTGCGAAGCCTGAGGACCCAAGTTTGATTCCCCAGTACCCACATAAGCCATATGCACAAGGTGGTGCATGCATCTGGAGTTTAAAAACAAACAAATAAATAGTAACACATTCAGGGCTGGAGAGATGACTTAGCAGTTAAGGTGCTTGCCTTCGAAGCTAAGGAACCAAGTTTGACTCTCCAGAACCCACGTAAGCCAGATGCACAAGGTAGTATATGCGTCTGGAGTTCGCTTTCAGTGGCTAAGGCCCTGTCCCACCAATTCTCCCTCATAAATAAAAAAAAAATTACATGGGCCATGTGTGGTGGCACACACCTTTAATCCCAGCACTTGGGAGGCAGAGGTAGGAGGATTGCTGTGAGTTCAAGGCCACCCTGAGAGTACACAGTGAATTTCAGGTCAGCATGAGCTACAGCAAGACCCTACCTTGAGGGGAAAAAAAGTAACATGTTCAAGTTATTTTGGTGTGTATATATGTGTGTATGAAATGTGACAGTGAATCTGTTAAGTGTTTAGTATTTTGCTAAAAGTTATGCGTGATCATGCTGGGCGTGGTGGCGCATGCCTTTAATCCCAGCACTTGGGAGGCAGAGGTAGGAAGATCACCATGAGTTCAAGGTCAGCTTGGGCTACAGTGAGACCCTACCTCGAAAAAACAAACAAAACAAAATAAAAAAGAATAGATGCCAGCCTTGTGTGGTGTACACACCTGTAATCCTAGTACTTGGGTGACTAAGGCAGAACAATAATGAGTTCCAGGACAGCCTGTGCTACATATTATGACTGTCTTAAAACAGAAACAAAAATAATAGAAAACAAGCCGGGCGTGGTGGCGCACGCCTTTGATCCCAGCACTTGGGAAGCAGAGGTAGGTGGATTGCCGTGAGTTTGAGACCACCCTGAGATTACATAGTGAATTCCAGGTCAGCCTGGGCTAGAGTGAGACCCTACCTCGAAAAACCAAAAAAAAAAAAGAAAACATGGAAGAGAAAGAAAAATATTATTTATTTATTTAGTTAGTTAGTTAGTTAGTTATTTTCTGAAGTAGGGTTTCACTCTAACCCAGATTGACCTGGAATTCACTATGTAGTCTCTCCGGGTGACCTCAAACTCACGGTGATCCTCCTACCTCTGCCTCCCGAGCGCTGGGATTAAAGGCATGCGCCACCATGCCTGGCACAGAAAAATATTATTTAAATTAATGGAAATAGAGTGTTCTATTGTGTGTGAGCAAGCGTTGCTCAAAGTAGGAATATATGTGGTGACTAAGAGATGAGAAGATGAATCTGAGCATGCCTTTAATCACAGCCCTCAAGAGTCAGAGGAGGAGGATCACTGTGAGTTCAAGGTTAGCCTGGGCTACAGTGAGACCTTACCTCAAAAAGGTAAAAAATAAAAAGGATGGTAGCACTGAGGAGATTCTTCAATGGATAAAGCACTTACTGTGTTAATGTGGGTACCTGAGGTCAGAAACCAGGACCCGTGAACCTGGACGCTGTAACCCTAGCATCTGTAATCGTAGCATGCTTAGAGTAAAAGGGGCCAAAGAGGATCACGTGGAGACCCACAGGCTAGCTATCCTGCTGAAAGCCGCAGGGAGCAGTGAGAAACCCTGCCGCAACACAGGGTGGGAGGGCCAACACTTGAACTTGTCCTCCGACCTCAACACATGCACCATTGCACATGCGTGCCCTCACACGCTTGAACACATAGGTCATACAAAAACCAAACAAACCAGGGCCTGGTGGTGCACGCCTTTAACCCCAGCACTGGAAAGGCAGACGTAGGAGAATCGACATGAGTTCGAGGCCATCCTCAGACTACATAGTGAATTCCAGATCAGCCTGGGCTAGAGTGAGACCCTACCTTGAAAAAAAAAAAGAAAGAAGGAAAGAAAGAAAGAAAAAATAGATGATGGTGATGATAGTAGCAACAGGACAAATAATATAGTGAGGCTGGGCATGGTGGCACATGCCTTTAATCCCAGCACTCAGGAGGAGGCAGAGGTAGGAGGATACAAAGTAGATATATGGTGAGCTTGTGGGTATGTGTATGTGGGTATGTGTATTGGAAAGCAGCAAACAGCCTGTGTTGTTATTTGTAAGGCACCACCTACCTTTTTCAGAACAAGGTCTCTTACTGGCCTTGAATCACCAAGTAGGCTGGGACTGGCTGGCCAGCAAGCCCCAGGAATCCACCTGTCTCCACCTCCCCAACACTGAGATTCTAGGTATCCACCACCATGCCAGGCTGGTTTTTTTTTGGGGGGGGGGCAATCAAAACAGGTCCTCATGTTTATAAGGTAAACACTTAACTAATTTGTGTCCTGTGTGATTCTTTTTTCACCCCATGGCCTTGCATACTATCTCTAAAAGTGTTTAATATATCTTTGTTATTTAAGTAATGAACAAAACATTGCCTGAAATTGATCCATATCTCCACATGACCTAATGGTACTTGGAGTCCAAAGTACCATGTCTAATTTAGTATTGAGATCAGTGTAATCCCAGTCCCTGACCTGGGAGAAGACGTGGTGTTCCACAGTTTTCTCCCTTCCCTGCAAGAGTGCAAACCCCCTTTAAATTTTTTTAAAAAATGTTTTTATTTGCAAGAGGAGAGGGAGAGAATGGGCATGCCAGAGCCTCTATCCATTGCAAACGAACTCCAGATACATGTGCCACTTTGTGCACCTAGCTTTATGTGGGTACTGGGGAATCCAACCTGAATACTTAGGCTTTACAGGCAAGGATCTTACGCTAAGCCATCTCTCCATCCCAAGAATACAAACCCCCTGAGGGTGTGCACCATGTGTAACTGAGTATTAGAATCGGTACACTCCCAGTAGTTCCTAACGTGCAGAAGAGTGTTCATGGTGTACCACACCCTTCTCCCTCCCCTGCAAGAGTGCAAACCCTTTGAGTGTCAGCATTATACAGTTTTGGCTGTCTTACTGCTTTACTTTGAAAAGACTGATAATATTGTATGTTAAATTAATTTAAAGTAGTATATAGAAGAATCCAATACATCTCCTTTGAGCAGAAGAGAAAGCAAAGCGCTGTTTCCATACCGCCCTGTACGCGCCCAGGCTTGTGTGCTCTCGAAAGCTAAGCAGGGTCGGGCCTAGTCACTGCTTGAATAGGAGAAACCATAGCATTTTAAATATATTGTATAATTGAATAGAAAACTGAACTGCTTTTTCAGTGTCCCCACATTTATTAAGTATTTGAAGCTAAGGATTTCTTATGTTATATTAAAACTTTGTAAAATTTTCCGTTTAGGTATCTTTCGATGAACAAGACATCTAAATAACTTTTCTCTGGGACATGGCAAAATCAATTACATTTTTATCTCATCTGTTATGTGAGCAGTTTGTAAATACTTTGAAATTGCTTGGCTTGATTTTTCTATTCTTTTCCTTCCAATTAAACATTAGAAAAATATCAAAGGGCTATCAACTGGACATCCTTTTTCTTTTTTGTGAATTTAAAATTTATAATAATCATGGCTGCTACTTATTTTTTTAATAGTTAAATGAATTTTGCCTGGCATTTTGTGAAAATAATGTAAAAAGACTTTTTTTATTTGATTATTTTCTTTTCAGTGTATCCTCATTTTGTAGCACCTAGCCAGCCAGTGACATGCAACAATGTCTTGTTTAGAGAAGGAGCAAGCCAAGCGTATTCTACCCTAATGGCTTTTTAGTGATTTTATTACTGGAAAGATAAACATTGCCTTATTGTTTATTTTAGCCACTAAAATTGTCTGCAAACTAGGTAACAACATGCAAAGCAGTGTGTTTACTTTTCTACTTTTTCCCAGAGAGACAATAAAAGTGAAGTTCCAGTGAACAATTTGCTAACTGTGCTTTTTCCCGAGGAGCTCTTATAGTTTTTATCAGATGATTATAGAGAATGAAAATGCTAACAATGAAAGATGAGTGTAATTTCTGTTCTCTGAAATATGATGAAAAAATTAGAAATGAAGCCCTATTTTTCTGAGGCGTCATCCAGATTTGAAGTTCATTTTCACCAGATGCCCTGGTTCACTTCTGCCAGCCATTCAGGAAGGAAGGTTGAGGAAGACTAAATACATAGCAAAGCTGCTAATAGCACTACTTGAATATTTCATTCCATCTGTCAAGAAAACTAGTACATGTAAGGATTTGGTACAACTGGACGAAAAAAATTGATAACATTCCTGAGTTGAGGAGGGGCAGAATTAACAATAGGGATGTAACTCATTTTTATAAAGAAATGAATGTCAAAATAATAATATAAAATTAATGTTTATAGGCTGGAGAGGTGGCATAGCAGTTAAAGTGCTTGTTTGCAATGCCTGATGGCCTGGGTTTGATTCCCTAGTACCCATCTAATGCCAGATGCACAAAGTGGCGCGTGTATCTAGAGTTGTTTATATACAGTTGCAGGAGGCTCTGGCGTGTCTGTTCTCTCTCTCTTCTTGAAAATAGATTGAAATATTTTTGTAAAAATGGGCTGGAGAAATGGCTTAGCAGTTAATTTGTAAGTTATTCAAAGGCAATAACCCAGGTTCGATTCTCGAGAACCTACTTAAGCCAGATCCACAAGGTGGCGCATGCATCTGGAGTGTGTTTGCAGTGGCTAGAGGCCCTGGGGTGCCCCTTCTCTCCCTCCCTCCCTCTCTCTCTATCTCTGTCTATTTCTATATCTAATAAATAACTGAAAATAATAATGGTTACAGTCATGTTTTTTTGCTTATACTTTTCTTGTATGAGATGTTTCAGAAGAGGGAACTTGAAAGAATAGCCCCCAGTATATTGATGAAACATTTTCATCCTGGGCCAATTCACCCTTCCTTAGGCAACGTGGTGATGCCCTGCTCAGGGGAAGTCCCCATATTGTGCTTGACTTAGTGCAGACATCCTGTGGGTATAGTGCACTACAGCCCACATCTCTTGGACTCAAGCCATCCTCCTGCCTCAGCCTGAGTCTCTGGGACTGCAGGCGTGTGCCACTGTACCAGGCTGATTAAATATGTCATTTGCTTAATTTGCTTTCTCATTATGGATCAGAGTCTATATACGCTACATTATGCAGAAGTTAAGGGGCTAAGGAAAGATGGCTGCGGTGGCTCTCCTCCCAGTGCGCTGCGTACATGACTTAACGTGCTTCATCCACAGTGGCTCATTATGTGGGCCACCCGGTGGTGAAAGATTTTTTTCCCTCCCTGTGTCTCCCACAGCCACTGTAAACCAAATAAATTTGGCTATTAAGGGCCGAGATGTTGGACAAAAAAATAATAATAATAAGGGGCCAGAGAGATGAGATGGCTCAGCAGTTAAAGGCACTTGCTTGCAAAGTCTGAAGGTCTAGATTAGATTCCCCAAGTATGTACATAAAGCCAGATGCACAAAGTGACCTTTTTTGTTCAAAGTGACTTTTGAATCTGGAATTCGTTTGCAGTGGCAGGAGGCCCTGGTGCACCCATACTCACTAACACACACACACTCTCTCTATCATAAATAAAAATATTTTTCTAAATTAAGATTCTTATAATAATGTATTATCAAAAGAGCAGGGCATGGTGGCTCACGCCTTCAATCCCAGCACTCCAGAGGCAGAGGTAGGAGGATGGGCTGTGAGTTCAAAACATCCAGCCTGGATGGGCTGGAGAGATGGCATAGCAGTTAAGGCATTTGCCTGCAAAGCCAAAGGACCAGGGTTCAATTCCCCAGGACCCACATAAGCCAGATGCACAAGGGGACGCATGCCTCTGGAGTTCGTTTACAGTGGCTGGAGGCCCTGGCGCACCCATTCTCTCTCTGCTTCTCTCTCTCTCTCTCTCTCTCTCTCTCTCTCTCTGTCTCTGTCTCTCTCTCTCTTTCTCTCAAATAAATAAATAAAAGTAAAGTTAAAAAACAAAAACAGGGCTGGAGAGATGGCTTAGCGGTTAAGCACTTGCCTGTGAAGCCTAAGGACCCCGGTTCGAGGCTTGGTTCCCCAGGACCCACATTAGCCAGATGCACAAGGGGGCGCACGCGTCTGGAGTTCGTTTGCAGTGGCTGGAAGCCCTGGCGCGCCCATTCTCTCCCTCTCTCTCTCCCTCTTTCTCTCTCTCTGTCACTCTCAAATAAATAAGAATGAACAAAAAAATAAATCAATAAATAAAAATAAAAACAGCCTGGAACTACAGAGTAAGTACCAGAAAGTTAGAGCTTACCTCCAATAAATCATAGTTGTAGTAAATTTATTTTTTCAGATTGGTATCAGATTTTATCTGAATTTGGATTATTTATTTGCAAGCAGAGATGGAATGAGAATGGGCAAGCCAGGGCCTCTAGCTACTGCAAACAAACTCCAGATACATGTGCCACTTTGTCCATCTGGCTTTACATGGGTACTGGGGAACCAGACCCCACCAGCAGGTTTTGCAAACAAGTTCCTTTAGCCACTGAACCATCTCCCCAGCCCTAATTCAGTGTTTTCTGGAACAATCTTTCATGGCAAGTTATTCTGGATGGATATTTACATATGTTGCTTTTATGAATTTAGTGGTCATAACTAGTATTTTTATTAAAAATGCAGTATGAGCATATAATAAACAAAACTAATTTTCTCAAAACTAATGTTACTGTAGTTTTTAACTCTCATTACTGGTAATCTGGGAAAGGGGGAGTGGGGAATGTGTAGGCTTTGGTATAATAAAAATTAGGATACCATCTGGAAACTTCATATTCTATAGATATGTAAGGACAATCAGATACATTAAGTTTTACACTGTCTTCATTTTCCAATAATTTCACTCTGCTTATTGGAGCAAACCACGGTTTAATGTATAGGCATATGTTTAGAGGTGATTTCCTAAATCAGTCCTCAATTGATGTCAATTAATTAATTAGATTTTAAAAGTGTGAGCACCTGGTATTGTCCAGATGTTTTATTGAAATGTTTTTTAATAAAAGTCTAATTAGCATATGTCTAATTTGCTCACACTTAAGACAAAGATTGACATTCCAGAAAGGCTTAAGAGCATGCATCCCATCTCCTCGACAATGGCCGTGTTACCTCAGCCTGGACTGATCAATATTTGATCTTTTTCCCACCATGCAAACATGTTACTTTGACTTTGTCTTTTTCTCTTCCTTTCGGATAATTTGCAGCCATGTGAGAGTGGTTTGTTTTGTTTGTTCTCTTTGGCTTGAAGCCAGGGGTCTCTTACTAGTATAATGCAGTTCATTGATGTGAATTTGTTGATCTCCTGGGTAGCTTTTCACAAATTTAAGGCAATTAAAAGCTTTTATATGACCTTTCACTTGAAGTTATTAGTGGTCTTTCAGTGATTTTTACTTTTAAAAATTACTTCATTTTGTGATTATTTCCTTTCCCTCTCTTTTCTCTTTCTAACCTATAAAATTTTATCCAAAAAAGGGTTGAAACAGCCATTTAATTGATCACTTTCATAAAATGTAACAATATGTAAACTTGTAATTCAATAACTATTAATATTTTAATTAACACAACTTTATAGGACTAATTAAATTTTTGGATTTTTTTGTTGTTTTATGGGTTCGTTTGTTTTAAGCTTAGGGGCATTCATGATAGAAACCCTAGTGAATTCAAGGAATAATGATAATTTGAAGACTTGAATCAAAAAATCATTCAGTATTTACTTTAAAACAAAACTTCAAAGAGAACAGATTTTAAGCTTTTTAAAAGGAAAAATTAATATATTTTATTTTTATTTACTTATTTGACAGAGAAAGAGGGAGAGAGAGAATGGGTCTCCAGCCACTGCAAACGAACTCCAGACACATGCGCCCCCTGGTGCATCTCGCTAACGTGGGTTCTGGGGAATGGAACCAGCATCCTTTGGCTTTACAGGCAAACGCCTTAACCACTAAGCCATCCCTCCAGCCAGATCTCAGATTTTTCTCAAAGTTGACAGATGTCCATGATATTTTAGGGTCTTTAACTCTTGCACATTAGAAGAAAGAATGTCTAATAAAGGCCATCCACATCTTTAGGAATGCTACTGAATTAATAAGATAAAAATATTTTTAAGAAATACATTATTTATTCAAGAGAGAAAAGGAATGAATGAATGGGCACGCCAGGGCCTCTAACCTTCTTTAGTGTATAATTGGGTGTAAATAATTTTTTTTAATTTTGCATCAAAGCATTTCAATGCAGAATTCTCATGATCTTTGAAGAAAGTTTAACCTGTGATTTATCCCTTAACTCACTCATGTTTATCACCAGTACTCAGCTTGAAGTGACATTTCTTTTCTGGCATTCAGGAAGCAGGTGCCCTAAGAGTTATTCCAAAGAATCTCATTCATTCATTTTGGCTTCAGGAGTTTCATTAGTAATGTAGAGATCGAGTCTGGTTCAGACCGTTCTGTACAGCATGCCTATACAATCAGCTTCCACTTGTCTCAGCCCAGCCCCCAAACAAATAACAGTAAATAGCTTGTTTTCCTTAGCACTTTTTCCTGAAAACTCTTCTGTCATACGTTTTTGTTTTTTTTTAATTTTATTTATTTATTTATTTGCAAGCAGAGAGAGAGAGAGAGAAGACAGGCAGAGAAAGAGAATGGGCACACCAGGGCCTCTAGCCATTGCAGACGAACTCCAGACACATGCGCCCCCTTGTGCATCTGGCTTATGTGGGTCCTGGGGAATTGAACCTGGGTCTTCTTTGGCTTTGCAGGCAAACGTCTTAACCACTAAGCCATCTCTCCAGCCCTGTCATACCTTTTTTTACGTGTAGCCCGCACACCCATCTAGTGGTTCCTCCCTGACATTCAGGTTCTTTTTAAGAGTTAAGATTCCACATGGGAAATGAAAGGATTAATAAATAAATAAATGAGAAAGAAAGATAGATTCCACGTGGGGAAAAGCAAAACATTAAAGTGCTTGCCAAGCATGCAAGAAGCTCAGGGCTTAATCCCCAACCCCACATAGCCAGGAATGGCTTCACACCTGTAATCCCAATACTTGGGAAGGAGAGGCAGGAGGATCAGCAAGCTGAGGTCATCTTTGGCTATATAGAAAATTCAGGACTAGACAGGGATATGAGAAAGAGCCAAAGCTTGAGTGAATTTTTTTTTTCAGATTAAAAATACATCCTTTGACAAAGGCTTTACTGACAACTTTCCATACAGTTAGTCAAAAAAATATATATATATACAGAATACAGAATACAGCAGACAGTATCCCCAAGTGATTTTTTGAAGTTTAAGTGGAATTTTTTTTGTTTGTTTGTTTTTGTTTCTCGAGGCAGGGTCTCACTCTAGCCCAGGCTGACCTGAAATTCACTATGGAGTCTCAGGGTGACTTCGAACTCACAGTGATCCTCCTACCTCTGCCTCCCGAGTGCTAGGATTAAAGGCATGCACCACCACGCCCGGCAAATGTTTTTTATTTGATTGTATATATATATATATATATATATATACCTCCTTTAGCATAGAGTGAAAAAATCGCTCTATGTGTACAGAGACAATGGGCTTTTTTTTTTTTTTTTTTTTTTTTTACTCTCCTTGCTTAATCACTATACCAACCTTGATGGTTATTGTCTTAAAAAAAAAAAAGTACTCAACTATGTTCCACTCCCACCCCCTAGTATGATCACTTTATTTTCAGCCTTCCTCTAAGAATATTTTCCCCATAATTATACTGATTTCATAAGAAACAGACAACACTCTGTTATTTCCAATTTCAAATTAGAAAAAGGCTTGAATTTGCAAGCTTGTTTCTGTCTGTCACTACCTAAATGTTCCTCCACCCTGAGGGGAAAACACTGTGGAAGAACACCTACCCTTGTGCTCTCTTCAAGCATTCCTGTCCCAGGGCTTACCTTAGATACAGCAGTCTTTGATGGGGGGAGGGGACCTCCTGTTGTATACCACTGTGTACAAAAGGGTCCTCTTGACAAACCGTGGTATTACACACACACACACACACACACACACACACACGTTCTGTGTGGGCTAAAACTTGCTTCAGTTTTGTGTGCTTATGATTCTGCTATTCCCCATCTGAAATTACAGACATTAATATACCCAGTTTGTGGTACCACTTTTTCCCTTAGACAGACAGACACACATAGAGAGAGTATGGTAAACTTAGAAGTTTCATGAATATAAAACAATTACAGTTTTTCAGATGTTCATTCACCTCATTGTATTTTTTAAAAATATACTTTATTTTTTAGGCCCGGCCTGGTGGCGCATGCCTTTAATCCCAGAACTCGGGAGGCAGAGGTAGGAGCATAGCCATGAGTTCGAGGCCACTCTGAGACCCCATAGTGAATTCCAGGTCAGCATGAGCTGGAGTGAGACCCTACATTGAAAAACAAAAAAAAAAAAAAAAAAAAAAAAAAAAAGAGGAAGAGAGAGAGAATGTGCACACCAGGGCCTCCAGCCACTGCAAATGAACTCCAGATTCATGCACCTCCTTATGCATCTGGTTTATGTGCGTCCTGGGGAATTGAGCCAGGGTCCTTTGGCTTTGCAGGCAAATGCCTTAACCATTAAGCCATCTTCTCCAGCCCCACATTAGATATATTTTTTTAATTATTTATTCTAGCTGGGCTTGGGGCGAACACCTTTAATACCAGCGCTTGGGAGGCAGAGGTAGGAGGATCGCCATCTCTCCAGCCTGTATCTCTTGTAGATTTTTAAAAATATTTCTTATGAGAGAGAGAGAAGGAGGCAGATATAGAGAGAGAATGGGCACGCCAGGGCCTCTAGCCACTGCAAATGAACTCTAGATGCATGTACTCCCTCTGTGCATTTGTTCTACTTGGGTACTGGGGAATCAAACACCAGTCCCTAGCAAGTGTTTCAAGCACTAAGCCATCTCTCCAACCCGTCTGTTGTAGATATTTATCTTGTCCCTCACCATATACAATGTATGCACTGCTGCAGATACCTGTAGGACGAACAAAATTGTCCCTAACACACGTGAAATCTGCAAAGTTTGTGCTTGTTTGTGTCTTTTCCTCTGTGAATTGTCACTCTTGGATGACAGAATATGAAGTGGATGTGCTAGTAAAATGGTCCTTTCATTTCATGAATTATAAACAGCTTGAGAAAATATTTAAAGTAAAACTCTAATGATTAGTCCCGGTAGTCTCTATTTTACTAAGAATGTCTTTGTCACAAATTATGTCATCACAATGGACTGTAAGCCAGGAAGTTCTGTCTAACAGATGAATGAATAAGGAGAACGGAGTTTCTAATAAAAGACACTATTGTAATACTGAAATACAGTTGCTGGGGGTTGCCAGTTTTCTGCCTTTAAATTTGCAGGACATCTTCTGTGATTAAAGTAAGGAATGCTTGGAGTAACTCCTTAGAGTAAAACAACTATAAACTTGAGAAACCAGAAATAGAAAATGATATTTCCTTTAACAGCGCCACTCAAGTTCCCAGCTTTTCTCTTCAGCTGCTAGACACTTGCTCTTTTGTCTATAAAATGGTTAGCAAAAAAACAATAAATGTGCTGCTTGCTTTACTGTTTCACATCTGACTTTCCGTGCTCATTGATTCTATTTTAAAACTTTTCTCACCTTCCATTCGGCTTCCATAGTTCTGTGATGTTGCAGTTGTCAAAACAAAGGATTTGATTATTTTCACCAGGAAAAGGTCCTTGCAGTATTAGTTACATTTCAATTAATAGTTTCATTCTGATTTAAAATGTGTGCTATCTTAGGTTCTCTTGTATGTCTGACCTTTTCCTATGGTAATACTAGTGATATTTTTATTTCCCACTAATAACATAATGCCCTGCAAACAGGTTTTCGTCTTACAACTGACAGAGTTTTACACAGAGTAGGCATTCAGTATGACTGATTATTTAGAACTCACACATGTCATGGACTGACTCTAACTCTCCTGCTGTTTCGTCTGTTTTCTCAGCTACAACCATCTTAACAGGTACTGGACTATACCATTAATAATAAGTTCACTATGCACGTCCAGTGCATAAAAACACTGAAAACTCAGGGAGGAACAAGCCATTTTGCAATGCTATTCCCAAAAATCTAACAAATAGTAAAATACCTTATCTGTCCTAGAGTTTTATTGTACAATGACAGCTTTTTCATGTGCTGTATTACAGCCTGTTAACTAAAAATAAATGGGTATTTAAAATGGAAAATGAAATTATCCTGTTGCCTGAAATATCTTAACTCAGGTTTTATTACAGGTTACATATGGTACCTGTTAGGGCTTCGAGTCTGTGTTGGTTGGTGAATTACTATGTGGATTAACTGTTGCATTTGAAGGCTCTTGACTTTAAAAGCCTATGTCTGTTTTAAATCTTGCACAGATCCTTACCGGTTTTGCGAACAGTCTAGTCCTTTTTTGTTTGTTGTTTTGTTCTTTCATGCAGAGCACAGCGTCCTAAGCAGCAGCCGCCGCTTTAGAACATTGCTTTGAGTAGTTTTGTGCTCTTATTAATAGATTTTTTTGTAATTAGGAAAGTCTCTAAATTATTGGCTTACTGTAAAGAACATGTAAAAAAAAAAAACTTAGTCATTTGGAAAAAATAAGAAGTGGTTGTTAAGAAAAAATTATTTCATCATCGTTCTCCCAGAAAAACCAAAACCTGTATGGAAAGTCTGCCCTGAGAGCGCTTCTAAAGTTCCATGCATCCCTGTGCAGAGAAAACAGAATCTCTCTAGAACATGTAGGGGAATCTTAAGAGTGTGTGATGACATTTTCTCCTAAAGCTCTCTACTGAAGCTTCTGCAAACAATCGGATAAGTAGTATGTGATTTATTTATATAATTTTTAAGATCTTAGGTAATTTTTGTGTCAGATAGGGTCATATAGTTTAGTCACAGGGAATCTAGATTCCAGGTGAAGAGAACTGGCTAGCTTGTTGGCAATCCCAGGTTTAGTCCTCATGTCCCAGCTCCTGCTTGTTCTGATCTTAGGTGGTGAAGTGAATGGGCCTAGTGCCCTGTTGAGCGCCCAGTGTGCCACGCTTCTGTTATCTGGAGCTTACCAAACATATAATTCCCCTTCCAAAACAGTGACTTGGTTGTTTTTTTTTTTTAATGACCTTCAAATGAAGAGAATAAATTACAGTCAACATGGAATATTAAATTAAGAGTTACATATAAAAGAAAGATGACTCTCACATGAACTTTGGGATAAATCAGTAGTTTAACGTCTCCATAACTTAGGCATTTATGGATTTGTGGTGGCCTAGGTGCTGTCTTTTGAAATCCCAAACTTATCAGTAAATGTGGGAAACTAAAAGTCTTAAGAAATTTCTAAGTTATGATTTTATCTTTGCATGTAGTTTTTTAAAACAGTTTGTCTACTCTTGACCAGGTTCACTGACTGATCTTATATAAAATGTCAGTTATATCATCATATTTCCTTTTCCTACTAGTTGTTAGAAGTCTCAAAACAAACCTATGTTGTGTGACTGTAGCATGCATTCTTGTTTGTTTTCTTCTTTACCACCAAATGGTTGTCATGGTATCTTATCTTCCTTCCTTCTAAACTGTTTTAATCCTTGTGAGGGACTAAACAAGGTGCAAATAAAATTATTAATGACTCAAGCTAATGTTATTGAGAAAAAAAGGAAGAGTGTTCTTTAAAAACACATAGAAGTCTGGGCTGGAGAGATGGCTTAGTGGTTAAGCGCTTGCCTGAGAAGCCTAAGGACCCCGGTTCAAGCCTCGACTCCCCAGGACCCACGTTCACGTTAGCCAGATGCACAAGGGGGCGCACATGTCTGGAGTTCATTTGCAGTGGCTGGAGGCCCTGGTGTGCCCATTCCCTCTCTCTCTCTCTCTCTCTCTCATAAATAAAATTAAAAAGGGGGGGATCATAATCTTTTAAAAAGAATGTAAAACTTTATAAAAGGAGGTGTACTGAGTTAGAAAGTATTGCTGCTTTAGTGAATAATCTGAATTTATACAGTCTTCTAAACACTGAAGATTCCTGCTTACTTGTTATTTGTATACTTCCAAAGGTATACATGTAAATCAACCACCAAGAAAAAGCTCAGTAGTACATGTAAGATTTTAAACATGATAACCCTTCCTATACATTCCCATCTTAATAAAGGCAGCATGAAGGTTTTCTTGGTTTGTTAAGAATCTATAAATGGCTGGGGTATGGTGGTGTATGCCTTTAATCCCAGCACTTGGGAGGCAGAGGTAGGAGGATTTCCATGAGTTCAAAGCCACCCTGAGACTAATAGTGAATTCCATGTCAGCCTCGGCTAGAGTGAGACCCTACCTCAAAAAAAAAAAAAAAAAAATGAATCTATAAATGGTATTGATGAACAGACAGATTGTTGCTATCATACCAGAAAAGAATATCTCACAAATTTAGCCGGGCGTGGTGGCACACATCTTTAATCCATCACTTGGGAGGCAGAGGTAGGAGGATCGCTATGAATTCAAGGCCACTTGAGACTATATAGTGAATTGCAGGTCAGTCTGGGACAGAGTGAGGCCCTACTTAAAAAAAAAAAAAAAACTGCTCAGGCCTAGCAGAGTATAGTGGCACATGCCTTTAATCCCAGTACTCCAGAGTCAGAGGTAGGAGGATTGCTGTGAGCTTGGAACTAGAGTGAGTTCTAGGTCAGCCTGAGCTAAAGTGAGAACCTACCTCAAAAAAAAAAAAAAAAAAAAAAGTGCTCAGGCATAGAGAAAAAATTTGCAGTTTCAAATAGTATCACTAGATTATTAGAGAGAGTCTTGTTTAAGAAGGTAAAAACTCAATAAAAATTTCAAGGATCCAGCTATGCACATATTAGGGAGATATGAATGGACAACAAATACAGAATTGCTATGTCAGGAGCGTAATTGCATGAATATGGTCGTAGTGAGCAATAGGAAATGTAGTAGAGAAAGTCGATAGGCATATGAAATTAGACTTTCATTACCATTGAAAAGTGTGTGTGTGTGTGTGTGTGTGCGCACGCGCGTTTTGTGTGTTTAAACTCCAAATGGGGTAAGGAGGTCTTAACAGTGTTTTGCACAGAGGAGAAACATAAATGATTGATCTTTCAGTAGAGTTACTTTGTGTGGACAGAAAGCTGAATGCGACACAAAGACCAAAGTGAGATCAATTTGGAGGTCGTGACAGTAATCCAGGTGAGAGGATGTGCTGGCAGCAGAGGTGGGAAGTAGTCAGGCTCGGAGGTTCTGAGGATCCTTCACAGACAGAGTAACAGAATTGGCTTTTGGGTTGGAAGTACAGCTTATGAGAGAAAAGTGAGTCAAGGGTGACACGTCCATTAACCAGATGGAGCAAATGAGAATAATCTGGTCTAGTTTTATATAAATTGTAGAACTGTTGAATCTCATAATCTAGTATTCCAGTATCCCATGGCCAACATAGTACCTTGTGCATAATGGGAAAGTAATAGGCATGATTCACTAATTTAACATTTGTTTTTATCTCGGACTTAACTTAGACAGACTTGATAAAATATTTATAATGAGTGAATTGATTTCAAGTTCATTGGTTTCATTATTTATATTCTATAATGGATTATAGAGTACATTAATGGAAACACAAAGTTCTTTTCTTAACTAACATTTTTTAAAAACACATGTATTATGTTTTCTGTCTCACTGACATATTTGTTACCCCTTCCCCCTCTTGGCAAACCTGTTTGAAAGTGTAGTGTTACACGTTATGTCATGGGTATATGGTGCACATGTGTTCAATGCAGTTCATAAATGGAAGCAGCTGGTTTCCTGTGCAGTCAAGAGAAGTCCTCACAGCTGAGACCCGACAACTTCAAAACTCACTGGATTCCTTTTCTGTCCTGTATAAAAGCATGCTGTGATTTCAATTAGTGCAAATGTGTAACAAGCTACCTTCATGGCTTAAAAAATTATGTTGCTTCAGAACCAACTGCTAAATATGGTCCATTTTCTTTACCACTGCCTCTTGGAAAAGAACATTCACCTATAGTCATGGTTTCATACTTGCAACTGAAAAGGCCTTGGCAAGGGGGAAAAGTTACCATCTCAAAGGGAAAAGCTGAATTTATACACAGGAACTGCAGGATTACTTTGGCGTTTTACTGGTCCCTCGTAACACTAGCGAGTCCCATAAATACCTAATGGAAAAACAGCAGAAAATGAGATCTGCAGCAGCCTTTTGAGATCGAATTTATGTTGCTGAACATTTTTTTGAGGTTGAGTATAAAGGTCAAAAGAAAGTGGATAGATTAAAGTTGCTGATTTTTGCAAACTTAAGGCCACTTTTAAAGGTTTCTTTTTCTGTAGCAAGAAAATTCCAAGATAAATGGCCTTACTTCATTAGTTGAAATGTCATGTCTTCGTTTAATATCTGTTACCAGAGACATCTGGTGATTTAGTAGTATTTACATGCAATAAATAAAATCCTCAATCCACTTTAGCAAATCTAGATAAATAAATCCATGAAATTACAAATCATCCCAAAGACAGCAATATGATAAATGAATAAATGTATGCACATTTGTATTACTACATGCATGTGTGTTTTAAATGATTCATTTTAGAATTATTTTGGGCTAATATAAATGGAAATAAAAATCAAAGTTTTCCTTTTTATAAGCACAGGTTATTGATACAGCAAGATAATTTCTTCTGATTATTTTATTTAGTTTACTATCACTGTGAAGGTAAATGACCTCAAAGGGCAGTCATGGAGCTGGAGAGATAATTCATTGGTTAAAGATATTTGTTTGCAAAGCCTGATGGCCCAGGTTTGACTGCTCAGTACCCACATAAAGCCAGATGCACAAAGTGGTGCTTGCATCTGAAGTTTGTTTGCAGTGGCAAGATGCCCTGACATTCTTTCTCTCCCCTCTATCTCTCCATGCAAATAAATTGTGGTTTTTTTTTAAGGGGGGGTCATTTGTATCTTTTTGCAGTAAAACAGATTTCATGGATGCTTTTATTGGTCTCTTTTTCCTTCTGAACAAACTTCTAACAATTTATCATTTTTGAAAGCCTGTACTGAAGCTATGACTTAGTTATCAGCGTACTGCAGTAGTGAGAAGCACTGGGCTGCCATTTCTCAGCGGCTCTGTCCTGACGTGGTAGTTCAGAGGACCGCCACGCACGTTCGCCTGAAGCTCTCATTTATATCTTCAGGGCTCTTCTTACGACTTTGCTTTCACAGTCCAGATTGCCAGTCATTAACATCTAGAATCCAAAATGATGAGATAAAACTTTGTGACTTATCACATTCATTGCTTCATTGTAACAAAGCATTTCCATGGAAATTATACCTAATGATTTCATAGTACAAGCAAGGATAGCCGGGCATGGTGGCACACGCCTTTAATCCTACCACTTGGGAGGCAGAGGTAGGAGTATCACTGTGAGTTCGAGGCCACCCTGAGCCTACATAGTGAATTCCAGGTCAACCTGGACTAGAGTGAGAACCTATCCCGAAACACCCCCCCCCAAAAAAAAAAGTTATTAAAATAGCCAGGCATGGAGAGAGGCACATGCCTTTAATCCCACCCCACTTGGGAGGCAGAGGTAGGAGGATCACTGTGAGTTCGAGGCCACCCTGAGACTACATAATGAATTCCAGGTCAGCCTGGACTAGAGTGAGACCCTAACTCGGACAAAAAAAAAATTAATAAAATGACCGGGCATGGAGGCACATGCCTTTAATCCCACTACTTGGGAGACAGAGATAGGAGGATCACTGTGAGTTTGAGGTCACTACATAGTGAATTTCAGGTTAGTGAGACCCTACCTTGAAAAAACAAAACAAACAAAAAGAGTAGGCTTATGAGAGACGCATCTTGACTTTCATGTTTTTCTATTTTAGAGAGAGAACATGGGCATGCCAGGGCCTCTAGCTACTGCAGATGAACCCCAGATGCATGCACTACCTTGTATATCTGACTTACATGGGTACTGGGGAATCGAACCTGGGTCCTTAGGCTTTGCCGGCAAGTGCCTTAACCACTAAGCCATCCCTCCAGCCCATATCTTGTTTTTCTAAATTTGTTTATTTATTTATTTGAGAGGGAGAAAGAAGCAGAGGGAGCGAGAGAGAATGGGCATGCCAGGGCCTCTAGCCACTGTAAACGAACTCCAGATGTATGCACCCCCTTGTGCATCTGGCTTACGTGGGTCCTGGAGAGTCGAACTGGGATCCTGTGGTTTTGCAGGCAAATGCCTTAACCACTAAGCCATCGCTCCAGCCCCCATATCTTGGTTTTTTGACGTAGGGTCTTGCTCTAGCCCAGGCTGACCTTGTTTGCTGTGTAGTCTCAGGGTGCTCTCAAACTCAAAGTGATCCTCCTACCTCAGCCTTTCAAATGCTCGGATTAAAGACATGCACCACCACCATGCCAGGCTCATAAAGTATTTTTTTTTTGTATTTATGTTGATTTTATTATTTCAGTTCCTTTCCGTTAAGTATGGTAACAGTAGAGATCAGAGGGTGTGGATCAGTGGTAGAGTGTTTTGTAGCATTGTGAAGGCCTGGGTTCAAGCCCCAGAAACACGCTTAAAAAAAAAAAAATCAGTACAGCGATCACATGTATCTCATTAGTTACTTGCTATCAGCCCATTATCAAACAGAGGTAGCCTGTATTTCTCCTGTATACCACATTTCCTCATTAGTTCTCACTACACCATTATAGGTGATTTCCTCCTCTTAACTTCTTGTGTTTTATTACACTGTTAAAGTAAAGCTACACCTCTCGCTTAAAGTGCCCTTTTCTAGCCAGTATGTTTCTACTCGAGAGTCCTCTGTGGGCCATGATTCTGACTGGGAAAGAAAGAAAAGATGTTACTGCACTGTAGCCAGTAGTTTTAAAGGGATCACATGAAGGGATATTTCATGTACCTCCGCTGTCCTGCAGAGAACATTCTGGCTACCTTCCTTCAGGCACAGACTGTGTTTTTACTACTCTTCTTCCCTTGTTGCCGTGCCATGTTGTTGTATTGGCATTGAGTTTTTAGTTGTTTGAGACAGGCTCTCACTTTGTAGCCAGGCTAAACTCAAACTCTCAGCTGTCTTCCTTCCTCAGCCTCCCACATACCAGGCGTACAGGTGTGAGCCACTGTTCCCACCTCGATTCTTCCTTTGGGGGATGTCCATTAGGGTGTCTTTGGATTGCTTTTCACATGCTGTTGAGGTAAAGAACTTCATTTTTGTGTAGTTTTAACAAACTGTGCCCTCCAGACCTCTATAAGGAATGTCTGGTTGCCCTTTCAGATACAAATTGCTATCATGTCTATTTTTTGTTTGTTTTTCTTTTTGTTTTTCAAGGTAAGTTTTCACTCTAGCTCAGGCTGACCTGGAATTTACCATGTAGTCTCAGGGTGGCCTTGAACTTGTTGCAATCCTACTTCTGCCTCCCAAGTGCTGGGATTAAAGGCGTGCTCAACCATGCCTGGCTTTGCTATCATGTCTATTTTTATTAATCATTACTTTTAATTATATTAACTAGCTGCAGCCAACAAAATTTGTTATATATACTCTATGCTCATTAGTAACATTTTTTTTTACTTTTGTTTGTTTTGATGTTTTGAGATAACATCTTACTGTAGCCCAGGGTGGCTTCAAACTTGCAGGTGATCCTTCTGCCTAGCCTCCTGATTGCTGAGATTGTAGGCATGAGCCACTATACCTGGGTCATTAATAAAGATTTTGTGAAGGAGTAGTTCTGTTAAGGTGTTATGTACTAAATAGTGTTACATAACAAATAGAAGATTTCAGCTATTATCAGAAACAGTTTTGCCACTCATTTGTGTAATGTGGAGATTTAATAACCTTGCTGGAGAGATGGCTTAGTGGTTAAGGCGCTTGCTTGCTTCAAGTGGTGCATGCTTTTGGAGTTCATTTACATTGACAAAAGGCCCTGGTGTGCCCATTCATTTTCCCTCTTTCTCTCCCTGTCTCTCTTTTTTTCTTTCTCCTTGCAAATAAATAAATTAATTAATTAAATTTTTTTTTAAAGATGGCCAGGTATGGTGGCACACACCTTTAATTCTAGGACTTAGGAGGCGGATGTAGGAGGATTACCATGAGTTCGAGGCCAGCCTGGGCTAGAGTGGGACCCTACCTCAAAAAAAAAAACCCTAAAAAATAAAAGATATGCTTTAAGTTATCTCTAAAGTCTATCCCAGCTCTGAAATTGTATGACTATAACTTTTGAACATCTTATTATGGCTTTGTGGGAGGGGGGGTTCGAGGTAGGGTCTCGCCGTGGCTTAGGCTGACCTGAGATTCACTATGTAGTCTCAAGGTGGCCTCAAACTCAGGGCGATCATCCTACCTCTGCCTCCCAAGTGCTGAGAAACACAAAAATAAAATGAAAATAATGCATTGAACTCCTTTATATTAATTACCATCTTCATAAGTATGAGGTTCGTCAGGGCATCTTGTCACTGCAAATGAACTCTAGGCTTTGTAAGCAAGCGCCTTTAATGGCTGAGCCATCTCTCCAGCCCAAATTTAGCTATTTTAAAAAGTATTTTTTAATTAATTTATTTATTTGAAAGAGAGAGGGGGCACAGAGTCAAAGAGAAAGAATGGGCACACCCAGGTCCTCCAGCCATGCAAGCAAATTCCAGATGCATGTACCACCTTATACATCTGGCCTACATGGCTACTGGGGAATTGAACCTGGCTCCTTAGGCTTTGCAGGCAAGCACCTTAACCACTAAGCCATGTCTCTAGCCCTTAAAAATATTTTATTTATTTATTTATTTATTTGTTAGTGAGAGAGAGAATGAGCACACCAGGGCCTCCAAGCCACTGCAAACGAACTTCAGACACATGTGCCACCTTGTGCATCTACCTTACATGGGTCCTGGGGAATTGAACCTGGGTCCTTAGACTTCACAGGCAAGCGCCTTAACTGCTAAGCCATCTCTCCAACCCCCAAATTTAGCTAGTTTAGATATATCATGCTTGAAAATCATATATATCTTATCTTAGCACTTTTTCATTTATTTATGTAAACTTTAATATCCTTTGGGGAGGGAGTATTAAAACAGTGTGTTTTGTAGCCCAGATTGATCTCAAACTCATACTCCTTGTGTATATGGCTTTACATGGGTTCTGAGGAATCGAACCTAGGTCCTTTAGCTGTTCAGGCAAGTGCCTTAACTGCTAAGCTGTCGCTCCAGCCCTATTTCTTTTTTTTTTTCAAGGTAGGTTTTCACTGCAGCTCAGGCTGATCTGGAATTCACTATGTAGTCTCACAGCAATCCTCCTACCTCTGCTTCCCAAGTGCTGGGACTAAAGGTGTGTGTCACCACGCCCGGCTCTATTTTTGTTTTTTTTTTTTTTTTACTTATTTATTTATTTTTTATATATATATATATATATATATTTTTATTTTTGGTTTTTTGAGGTATGGTCTCACTTTAGCCCAGACGGACCTGGAATTCACTATGTAGTCTCACAGTGGCCTCAAACTCACGGCAATCCTGCTACCTCTGCTTCCTAAGTAATGGGATTAAAGGCATGTGCCCCCATGACTGGCTAGAATTCTTATTTAAGGAAGATTTTTCTCCTCCGATTACTTGTTTCTTTCTGTGCTATTTATGTTTGTGTGTCTGTGTGAGAGCAGGCACGCACGTGTGAGGGTCAGGCCGGTCGTGGCCTGTTCGCCTTGTTTGAAGCAGGGTTTCTTGCTCTGGATTCTTGCTTTGCTGCGCTCACCAATCACTTCCATGAAATTTTCCTGTCTCTGCTTCCCGTCTTGTCCTCAGTGTGAAAATCTGGGGTTATAGGAGCCTGCTGGGCTTCAGGCTTCTTAGGTGGGATCTGGGGGCTCAGCTGCTCCAGTTTAAGCTGGGAGTGTTTTATCCACTGAGCCACCTCCCCAACCCAGTTTCCAGATCTTCCAATTTCATTTGTCATTTATTTCAACCCGATTCACATATTGATTTAGTTCTTTGAGCCATAATCCAATACTACATTAATTTTGTTGCTCCAATTCTAAGTAAAACCATTGAGAGCTCTTTCAGATTAGCATCTCTATCCTAGGACCCAAGAGCAGTAGAGCATCCTTGTAATCCCAGCACTCGGTTACATAAATGGTACGCGTTGATCATAGCCCTCCTTCCCCTCCGCCCTCCCCAGTTACCTATACAGTAGTCATGTTATTGTATGCCTTCCTTTCATCTTTCTCTCAGTTTTGAAATTGCTTTACTTATACTGTGTCAGAAATACAGTGTTCACAAGCTGTTCTTTCCATCCTTTTAAATTGATGATTATAGTTCTACCCTTAAAGATAGTTAGGGCTCCAACAGTGCTTCCCCAACCACTTCGTGCCTAGGCGAAGCTTATCTTCTCCTACAGGAAAGGCATGTTTACAGAGTATTCTCATTTATCCTGTAACTTTGACAACCTGTAAGACAGATTAGCTGGCTATAAATCAGAAGATGTCCTTTAAAGGTCATAAGGCAGGCCGCTGAGTAGAAAATGTAGAACACTAATGTCTGGAAAATAATTAGTATCCATAGCATATCAGGAATTCATAGAAATCTTATTTAAAAAAAAATACACAGTATAGGGCTGGAGAGATAGTTTAGCAGTTAAGGTTCTTGCCTGAAAAGCCTAATGACCCGAGTTTGATTCTCCAGTACCTATGTAAAGCCAGATGCACAAAGTGGCGCATGAATCTGGAGTTCGTTTGCAGCAGCTGGAGGCCCTAGTGTGCCCATTCTCTTTCTCTGTCTCTCTTCTTTCTATCTCTCTCTGCTTGCAAGTAAATAAATAAAATAAGATAATTTTTTTAAAAAAAAAGCTGGGCGTGGTGGCACACACCTTTAATTCCAGCACTCCGAAGGTGAGTTCAAAGCCACCCTTAGACTACATAGTGAATTCCAGTTCAGCCTGGGCTACAGCAAGACCCTACCTCGAAAAACATAACAACAACAAAAACAGAATAAGGCCTGCCATGGTGGCACATGCCTTTAATCCCAGCAAAGGTAGGAGGATCACCATGAATTGGAGGCCACCCTGAGACTACATAGTGAATTCCACTTGAGCCTAAGCTAGAATGAGACCCTACCTCAAATCCCACCCCCCAAAAAACACAGAATAAAATTAGAAGACAGTAGCAGAACATTTATATTAAAAGATAATAATACATATTAAAGTGATAAAGTCCTGCCTATGAGGTGTTAATCAGAAAAATTACAAATGAAGTCAGCAATGAGATATCATTTTATAAGTCTGTTAAAAAAACTTTAATGTCCAATATTAAAATTAGTAATTCTTAGGCCATACATAGTGACATATACCTTTAATCCCAGCAAGGATTGACATGAGTTCAAGGCCAGACTGGGCTAAAGTGGGACCTTACCTCAAAAAAAAATCAAGAAGAGCCTTTAATCCCAGCACTTGGGAGGCAGAGGTAGGAGGATCATCATGAGTTCAAGGCCACCCTGAGACTCCATAGTGAATTCCAGGTCAGCCTGGGCAAGAGTGAGACCCTACCTCGAAAAAACAAAAAACAAACAAAAAAAAACTCAAGAAGAAACAGAAAGGATTAGTAACTCATAACATTTTTGCATCATTTATTAAAGCTAAATGTTTGAATTCCCCACTGCCCAAAAAAATTTTGTTCCTTTTGGACATTTTATCTCCTATTTAGAGCTTAATCTAATAAACTATGAGCAAGCCTTCTGCACAGAAAATTATAAACATAATTGAGATAAGTAGAAACTAAAATAAATAGATGCATTTTAAGATAGCTCTTGATTAAGAAACTCAATATTGTAATGATTCAATTTTGTCACCTTTCAAATTAATCTGTAGACTCAGTGCATTCTAATTAAAATCCTAGTAAGTAGTGTAAATTGAGAAACTAATTCTTAAAGGCTTTTGTAAATTCAAAGGGTCGACAGTGGCCAAGACCTTTTGCAGACATACCAGATGTGAAGATTTTAATTTACTGCCACGGAACCTTTTTATCAAGTCGTAATAAAGTCATCAAAATATTGGTACAATGATAAATAATGGAACAGAATAATCAATCCAAAACCACCAACAGAGACAACCTCCCATTTTCATCAATGTGCTGGACTTAGCGATAGATATTTTAAGCATGGGTTACTACTGTCAATGAATGTTTAGAAGCTGTAAATGAATATGTATTATGTTCTTTTCATCAAAGCCTATTTCCTTGAGAACCAGATATTATGGCTCTAAGGCCAGATGTAAGTTTGGTTCCCAGTTCTGTCAGATAATTACCAGCTATTTGACAGTGATTATGCTGCGATCTGGGCTCTTGCTAGATCTGTAACTTGAGATGGTGAAACTACTTCCGAGGATTATGGTGAGAACTAGAAATAGCAAGTATAACCCTATCTACACGCTCACCCTTGACTGTAAGAACTCGCTACTGTGTTTCTCGGGAACACAGCACTTCTTTTTACTCTTAAGAAGAATAACAATTTCACGGATCTCTATGTGCCTTATATTTAATCTTAACGTTTATGCTTTTTGTCATTGAATCTCTTTTTCACTATGTTCAAATCCTTATTCAAAGAGACTTCCTAACCTTACCTTTTGGGGATTAGGAGAGTCCTGTTGCTACCCTGTGTCTATAAAATATCTTGTGGACACCAGTTATTTAGCATTATAAAGAAATTCAGGGGCTGGAGAGGTGGCTTAGCAGTGAAGGCACTTGCCTAGGAATCTAAAGGACCTAGGTTTGATTCCCCAGGAACCACGTAAACCAGATGCACAAGGTGGCACATGCTTCTGGAGCTCAGTTGCAGCGGCTAAAGTCCCTGGTGAGCCCATTCTTAAATATAGAAAAGAAAAAAGAAATTCAGGTCTCCTATCTAATAAACCCTGCTGTAATTAAACTAGTAATTAGAAGATTTTGTTCTTGGGTTGATTGGTGACAGTTTCAGAATGACTGATTAAAAAGAAAACTCAAATTCCAATGAAGTTGGCTGTCAGTATCCATGGGTCTACAACCACTGACTCAACTGAAAAAGCAGTGTTTTTAAAAATGTATTATTTATTTATTAGTGAGAGACAGAGAGGCAAATAGAGAGAGCGAGCATGGGCCCTTGGGCTTTACAGGCCAAGTGCCTCAAAGGCTAAGCACAAAAAAAAAAAAAAAAAAAAAATCAGTGTTTTTGTTGTTTGGGGCGGGGGGTTGTTTGTTTTTGTTTTTTGAAGTGGAGTCTTACTGTAGCTCAGGCTGACTTGGAATTCACTATGTAATCTCAGGGTTGACTCAAACTCATGGCAGTCCTCCCACATCTGCCTCCCTCCCAAGTGCTAGGATTAAAGGCATGCACCACCACTCCTGGCAAAAATCAATTTTTTTAAATTTATTTATTTTGGTTTTTCGAGGCATGGTCTCACTCTAGTCCAGGCTGACTTGGAATTCACTATGTGTTCTCAGTCTGGCCTCAAACTCACGCAATCCTCCTACCTCTGCCTCCCAAGTGCTGGGATTAAAGGTGTGCACCACCATGCCTGGCTCAAAATCAATTTTTTGTTGTTGTTGTTTTGTTTTTCGAGGTAGGGTCTCACTCTAGCCCAGGCTGATCTGGAATTCACTATGGAGTGTCTCAGGGTAGCCTTGAACTCACGGCGATCCTCCTACCTCTGCCTCCTGAGTGCTGGGATTAAAGGCTTTCGCCACCACGCCCAGCTAAAATCAATATATTTTTTAAAAGGGCTGGAGAGATAGCTCAGATGTTAAAAGTGCTTGCTTGCAAAACCTGAGGACCCAGGTTCATTTCCCCAGTTCCCATGTAAAGCCAGATGCACAAAGTGGAATTTCTGTCTACAGTTTGTTTGCAGCGGCAGGAGTCCCTGATGTACCATTCACACACTTTTCCCCCATCTTCCCTCTCTGAAATATATTAAGAAATATTTTTCAAAGAATATTGTAAAACTACGTAACAAACACATGATTCCCCAGGACCCACGTTAGCCAGATACACAAGGGGGAGCATACGTCTGGAATTCGTTTGCAGTGGCTGGAGGCTCTGGCAAGCCCATTCTCTCTCTGTCCCCCTCCCTCCCCCTCTTTCTCTGCCAAATAAATAAAAATAACATAAAAATTTTATTATCGGCTGGAGAAATGGCTTAGAGGTTAAGATGCTTGTTGGCAAAGCCAAAGGACCCAAGTTCAATTCCCTGGTACCCATGTAAAATCAGATGCACAAAGTGGCACATGCACCTGGAGTTCATTTGCAATGGCTGGAGGGCCTGGTTTACCTATTTATTCTCCCTTTCTTTCTCTCTCATATAACTAAAAAAAAATCTTTTAATTTTTTTATATATAAAAAATTAAGCATGGCATGGTGGCACACGCCTTTAATCTCAGCATTTGGGAGGCTGAGGTAGGAGGATAACTATGAGTTTAAGGCCAGCCTTATGTTACAGAGTGAGTTCCAAGTCATTCTGGACTGTATTGAGACACTACCTCCAAAAAACAACAAAAGGAAGCCAGGCGTGGTGGCACACACCTTTAATCCCAGAACTCAGGAGGCAGAGGTAGGAGAATAGTCATGAGTTGGAGGCCACCCTGAGAATACATAGTGAATTCCAGGTCAGCTTGGGCTACAGCAAGACTTACCTCAAAAAAAGGAGGGGGCGGAATTAGATGCCTCCATTTCCAACATTTGAAATTTAGAAAACTGTTTTTTAGGAGGGGGAAAATTCATACTACCAAAGTAAGATTCTTTGATAAGGAAAACTCATGAAAGCTATAACAAGTAAATTTAGTGTTAATTTACTGTCATTGTACTGTAAGATGTGTTTTCCCTATAACTGCATTTTGAAAAATACAAAGCCACAGGGGAAAAAAAATAAGAAAGTAATTGAACATTCTAGGCCCACACTTAGTAGTTAAATGCAAAATGTTGTAGGTTAACACAAGCACACATGCCTATATATACCTTTTAAGCCCTGAGTCATTGAGAAATCAGTTGCAGCTATCACAACCTCATCATGACACATTCACTGGGTATCTCCCAAGACTAAGACTAAGGTAATTTACTTAAGTAAATACAAACCATGACAGTAACATAATATGATATGATATATAGTTCATATCGAAACTCAGGCATCTCAGAAGTGTCCACTGCAGCTAGTCTTGCTTCTGTTTAAACTTTTTTGGGTGTAGTTCCAATCAAGGATCTAGTATTACATTTGCCTGTCAAGTCTCTTTAGTCTCTCTTAATTTGAAACAGTCTCTTCTTACCCTCCCTTTGTCTTTCATAACGGGGACATTTTTAAAAATTCTAGGCCATTTTTCTCAGGAGTGTTCTGAAGTGAAGAATTGTATATTTTCTTAATGATTAGGTTCAGTTTAAGCATTTTAGGCAAGAATGCATATAGTCAATATCCCACACCTGTCACTTCATGCCATTTGGAGTCAAATGAAGTCATTATTAGTTAGAATGTTATACTGAGTCACTGGGTGACTACAGGTTAGTCATGTCTCCTTTTAAAAAATTTTGAGGGCAAACATGATTTTTAGATAAACCAACATATGAAAGATAGATAGCCTGATACGTTCCGTTTCCTCACTGTGGAATGAGTGCAGTCAGCTGCCTCAAGTCCATGATGGAGACTGTGACTTTGAACTGTGAGCTGAAGTAAGTCTTCTTTCCTTAAATTGTCCCTCGTCAGATATTTGGCTATAGACAAGAACATAACTAATACGCTAAAGATGACCTTGAACTCCTGATCCTCCTGCCTCCCCCTCCCAAGAGCTCAGGTGCATAGTTGTCAAGGCCAGTCTGTGAGGCGCTGGGGATCAAAGCAGGGCCCAAGTATGCACTTTACCAACTACAGCTATAACCCCAAACACAATATTCTGTACTGAAAACAAAGACAATTTGACTGGAATAAAAGATTTATCTAACTTGCCGGGCGCGGTGGCGCACGCCTTTAATCCCAGCACTCGGGAGGCAGAGGTAGGAGGATCGCCGTGAGTTTGAGGCCACCCTGAGACTCCATAGTGAATTACAGGTCAGCCTGGGCCAGAGTGAGACCCTACCTCAAAAAAAAAAAAAAAAAGATCTATCTAGGAAAGAGCATGGCACATAGTAATAATTTTAGAATTATAACTCCTGGTCTTATATCATTATTACCCAGATCTTTGCTGAGAGAAGATCGGTAAGAATATAATGCTTGAAAAACCGCTAAGGAGTTCATAATGTAGTAAGTAGTCTGACTTATAGACATGGTAATTAACACTTTATTTAAAAAAAAAAAAAAAGGCTGGAGAGACGGCTTAGCGGTTAAGGCATTTGCTGCAAAGCCAAAGGATCCCAGTTCGACTCTCCAGGACCCACGTAAAGATGCACAAGAGGGTACATGCATCTGGAGTTTATTTGCAGTGGCTGGAGGGGCTGGTGCACCTATTCTGTCTCTCTCTCTCTCTCTCTCTCAAATAAATAAATAAATAAAATATACTTTTAAAAAAACATTTATGGGGCCTGAGGAAATGGCTCAGCAGTTAAAGGTACTTGCTTACAACACCTGCCAACCCAGGTTCAGTTCCCTAGTACCCACATAAAGCCAGATGCACAAAATGGCACATGCATCTGGAGTTCATTGTAATGGCTAGAGGCCCTGGCACACCCGTTCTCTCTCTCTCTCTCTCTCTCTCTCTCTCTCTTCTCTCTGTCTCTTTCTGCTTATAAGTAAATAAATTGTAAAAAGATTTTAAAATTTTTATTTATAAAAAGAAACAGGAAAGTTCATTTGGGTCACTTTACACATGTACTTGACCATCTTTCCACATACTGAAGGTATACAGTGCAAAAGGTAGATTTCAGCTCAAGACATGTGAATATACTTAACAGAGCGTTTGTGTGAGAAGTATGAAAATAATACTGCCCATAGAAATTTGTCAGATTTGGATAAATATAGAAAGATTTTGTATTTTTATTAGAGCTTAGAAAAGTGAGGAAAGGAGATTCATTCCAAGTTGAAATAACAGCTTAATGATTTGAACAAGACTACAGAATATGGGCTGGGAAATGGCTCTACAGTTACAAGCACTTGACTGCAAGCTGCCACCCTGGGTCCAATTCCCCAGGACCCATGTAAAACTGTGCACAAAGTGATAGATGCATCTGGAGCTTATTTGCAGTGACAAGAAGCCCTGGCTCACATATATTCTCATACCTCCTCTCAAATAATTATGTAAAAATTTTTAAAGACTTCAGGATATATACATATGTGTATATATATATATATATATAATCTTTGACATGTTTCAATTTAACTTAAATTCGCATTTTAAGAATTCAATTTCGCCGGGCGTGGTGGCGCATACCTTTTATCCCAGCTCTCGGGAGGCAGAGGTAGGAGGATTGCCATGAGTTCAAGGCCACCCTGAGACTTCATAGTGAATTCCAGGTCAGCCTGGGCTAGAGTGAGACCCTACCTCGAAAGAAAAAAAAAAAAAAAAAGAATTCAATTTCAAGCCAGGCATGGTGGGTCCTGTCTTTAGTCCCAGAGTTTGGGAGGAGAGGTAGGAGGATCACCATGAGTTTGAGGCCAGTCTGAGACTACCTAGTGAATTCTAGGTCAGCCTGGGCTAGAATGAGACCCTCTCTTTAAAAAAAAAAAAAAAAGAATTCAATTTCAGCCTGCCAGTTGTGGCTGGGATTAAAGGCATGCACTACCACACCCGGCTGTGATTTTTTTTTTAAGGCACAAATAGCTTTATTATCTTTAATACTTGAGCTCATATTTTTTAAAACATTCAAGCATTTCCTTTTGGGGGGGGGGTTAAGGTAGGGACTCTCTCTAGCCCAGGCTGACCTGGAATTCACTATGTAGTCTCTGGGTGGCCTCGAACTCACTACAATCTTCCTACCTCTGCCTCCCAAGTGCTGGGATTAAAGGCGTGCGCCACCACGCCTGGCTCATTCAAGCATTTCTGAAACACAGTATTTCTGAAAATGAATCAGGTTTTAATTATGATCTATAGATTTTAGAATTCCTTCGCATTAGCCAAGTGTGGTGGCACTTGCCTTTAATCCCAGAAGTGAGAGGCAGAGGTAGGAGGATCACTGTGAGTCTCAGGCCATCCTGGAACTACATAGTGAGTTCCAGGTCAGCCTGGAGTTCAATAAGACCCTATCTCAAAAAAGGAAAGTTCCTTCTCATTATGTCTTTCTTGGCATCCTCATTTCATTAAGGAAGAAAATAGGCTTGGTTTTAAAAATGTTTTAGAAAATGTTTTCCAAATTAGATAAAAATGCTTGAGGAACTAAGACTTGTATGCATTCATTGCAATACTGATTTTATCAGTGTCACTTTGTAAAAATACCTAGAAGAGGTTAACATATGGTGTGTGTTATGTAATTAATGATGGTGCAGAGCTATGTTAGCTGACAAAATACTTCCAGGAATTTACCAATAACCACAAATTTAATTATACAGATGAAAATTGTTTAAAATGCAGTCTTTTGTCTTTTTACATCCTTTCTTTTTTAATTTTTTTTTTTTTTTTTTTTTGAGAGAGAGAGAAAGAGGCAGATAGAGACAAAAAAAAATGACAATGGGCACACCAGGGCCTTCAGCTGCTGCAAACAAACTCCAGATACATGTGCAGCCTTGTGCATCTGGCTTACCTGGGTCCTAGGGAATTGAACCTGGGTCCTTTGGCTTCTCAGGCAAATGCCTTAACTGCTAAGCCTTCTCTCCAGCCCTACATCCTTTCTTTTTACCTGAAGGGTGCCAGAAGTAGTGTAATCCTTGTATAGTATGTATTCTCTGAGAAAATGTTGCCATATTTATTTCCATAGTGATACTAAATAAGGTTTTGTTTTTTGTTTTTTTGTTTTGTTTTGTTTTTCAAGGTAGGATCTCACTCTAGCTCAGGCTGACCTGGAATTCACTATGTAGTCTCAGGGTGGTCTCAAACTCAGTGATCCTCCTGCCTCTCCCTCCTGAGTGGGTTTTTGTTTGTTTGTTTTATTTTGTTTTGTTTTTTGTTTTTTCAAGGTAGGGTCTCACTCTAGCACAGGCTGATCTGGAATTCACTATGTAGTCTCAGGGTGGCCTTAAACTCATGGTGATCCTCCTACCTCTGCCTCCTGAGTACTGGAATTAAAGGTGCATGGCATCATGCCAAGCTTGTTTTTTAATTCTTGAACAAGTAAATTTACTTTTGTTGTACATTTCTCCTAGTAGGAGTGAACAAGAGATTAAACAAGATTCTATGTTGTCATGTCCCTTTAGTATCATTTAATCTGACCTTTTTTGTCTTTTATAACTTTGATATTTTAGAAAAGTTCAGGTTATTTATTTTTCACAGAATGAACTTTAGGTTTAACATGATTAAATTACATTACACATTTTGTGTTGAGTAGCAATAATATACCTTCAGGCATCTTGTCAGGAAGTATTTGTATCTATCTATCTATCTTTTTGTTTGTTTGTTTGTTCGAGGTAGGGTCTCACTCTAGCTCAGGCTGACCCAGACTTCAGGGTGACCTCGAACTCATCATCTTTTCCTCCTATTATGAGGGTCTTGTGTAGGTAGTGCCAGGCACTGTGAAGTCATGGATATCCAGGCCATTTTGTGTCTGGAAGGGTGCATCGTAAGGAGTCCTACCCTTCCTGTGGCTTATTGCTCATATTATTTTTAATTATATTTTTAGCCAGGCTTGATGGCACTTGCTTATAATCCCAGCACTTTGGAGGCAGAGGCAGAGTCACAAATTTGAGGCCAGCCTTGTCTGTATATATAATAAGTTTGAAGCCAGCCTAGCTTACACGGTGAGACCTTTTCTCAGGAAAAAAAAAGAAAGGAGGGAGATAGTACTTTCAACTCTCGACCATTTCCTTCTTTGTAATTTTGTGGGAAAGTACATTGGGATTATGCTGGTATTCTGCTTCTCTCATCACATATTCACATAGTAATTTTGGCATCCATGGTTCCTTCTTGCAGAGGAGTTGTTAGTATGGAGGTCATTAGGTAGTGACTTTATTCCATTTTGTTCTTTATCTGTTATTTGCCATTCGTTCATGTATTTGATGAACCAAATTGTTATATGAGATAATGTCCACCTAATGTAGTATAGAAAATAATGTATTGATTTAGCACAATGTTTAGCAATTAATATATCCTCAAAAATACTAGGTAACTTTTAGCTAGGAACACAGCTCAGTCATAGAGAGCATATGTCAGGCCATAGGCTCAGAACCCACCTTTACCTAAACATAGGCAGATGTATTAGATAATTTTATTGCAAAACTATTTACATGACATGTAAAGAAACAGATATTTTCAGGCCTGGAAAGGGGGTTCAGTGGTTAATTATAAAGCATGCCAGCTCAGATTTGATTCTCCAGTACCCACATAAAACCCAGTGCAATGTACAAAGTGGCACATGCATCTGGAGTTTGTTTGCAGTGGCATAAAGTTCTGGCCTACCCATTCTCTCTATTTATCTCCCTTTCTCTGATTACAAATAGATTTTTAGCAATAAGATATTTTGGCTGGGCGTGGTGGTGCATGCCTTTAATCACAGCACTTGGGAGGCAGAGGTAGGAGGATCGCTGTGAGTTCGAGGTCACCCTGAGACTCCATAGTGAATTTCAGGTCAGCCTGGGCTAGAGTGAAACCTTACCTGGAAACCCCCCCCCAAAAAAACAGATATTTTGATGTTCATTTTCGTAGTATGTATACTAAAATTGGAATGATGCCGGGCGTGGTGGTGCATGCCTCTAATCCCAGCACTCGGGAGGCAGAGATAGGAGGATCACCGTGAGTTAGAGGCGACCCTGGGAATACAGAGTGATTTCCAGGTCAGCCTGGGCTAGAGTGAGACCCTACCTCGAAAAACCAAAAAAAAACCTCAGTAGCAGAGGCCAGTGAGTTAAAAAGGAGATAGAAAGGGAAGAGAAAGGAAGGGAGGAGGGCATTTATTAGGTTGGTATTGTATACATGTAAGTAGAAAGATTGAGATGGGGAGGGGATATGATGGAGAATGGAATTTCAAAGGGGAAAGTGGGGGGGCTACTACCATGGGATATTTTTTATAATTATGGAAAATATTAATAAAAATTGAGAAAATAAAAAAAATTGGAATGATAGAGAGAAGTTAGCATGGCCTCTGCACAATGGTGACACACTAATTTGTGTAGAAATAGATGTTTTTCCTAGTCTTTAGAAGATTATTGGACATGTTAAAATATAGAATACTTCATGTCTGTTCACCATGAATGTTTACTTCACTTTTAGTGAGGTCAGAAATGAGGAGACCTTGCCGGGTGTGGTGGCGCACGCCTTTAATCCCAGCATTAGGGAGGCAGAGTTAAGAGGATCTCTGTGAGTTCGAGGCCACCCTGAGAATACAGAGGGAATTCCAGGTCAACCTGGGCTAGAGTTAAAGTCTACCTCAAAAAAAAAAAAAAAGAAGAAGAAGAAAGAAAGAAAGAAAAGAAAAAGAAAAAGAAAAAGAAATGAGGAGACCTAATAGACTCTTCCTTACCTTTTTTTATTTACCTAAGATAATCAGCAAATGCATTTGTACTATACTTTATAACGTTTGCAGTGTTGAAAATTCTTTTTGGGCTGGAGAGATGGCTTAGCGGTTAAGGCGCTAGCCTGCGAAGCCTAACAACCCAGGTTTGATTACTCAGTACCCACGTAAGACAGATGCACAAACTGGCACATGCATCAGAAGTTCATTTGCAGTGGCTGGAGGCCCTGCCATGACCATTTTCTCTGTCTGCCTCTTCATATCTCTTTCTCTGTGTCTCTCTCTTTAAAGAAAAAGTTTTTTAAAATAAAATTCTTGTTATAACATGTTCATTCATTAAATAAGAAACAAAGATGTAGCAAATTAAGTTTACATTTGGAGCATTAAATTCTAAAATAGAATTACTTATGGTTACTTTATTCCTTAAGATTTATTTTATTAACGTTTTATGTAGTATATGTACATAGCTAACTCATTTTGTTATGAAGCGTTTACAGGAGAAAAGCGCAACATCCTGGCCTATTATCTCATAAAACCCTCTGCTATTTTCATCACCCCGTAACCTCCATGATTTTACCTCCTAAACCTTGAACCACTTTACTGACTCCTCACTGTGGTAACAGCCATTTAACTCTTTTGCACACATATATCCTGTCCTCTCTTCCTCTTCATGTCAATAGTTTTAAAAGTTAGTTTTCTTCATAAACATTATGATGCCTGCATTTATGTTTCAGTTACTTTCTTATTCCTGGGACAAAATGTTTGGTTTTGTTTGTTTGTTTTTCGAGGTAGGGTTTCACTCTAGCCCCGACTGACCTGGAATTCACTATGTAGTCTCAGGGTGGCCTCGAATACTCCTACCTACCTCTGCCTCCCAGGTGCTGGGATTAATGATGTGCACTACCATGCCCAGGTTGGCTTTTTTTTTTTTTTTTTAAGAAATTTATCATCCTTGGATATATCCTCTACTTTTTTTTATTTCTCTCCTTTAAGTTCTATGCTTTTTAAAAGTATTTGTGTATGTGAGAGAAAGATAGAATTGGCACGCCAGGGCCTCTATCCACTGCAAGCAAACTCCAGATACATGTGCCACCTTGTGTGTCTGACTTATGTGGGACCTAGAGAGTTGAAAATGGGTCCTTAGGCTTCACAGGCAAGTGTCTTAACTGCTAAGACATCTCTCCAGCCCTAATTTCTGTGCTTTTAAAATATATTTTTTATTTATTTATTTGAGAGAGAGAGAGAGAGAGAGAGAGAACGGGCATGCCAGGACCTCCAGATGTTGCAAACGAACTCTAGATGCATGCACTCACTACCTTGTGCATCTGGCTTATGTGGATCCTGGGGAATTGAACCTGGGTCTTTTGGCTTTGCAGGCAAGTGCCTTAACTGTTAAGCCAACCCCTTCTTCTCTGCCCCAATGGAATTTCTTTTTATGTTTTCTTTTTTTTTTTTTTTTTTTTTTTCGTGGATACTCTTTTCAGGTAGCTGGCATGATAGTTATCTATTTATATTTAAGAAAAGCAGTACATAACCTGTGAGACTTTTCATCCTTGGTAGAGTAATTTAGTGAAAGACAGCTTTCTCATGGCTGCCCCTGTCTTCCCCACAGCTAGTTTCTCTCAGAAAGACTGGATCCTCAGTTTTCTTTATGGGTGAACAGAAACCTAAATACTGATCAGGAAAAGATCTGAGGAGACTGTGAGTTTTCACTTGAAGTTTGACTTTACCCTGAACTCTGTCTTCCTGTGTGCTTCAAGTTCCAAGCCTGAACTTGCCCAGCCTTCCCTCCATTTTCCTACCTCAGTAGGAACAGGGATAAGTATCTGAAAGCTCATCTCTTAATCTTCTCCCTATTTCATCCGCATTGGATATCTGGTACTACAATTATCTGAATTTTCTGTACTTTGGGGAGAAAGATGCTTGTTTCCTGTTGGAATGTATCCGAAAAAGTATAAAACACAGAATGATGCAATGAAGGTTGTCAAGAGTGAGGGAAAGGATGTGACGATTCCAGAGATCTAATTTTTTCCAATTTTTTATTTATTCATTTTTATTTTTTCGAGGTTGGGTCTTACTCTAGCACTTGCTGGAACTCATTTTACAGTCCCAGGCTGGCCTTGAACTCTCAGCGATCTTCCTACCTTTGCCTCTTGAGCGCTGGGATTAAAGGTGTGCGCCACCACACCCAGCTTCAAATTTATTTACTTATTTATGAGGAGAGAGAGAGGGAAAGAATAAATGGATGAATGGGCATGCCAGGGCCTCCAGCTGCTGTAAATAAATTCCAGATGCATCCGCCACCTTGGGCATCTAGCTTACATGGGTACTGGGGGATTGAATCTGGGTCATACTCTGATCAAACCAAAATTATGAAATTAATTCTAGCAGCATTTCCAGGATAAAAATAATAGCGTTCAAAGCTGGGTGTGGTGGCACATTCCTTTAATCCCAGCACTCTGGAGGCAGAGGTAGAAGGATCACTGTGAGTTGGCGGCCACCCTGAGACTACTGAGTGAATTCCAGGTCAGCCTGGACTAGAGTGAGACCCTACCTCAAATAATAATAATAATAGCCTTCGAGGGGGGGGGTTGCTGGAGAGATGGCTTAGCAGTTAAGCACTTGCCTGTGAAGCCTAAGGACCCCAGTTCAAGGCTCGATTCCCCAGGACCCACGTAAGCCAGATGCACAAGGTGGTACATGCATCTGGAGTTCGTTTGCAGTGGCTGGAGGCCCTGGAGCACCCATTCTCTCTATCTGTCTGCCTCTTTCTCTCTCTCTGTCTTGTCTCTTTCAAATAAATAAATAAAAATAAAGAAAAAAATTAAAAAAAAAATAATAGCATTCGGGGCTGAAGGGATGGTTTAGCGGTTAAGGCACTTGCCTGCAAAGCCTAAGGACTCAGGTTTGATTCCCCAGGACCCACATAAGCCAGATGTACTAAGTGGCACATGCATATGGAGTTCGTTTGCAGCAGCTAGAGGCCCTGGTGCACCCGTTTTTTTTTTCCTCTCTCTCTCTCAAATAAATAAATAAATAATTGGGGGGTGCTTTTCTTTGGTTTTTCGAGGTAGAGTGAGACCCTGCCTCGAAAAAGAAAGGAAAAAAAAAAACTTTTTAAATAGCATTCTATTAACAGTAAGCATAAGTAAACATTCATCTCATTTGTACCAACATATATTAATCACTTGCTGATTTCCAGAAACAGTTTTGCTCATTGTTTCCTGACTCTGCTTAAATTAAAGAGACATGACTTTTTTTTAGTGGCACTTTAAACCAAACCCAGGGCTTTGCATCAGTGAATTTTCTAATGTTATCAACAGTTCATTCGTCAAGATTAGCTATGAGAAAGCATAATTTAAAGCTGGGCATGGTGGTACATGCTTTTAATCCCAGCACTCAGTAGGCTAAGGTAGAAGGATCTCAGTGAGTCCAAGGCCAACCTGGGCTAGAGTAAGACCCTGCCTCCAAAAGACGAAAAAAAAAAAAAAAAAGAGGGGAGGGAGGAGGGAAAAGAGGAGGCAGAGTTTAGTTAAAATAAAAACTGTGGGCCTGGAGAGATGGATGGCTTAGTGGTTAAGCACTTGCCTATGAAGCCTAAGGACCTCAGTTCAAGGCTTGATTCCCCAGGACCCAGATGCACAAGGTGGCACATACATCTGGAGGTTTTCTGCAGTGGCTGGAGGCCCTGGCATGCCCATTCTCTCTCTGTCTATCTGCCTCTTTGTCTGTGTGTCGCTCTCAAATTAATAAATAAAAATAAACAATTTTTTAAAAAAAAACTATGTGTATTAACCACTAAGCCACTCCTCCACCACAAGTATACTTTTTTTTGTTGTTGTTTTGTTTTTTCGAGGTAGGGTCTCACTATAGTCCAGGCTGACCTTAAATTCAGTATGTAATCTCAGGCTGGCCTTGAACCCCTACCAATCTTCCTGGCTCTGCCTCCCAAATGCTGGAATTAAAGGTGTGCACCACCATGCCTGGCTCAGACTCACTTTTAAAAGTATTCAGTGAATGTTCACTATGGTAGACCTGGTTCTGCAGCTATAATCATGAATTAGGTGGCTCTCCTGGCCCTGAGAAACAGGGCATTCCATTAGTAGCAACAAAAAATAAAATAAATAAGTGAACATATATAGTGGGTAGTATGTGCCAGCACTAAGGATGCAGAGGCAGGGAGATCACCTCACACTGGCGTTCATCCTGGCCTACAGTGTAAAATTCAGTCTTAAACGCACATATAAAGAAACTTATATGGGGCTGGAGAGATGTCTTAGTGGTTAAGGCCAAAGGACCAAGGTTCAATTCCTCAGGACCCACGTTAGCCAGATGCACAAGGTGATGCATTCGTCTGTAGTTCATTTGCAGTGGCTGGAGGCCCTGGTGCGCCCATCCTCCCTCCCCTCTCACCTCTTTCCAAATAACTATATAAATATTTTAAAAATATTAAAAATTTTTAAAAGGAAACTTATAAATCATAAATGTTTTTTCTAACAAAGCTGGAATTCACAAGAAATAAATTGATCAGTCTTGAAACCCATAGTAGAGTGGATTGTATGGAATAATGTATTCCAAGTGAGAAGATTCTCAGAAAGTGCCTGGTGGCAAAACCTGAAAGCCTGGGTTAAATTGGCCAGTGCTTACATAAAGCCGGATGCACAAAGTGGTACATGTATCTGGAGTTTGCTTGCAGTGGCAGGAGGCTCTGGCACACCTGTAATTCACTTTCTCTCTGTATGTGTCTCAAATAAATAAATAAATGAGTAATTTTTTATTAACAACTTCCATGATTGTAAGCAATATCCCATGGTAATGCCCTCCCTTCCCCTCCCCTTTCCCCTTTGAAACTCCACTCTCCATCATATCCCCTCCTCTTCTCAATCAGTCGCTTTTATTTTGATGTCATGATCTTTTCCTCCTATTATGATGCTCTTATGCTGCAGGTAGTGTCAGGCACTGTGAGGTCGTGGATATCCAGGCTATTTTGTGTCTGTAGGAGCACGTTGTAAGGAGTCCTACCCTTCCTTTGGCTCTTACATTCTTTCTGCCACCTCTTCTGCAATGGACCCTGAGCCTTGGAGGGTGTGATAGAGATATTGCAGTGCTGAGCACTCCTGTCACTTCTTTCCAGCACCATGATGCCTTCTGCATCATCCCAAGGTCACTGCCTTTTGAAAACAGAAGGTTCTCTACCAAAAGTGAGAGTAGTGTTGATATATGGGTATGATCATTAAGAGAAGTGCTTACTGGGCAGTTTGATGAGCATAGTATATACATTTAGCTAGACAGCATCAGATATTACACCCCTAGGGCTCATGACTACCCCTGTTGGAGGTTTTCAGTATCGGGGATGTATTCCCTCCCATGGAGTGGGCCTCCAGTCCAATTAGAGGACAGTTGGTTTCCACCATGACAGACGTGCCACTATTGCACATGTTGACTCATTTGGCCTGGCTGGCAAAATTTAACGGCTGGAGGGATGGCTTAGCATTTAAGGTGTTTGCCTGCAAAGCCAAAGGACCCAGGTTTGATTCCCCAGTACCCACGTTAGCCAGATGCACTAGGCAATGCATGTGTCTGGAGTTCGTTTACAGTGGCTGGAGGCCCTGGCGTGCCCATTCTTTCTCTCTCTCTCTCTCCCTCCCTCTTTCTCTGTCAAATAAATAAATAATTACAAAAAAATTTAAGACTTGAAGTATCCACTGTGGATTATCTTCACTGGTGATTTCTGTTTCTGCCATTGAATTGCATGCAGAATGGCTTCTTCCACCTTTCTGTCAGCTGGTCTACATGAAGGAGGCTGTCAGCTCAGTTCCAGCAGGATTTCTCAGTGGTCTTGCAGCCCAAGTATGTGGAGTCTTCAGCAATAGGGTCTCACCATCTATTCCTGGTGGGAAACCAAGGGCCTCATCCCATCCCTGGCACTGAAAATTTTCTAGCAACAATCTACAGCATAAATGAGTAATTTTTTAAAGTGCATCTCTTATGTTGTTTATTGCTTCTAAATTTGTTTTTTAGGGCTAAGTTTTATGAACATTAGGTAAATACTCTATCACTGGCCCTTATCCTTAGCCCCTATGAATAACATTTTATTATATTTGTGTATATATGTAGTATGTGTGGTGTGTGTGTGTGTGTGTGTGTGTGTGTGTGTGTGTGTGTGTGTGCGTGTATTTAGCAGGTGCTACAGAGGTAAAAGGCAAATACCAGGTGTCCTCCTCTATTACTTATCCACGTATTTCCTTGAGACCAAGTCTTTGTGAACAGACAACTGCAGTTTTTTTGATCCCCAGCGACTCGCTGGACTCTGCTCCCACAGGACTGGGGTTATAGATGTGTGTGTCATCATCCAGCTGTTCATGTGGGTGGTCCTGGGAAATTGACTCAGGCCCTGATGCTCGTGGCAAGTGGTCTTACCCACTGAGCCATCTCCCCAGCCTAGAGTGTATGATGTCATGCTGTATGAGTCACCTCACCTCAATTTCTTAAAGAAACAGGCTAATTTAAAACTCAGTTGAACTTACAGGTTTTGAAATGAAAGATCCTCTGGTGGTATTCCAGCCCAATCTCCCATCTGTTAATTATATTTAAAAATATTTATTATTTATTTGAGAGAGAATATGGCTGCACTGAGGTCTCTTGCCACTGCAAATGAACTTCAGATGCGTGTGCTACTTTGTACATCTAGCTCTTCATGAGCACTGGGGAATCAAAACTCAAGACCAATAGGCTTTTTGCAAGCAAGTACCTTTAACCACTATGCTATCTCCCGAGCCCTTACAGCTTTTAAACATGAGGAAATTAAGTTCATCATGTTGCACAGTATAGTCCAAAACCCAAACCTGGATTTTAAGGAATGCAGTTCCTAAAACACTGGCTTTTTACAAACCTGCTGAATCATATGCTACCTTGTGGGTGCTGTGTGTGGTGGTGTTGTCTTTGAAATTGGGTCTTACTATGCAACCCTGACTGGCCTAAGGCTATCTTGAGCTTGCAGTAATCCTCCTCCTCCTGAATGCTAGAAGGCTAATGTCACCACACTTGTCTATTATGTTGCTTTAAAACAAATAAAGACAAGGAAACTTAACTTCCTTTGTACTACTTATTTTTTTAAAGGCGGTTATAAAACATGTTTAATAAAGTGATTTCCCATAAATAAGCCAGAACTTGAAGTTAAAAAGGCATGCTCAGCCAGGTGTGTGCAGGCCTTTGTTCCCTGTGCTGGTGAGGCTGAGGTAGGAGGAGCTCTGTGAATATGAGATCAACCTGGGGCTATAAAGTGAGTTTTTGTTAAGCTTGGGCTAGAGTGAGACCCTACCTTACAAAAAAAAAAAAGAAAAAAAAGAAACAGAAGAAGAAGAAGAAGCTGGGAGCGGTGGTGCCTTTTAATCCCAGCACTTGAGAAGCAGAGGTAGGAGGATCGATGTGAGTTCGAGGCCACCCTGAGACTACATAGTGAATTCCAGATCAGCCTGAGCTAGAGTGAGACCCTACTTCAGAAAAATTTAAAAAAGAAAAAAAGGAGGAGGAAACCGGGCATGGTGGCGCCCGCCTTTAATCCCAGAACTTGGGAGGCAGAGGTAGGAGGATTGCCGCGAGTTCGAGGCCACCCTTGGACTACATAGTGAATTCCAGGTCATCCTGGGGAAAGTAGAGGAAACAGGAAGAGGGGGAAGAGGTGGAAGAGGAAAGGGGAACGAGAAGAAGGATATATATAATAAGGAGGCTAATGATCCAGGTTTGATTCCCCAGTACCCATGTAAAGCCAGATGCACAAAGTGGCACATGCATTTAGAGTTTGTTTGCAGCAGCTGGAGGCCCTGGCATGCCCTTTCTCTTATCTCTATCTTTCTGTGCTTGCAAATAAATAAAGAAAAATATTTTTTCAAAAATAGAAGCTTACATATGTTTTATTTATATCCTCTTAGATTTTGATTAGCTGTCCCTCCACCTTTCCTTTACTCAATCTCTTCCCCAGACCTCATTTTGGGCCTTTTCACCCCCATTAATCTATTCTTCTACTTACATATATACAATACCATCCTCTTAAGTACCCCCCTCCCTTCCTATTGTGGAAGAGGTGACGGAAAGAATGTAAAAGCCAAAGGAAGGGTAGGACTCCTTACAACGTCCTCCTCCAGGCACAAAATGGCCTGGATATCCATGGCTTCACAGCACCTGACACTACCTACACAAGACCATCATAATAGGAGGAAAAGATCATGACATCAAAATAAAAGAGAGACTGATTGAGATGGGGAGGGGATATGATGGAGAATGGAGTTTCAAAGGGGTAAGTGGGGGCGAAGGGAGGGAATTAACATGGGGTATTTTTTATAATCATGGAAGTTGTTAATAAAAAATTTTTTTTTTAAATAGAGGCATGTTTCCTGTAACACCTTGACAGTCATATAAGGCCTGTGTGTGTACAAGATTTCTCTTTGGCGGGGGAGCACACAACGAGGATTGAATTCAGGCCCTACTGCATGTTAAGTAACTACTACTGCATTACACCCCTAGCACTGGCACCCTAAATTTCGTGATTTTTTATTCTCAACCTCCATACATATACATAATATACAAATGAACATAATCCCCTCCCACCATCTCCTAAACGTCCTCCCTACAACTGGTGCATCTTATACTTTGATGCCTTTTTTCCCCCCTCCTGTGTCATCCAAGATGATAGAATACTAATGGCCCAATATTGAGCAGGTCTTGTGCAGGTAACAACAGTCACTATAAGATCATAAATGCATTGACCATGTCATATCCAGAAGACAGCATTCCCCAACGCTCCTAACCCATCCTCTGGCTTTTGCATTCTTTCTGCCCCCTCTGCCACAATGTTTATTTCCGTTTTCTATGAAGAGTTCAAGGTAATGCAGAGGGATTACACCACTGCACAGGGTAGAGAAAACTGATGCTAGGTGGTTAGCATTGCCAAAATTGCTAGGTCATCTTGGTCGCGGACAATTTTTCACTGGTTGTACTTAATTCTTCAGTCATCTTCTGTATCTTGTCAGGGTTCGTCTCTTCCCAAACCCATCCATGTTGCTCTCTAGAATACCTCCCTAATTTGCTTCCTTTCCCTAAATACTCTGAATTGTAACCATGAGAGCCTTTAGCTCTCTTAAATAAAAGGCTTATGTCAAGGTATTTTCTTCAAATAGCTTTACAGTTCCCAAACTGTACACAGAGACACCCCAGGGTACTACAGAAAACCCCTAAGATTGCTATGGGATATTTTGCATCAGTTTCAATATTAGATTGTACTATATTCCTCTGTGATGGTGTCATATTTTAGAAATGACTAATGTGATTTTAAAAAAATCAAAAGCAGCAGTACTTCCTGAAAATCTTTGCAGCAGAAAGGGAAGGACAGTATTAAGTTGGAATACAAGGCTTGCAGAGTTGTGCTAAGGCTCCATAAGTTCACATATTCCATTAACATGTTTTGTTATAACCTGAATTTTTTGTTTACTATTTTTCAATGTATTTTTTTTTTCAAGCTTGGTATAAATTTGTAAAGATGGTACTTTTGAAGTTGTTTGGACCTACTTGATAAAAAACATGTTACCGGGCATGGTGGCACACACCTTTAATCCCAACACTCGGGAGGCAGAGGTAGGAATTCACTATGTAGTCTCAGGGTGGCCTTGAACTCATGGCGATCCTCCTACCTCTGCCTCCCGAGTGCTGGGATTAAAGGCGTGCGCCACCACACCTGGCTTCATTTTTCCTTTTTTTCAAAATAGCATTCCTAGCCGGGCGTGGTGGCACACGCCTTTAATCCCAGCACTCGGGAGGCAGAGGTAGGAGGATTGCCGTGAGTTCGAGGCCACCCTGAGACTCCATAGTGAATTCCAGGTCACCCTGGGCTAGAGTGAGACCCTACCTCGAAAAACAAAAACAAAAACAAAAACAAAATAGCATTCCTATAACAGGACATTTCATAGAATCCCAGTAAAAACTCAGTAACTAGAATATTTTTAAACTAGCTGCACACTCTGCTTTATGCTATAGGAAACAAACAAGCAAAGGAAATAAAAGGTGCCCTTGCCCGTGAGGGAAGACAAATGGGATTGCTTATTTTATCAATTAAAATGAATATATTCTGTTATTTGATTTATATTGCATACTTTGGAGATTCATAGAAGACTGAGTACATCTCAGTGGAAGTGCAAAATGTGGTGAAAGTTAGGTTTTTAAATAGGCCTTGAAGTGGTGGCAAAATTCTATAGGTAAAAGTAGTAGGCATTTCAAGTGGAGTGAAGTAAAAGACTCTGAACATTTATTTTGGAAGAAGCAAATGATTCTGTCTGATTGAAGTAAGGACATATGTTGTAGAAACACAGAGGTTACAGCTGGTTTACTATGCAAGTTGGAGTACTATTGTGGCGAGCTTTGAATGCTGGGGTGTGAGGCATTTGGATTTAATTTACTAGGAAAAGAAGAATGATTAGGATGATTAATCTGTCAGCGGGATATAGGATAATTAAATCAAGGAGAGAGAAGAGGCAGTGAGAGCTTGTAGAAAGTGAATGATGGATTTTGTTTTATGTATTTGTATTTCAAAGGATCCAAGTTAAAGAGCACATTTTTGTTTAGCATTGTAACTAACGGCTATAAAGTGGGACTTGCCATTCCTGGGGGAAGGAGGCTTTCAAATATTCTTGATATTTCTATGAGTATATTAGTACAATAGAAATTTGCATGAATTCATACTAGATGCTTTGTACTGTATTAAATACTCGTTTAATTCTCACAACCTTGAGGTTTTATTATTCCCAGCATAAAGGTGAGGACAGTAATGCCTAGAGATGATGAATTGCTTAAAGTCTCAACATTATTAAATGGACAGCTTGGCAAAATAAAAATAAGTACCAGCAACGTGGATGATAACTTTAGCCCACGGGTTCAAGACCAGCCAGGCAGTATAGTGAAAGGATGAGGAGAGGAGAGGAGGGAAGAAAAAGACTGTGTTCATTTGTTTAAATTGCCGAGAATTGAGTTAACCCATCTCCTCAGGTTGTGTGGAGCCAAAGGCTGCATCATTTGACATGGGCACAGCTCCTTATGTTTATTTTTCATACCATTCTTGTCCCTAATACTAACATCTTGACACCCTGGGTACCTAACGTGTTTGACATGTGGCCTCATATTTAAATGTGTGAGTTCTAGAAAACTGTATTGCTCGCATTTGTGTGTTTACATCATACATAATTAAAATTATGAGCTGTATATACATATATCTTGTCCAATTTAATGTATGTGTTTGTACTTAGTTGCTTTTAATATCTGTACAGTAGTGTGTATTCACCACTTTCTCCTTATATTTTCCTGTAGAACAGGCTTCTAGAATGCCACATACTCTTTGTTTTTAGCAAGGTGTGATAAATATCCATCTTTGTTTTCCCCCTAAAATGCATATTCCTTTGATGACATCTTTGTGCCTCTTGTTTTATGTCTTTTTTTTCTTTGTTTGCTTTATTTTTGAAGCAATTATATACGCTAGAAGACTGGCTTCTTTTTTAAAATTTTTTTTTTGCTTTTATTTTTATTTATTTATTTGAGAGCGACAGAGAAAGAGGCACATAGATAGAGAATGGACATGCCAGTGGCCTCCAGCCACTGCAAGCAAACTCCAGATGCATGTGTCCCCTTGTGCATCCGGCTAACATGGGTCCTGGGGAATCGAGCCTCGAACCAGGGTCCTTAGGCTCCACAGGCAAGCACTTAACCACTAGGCCATCTCTCCAGCCCAAGACTGACTTCTTTATTCATGGTATAGTTGTGGTTGCAGGTATTTTAACCCTAAGAAAGATGTCAAACATGTGTGGAATGGGAGAGATGGCCTTTGTACTTTCAAGAGGAGCCACATCGGCAGGAAGATCTCAGTGAATCATTCTCCGTTCCTTTGATGCATGGCGTTCAGCCAGTGATGACATAAACTTTACAGTACTCACTAGTATATTTGCACTAGCTTTCTTTTTAGTAATTCCGTGGCTGTCATTCATGTGAAATACTGCACATCACAATACCGTAATTGTAAATGATTTATACGTTATCTTAATGGTTGTCAAAGCCACTATTTTCCTTACAAGCAGATATGAACTATGCTTTGTCATAATTTATATTTGATCTCCCCTACTACCACAAGGAAATATATTTCATACACTCTGGTAGATTCACAAAACATATAGGACCCATTAGGAGGAAGAAAACATGCTATCTGGTTGTTCTGTTTGTTGCTTGTGGCTTCTAATTTATTCAGCCCCGTTCCAACTGATGTTACTATGGTACCTTACTTTTTGCACTGTAAACAGGATAATTATGCTCTTTAAACCAGACGATGGTACATCTTGAGACACAGGCATCTGGTACACTCAGCCCTTCCCTCATCAGTGCTAGTCAGGGCTTCTGGAGGCTGTGTTGTCGCCCTCCCCACCTTTTCTCAAATCACATCCTTCTCCGCCCTTTTGTTTCTCTCAATAGTGATTGATATTTACTGAAGTCATTAATCTCATGCTTAGCTTGTCCCTTTTTGAGCCTTACCCACCTCAGTCATCTCTCTACTCTTACTCTTGTGTATTGAATTACTCTTCTCACCATTTATGTGCATCTCCTCCTGTTTGTGTAGAGGTTTTCTTCAACTGAACACAGTATTTATGCTTTTTAAGCAATTTTATCAGAACAGCAATGTTACTGGGGGCTGGACAATGGCTTAGCAGTTAAGGCACTTGCCTGCATAGCCAAAAGACCCAGGTTCAATTCCCCAGAACCAATGAAAAACAGATGTACAAGGTGGCACATGCATCTGGAGTTCGTTTGCGCTGGAGGCCCTGGTGCACCTATTCTCTCTCTCTCTCCCTCTCCCTCTGCCTCTCAAATAAATAAAAATTTAGAAAAAAAAATAACAATGTCATCAAATTTTTAGAAATAAAGAAAAAGCAATAAAAATTTTATATTGCCTCTATCCACTTTATTTCTTCATTTAAATTTATTGTTTTTATTTTTCGAGGTAGGGTCTCAGTCTAGCTCCAGCTGACCTGCAATTCACTATATAATCTCAGGGTGGCCTCGAACTCACACTGATCCTCCTACTCTGCCTCCAAAGTGCTGAGATGAAAGGTGTGCACCACCCTGCCTGGCCTTCATTTAAATTTAAATTATAGCCAGCATGGCTGTGCACACCTGTAATCTCAGTATGTACAATGCTGAACCAGGAGAATCACAGGAGTTTGAGGTTAGCTTGGGCCACATAGTGAGTTCCAGGTCAACCTGTGCTACAGTGTAGATCCTTTTTGTCTCCAAAAAAAAAAAAAAAAAAAAAGAGCTACCTAAAATTATATCAAATGTAAAAGCCAAGTCCTAAATTCTACTAGTTAGACTTTAATGATTAGTAGCCAGCTGTAGAGTTTAAAGAGTATTCCTATTAGTAAACATTCCCATTGTTCCAGGTTTCCGATGAAAAATAATATACACAATATACAGCTGAGTTAATGTGTGTGTATATTTACCTGTGTTTTGCATTATCTTTTTATTTGCAAGCAAAGAAAGATAGAAGAGAGACAGACAGACATAATGGACACACCAGGGACTTCAGCCATCACAGTCTCCAGATGCATGCAACACTTTGTGCATCTGGCTTTACATGGGACCTGGGGAGTCAACCCCAGGTTGTTAGGTTTTGCAGACAAGCACCTTAACGCTCTCAGCCATCTCTCCAGCCTTTTGCATTATCTTTTTGTTGTTGTTGTTGTTGTTGTTGTTGGTTTTTTGAGGTAGGGTCTTGCTCTAGCCCAGGCTGACCTGGAATTCATTATGTACTCTCAGGGTAGCCTCGAACTCACGGCGTTCCTCCTGCCTCTGCCTCCCAAGTGCTGTTAGTTACTTTTCTTCTTGTTGTAACATAATATAAAACAGAAGCAAATTAAGTAGGAAGGATTTATTTTATCTCACAGTTTCAGAGAGGTTTCAGCTTGTCATACAGGGAAGGCAGTGGCTGCTCCCATAGTGGCCCATTATAGTAAATGGAGAACACAGGCCAGAACTGGAAGTGTGTACCGTTTTCAAAGGACTGCCTCTAGTGACTTATTTCCACCATCTGGGCCTCATGTCGCAAAGGTTCTATCATGTCCCAAAATAACACCACCAGCTGGAGACCAAATGTTCAGACACATAAGCCTATGGGGAACATTTCAGACTCAAGCCATAACAAGTAGACTCTGAGAAGTAGAATTACTGGGTCAGAGAGTATGAATTTGCTGAATGTTCCTTATGTGTGTTTTTAATTTTTTTTTTCCTAAAAAGAGCTGTCAGTTGCATACTCATCAGCAATTCCATTGAGTGTTTGCTTCAGGCTGGAAATACAGTTCATTGATGAATGCTTGCCTACCGTGTATGAGGCCTTGAGTTCAATCTTAGCACTCCAGATATGTGTATGTATGTATATATATATGTGTGTGTGCATATTTTTTCATTTCACTTACCTTTCTTCATCATTGAGTATTTCCATTGTTATTTCTTTGATAGAGAAGAATACTTATTGGTACATAAGATTTTATTTAGTTATTTATTTGAGAGAGGGAGACTGGGCATGTCAAGGCTTCCAGCCACTGCAAACAAAGTCCATACACATGCACCCCCTTGTGCATCTGGCTTACGTGGGTCCTGGGGAATCGAACCAGGGTTCTTAGGCTTCACAGGCAAATGCCTTAACTGCTAAGCCATTTCCCCAGCCCTGAGGTATTTTTTTAAATATTTTTTACTTATTTGAAAGAGACAGAGAAAAAGTGTTTGCTGCTTCTTTCCTCCTCAGTTTGGAAGAAAAGTGCTGGGCTGGAAAGATGGCTTAGTGGTTAATGCACTTGCCTGGAAAGCCAAAGGACCAGAGAGAGAGAGAGAGAGAAAATGGGCATGCCAGGGCTTCTAGCCACTGCAAATGAACTCCATATGCATGCATCACCTTATGCATCTGGTTTACATGCATCCTGGAGACTCAAACCTGGATCCGTAGGCTTCACAGGCAAGAGCCCTAATTGCTAAGCCATCTCTCCAGCCCCAGTGCTTGCTTTTTATTTATAAGCAAGCTTCAGTGGGTTGCAGACTCAGTATACAACCACTGCATATGATTTATGTTTATGTTTAGATAAGGAGTAGATAGACCCAAGTCAGTTAACTTGGGCTTAAATATTACAAAATAATACCATATTATTCTTCCTTATTACATTCTATTTGTGTTTGTTATAGCATATCCCTAATTGATAATTATAGTCATGATTATGCTGCATAGCTTCCTTTCCTGTTGTGTTGTGTTGTGTTTTGAACAGATTCTCAAGCAACCCAAGCTGGCCTCAAAGAAGCTATGTAGCTACAGATGAATTTCTACCCCTGATACTCCCACCTTGGCCTCCTGAGTGTTGGGATTATAGGAATGCACCACCACACCCAGCTGTTGTATTCTTTGGAATAACTATAGGCTTGTACTTCCAAGAATTATAAACCCTTTCAAAAAGTTTATGCTCTTAAGTAAGGACAATTAAGAAGAATCCCAAGGGGCATGGAAGATGGCTCAGCAGCAGTTGAAGGCTCTTGCCTGAAAAGCCTGTGGCCTAGGTTCAATTCTCAAGCCATCCACATAAGCCAGACCCAAAAGGTGGCTCAAGAATGTGGTCATTTGCAGCAGCAAGAGGCCCTAGATCATTCATACACACACACTGCAAATAAAAATTAAAATAAATATATAAAAAGAATTCCAAATAATCATCCTGAGTTAAGATAAATTCTTTTCCTTTTCTCTTAGTATAGTAATTACTTTTGTTTATAATAAATAGCCCCTGTGTTTAAACTACCCTGACAAATCCACAGCTTTGTTGAGATGTCTAAGCATTAAGTCAGACTTTGCTAAAATGGTCTTTGGTTTTACCTGGTTTTTCCCTACCATTCCTATCTTTGCTTTCTTGTTTCGTTTTTCCATTTGTAATGAATGAAATAGCCCACTTTATTCTAAATTCTGATGAATGCTGTTCAGTTTGTAAATGTGCCTCCTTTAGGTTGCTTACAAGGATAGGCTAACAGAGTAGGATGAAATTCCTAATTAGAATATTACAAGATGTTGTTGGTCATGTAGAGTATTTTTCTCAAGTATAGACATGTAAACTGTTGGCTTGTTTTTATTACAAACTTGACATGTCGGGTGGGGGGGGAGCTTCTTTTTGTAATGGTATTGTTTTTCATTCTGGGGGATACTACAGTCTGGAACACGTTTCCTAGCAAAGGTTATAAATCTGGGAAGAAAAATTATGGTTGGCATGAATTTTAACAGCCTTTACAATCTAACAGAGCACAAATCCCAAATTGTTTAAATTCTAAATATTTACTTAAAATATAGGAGAACATTTTAAAATAGAATTAATTTAAATCGTGAATTTACTACTCATTTAAAAACTAATGGTTTCTTTTGCCTGTTCTTTATAAAATTAACAAAATCGAAGCTATACTATCCATATTACAATCCACTTGTGTTACATTTTAAAATAAAGCACACAACATACACATATTTGGAATCAGGCCAGATTTAGACTCCAGAGGCATACTGTTCTGTACCTTAAATTACAATCAGATGTGTTTGAGCACAGATCAAATTTTCAGTCTGAAGTTGTTGAGAAGCCTAATTATTTGACCAGGTTACTATTTATATAGACCATTCTGTGGCTGTCTGTGGTTAATCCACAGCTGGCAGAATGCTAGCTCTGGGAGGTTTCTGTTTCATAAGAGGGTAAAGCTTTAAACTCTTCTCATTAAATAAAAGACTAAAAAGCAAGAACATCATACTGCTATGGAGGCAGATGCTATATAAACTGCTCCTTTTAGTTCTCTAAGTGACAGAAATAGCAAAAAAAAAAACCAGCTTGGATGTTTATAGTTTTCTAGTGACATTTGACTAAAAATGAAAGGTTGAAAATGTATAAAAATGATACCTAACCATGTTACCTTTTAGAACAACTCCACTTTGTTTAAAACTAATGGTTTTGACTTTTTAAAATTCATTTGCAAGGAGACGGAGGTAGAGATGATAGAAGATGGGTATGACAGGACCTCTTGCCACTACAAACTCCAGATGCATGCGCCACTTTGTGCATCTGGCTTTACTTGGGTACTGGGGAATTGAACCCAGGCCAGCATATCTTGCAAGCAAGTACCTTTAACTAGTGAGCGCTCTCCTCAGCCTTTTTTTAAAAAATATTTTATTTATTATTTATTTATAAGCAGAGAAAGAGGCTGAGAAAATGGGCGCACCAGGTCCTTCTGTCACTATTAACAAAGTCCAGATGCATGTTCCAGTTTGTGCATCTGGCTTTATGTGGGTACTGGTGACTTGAACCCAGGCAATCAGGCTTTGCAAGCAAGTACCTTTAACCACAGAGCCACCTCCCTAGCCCCTGTTTTGCATTTTTAAATGAGAAACTTTTTTTTTCATTTTTTATTATTAGATATGGATATATTTTGTACGTAAACATCACATGTTGGTACCATCCTTTCCCTCCTCCTTGCCCCTTTTCTGAAGAGGCCTTCCTCATTGGAGTGTAGGTCAACCCCATGTGGTAAATGAGAAACCATTATATTATGCCATGACAACATTTTGTTAGTATTTCATACAATAATGTGGTAAAATAAAAGTATTTAAAGAAGAGAAAAAATAATACCTTTTTTGCACCCACTTCAAGGGCCATGGCTAACATGCCTATAATACAGCAAACTTACAACAAAATTTCTTGTGACATGTGATCCCTCAGAAATTAAGACTCATGGACCTAGGAAAAGCTTTATTTTTTATACTGAATCTGATGAAATAAATGAATACTTACAGAGAAACATCACAGGGCAAATCTATGATCTAATCTCTAGTGATAAACTATTCAGACTCCTCTTGTCCTCCAGGAGTGGGACAGGTACTCTGGAAGGAAAGGTCTTATTATGACCTGCTTTCAGGTGAGGTAGGTCAGAGAATTACCTTCTGGGCAACTCTCACACAGTTACACCTTCCTTCTGTAGTTTTCTCATTATTTTGGAATATCTTGTTTTGGTCCCCCACATAGTAATAGTTGTCTCAAGGTGCTTAACTACAGCAAACCCTCTCTTCCAAGACAGATCTTGGGGTGAGGGAGATGGTTCAGTTGGCATAGTGTTTGTCAAGAATGAGGATCTGAATTCAGATCCCCGGTACCCATGTAAATGCTGGGCATAGTGGTATATGCCTGTCATCCCAGCTCAGCATTGTGAAATGGGAATTTTAGGGATCCTTGTCAATACACCAATGCACCAATAGATTTAGGATTCTTGTCTTAAGAATTTAAAGAATTAGAGCTGGAGAGATGCCTTAGTGGTTAAGGAGCTTGCCTGTGAAGCCTAAGGAACCACGTTTGACTCCCCAGAACCCACATAACCCAGAGGCACAAGGTGGCACATGCATCTGGAGTTTGTTTGTAGTGACTAGAGACCCTGGTGCACCCATTCTCTCTCTCTCTCTCTCTCTCTCTCTCTCTCTCTCTCTCTCATAGATAGATAGATAGATAGATAGATAGATAGATAGATAGATAGATAGATAGATAATAAATAAATTTTAACAAGAATTTAAAGAATTAAAGTCCATAGGCCAGAAGGTAAGGTTTAGGGAGACTATTAGATTAAGAGAAGGAAAGAGTGGAAGGTATAGAGCTCCCACCATGAGCGAGGCAAGAGGGGGCAAAGCCCATGAGGGTGTAGGGCAAGAGTGGGTTGGTCGCCCCCTTCAGGGCCCACCTGGTAGCCATCTACTCATAACCTTATGAGCCAAGTGAGAGCTGATTGGTCTGGGCTAGGGGCTGGCTCGAGAAGAGGCCAGCCATGGTGCCAAGTTCTGAGGCTGAGTGTAGCCAATCACAATGTCAGGATCACATTTAAATTCTAGGAAAGGGTCCCTCCCTCCCAGGATGGGCTCAGACTGTTCTTGGAAAAACACGGTAGGGAACTCCTTTAGGCAAGAGATACAGAGGCCAGGTTCTCTGATCTCTAGCAAAGTGGAGACTACAAGGGCAGACTTAGGGGCATCTGTGCCTTTACTCTCGGGAGCCCCCAGTCACCCTAACTCAATTGGAGAGGTAGAGACAGACGGACTACTACAAGTTTGAGGACAGCTGAGGCTACACAATGAGTTCCAGGCTGGTCTGAGCTATACAATGTGAGGCTCCCAACCTCCCCCACAGGGGGTAAAAGAACATATGTGATAATGCACACCTGTAAGCCAGGCCAGAGCGTGGAGAATGGAGAATCAAGACTTCAAGGTCATTCTTGGCTGTTTAGTAAATTTGAAGCCAAATACACATGCACACATTAAAAAGAAGAAAAAGATGCCGGTGTGGTGTCTCACACCTTTAATCCCAGGATTAAAGATTCACAGCAATTCTTCTACCTCCGCCCCTCGAGTGCTGGGATTAAAGGCGGATGCCGGCCACCACGGCATGATCATCTTTGGTTTTTTTTTTTTTTTTTTTTTTTTTTTTTTTTTGGTTTTTTGAGATAGAGTCTTGCTCTATCCCAGGCTGACCTGGAATTCATTATGTAGTCTCACGGTGTCCTCGAACTCACAGTGATCCTCCTACCTTTGCCTCCCAAGTGCCGGGATTAAAGACTTGCGCCACCACGCCCCGGCTGCCCTCATCTTCTCTTACTTTGTGTTTTTCTTTACTCACTTCTGTACTTTCCAGACAGTTCTCTTCATAGTCATATGTAATTATCTCAGTGGTTTCCCTATGATCCACAGAAAATTTTTTAAAAGGTTAGATTAGGGGAATTTAATTTAGATACAAATTTACCTTTCTTACTGTTTATGCCTTAACCTAATACTATAACCATATCTAGAAAGCATTAGTATATTATATATAATATAAAGGCACATGTTTGCAAAATACATATTTTTTAAAAATTATATATTTATTTGCACTCAGAGTGAGAGAGAATGGGCATATCAGGGCCACTTTATGCATCTGGATTTACATGGGTACTGGGGAATCAAACCTGGGTCTTCAGGCTTTTCAGGCAAACATCTTACTCTCTGAGCCATCTATCCAGCCCGCAAAATATATTTTAATAAAATTTTATTAACTGCATTTAATTAATGGCATTTAAATATACATCTTTTCTGACAGAAAACCTTCATTGTAACATTTTTTTTTCTATTGAATTTCTGAATTATTTTTTTCATTATTTGAACATTCTAATTCAGAATCACTATCATGTCTATAGTCCCAGCACTCAGGGCACTCTTCCGGCCAGATTGGGTTGACACCAGGAACACTTGTCTCAAAAATTCAAAAGCAAGGCCGAGTGTGGTGGCACATGCCTTTAACCCCAGCACTCAGGAGGCAGAGGTAGGAGGATTGCCAAGAGTTCAAGGTCAGCCTGAGCTAGAGAGTGAGACCCTACCTCGAAAAAAAAAACTTTTTTAAAAGCAAAATGAAATAAATGTAGTTAAGACATTATTACAGGTAATAAGTAAGTTCTAATCTTGACAAATTGATCTTTTAAAATCACTTTTAAAAAGACAGACTTACTTATAAGAAGCTGGAAGGATTCAGTCTGTCATCATTACTGTTTCTCTAATTTAAATATAATTATTTTCTTGATTGAAACCTCTTAAGCATTTTTATCTTTTGTAGATTTCCAAAATTCTTTGGTATTCAGCATATATAACCTAATATGAATTTTTTGTATTCTCTGAAGTGATGGCATATATTAAGTATATAGTACTCATGATAAACTTCATTCTAGTTAAATGCAGCCATTTTCTGCTTTGGAATTTATAATTGCATTTTATATAGGCTTTGGTATTTTGTATTGGTTTATTTTATTCTCACTGAGAATAATTTTGTGGAGATGACATTTCTAATTTTCCCTCCTTTTTGTTTTTCTCTTTATCCAGGGCTTTTTTCTCACAGTCTCCCCAGAGTCAGTATTAAAAGTAGCTCAGCATGCTTCTGCAAACAACAGGATTTTCACGTTGAATCTGTCTGCGCCATTCATTAGTCAGTTCTACAAGGAAAGCTTGATGAAAGTCATGCCTTATGTTGACATCCTTTTTGGAAATGAAACGGTGAGTTACTTTTTTAAAATTTATTTATTAATTTTTTATTAACAACTTCCATAATTATAAACAATATTCCATGGTAATGCCCTCCCTACCGCCCGCCTCCCATTTTCCCCTTTGAAACTCCATTTTCCATCATATCCCCTCCTCCTCTCAATCAGTCTCTCTTTTATTCTGATGTCATGATCTTTTCCTCCTGTTATGATGGTCTTGTGTAGGTAGTGTTAGGCACTGTAAGGTCATGGATATCCAGGCCATTTTGTGTCTGGAGGAGCACGTTGTAAGGAGGCCTACCCTTCCTTTGGCTCTTACATTCTTTCCACCACCTCTTCCACAGTAGGCCCTGAGCCTTGGAAGGTGTCATAGAGATATTACAGTACTGAGCACTCTAGTCACTTCTTTCCAACACCATGATGCCTTTTGAGTCATCCCAAGGTCACTGCTGTCTGAAAACAGAAGGTTGTCTACCAAAAGTGAGAGTAACATTAATATATGGATATGAATATTAAGAGAAGTGCTTACTGGGCAGTTTGATGAGCATAGTATATACATTTAGCCAGACAGCAGCAGATGTTACATCCCTAGGGCTCATGACTACCCCTGTTGTAGGTTTTGAGTATCAGAGATATATTCCCTCCCATGAAGTGGGCCTCCAGTCCAATTAGAGAGCAGTTGGTTTCCACCATGACAGACGTGCCACTATTGCACCCGTTGGCTCATTTGGCCTGGTTGGCAAAATATAAGGCTTGCAGTGTCCACTGTTGAGTATCTTCACTGGTGATTTCTCTCTCTCCCATTGAACTGCATGCAGAATGGCTTCTTCCAGCTTTCTGTCAGCTAGTCCACATGGTGGAGGTTTTCAGCTCAGTTCCAGCAGGATTTCTCAGTGGCCTTGCAGCCCAAGTATGTGGAGTCTTCAGCAATAGGGTCTTACCATCTATTCCTGCCTCAGCAATGGCCTATACTGTTTTGGGGGCATCAGGGACCTCCCTGTCCAACAACTCACTGGGTTATCCCATCCCAGCACTGAAAATTTTCTAGTAACAATCTATGGTTCCTGAGTGTTCCATTGTCCAAAAAAGTAGGTTTCCATATGATTTCTTTATATCCTCTTAGATTTTGATCAGCCCTCCCTCCACCTTTCCTTTACTCAATCTCTTCTCCTGACCTCACTTGGGCCTTTTCACCCCCATTGATCTGTTCTTCTACTTACATATATACAATACCATCCTATTAAGTACCCCCCTCCCTTCCTTTCTCATCCCTTTATATCTCTTTTCTAGCTTACTGGCCTTTGCTACTGAACTTTCTTCCATATATATGTGTATATATATTTATATTTGAGAGTGACAGAGAAAGAGGCAGATAGAGAGAGACAGAGAATGGACGCGCTAGGGCCTCCAGCCACTGCAAAAGAACTCCACATGTGTGCGCCCTCTTGTGCTTCTGGCTAATGTGGGTCCTGGGGAATCAAGCCTTGAACGGGCATCCTTAAGCTTCAGAGGCAAGTGCTTAACCACTAAGCCATCTCTCCTGCCCTCTTCCCACTTTTTTAAAAACAAGACTAGTTTGTATGTTTGTGGTCTTTATATATGTTTAGAAATACATTAATACATTAATAAAACCCTAAATGTGGGCATCGTTCTGGGACTGACTACAGAGTGAATGCCAGGTCAGCCTGTGCCAGAGTGAGGCCCAACCTCAAAAAAAAAGAAAGAAAGAAAGAAAGAAAAGAAATCTTTGCAAACTGACTGTATTCTTTGCCAAATACCTGAGGAGAAGCATCTTCAGAGTGGAAAGATTTATTTCAGCTCACAGTTTGAGAGAAGATAATCCATCAGGGAAGGGAGGGGAGGGGAGGGGAAGGAAAGGGAGCGATCGGAGCATGTGCCTAGACCCCTCGTATCTTGGAGAATAAGGAAGTGGGCCAGGTAATAGACCTTAAGGCCCATTTTTCTCCAGCTAAGCCTCCCCTCATAAAGGCTCTACAACTTCCCACAGCAACTCTACCAACTAGAGAGCAAGCCTCCAAGCACATGAGCCTGAAGGGATGTTTTATATCCAGAGCATAGCAGTGACGTAATGGCAAGAAATTGTGGTGAAAGTCTTGAATTATTGGGTAGCTGCTGGAATTCTCATTTGATGAAAACCTAACTTTTAGATTTTTCTTATTAGCAGCATTATTTTCTGAAGGGTCAGGAAAGTAACTAGGAAATACACTGCTTTAGCCCTGTGAATAAATAACATGAAAGAATTGGTCATCAGTGTAGCATTTTAAGAATAACAGGGGGACTGGAGAGATGGCTTAGTGGTTAAGGCACTTGCTGCAAAGCCAAAGGACCCCGTTTTGATTCCCCAGGACCCACGTAAGCCAGATGCACAAGGTGGCGCATGCATCTGGAGTTCATTTACAGTGGCTGAAGGTCCTGGTGCGCCCATTCTGTCTCTCTCTCTCTAGCTGTTTCTGCTTGCAAATAAATAAAATATATTTTTTAAAATGTGAGGTTGTTGTAGATATCCTTTATAGGATAATCTTAAAGAGCCTTTAATAAACTATAAGAAAAACTCTTTAGTATAGGCTCATATTCATAAAATACATGTTAAAAAAGAAAAAGATTAGCCAAGTGTGGTAGCACATGCCTTTTATTCCCAGCACTCGGGAAGCAGAGGTAGGAGGATTGCCATGAGTTCGAGGCTACCCTGAGACTACATAGTGGGCTAGAGTGAAACCCTAACTTGAAAAACTGGAAGAAAAAAAAAGGTAGAGGGTAGGACACAGATAAGTCAAGGAATGACGCTACAAGTTTGGCAGAGATTTCGAATAGAAAAGAAAAGGCCCCAGAATTAGTTATATTTATAGAAAATGCTAGTGATATCAAAATGTTCTTTGCTCTAAAAATACAAAATAGTTTAGGGGCTGGGGAGAAGGTCCAACAGTTAAAGGTTTGCTTATAAACCTTGATGGCCTTGATCCAGTTCACCAGTCACCCACATAAAGCCAGTTGAGTATTTGTTTGTATTGACAAAAGACCTTGACATGCCTACATATGCACCCGTACACGCACACACGCACACACACGTGCATGCACATGTACACACAGGTAAATAAAAATTTTTAGCTGGGAGTGGTGGCACCCATCTTTAATCCGAGCACTCAGGAGGCAGAGGTAGGAGGATCACTGTGAGTTCAAGGCCAGCATGAAACTATATAGTGAATTCCAGTCAGCCTGGGCCAGAGTGAGACTGTACCTCGAAAAATCAAAAAAAAAAAGTTGTTTTTTTTTTAAGTATGTAAACACATCAAGACAAAAAAACAATAAAAATTAATTGAAAGTCTTTAAAATTAAACACTTCTATGACTGGTGGGTGACACAGACCTAGAATCCCACATCTAGGTTGTTAAGGAGGGAAGATCACAAGGGTTTTTTTTGTTTGTATTTTGCTTTTTAGTTTCATTTATTTATTTGAGAGAGAGAGAGGCAGATATCAAGAGAGAACAGGCATGCCAATGGCCTCTAGCTGCTGCAAACAAACTCCAGACGTATGCACTGCCATGTGCATCTGGATTTTATGGATACTGGGGAATTGAACCTGAGTCCTTAGGCTTCCCGGACAAGCGCCTTAACTGCTAAGCCACCTCTCCAGCCCAAGATCACAAGTTTAAGGCCAGCCTCCACTACCTATAACTTGTCACAAAAAAAAAAAATGCATGTGAAAAAAGACACATACAATGGAAGATAATATTTATAAATTATATGTCTGATAATATCCAGATACTTAATGACAGCTAAACAAGAAAGCCAGTAAGCAACTTTTAGAAAATGGTCAGAAACCCTGACTTAGGTCAGGGCATGGTGGCGCACGCCTTTAATCCCAGCACTCAGAAGGCAGAGGTAGGAGTACCTCTATGAGTTCGAGACCACCCTGAGACTACATAGTCAATTTCAGGTCAGCCTGGACTAGAATGAGACCCTACTTTGAAAAACAAAACAAAGAAACAGACAAAAAAAAAAAAAAAAAAACCTGACTTAATGGTCCTGTATTGCCATCAGTCTGAAGACTGAGGCAGAAAGATCACAAATTGAGGCCATCCTGTCTCAGACGCAGCACACACGTATACAAAGGTCAAAGACTTAAGTATACTTTTCTCTAGAGAATCTGTACAAATGTCCAATAAGCACATGAAATTGTTCAATATCTCTAATCATTAGAGAAACACACAAAATCAAAATTAGATACTACTGCACACCTATTAGGATGATGAAGAAATTGGAACCCTTGTGTATTGCTAGCAGGAATGTGAAATAATAGATCTGCTCTATAAAACCATTTGGCAGTTTGCCAAGAAGTTGAACATAGAATTAGAACTATTATTATGTGATCTCTTAATAAGAAAAGGGTAGGAACTCGGAAATCTGTACACCAGTGTTTATGGCAACATTATTCACAATAGCCAAAGATGGACACAATTAACATTTTTTTTTAATCTTTTAAAGGGCTGAAGAGATGGCTTAGCAATTAAAGCACTTGCCTACAAATCCTAAGGATTCAGGTTCAATCCCCCAGTATCCACATAAGCCAGTTGCACAATGTGGCTCATGTGTCTGGAGTTGCTTTGCAGTGGCTAGAGGACCTGGTGTGCCCATTCTTTCCCTCCTTCTCCCCCCTCCCACTTTCAGCCTCTCAATTCCCCAGGACCCACATTAGCCAGATGCATAAGGGGGCACATGCATCTAGAGTTTGTTTGTAGTGGCTGGAGGCCCTGGTGTGCCCATTCTCTCTCTGTGTCTCTCTCTCAAATAAATAAATAAAAACAAAATATTTAAAAATTATTCAGCCTTGAGCCTGGCATGGTGGCATACTCCCTTAATCCCAGCACTTGGGAGATAGAGGTAGGAGGATCACCAAGAGTTCGAGGCTACCTTGAGATTACATAGTGAATTCCAGCCGGGCGTGGTGGTGCACGCCTTTAATCCCAGCACTCGGGAGGCAGAGGTAGGAGGATTGCTATGAGTTCAAGGCCACCCTGAGGCTACATAGTGAGTTCCAGATCAGCCTGAGCTTGAGTGAGACCCTACTTCGAAAAACAAATTAAGAGAAAAAAAAAAGATTGAGGGCTGGAGAGATGGCTTAGCGGTTAAGCGCTTGCCTGTGAAGCTTAAGGACCCCAGTTTGAGGCTTGATTCCCCAGGACCCACGTTACCCAGATGGCCAGATGCACAAGGGGGCACATGCGTCTAGAGTTCGTTTGCAGTGGCTGGAGGTCCTAGTGCTCACATTCTCTCTCTCTCTCTCTTCTCTCTCTCTGCCACTCTTGAATAAATAATTAAAAATAAAAATAAAAAGATTGATTCTGCAACTGTTAGCATTGGATTAGCTTTTACTGTAATCATTGAATAACTTACTGTTGCATGCCTAGAAGACAGAGTGGCAAAAGTATAAGCTGCCTCACGTTGTGTTAGAAAAACTTTTTTCTTTTTTTTTTTTTTTTTTTTTTTTTGGTATGAATCCTGATTGTTTTAGTTTATCTCTGCAGATATTTATGTAATGAAGCCTATCAATTGCAAACCAATAAATGGTAGAAACAGGGCAGCATGACCCCTGTAGGTATGGATTATAAAAATCATAAAGAATGAATACAGGATAATTAGGTGTGCTTGGTATTTTATTGAACCAAACCCAGAAGGTTTGCTGGTAAATAAAACCACTTTCGAGTGGAATGCTTCAGGGTTTACCCTGAGCTTTGCTCGAGTAAACTCCCAGAGATGGAGCTAAAGCTGTGTTTACATATAGTGCAAAGCAAATAATGCAACACCTTAGCAAACAGCAGGTAAATTGGGTGTCAGTGGACTGGAAAGATCAGCTGAGGGGATCAGCTCAATAGGGCTAATAAACAGTTTAGCATAAAAAGTAAGTAGATTAATATGTTTCATCTCTTTAAACACATTGCACCTTGTTCTCCTCCTTGAATACTATAGTAATTATTATAAACAGCCTTAAATTGTCCAGGCTGGGGGAAAGAGCCATTTTAGTTATAAAATGCCATGAAGTATAGCATATATTTCTCAGGAATTATATATGTATTGATTTATGTGATTGCTTTATCTTTCTTCTTTCCCCCCAATTTTTTTTTTATTCTGTTTTGCCAGGTGTGGTGGCTCATGCCTTTAATCCCAAAACTTTCAACTCTGAGGAAGGAGGATGGCTGTGAATTTGAGGTCAGCCTAGGCTAGCAAAAGACTCTGACTCAAAAAAAACCTCAAAAACTTTTTTACTAGAACAAGCATGGTGGCACACACCTTTAATCCCCAGCACTTGGGAGGCAGAGACAGGAGGATCGCTATGTAGTCCGGCCTGAGACTACAGAGTGAATTCTAGTTCAGCTTGGGCTAGAGTAAGAGCCTATATATAAAAGAAAAAAAAAAACTTTTTTTTTTCTGCCTTTAGTATTAACTTTCTAAATGTTAGCACTTATTTAACATCAAATTCTGTAGTTCTTAGTTTCCTCTTGATAACATTTTGTACTTTTCTCAGAGAATTATACTAGTATTGGTCATTTAAAAGTTTCAAGTATCCTCAGTAAGGTAGAGAGCAATTGAAGAAGACATCCTATTCATTACCCTCTGACCTTCTCCACACGAACAAATAACATACACATACATACATACAAGATAAAACACAGGCTGGAGAGATGGCTAAGTGGTTAAGGCATTTGCCTGTGAAGCCTAAGGACCCAGGTTCGATTCCCCAGTACCCACATTAGCCAGATATACATGGTGGCACATGTATCTGGAGTTTGTTTACAGTGGCTAGAGGCCCTGGCATGCCCATTCTGTCTCTATATCTGCTTCTCTCTCTCAAATAAATAAAAATAATTTTTTAAAAGATAAAACACCTTGGCAAGACTGTAACCCCAGCATTTGTGAGCTGAGAGAAGAAGACTATAGGGTCCAGGACAGCCTGAGCTATATAACAAGACTTTGTCTCTAAATAAATAAAATAAAATAACCTTATCCACCAAGAATGTCTCTTCACAGATTATAATTAGTGACCCCTGTAAAAAACAAAAAGTAGGGATGGAGGGATGGTTTAGCAGTTAAGGCATTTGCCTGCAAACCCAAAGGACCCAGGTTCTATTCCCCAGTACCCCGCATAAGCCAGATGCACAAGGGGCACAAGCATCTGGAGTTCATTTGCAGTGACTGGAAGCCCTGGCATGCCTATTCTCTCTCTGTCTCTCTCTCTCTCTGTCTCTCTCCCTCCCTCCCTCCCTCCCTCTTTCTCTGTCAAATAAATAAAAAAATAAAGATAAGATTATCTTGGGGCTGGAGAGATGGCTTAGCGGTTAAGCGCTTGCCTGTGAAGCCTAAGGACCCTGGTTCGAGGTTCAATTCCCCAGGACCTATGTTAGCCAGATGCACAAGGGGGCGCATGCACCTGGAGTTCGTTTACAGAGGTTGGAAGCTCTGGCGCGCCCATTCTCTCTCTCTCTCTCTCTCTCTCTCTCTCTCTCTGCCTCCTTCTCTCTGTCGCTCTCAAATAAATAAATAAACAAAAAATAATAATAAGATTATCTTTTTAAAAACCCAAAAAGCAAGTGACAAGATCCCAACTATTGCCCCAGCTTTTTGCTTGGAGCTCATTTCCAGGCCACAGTAGAGAGGGCAACCCAAGAAGAGCCCAGAACATCACTTGGATTCAGGGGATGGACCTGGAATTTTGGAAGTCCTATGAAGTAGTGTTTTCAAGTTAAGAGTGCCAGAAGAAGGCACTGTAGGAGAGAATAGAACCAGACATGGTGATGCACATCTGTGATCCAATACTTGGGAGGCAAAGGCAAGAGAATTAGCATGAGAGACAGAAAGAGAAAGGCAAAATTAGCTGTTATCTAGAAGTGGTTCTTTTACTTCTTAGCAATATCCAATATATTTGACCACCTTTATGCAATGGACAAATTACTTGAAAGGCACCAAGCACTAAAGTATGTTTACGAACTAATAGAAATAGGACAAGAGAGTTGTCTGAGCAGCTAAAGGTGCTTCCTTGCAAAACCTGATGGCCAAGGTTTGATTTCCCAGTACCCACTTAAAGACAGATGTACAAAGTGGTGCATGCTTCTGGAGTTTGTTTGCAGTGGCAAGATGTCCTGGCATGCCCATGTTCTTTCTCTCTCTCCTTGCAAATAAATAAATACAAATATTTTTTAAAATAACTATTTTAGAGTACTAAATGAGTAAGAATTTGTGTGCTTGCTTCAGCAGCAGATATACTAAAATTGGAACAATACAGAGAAGATTGGCATGGCCCCTGCACAATGATGACACGCAAATTCATGAAGCATTCCATATTTTTCAGAGTTATTGGGGTAATGACCAAGAGATGCTTTTTGGTGAACTTGCTATCAGCAAAAGGGCGAAAAGGAGACAGACGCAGAGATCACTCAACTCCTACCAAATCAGATATCCAGAGACATAGAGACTTCCAAGACCTCCTGTCACTGAAATAGACCTAAAATGAACCCAACATGGCTCAGGGAAATTTGCGAAAGAGGGGGCGGAAAGATTGTTAAAGCCATAAGTTGGGTCATTATAGAGACATTGCCTTGCCCCCATAACTGATGGCCACCCCACAATGCAACCCCCACAATCTGCGGGGGAGGGGGACGAGAGGGAAAAGGCTAATGATGGTATCATCATGGCTGTAACTAATAAATAAGTTAAAATTTAAAAAGTAAGAATTTGTACTTAAAAACTCTTCCCACAAAGAAAATGTGAGGGACATATTACTTGACATTTTATTCTAGCATACATTTTTAAGAAAGATTATGTCATATGTATACAAACTATCCCCAAAAAATTCAGAAAGAAAATCACTGCCCACTTAATTGTAGTATTTCCTTAATATGAAAGCCAAAATATCACAAGAAAATTATATACTAGTATCCCTCAAAAGCACAAATGCAAAAATCTTTAAGATGACTTACCAATGCAAACTTCACATTGTATTAACAGGATAATTCAGGCAGAGGAGATGGCTCAGTAGTTAAAGTCACTTGTTTGCACAGCCTGACGGCCCAAGTTTGATTCCCCAGTATCCACAAAAAGCCTGATGCACAAAGTGTCACATGCATCTGGAGTTAGTTTGCAGTGGTAAGAGGTTCCCTGGCATGTCCATTCCCCCCTCTATCGCTTTGTCTCTGTCTCTTTCTGCTTGCAAATAAATTAATTTTTAAAAATTAAAAAATAAGATAATTCATCATGACCAGGAATGCAGAATTGGTTTAACATTAAAAATATCTGCTAGGGGCTGGAGAGATGGTTTAGCAGTTAAGCGTTTGCCTGTGAAGCCTAAGGACCCTGGTTCGAGGCTTGATTCCCCAGGACCCACGTTAGCCAGATGCACAAAGTGGCACAGGCATCTGGAGTTCGTTTGCAGTGGCTGGAGGCCCTGGCGTGCCCATTCTCTCTCTCTCTGTCACTCTCAAATGAATAAATAAAAATAAACCAAAATTAAAAATATATATATCTGCCAGGCATGGTGGTACACACCTTTAATCACAGCACTAGGGAGACAAAGGTAGGAGGATCACTTTGAGGCCAGCCTGGGACTACAAAGTGAGTTTCCGATCAGCCTAGGTATAGTGAGACACTACCTTAAAAAAATGTCCATTAACATAATTCAACATATAAGACTAAGAGTGTAGAGGGTGTGCCTAGCTTGCATATGTCCCTGGGTTTTATCCCCAATACTACATTAGCGATGCCATAATCCCAAAGGAAAGGGAAGCAAGATGATCAGAAATTCAAGGTCATCATTGGCTACATAGTGAATGGGAGGCCAGCCTGAAGTACATTAGACCATGTCTCAAAACACACAGACACACAGTCCACACACTAAAAGAGAGAACTCTGCCAGGCGTGATAGTACACTCCTTTAATCCCAGCACTTAGGAGGATTGCCGTGAGTTCAAGGCCACCTGAGACGACATAGTCAATTCTAGGTCCGTTTAGCTGGAGTAAAACCCTACCTCAGAAAGCCAAAAAGGAGAAAAATCTTAGGATCATTTCAATACATATATAAAAGCATTTGGGGCTGGAGAGATGGCTCAGCAGTTAAGGCACTTACCTGCAAAGCCTAATATACCAATCCAGATTTGATTCCCCAGTACCCACGTAAAACTAGACGCACAAAGTAGCACATGCTTCTGAAATTTGTTGACAGTTGAGGCCCTAGCACACCCATTCTCTGTCTTTCTCTCTCTCTCTCCTTGCAAATAAATAAACAAATATATTTTTAAATGTTTTAAAAATAAAAAGAATTAAAACATTTGGCAAGGGGCTGGAGAGATGGCTTAGTGGTTAAGGCATTTGCCTGTGAAGCCAAAGGACACAGGTTCCATTCCCCAGGACCCACATCCAGATGCACAAGCAGGCGCACGCGTCTGGAGTTCGTTTGTAGTGGCTAAAGGACCTGGAGCATCCATTCTCTCTCTCTACCTTCCTCTCTTTCTCTCTTTCTCAAATAAATAAAAATAAAATAAAATATATTTTTAAAAAGCTATTAAAATGGAAAGTGAGTTTTGTCAAATTGTAGAATACAAAATAAAATTTAAAAACTAATTTTGGAGCTGGCGATATTGTTCAGCAGTTAAAGGCATTTGTCTGCAAAGCCTGGGTTCAGTTCACCACTACCCACATAAAGCCACGTATACAAAGTGGTGCATGCATCTGGAATTTACTTGCAGTGGCAAGAGGCCCTGGTGCTCTTCTTATTATTGTATTCATATTCTCTGTCCTCTTCCTCCTGTCCGTCCTCCCTGTCCCCCCTCCTTCCCTCCCTCCCCTCCCCCCAACGCAAATAAATTAATTAGTTACAAAAAAAATCTTACTGAAAAGCTATTGCTTTCTTGGCAATGTGACATTGAGATAAAATAACAAGAGAAGGAACAAGAGGAGGAGTCTAGGAATAGACTTAGTTATGATTTTCAGCAAAGTATCTGAGATAATTTCATGGAGAAGTAATACAGTAATCCTTTTAGCAACCCATACTGGAACAATTGGTTATCCCCGTCCCAAAGAAAGCACCTATTTATATAGCATGCAACTGCACAGCCATTAAGATGTCTGGAATTAACAAGTGTGACCACACCAAATACTGATAATGATATGGAATTGCTAGCACTGTCTTACTCTTCTAACAAAAATGAAAAATGGAATAGCCACTCAAAAATGATTTTATTTTTCACAACGTTAGATTCTACTCACCATATGATGTAGGATCACACTCCTAGGTATTCACCCAACAGAAATGAAAGCATATGTTCATATAAAGTCATGTGCAAGTGTTCACAACAGCTTTATTTGTTATAGCCAAAGCCTGGGAGAAGTGGAGACCACATAAACAAATTGCAGTGTACCCATAGAGTAAAATACATTTAAAGTATTAGAGAAGCTAGTCATTGGTAAGAAATGAGTCAGTAGTATGAATGAACCTTGGAGGATTTATGCTGTTTCCTCAATTAGAAATCTTTGGTAAACCAGGTGTGGTACTTCATATCAATAATCCTGGCACTCAGAAAGCTAAGGCAGGAACAGCCAGGCATGGTGGCACATACCTTTAATCCCAGCACTTGGGAGGCAAAGGTAGGAGGATCACCATGCGTTCGAGGCCACACTGAGACTACATAGTGAATTCCAGGTCAGCCTGAGCTGCAGTAAAACCCTACCAAAAAAAAAAAGACGGGGCTGGAGAGTTGGCTTAGCGGTTAAGTGCTTGCCTGTGAAGCCTAAGGACCCCGGTTCGAGACTCGATTCCCCAGGACCCACATTAGCCAGATACACAAGGGGGTGCACGCGTCTAGAGTTAGTTTGCAGTGGCTAGAAGTCCTGGTGCACCCATTCTCTCTCTTTCTATCTGCCTCTCTCTCTCTCTCTCTCTCTCTCTCTGTCTCTCTCTCTCTCTCTCTCTCTCTGTCACTCTCAAATAAATAAATAAAAATGAACAAAAAATATTTTTTTAAAAAAGACAAAAATACAAAGGAAAGCTAAGGCAGGAGAGGATTGCCATGAATTCCACACCAGCCTGGACTACAGAATGTGCAGGTGCAGGACAACCTCGGCAACAGAGTGAAATCTTACCTTAAACAAATTGATTGATTGATTAAATAAAATATTTTGTATACCTCTTACAGGGTATTTTCTACATTTTAATAAAATACCTGAATTCATTGGTTATCCTTGTTAGCTTTGAAAGTTCTCAAGCATATAAACTCTTTGAATGTTATATTTTCAATTTCTTTCTGACATCTTTTTTATTTTTTCAATTATTTTTTTATGAAAGAGAATTGGTGCACCAGGGTCTTCGGCCACTGCAGTCAGACTCTATATACATGTGCCATCTTGTGCACATGTGAGACCTTGTACACTTGTGTCACCTTATGCATCTGAAGAGTTGAACATGGGTCCTTAGGCTTTGCAGGCAACAGCCTTAACTGCTAAGCCATCTCTCCAGCCATTATTTCTGACATCTTTTAAAATGTTTTTCTACAACATCTATTTATTTGCTAGCTAAACTCACATGAACTCATTTTAATAAAGGACATTCAACATGTAGATAATTAAAAATTTGGGGGGGGGGAGGCGATTTTGAGGTAGGGTCTCACTCCAGCCCAGGCTGACCTGGAATTTACTATGTAATCTCAGGGTGGCCTCGAACTCATGGTGATCCTCCTACCTCTGCCTCCCAAGTACTGGGATTAAAGGTGTGCGCCACCACGCCCAGCTTGACGATTATCAATTATGTCCATCGGTGCCGGCTAATGCCGGCTGCTGTGCAGTCATTATCTACCAGAACCTGGCACAAGAACTGGATTGTTCTTCTCCTTATTCATTATTATTAAATGAAGAAGTTTTTGAGTAGTGTCATTTTGGAAATGGCTCTTAAGACTAATACCTTTTAGGGTTCCCTAATCACTAGGCAGTTAACCTGCCAGGATTAAGTATGCTCAGCTTTCCTCAGGACACTCAGCTTGCAAACAAGGTCATGATGATGACTGCTTTGTCAAGAGTTAACACCATTTCATTCTGCACTGCAACAGCATGTCACCATACAGTGCACTTTAAAATAGTTAAATAATAAAAATAAGGCTTAAAATTGTACAGAAGATTATATTAAGTCTCACTTATGATTTCAATGTATAAAGATAATACTTTGCTTCATCAGTCTTTTTTATTTTTTTTAATATTTTATTTATTTGAGACAGAAAGAGAGTGAGAGAGAGAATGGGCATGCCAGGGCCTCCAGCCACTGCAAACAAACTCCAGATGCATGCGCCCTCTTGTGCATCTGGCTTACGTGAGTCCTGGGGAATCGAACCTAGGTCTTTTGGCTTTGCAGGCAAATGCCTTAACCGCTAAGTCATCCCTCCAGCCCTTCATCAGTCTTTTTTCAAAATATAGTTATGTGTGTGTGCGCACACGCCTGGATCTCTTGCTGCTGCAAATGAATGCCAGGTGCACACTCCTCCTGTCCTGACTGCCCCAGTGCTGGGGTTTGAAAACTTTGAAACACCAAAAAAAAGAAAGAAAAAAGAAAAGAAATATGGCTTGTCATAGCATTTGCATCAAATGTTTTAAAGATCAAGTGGATATGGGATTCCCATTGCTGTTATTTCAGCATTTAACTACTGACTATTCCTTAAGGTTTTTTTGTATTGTTTTGGTTTGGTTTGGTTTTTTTGAGGTAGTCTCCCTCTAGTCCTGAATGACCTGGAATTCACTCTGTAGTCTCAGGGTGGCCTCAAACTCACAGCGATCCTCCTTCCTCTACCTCCCAAGTGCTGGGATTCAAGGAGTCTACCATCATGCCCAGCCAGGTTTGTTTTTGGTTTTTCTGTAACTCATTTTGAGAAGCAGTATTTATTTTCTATCCTAACCTGAATAAAAGTTAATATTAGGGCTGGAGAGATGGCTCAGCAGTTAAGGCGCTTGCCTGCACTACCTGACAACCCAGGTTCGATTCCCCAGTACCCACATAAGCCAGACGCACCAGGTGGAGCATGCTTCTGGAGTTTGTTTGCAGTGGCTGAAGGTCCTGGTATGCCATTCTCTCTCTATCTGCCCACCCCCTATCCCCCCCCCCCCGCTTAAATAAACAGATAAATTTGGAGTTGTTTGCTAATAGTGGTAACTAGTACTAACTGTTCAAAGTAAGGCAGAACTCTTAGTATGGCGAATAAATCCAGGTTCGATTGAGAGATTATAGAAAAATAATTCTCTACAGGGGAGTAGACAAGTTTTCTTTCTCTTAGCATGGGATTAATGTAAAAGTGACCTCTTTATTTCCTGCATATCAGGAGGGAAGTACTATTAGGAGGTGAATTCAATTTGCTCCTTCATAATCAAACTTCACATCTGTCATGCTAAAACCAGAGTTTATCTTTTGTGTTATATGGAACTTAGTAATATATCATACTACAGAAGAAATTATGTGAACTTGTGCTCGTTGCTAAGGGCACTTGACGGATACAAAACAGGTGAAAAAGATGCAAATTTAGGAAAGATTACTGTCACAGCTAAGTAGTACTTAGCGGTACTTTTCAAATTGAGAATGAGATAGAAGATATAATTTTGATGCTTTAATTGCTGTGCAGAGAGGGCATGGTCAGAGGCTGGCCTTTGCTAAAATTAGTGTCATCTCTGTTTCTTCTTACAGTAACTCAGATCAAGATCTTCATTCTGTTATTTTTTTCTAAACGAACTCCAGTTGCATGCGCCACCTTATACATCCTGCTTCACTAGGGACTCAAACCCGGGTCCTTGGGCTTTTCAGGCAAGCGCCTTAGCCACTGAGCTTTTCTCCATCCCATGTATATGTATTTTTTTCTTCATTGTTTTTCTTTTCTTTTAATTTTTTATCATCATTATTATTATTAACAACTTCCATGATTATAAACAATATCCCATGGTAATGCCCTCCCTCCCCCCACTTTCCCCTTTGAAACTCTGCTCTCCATCATATCCCCTCCTCCTCTCAATAAGTCTCTCTTATTTTGATGTCATGATCTTTTCCTTCTTTTATGATGGTCTTGTGTAGGTAGTGTCAGGCACTGTGAGGTCATGGCTTGTATATGTATTTTTTAACAATTTCAAATTGTTTGTGTTTTGAGATGGAGGTTTTCACCAGGCTGGTCTTGAACTCTTTTTTTCAAATGATCTTCATATCTTAGCATTTCAAGTAGCTGGGATTATAAGCACATGCCACCACACCCAGCAAAATTATCTTTTATAATACAGTTTTTTAGGTCATTTCTCCCACTTAATATTGTATTTTCAGCATTTTGCAATGTGTTGAATTGTTCTTTCAAGTGTCATTTGGATGGCCACATAAGATCATCTATTTTCATTAGTCTTACATTGTTGGACATTTTTACTGCTTCTGTTTTTTCAGTATTACAAATACAGTTGGGTAGAACATCTTTGTAAATAAATCTTCATTGTAATTATAATCTTTGAATCCATCTATCAAGTATTTCTTAAGTGCTTAAAACATGGAGCAACAAAACAGAAATCCTACAGAAGAGGATAATTAAATGTTAATCTCTATGATTCTGAATATAATTAGAATGGAAATTTGGAAAAGGGGAAAAGTGCTAGATAATGAGGTTGCCAGATTTAGCAAACAGAAATGCAGGATGTCCATTTAAATTTGAATTTCAGATAGGGACACAATATTTGGGACATATGTATACTAAAACATTATCCATTATATATATGAAATTCAGATTTAACTTTACATATTGTATTTATCTGATCATCTTAGCGACGGTTTGAATGTTCAAGAAATGTCATGGTGGAGGTAATGGAAAGGAGTAAAGGGAATTGCTAAATACAGAAAGAATGGTAGTGTGCTCCCAGTGTGAGGATGAGCAGTGTGTGTGAGAAGTGTGCTCCTTCACTAGACTATATGTACTGTAGTCACTCAGTAAGCGTTTGTTGACTGAATAAATGAATTTGCACTGGAAATACAACCAGACCTTTGGAACAAGTTTGTTTATTAGAGAAAGAGGCAGAGAGAGAAAATGAGAATGGGCATGCCAGGGCCTCCAACCACTGAAAATGAACTCCAGATGTATGTGATACCTTGTGCATCTGGCTTACGTGGGTCCTGAGTAATTGAACTGAGGTCCTTTGGCTTTTATAAGCAAATGCCGTAACCGCTCAGCCATCTCTCCAGCTCCCTCCTTCTGCTCTTATGTTACATGAGTTACCTTATTCTCTTTTCTGTATTCCTCTCTCCCTCAAGATGTCTCCCTCCCTCTCAAGGACCCTTTTCCCTTTCTGCTTTTATGACCTATACAAGCGTGCATGTGCACACACACACACACACAAATTTACATGCAAATTTTACATGAGAAAAAATATTCAGTATTCATGTTTCTGATTTTGGTTTATTTCACTTACCATAATTGCAATCCTGTCCATTTTTGTACAAATGTTATGATTCTAATTTTCTTTATGACTGTATATGTACCACTTTTATTTATTTATTTGAGAGAGAGAGAAAGGAAAAGGTAGATAAGGAGAAAGAGAGAATGGGTACGCCAGGGCCTCCAACCACTGCAAATGAACTCCAGACGCAAGCACCCCCTTATGTATCTGGTTTACATGGGTTCTGGGGAATCAACTGGAGGTCCATAGGCTTCACAGCCAAATGCCTTAACCACTAAGCCATTTCCCTAGACCGTGTATCACACTTTTTATGTTCGTCTATTGATTGACATCTCAGCTGGTTCCATTTCTTAGCTATTAGGAGTAATGCAACAATGAACAGGTAAGCATGTATCTCTGTGTTATAATAACTTAGAGTCTGGGTATATACATAGTAGTGCTATGACTTGAGTCACGTGGTAGTTCTGTTTATATTTTGAGGAAGCTCCACACTGGGTTGCATAGTGGCTTCCTCATTCTAACCAGCATCTTTTTCCACTGGCTTACCAGCATTTGTTGTTAGTTTTTTGTTTGTTTGTTTTGTTGTTGTTGTTTTTGTTTTGTTTTTCAAGGTAGGGTCTCACTCTAGCCCAGGCTATCCTGGAATTCATTATGTAGTCTCAGGGTGGCCTTGAACTCGTGGCAATCCTTCTACCTCTGCCTTCCAAGTGCTGGGATTGTTTCTGACTGGGGTGAGTTGGAATCTCAAGGAGGTTTTAATTTGCATTTCCCTGATGAATAAGGATGTTGGACACTTTCAAATATTTACTGGCCATTTGCATATGTTGTTGTTTTGAGGAAGAAACTCATGTAGATCAAGCTAGCCCAAAATGTCAGGGTTGCTCAACTCTTGGTTCTCTTGCCTTTACCTCCCAAATGCTGGGATTACAGGAGTTCACCACCATACTGGCTTATATTTCTTCTGTTGAGAACTGACTACTCAATTCATTAGTCTATTTATTGATTGGATGACTCAGGGGGTGAGGAATAGTGTTCAACTTTCACAGTTTTTTTCAATATTGTAGATATCAGTCCCATGTCTGTCTGATGTGTAGTTAATAAAGATTTTTTTTTTCTGTTCCATAGGTTGACTCTTATCTTTGCTGATAGTTTCCTTTGCTGTATAGATGGTGTTTATTTGTTTGTTTTTTCATGCAATCCCATTTCTCAATTCTTGTGATTCTTCCCTGTGCTACTGGAGTCCTTGCCGGAAGTCCTTGCCTATTCCTTTACCAGGAAATGTTTTATCTGTTTTCCTCTAGTAGCACGAGAGTTTCAGGCTTGAATTGAGTTTTGTGCCAGATGAGTCTTCAGCATCTTGAAGCTAGATACCTAGCTGCATTCCCACATGTTGTGTGGCATTTTTAGGTCAAAATAGGCATCCAATAATTGGTAGCCAGGGAACTCTCACAGTCATTGTCATATATTAAATCAGAACAAACATTTGACACCCTTTTAATTTCACTGCATGGCTTTTCCTGGAGAGATGCTCACAAATGCATATTCAGCCTAGGAAAAGGCTCCAGCAGACCAAAGAAATTATTTCAGAACCAGTGCGTTTATTGGAGTGGTTTACAGAAGCTGTCCTACCTCACTAAAAAGCCTCACCTCAGCAGGGTGACAGCTCAGCAAAGCTGCCTCACAGGAGTGCTGGTGTCAGTCTGCTCTCCATCTCCTGTTCACCCTGGAGGCCCACAAGACCACCTCACCGCTCAGGAGGGGACAAATTGAATTGTGGCTGGAATCTTAGGTGAGGGTCTGATGACTCGTCTCCCGCCCTGCAAGGCAAGGTAAACAGGCCCAGTCTCCGGAGTCTCTTGCAGGTGATCCCAGCTGCTCTGATTCGAGACAGTAAAGACCCCGTAATACTTGGTTCTTATCTATGTTTGTACAATGATAAACTGCATATACAACAGTAGTCCTATGAGATTAGATGGAACTGAAATTTTCCTATTGCATGGCAGTGCCACGGCCATCATAATATAGAACTGAAACACATTACTCATTTGTTTATGTTGTAAACGAGTAGGCTAGTCATTGAGAAGTGCAGCAGTACCCTCAGATGCACTACATGCTACTTGATTATGTTACTGGTTTGTATAGTTACCATACTCATCATTAGTCTGTGGCCGGGCGTGGTGGTGCACGCCTTTAATCCCAGCACTCGGGAGGCACAGGTAGGAGGATCGCCATGAGTTCGAGGCCACCCTGAGACTCCATAGTGAATTCCAGGTCAGCCTGGGCTAGTGTGAAGCCCTACCTCGAAAAACCAAAAAAAAAACTGTGTTGTATAGCATCAGCTCTATTTATGTATCTTGTATTTACCGCATCTCTCTCTTCTTCTTTTTTGAACGTTGCTGGGGATTACACCCAGGATGTCTTGCATGCAGGGCAAGCACTTTACCACTGAGCCACATCCTCAGCTTGTCACTGTCTCTTGATTGCATCAAGAGTGATTGACCCACACCTTCAGGTTTGTGTAAGTACTCTGATGCTCACACCATGCAAAATCACCTGAGGATGCATTTCTCAAAGCCTCCCCATCATTGACCAGTGCATGACTCAGTATCACACATTCACCTCACACCATCTCCACTACTTCCCACTGGTTTGTGATGCCCATTGCCGCTTATCCATTTTCATGTAGTTTCCCTAACTGGTCTCCCTGCCCTTGGTCTTGAAGTAATTGGAAAATACTTAAAGCTTTTTTTTTTTTTATTAACAACTTCCATGATTATAAACAATATCCCATGGTAATGCCCTCCCTCCCCCCACTTTCCCCTTTGAAACTCCACTCTCCATCATGTCCCCTCCCCCTCTCAATCAGTCTCTCTTTTATTTTGATGTCATGATCTTTTCCTCCTGTTATGATGGTCTTGTGTAGGTAGTGTCAGGCACTGTGAGGTCATAGATATGCAGGCCATTTTGTGTCTGGGGGGAGCACGTTGTAAGTCCTACCCTTCCTTTGGCTCTTACATTCTTTCCGCCACCTCTTCTGCAATGGACCCTGAGCCTTGGAAGTTATGGTAAAGATATTACAGTACTGAGCACTCTGGCTCACTTCTTTCCAGCACCATGATGCCTTCTGAGTCATCCCAAGGTCACTGCTGTCTGAAAAAAGAAGGTTCTCTACCAAAAGTGAGAGTAGCATTAATATAAGGGTAAGAACATTAAGAAAAGTGCTTATTGGGCAGTTTGATAAGCATAGTATATACATTTAGCCAGACAGCAGCAGACATTACACCCCCAGGACTCATGACTACCCCTGTTTTAAGTTTTTAGTATCAGGGATGTATTCCCTCCCATGAAGTAAGCCTGCAGTCCAATTAGAGGGCAGTTGGTTTCCACCATGACAGATGTGCCACTATTGCACCCGTTGGCTTATTTATATTTTTATTTATTTATTTGACAGAGAAAGAGGGGAGGGAGAGACAGAGAGAATGAATGGCACGTCAGGGCCACCAGCCACTGCAAACATAGTCTAAACCCGTGTGGCCCCCTTGTGCATCTGGCTAACGTCGGTCCTGGGGAATTGAACCTGGGTCCTTTGTCTTTGGAGGCAAACACCTTCACTGTTAAGCCATGCCTCAGCCTATTTAAAGCTTTTTAAGTAAGCCTGGTAACATTATAGGCAATACGTTTTGTCTTAGTTACATTGTGTTCAGTAGGTCAGAATAGGAGCAGAGCTCATATGGATTAGTTTGGGTTAGTAGTGAGTCAGGGTCATGTAGCAATCAGTTCTTCAAGACTTTGCTTTGGAGTTAAAAAAAAAATACAGACTTATAGATATCACTATTTTTAACTAGTTTATATCATTTTATGAGAAAAGCATGATGGTATGTGCCTTTTAGTCCCAGTTACTCCAGAGACTGATGCAGAAGGATCTCTTGCCAACCTAGAAGTTCGAGGTCAGTCTGAGCCAAATAGTGAAACATTTTCTTTCTTTCTTTTTTCATGGCGATCCTCCTACCTCTGCCTCCCAAGTGCTGGGATTAAAGGCATGTGCCACCACAACCAGCTGTGAAACATTTTCTAAAAGAGAAAGTGTCAGGGACCGAAGAGATGGCTCAGGAGTTAAGATACTTGCCTGCAAAACCTAATGACACAGGTTCGATTCCCCAGTATCCATGTAAAGCCAGATGCACAAAGTGGTGCATGCATCTGGAGTTTGTTTGCAGTGGCTAGAGGCCCTGTTGAGCCCATATTCATTCATTCACTCTCCTTGCATAATAGAAAAAGAAGAAACGGGGCCAACTGTGCAGGCTCACACCTGCAATCTGAGCTCTGCAGAGCAGGTGAGGCTCAAGCTGAAGGACTATCGCAAGTTCAAGGCCAGCTTGGACTAGAGAGTGAGACAGCAACTCAAAATAATAATAATAATAATAATAATAATAATAATAAGGGAGCCAGGGCGTGGTGGCGCACGCCTTTAATCCCCTGGTGTACCCTTATTCTCTCTGTCTCCCTTTCTCTCAACTAACTCTTACTCTCTCTCGCTCTCTCACGCTCTGTTGCAATAAATTTAAAAAAAAAAAAAAAGTTTGAGGTGGAAAAGTGAAGACCGACACCTCACGTTGTCCTCTAGTAGCCATGTGCACCCGTAGTCACACGGACACGCCCAAGAGACACACAACAAATTAATTGAAGTGTCGAATATGGTGGCATGTACCTGTGACCCCAACCCTTAGGAGACTGATGTGGGAAAAATCATGAGCTTCATGCCAGCCTGTGCTGCCACAAAAAAAAAAAAAAAAAAAAGGCTGAAAATGTAGGGACATAAATCCCCAAACTCAGCTTTTCCCTACTATATTATCATAACACACATAAAAAGTTTGTAACTCACCTAAAGGAGGAGATTTCTCCCACACTTGCAAGTAAATAACTCTGCAGAGGACATTAACTGGGTGTCCTCCAATTCAGTTCTGCCATTGTCTGTGGAGATGACACAGGTTCCAGGCTCAGCCCCCACGACTACTGCCAGTCCCTCCTCCACACACTAGTTATAATGTACGGGTGCTTTTACCGTTGTGGTCAGCTGGCTCTAAATTGGGTTTCCTACAGTCCTTATCTTGAGGTCAAATAATTTTCTTAAGCAATTCGTGGAGCTCAGAGAAACACATTTACTAGCAACTTATAAAGAATATTCTGGCGCCGGGTGTGGTGGTGCACGCCTTTAATCCCAGCACTTGGGAGGCAGAGGTAGGAGGATCACCATGAGTTTGAGGCCACCCTGAGACTACCAAGTGAATTCCAGGTCAGCCTGGGCTAAAGCGAGACCCTACCTTGAAAAAAACATAAAAATAAAAAATAAAGGATATTTTGGGCTGGAGAGATGGCTTAGCAGTTAAGCGCTTGCCTGTGAAGCCTAAGGACCCCAGTTTGGGGCTCGATTCCCCAGGACCCACGTTAGCCAGATGCACCAGGAGGTGCACGCATCTGGAGTTCGTTTGCAGTGGCTGGAAACCCTGGCGTACACATTCTCTCCCTGTCTCTCTCTCTCTCTCTCAAATAAATAAATAAAAATTTAAAAAAATGTTTTTTTAAAAAAATAAGCCTCGCGTGGTGGTGCATGCCTTTAATCCCAGCACTAGGGAGGCAGAGGTAGGAGGACTGCCATGAGTTCGAGGCCACCCTGAGACTACAGAGTGAATTCCAGGTCAGCCTGAGCTAGAGTGAGACCCTAGCTCGAAAAACCAAACTATAAAAATAAAAACGAAATAAGTATTTTCCCAGGCATGGTGGCACATGCCTATAATCCCAGCACTTGGGAAGCAGAAGTATGAGGATCACTGTGAGTTTGAAACCACCTTGAGACTACATAGTCAATTCCAGGTCAGCCTGGGCTAGAGTGAGACCCTGCCTCAAAAAACCAAAACAAAAAGAAAAAATAAAAATAAAAATGAAATATAAGTATTTCTATGCTAGCATAAGGAGATACGATTATGCATAATTTTTCTACTACACCATAACCAATACTGAACGTAGAGATCCCTGCATTCAACTAAAGGCAAAAAATATTTTCAGATCATATTTGTTACGATTTTATGCCATTTGCTTTGTAAATGTATGTACTTCAGATTTAGAGATTCATGCATAAAATATACACATATCTTGGGGACTGTTCATGGCCAGGAAAACTTGGTCTTCCCCAACTCTTTCTGTTAATCCACAACCAGTGATGAAATATGCCCTGTATTTCCTGATTAAATAGTGAAATGTCTTAGCCTTTTCCACTGATTTTTATATTGTAAACCTACCCCCTCTGGAAACAAAACAAATTCATGTGCCAGTGACATGAGCCTTTCAAGACATTTTGTATTTCTTTGATTCAACAAAAATAATTCCACTACTCCTACTATACATTCCCAATACTTTTTGACTTTGTTTTCATTAAATCGCTGTCTCTTTTGCTTAAGTCAGTTCAAATAATAGAGGGAGATGACTCTTAGTAGAGACATGGAGGTATCTTGGAGGTGATGAAACTATTATAAAATAGACAGGTATGATTTGTACAGTGTTTGCACAAAGATTGTACACTGGAAGCAGTGAATTTTATATTTTGTGAAAATAGCAACAAAGTTATTTTGTTTTGGAATGTATATTTGTCATGTGTTTGCAGTGTCGTGGTGTCCTCCTCTGTCTCTCTTCTGCATGTTTTCTTAAGAAAGAAAAGCCCCCATGATCCTCTGGTCTCTGCTCCCCACAGGACTGGGGTTACTGGTGTGTGTGGCCTCACCCAACTTTTTACATGGGTGCTAGGAAATCGAGCTCAAGAAGAATCGGGCCCCTTTGGGAACTCATGTTCCAGTAACAAGCACTCTTAACCTACTGAGCCGTCTCACCAGTCCCAATAAGGATGTTTTCTAAAGACACTGTTCCAGTAATGAACATGTCAACCACAGAATAATAAAATCATATTCACAAAAAGACTTATACTGAGCTGGAGAGATGACTTGGTGGTTAAGGCGCTTGCCTACAAAGCCTGAGAACTCACATTCAACTCTGCAGGTCCCACATAGCCAGAGACGCAGTGACACAAGCGTGCAGTGTCGCACATGTGCACAAGGGGTACACACATCTGGAGTTCATTCACAGCGACTGAAGGCCCTGGTGTGCCCATTCTCATTCTTTCTCTCTCTCTCAAAATAAAAAATAAAAATAAATATAAAGAATTCTGGAGAATGAAGCCAGGCGTGGTGGCGCATGCCTTTAATCCCAGCACTGGGGAGGCAGAGGTAGGAGGATCGCCATGAGTTCGAGGCCACCCTGAGACTACATTGTGAATTCCAGGTCAGCCTGGGCCAGAGTGAGACCCTACCTCAAGAAACCAAAGAATTCTGGAGAATGTGGAAAATGACTCAAGCATCATTTAAAAAAAAAAAAAAAGGCTGGAGATGGCTTAGTAGGTAAGGCACTTGCCTGCAAAGCCAAAGGACCCAGGTTCAATTCCCCAGGACCCATGTAAGACAGATGCACAAGGGGGCACTCGCATCTAGAGTTTGTTTTCAGAAGCTAGAGGCCCTGGCGCACCCTTTCTCTCTCTCTCTCTCTCTCTCTCTTTCTGTCTCAAGTAAATAAATAAATAAAATTGTTTAAAAAAAAGACTTGTACTAGGTGATTCACAAATGAAACACATGTTCATCAGCAGAATATTTCAGCATATTATATGGAGTGTTCGTTCACTGGAGCCAAGTATTGTGACACATGCCTGTTAACCCAGCACTTGGGAGATTGAGGCAAGAGGGTTGTGAGTTCAAAGTCAGCCTGGACTGCATAGTGAGTTCCAGATCAGCCTGAAAGAGTGGAAGACTTTGTGTCAAAAGACAAGCAAGCAAACCAATAAAAATAGACTACTAGATTATAGAAAATGAACTCTAGTATCCTCATCTACATGGATTAATCTTAGCAACATGTTGAACAAGAAGAGTTAGACAAGCCAGGCATGGTGGTGCATACCTTTAATTCTAGTGCTCAGGAGCCAGAGGTAGGAGAATTTCTGTGAGTTTGAGGCCAGCCTGGGACTACAGAGTGAATTCCAGGTGAGTCTGGGCTTGAGTGAGACCCCTCAAGAAAAATAAGTGTTAGATATAAGCAAATGTTTATGTTCTAAATTATTCCACTTTGGAGTGAGGGTCTGAAACTTTCTATCTTCCTGTCTCAGCCTCCCAAGTTCTAGGTGTGACACACTAAACCTGGCTTTATTATACCATTTAAACAGGCAAAATCAGTCTATAAAGAGAAATCAGAAAATAGGGATTCCTTTTTTGAAACATAGGGATTATTGGTAAGAGAACTTTCTGGAATATTAGAAATTTTAAAAAAATATTTTATTTTTATTTATTGGAGATGGAGAGAGGCAGACAGGGAGAAGGGGTGTGCCAGGGCCTCCAGCCACTGCAAACGAACTCCAGACACACACCACCTTGTGCATCTGGCTTACTGGGGAATTGAACCTGGGTCCTGGGGCTTCACAGGCAAGCACCTTAACTACTAAGCCATCTCTTCAGCCCAGAAGTAATTTTTAAAAATACAAAATGCTACAAATAATAGCCAATTTCAAGCCAACCCAGCATCTCTACTAATATGTCTCACCTTCCCCACTTCCCTTTTTCTTATTTTTAACATTTTATTTATTTGTTTGTTTGTTTTGTGAGTGTGTATGTGTAATGCACCATCTTGTGCATCTGGCTTACATGGGCACTGGGGAATCAAACCTGCATCCTTAGCTTCACAGGCAAGTGCCTTAAGTGCTAAGCCCTCCCTCCAGCCTCCTTGCTGGTTTTTTGAGACAGGTCTTGTTCTGTTACCTCAAATTTATTTTTCTCATTTTCTTATTTTCCTGCCTCACCACTTTTTAAAAGAAAAATAAATCCTCAGTAAGAAGATATTAAAACTAGTGCTATGTATGTTTATGTATGACATACAAACGGAAAAAGTTATCTACACAAAATGGTGAATCTTTTGCCCTATTACAGATGACTTCTTGTTTTGATTATCCTAGGCTGGCCTGTGAGAACTGTACACAGCCAAGATGACCTTGAACTTCTCCAGTCTTCCTGTCTCCACGTCCCCAGTGCTGGGATTACAGGCATGCACCACCACATATGGCATGTGCATTGTGGGGGATCGAACACAGGGCTTCCTGCATGCCAGGCGAACTCTCTTCTAGTTGAGCTACATCCCTAGCCCCACACATGCTTTTATACCAGGAAAAACAAAGGAGATTTCCCATGATAGCTTGTACTCTGTTCTTTGACTCTTTTCTTGTGGTAAAATGGGAACTGTGATGTTCTGTCCATGAAAACGTGTAATTATACAGTGATGTCGTTCCTTTTTTTCTCTGTCCTTTTCTCTTTTATTTTGAATTATTTAATATATATCAAAGAATATGTGTAACATATATATGTTATAAAACACATGCTCCTGCCTCTCTTATTTCAAGCTCTAAATATGCGTCTTTTTTTTCCACTTTATTGATACGGCAGAGTTCAATGTGAACTCTACTAAATTTTGCTCTTTTCATTAATATGGTCCCAAGATTCAGCCTGACTGTTTATATAGTGAAAGTCTCACTAACTTTTATCAATGCATAATATTCTGTTGCTGGCACTTTTTGTGTGTTTTTCCTTCTCTTTTGACCTCTTCCCTATCCTTTCTCTACTTATGGCTGTACTTAAATTGGCAGAGTGATTAGAGGCTTCACGTGTATGGAGTGCTTCTAACAAACAGTTGAAATTATGACTTGGGAATACAGATACCATTAGAAATTGCTTCTGTTTCTATAAGCAGAGTAAGCTATATGATTTGCATTTTTATAGTAGGGCATGAATTACATAGTTACAATGACAGCTGCAGGGTAGAGTCTTAACACACTAGAATGAAATGTATCTTGGAGACAGTCTTGGTATCTGAAGATCAGCAGGCTCCATATGGTGCCACTGAACCAATGAGTTTTTAAGAAAATATTACTATTGCTGAAACAGTCCAAAGTATAAGTTGCTTTTTCATATACAAATACAAATTTATAGACTTTTTATCTTACTTTCTACATGCATAGTGGTGTGTGTAAAGTATGATATTTGTGAATGTGGCCTGCTTTATTCAATTTATACTTTTTCTCCAAGTTCTAATAAAATGATAGCATATTTCAAAACTAGATTTTCTAGATCAGTTAATAGCAGTTTATAAGAACTATAGGGCTGATCAGGCCTGGTGGTACGCATCTTTAATCCTAGTACTTGGGAGGCAGAGGTAGAAGGATTGCCATGAGTTTGAGGCCACCCTAAGACTCCATAGTGGATTCCAGGTCAGCCTGGGCTAGAGCAAGACCTTACCTTGCAAAACCAAAAAAAAAGAAAAAAGAGCCGGGCATGGTGGCGCACACCTTTAATGCCAGCACTCGGGAGGCAGAGGTAGGAGGATCGCCATGAGTTCGAGGCCACCCTGAGACTCTATAGTGAATTCCAGGTCAGCCTGGGCTAGAGTGAGACCCTACCTCAAAAAACAAAACAAAAAAAGAAAGGAAGGAAGGAAGGGAGGAAGGAAGGAAGGAACAAATGAACTATAGGGCTGGAGTGTTGGCTTAGTGGCTGAGGTGCTTACCTGCAAAGCCAAGGGACCTAGGTTCAATGACCTGGAACTCACTCTGTAGTCCTAAACTGGCCTCGAACTCCCTGCAATCCTCCTACCTCTGCCTCCCAAATGCTGGGATTAAAGGCATGCGCCACCATGCTCAGTTCTTTTTTTGTAGGGGGAGGGGGTTAGAGGTAGGGTCTTATTCCAGTGATCCTCCTACCTCTGCCTCCCATGTGCTAAGATTGAAGGTGTTCCTTTTTTTTTAATTAATATTCTTCATAGTGAGGCAATATTTTTACTGCCTATGGAATATAGTCTTTGAAAAAGAATCCAAGAGTATTTTATCTTGTATTATTTAATTTTACATATGCAGATTTTAATTTATTTGAAATAGGACCACATTGTGATTGTCACTGTGGTAACTTGATTAATGTGTGGCCACAGATTTAAGATATGAAATTTAAATTAATATGAAAATTGTAATTTTTCATTATTTAAAAATAATTTATATTAGCTGCACACTGTGGTACATACCTATAATTCCAGCATTCAAAAAGGCTGACCAAGCCAGGCATGGTGGTGCATGCCTTTAATCCCAACACTAGGGAGGCAGAGGTAGGAAGATCACTGAGAGTTCGAGGCCAGCCTGAGACTACATAATGAATTCCAGGTCATCCTGGACTAGAACAAGAACATTTTTAAATCATTGGAGTCACATACACTTAACCATACTTGTAGACCAGAATTATGGTGAAAAGGAAGAAAGAATTCTCAGAGAAGACTTTTTTGTTGTTGTTTTTTTGTTTGTTTGTTTGTTTTTTGAGGTAGTGTCTAGCTAGCCCAGGCTGACCTGGAAGTCACTATGTAGTCTCAGGGTGGCCTCGAACTCACGGCACTCCTACTACTGCCTTTCAAGTGCTGGGATTAAAGGCATGTGCTACAACACCTGGCTTAAAATTTTATATATATATATATATATATATAAACATTTTATTTATTTACTTATTTGAGAGATAGAATGAGCACATCAGGGCCTCTAGCTACTGCATACGAAGTCTTGACACATGTGCCATACTGTGCATCTGGCTTTACGTGGGTTCTGGGGAATCAAACCTAGGTCCTTGGGCCTTGCACGCAAGTACCTTTAACCATTAAGCCATCTCTCCAGTTCTCGATTTTTTTTTTTTTTAATGACCTTGTTTCTTGGTTGCTTTGATCAGACAACACCTAGACTATGTGATAACTCTAGTGTCTAATCAGAGAATTCCATTCCTATAATCAATCTTAAATTAGCTGCAGCTAGTCCTGACAGATTGAAAGCCTTAGACAAGTGTACACAGAGAATTTTCCCTAATGACCAAGGCCGAGACTCCATTCATGCTTGCTTACTTAGGGCTTGGCACATACCTTTCACTGCTAGTAGTAGTAACAGTAGTTCTTTCTCTAAGAAGCAATGGAAACTGTAGGATAAAAGACTAATCAGAGCCCGGCGTGGTGGCGCACGCCTTTAATCCCAGCACTCGGGAGGCAGAGGTAGGAGGATCGCCATGAGTTTGAGGCCACCCTGAGACTCCATAGTGAATTCCAGGTCAGCCTGGGCCAGAGTGAGACCCTACCTTCAAAAACCAAAAAAAAAAAAAGAGACTAATCATTTGTTTTCGTCAATGGGGAAGGTATTATGGGAAGTGAAGGCTTATTAACATGGAAAATAATAGAAAGGGTAGATTTTTATTCTAAGAAGTCATGCATCATTGAAATTTAAGTTATTGCAGCTCCGGGGCAGCAATTACTTATATATTGACAACTTATACATGTTTCACATGGCCGCTTGCTCTCCTGTTCGCCACTGAAATGTAGTTACCATAGCAATGAACACATCACATGGTTCCTGTGCTAGTTCTAAAATAGAGAGCAGCAATATGCCATATGAGCACTTATTTTCTACATAAGGACTGCATATACAACTTGAGGCTATTCCATCCCCTCCCCAGCGCAGCTCGCTTATCACTGATATAGAAAGCTTTCAAAGTAAAAACGCACTTGGCAAGAGTATATTTCAAGCCTCTAGCCTCCCTTGTACTTATGGTACGTGGAGCTCTTTGCCACTGAGCTAAAATAACAGCTCCACCAAATCTGACCAGCCAGACTCTGCTGTTACATGTTCGACTCAATATTTTATTTTATTTTTTGGTTTTTCGAGGTAGGGTCTTCATTCTGGCCCAGGCTGACCTGGAATTAACTACGTAGTCTCAGGGTGGCCTCGGGCTTACTGTGATCCTCCTACCTCGGCCTCCCGAGTGCTGGGATTAAAGGCGTGCGCCGCCACGCCCGGCTTTAACTCAGTATTTTCTATGGACCATCAGTGCCACTTGGAAGACTTGGTGGGAGGAGCTTATGCAGCACACGTGGAAACATCTGCTCAGTTTTGCTGACCAGCCAGTCCTGAGCCAGTCTTGGTTTTTATCCTGGGATCGCTGAAGACTGAGTTCATGGCTATGGTACTGTCTCTAAAGAGCATGTGAACCTAAAAGGAGTCTGTCTTAGAACGTGCGGTGAGGAGGACACCAGGCACAGCGGAAAGTATGCTGGTAGTTTCCTTTTAGGGATATTAGTGATCTGTAAGCTTTAAGCATAGATAGTTATGCAGCACCGAAGCTATAGAACGGGACTTCCCTGATTTGTGCTTCCATGTGCCTACTTAGTGTCTACCTTTCCTTTCTTTAGAATATGTCCTAGGATGTTAGACCTCCAGAAATAAATAGTACCACACCCTACTTGCTGCAGGTTGTCAAGGAATGGTGTCACCGTGGGGGTTTCTAACCATGTATAAAGTAAGCAAAATGGCCGGGCATGGTGGCGCACGCCTTTAATCCCAGCACTCAGGAGGCAGAGGTAGGAGGATCGCCATGAGTTCAAGGCCACCCTGAGACTCCATAGTGAATTCCAGGTCAGCCTGGGCTAGAGTGAGACCCTACCTCAAAAAAAAAAAAAGTAAGCAAAATAAATTTGGGCTATTGGCTATATTTCCTCTACTGCTTCTGGAACTACTAATTAAATTTTTGTTGTTTGTTGTTGTTTTTGTGGTAGGGTCTCACTCTAGCCCAGGCTGTCCTGGAGTCTCATGGTGGCTTTGAACTCACAGCAATCCTCCTAAGTACTGGGATTAAAGGCGTGTACCACCATGCCTGCAAATTAAATTTTTTAATATCCCTTTTATGGGGGGAGAGTGTTTAGGCAAGTTCTCATGATGGTAGCCCAGGCTGGCCTTGAACCCTTGTCCAACTGCCTGCCTTAGCCTTCTGAGTTGAGAGATATGTGCCACCACACCTAACAAGAATAGTAAGTTTTGATACTTCATTGAAACTACTAAGAACAGCTACGCTGTATACAGTTGAGGGATCTGGTGTTTTATTCTCTCATTGTCTTATGCTCTTGACCAAAACTTATAAAAGGAGACTCATGTATCCTTAAACCCAGGTTAGTCAGTTTTTGAGGCTAAGTAGTCTTCTTTGGCCACTACTCACAAAGACACATGTTGATTGTGTTTCTGTGCTTTGGAAATTACATTACTATATTATGTAAGCTGTATAATACTGGATTCTTCTACCCTTACCCAGCACTGACATAGAACACATGGGTGGAGATGTTATTGTAATCTTCTACTTGAACCTCATTATTTATGAGTTACATTATCAGCCAGGCATGGTGGCACACACCTGTAATCCTAACACTAGTCAGATTAAGGCCAAGAGGACTTGGAAATCAGACAGAGCTATATATCAAGTTCAACACCACCCAAAAATACATAGGCAAACCCTTCCTCATAAAACAAAAGTTAGCTCTAGGATGTGGCTCAGTGGTTAAAGGTGCTTGCGTACAAGCCTTTCAGCCCCAGGTTCAATTTCACAGCCACCCACATAATTCTGCATGGGTGTTTTTAGCAGCAAGAGACACAGCCACCACCATAACCCCACTACACAATACATATGTAACTAAATAAATAAAAATAAAAAATTAAGCTGAAGCCGGGCATGGTGGCACCCGCCTTTAATCCCAGCACTCGGGTGGCAGAGGTGGGAGGATCACCGTGAGTTCCAGGCCACCCTGAGACTACATAGTGAATTCCAGGTCAGCCTGGGCTAGAGTGAGACCCTACCTCAAAAAACCAAAAGAAAAAAAAAGAAGAAAAAGTTAAGCTGAGCTAGGCATGGTGTCACAGGCTGAGGAAGGAGGATCACTATAAATTCCAGGCTACCCTGGCTACAGTTCTAGGCTACACAGTGATTTCCACCTCGGCCTGGGCTAGAATGAGACTTTACCCCAGAAAAAAAATAATGAAAAGATAAGTTGTATTGAATATGAATATGCCATAGTTTGTTTTCGTACTGAAGGCTGTTGGGTAGTATTCTGGTTTTTGTTATTATAAATAGTGCTGTAGCAAATATATGTATTATGTGCTTTTGTGTAAATATTTCTTTAGGCTCAATTTCTAGAACTGAACTGCCAGTTGTTAGGAAATGAAAATTAACTTCTAAGACAGTTTACAAAATTGCTTTCCAAAAAGTTCTAATAAAACATACTTAGTTTAAACATGTGTTTAAGTTTTGCCAAGTTTAAAGTGCCAAGTTTAAAGGCTGTCAGGCTTTGCAAGCAAGCGCTTTTAACCACTGAGCCATCTCTCCAGCCCACATTTCCTTTTTTAATTTGCATTTCTGGGTTTATTGCTGAAGTGCCACAAGTTTTCATATATTTACAGGCCATTTTTATTTTTCTCATCAAGTCCATATGTCTTTGCCTATCTTTTGTTTTGTTTTGTTTTGTTTTTGTTTTTTCGAGGTAGGGTCTCACTCTAGCCCAGGCTGACCTGAAATTCACTATGGAGTCTCAGGGTGGCCTCTAACTCACGGCAATCCTCCTACCTCTGCCTCCCAAGTGCTGGGATTAAAGGCGTGCGCCACCATGCCTATCTTTATTTTGAATCATTTGTTTTTTGTTTTTTGTTTTTTTTGTGGCTTTATATGGGTCTAATGTATTTCTTCAGTATCTATGAAAGTCATTTCAGTCCTAGTATACCAAGTGTCCTAAATGATGGGTCACTATTCCCTTTAGATCTCAAGAAGGATATAGTCATACTGGAAACCGTGTTTCAGCCTAGCAACAGATCATATTCCCTAGGATGATTTGCAACTTCTGATACTACTATAAAGTAAAAATAAAATATGACATGGAGGGGCTGGAGAGAGAGCGCAGCAGTTAAAGGCACTTGCTTGTGAGGCCTGTCGGTCTCTGTTCGATTTACCAGTGCCCATGTGGAACCAGACGCACAGTGTAGCGCATGAGTCAAGTTCATTTGTAGTGGCAAGAGGTTCTGGCTCTGGCATGCCCATATTCTCTCTCAAAATAAATTGGGAAGGGAGGGAGGGAGGGAAAGATTCTTAGGAAAAACCCAATTCACAGTTACTTTCACGTTCCACATACTGTTTTACAAATTATCAAATAATGAAGTTTTATTGTTTGCTTATTTTATTGCTAGACTCTTTTTTTTTTTTTGGTTTTTCGAGGTAGGGTCTCACTCTAGCTCAGGCTGACCTGGAATCCACTCTGTAGTCTCAGGGTGGCCTCGAACTCACAGCGATCCTCCTACCTCTGCCTCCCGAGTGCTGGGATTAAAGGTGTGCGCCACCACGCCCGGCTTTATTGCTAGACTCTTTAACAAGAGAAAAGGACTGGAATTTTTTGTTTGTTTGTTTTGTTTTGTTTTCTAGGTAAAGTCTTGCTCTAGCCAGGCTGACCTGGAATTTACTATGTAGTCTCAGGGTGGCCTCAAACTCACAGCAATCCTACTTCCTCAGCCTCCCGAGTGCTTGGATTAAAGGTGTTTGACATTACACCTGGCTTGGAAGTTTTTAAGGTGTAGATTATTTTTCCTTTTTTGGAGGGGAGTCCTTTGTTCGAAGTAGGGTCTCACTCTAGCCCAACTGACCTGGAATTCACTATATAGTTTCAGGGTGGCCTCAAACTCATGGCGATCCTCCTACCTCTGCTGGCCTGTCTTTTTAAAAAATATTTTATTTATGTATTTATTTGAGAGAGAGAGAGAGAATATGGGCATATCAGGGCTTTTAGCCACTGCAGATGAACTCCAGACACATACACCAGCTTGTACATCTGGCTATCTGGCTTACGTAGGTATTGGGGAATCGAACCTGTGTCCTTAGGCTTTGCAGACAAGTGCCTTAAACTCTAAGCCATCTCTCCAGCCCAATAATCCTATCTTTAAAAAATATTTATTTATTTATTTATGTATTTGAGATAGATAGAGAATGGGTGCACCAGGTCCTCTAGCCTCTGCAAACAAACTCCAGATGCGTGTTCCATCTTGTGCATCTGTCTTGCTTGGGTCCTAGGGAATCAAACCTGATCCTTTGACTTTATAGGCAAGTACCTGTACCGCTAAGCCATGTCTCCAACCCTATCCTATTTTTTCAAAAGGTCATAATCCAGTTTGGAATATATCATAAATGCATTCTGTGTAAATAAAATGCCTGTAATCTCAGCATCGGGAGGCTGAAGCAGGAAATTGCCGGATTCCCATGAGTTCAAGGCTAGCCTGGGCTTTAGAATGAGACCCTGTCTCAAAATGAAGGGGAGGAAAATAAAAACAGAACAGATTGAATTAGTGTAGTGTATTGTTGGTCATTAAAATACTCATGTAGCTTGGGGTTTTTGAGTTGCTGTTGTACTCAGGTTCACATTGCTGTCAGAAATCACCCGACCAAGAGCAGCTTGTGGGAAAAAAGGTTTATTTTGGCTTACAGACTCGAGGGGAAGCTCCATGATGGCAGGAGGAAACGATGGCATGAGGGTGGACATCCCCCTCTGGCCAACATCAGATGGACAATAATAGCAGGAGAGTGTGCCAAACGCTGCCAAGGGGACACTGGCTATAACACCCATCAGCCCGCCCCTAACAATACACTCCCTCCAGGAGGCATTAATTCCCAAATCTCCATCAGCTGGGGACCTAGCATTCAGAACGCCTGAGTTTATGGGGGACACCTGAATCAACCCACCACAGCTGGTGAAAAGTCACATTGTGTGGGAAAGTGTGACAAATACTGTATAATCTCACCTAAAATGGAAGGCTGTGTACACCCATAGGAACAGAACTTCCTGTGACTGAGTAACTTTGTTCCTTTTTTTTTTTTTTTTTTTTTTTTTTTTTTGCTGTAGAGTCTCACTGTAGCCCAGGCTGACCTGGAATTCACACTAAGTAGTCTCGGGCTAACCTCAAACTCACAGTGATCCTCCTGTCCCAGCCTCTGGAGTGTTAGGATTAAAGGCCTGTACCACTACAACCAGTCCAACTTTGTTCTTTGCATTTGTTTCCTGTAATGCACATATTAATGGAAAAAAAAAAAAGCCTGCCGGGTTTGTTGGCGCACGACTTTAATCCCAGTATTTGGGAGGCAGAGGCAGGAGCCGTGAGTTTGAGGCCACCCTGAGACTACATAGTGAATTTTAGGTCAGCCTGGGCTAGAGTGAAACCCTACCTCAAAAAAAAAAAAAAAAAAAAATTTTTTAAAGAGGTCACTTAAGGATTATTTTACTATTTCCCTATTATCTTGACCCACTCCATCCCCAATTTCCTTGTACTTAAATATTTTGTCTGGTACTCAAGCCCATGTGCAATTTTGCCACCTTCTATACATCCCTGAAAAGCATTTGTTCATTGAAAAAAAATTTTTTTTAACTATTTTATTTTATTTATTTTATTTGAAAGAAAGAGAGAGAATGAGTCCACCAGGACCTCCAGCCACTGGAAACAAACTCCAGACACATGCACCACTTGTGTATCTGGCTTACGTGGGTCCTGGGGAATCAAACCTGGGTCCTTAGACTTTGCAGGCAAGCACCTTAACCACTAAGCTGTCTCTCCTGCCCGAAAAAATATTTTAAGGCCTGCTGACTCAAGCTTTCCCTAGATACAGTAATGCGTCACCTAGTCGGAAAGTGAGAGAGGCAAACACCAACGTAAACCCTGGGAAGTCCTGTTAAAAGGAAAGTACAAGTGCATTCTGCATGGCTTTTTTCTGGCCTATTGCCTGATACCTTGATGTCTAGTTAGTGCTTTTCGAATAAACAAGCCCATATAGGCATTTTTTAAAAGAATAAGAACCTCCTTTTTTTTTTTGGTTTTTCAACGTAGGGTCTCACTCTAGCCCAGGCTAACCTGGAATTCACTATGGAGTCTCAGGATGGCCTCGAACTCACGGCGATCCACCTACCTCTGCCTACCAAGTGCTGGGATTAAAGGCGTGCACCACCACGCCCGGCTAAGAACCTCCTTTTTTACTTTGAATATTTGCGTAGGGTACCTGGTACATAACTAGGGTGTTTACAGAACTAGTAGAACAGAACGGATTCAAGAACTAGCATATGTGATAATAGTTGCAAACACACTTTCACTGATGAACGCTTTGCATCATTTCCTTTAGCTGATGGTCTTGTTCTCCTTGTCCTTGACCTTCAACCTTTGAAACTAGTGTATCAGTTTGTACTAATTGAGAGTGCCAGTGTCCAAATGCATATGACGTATCTATAAAAGAACAGGGAAAATCAAGTCCTTATTGTGTTACAACATCACAAATGTAGACTTCCGGCTAAATGCCAGAATATAAATTAGATCCCTTATCAAATCTGGCACATAAAATTTTAGGATCCTTTTTAATGTACTACACATGCTTTCAATAATGCCTGCTTTGGCAAGAAATTGAATCAGTGTCTTTTGTGTCAAGTACACTTGCATTATATTTTATACCTTGAAACGTTAAAATGTTCCTTGTGAGCCAGGTCAAGGGCAAAATTAGACGTGCTTTCTGTATTTTTGCTTTACATTCAATAACTATTACTTTTTCTTTGTTTGACCATGCTGTGTTGTGGATGTTTATTTTACTATGGATTTCTGGTGTGGCTTTTTGTTTTTTTTCACTTGGAACAAAATTGAGCATCTGTAGCACTGTCTTTCCACCGACTGTTCTATAGCCACACTGGCCTACTTTTAGTTCTTGTAATAGCTGCGCCTTTCTCCTGTCCCCTTGGGCTCTTTGCGCATGCTTTTCCTTCTGTCTTGACTATTTTTACCCCATTAGTCAGTGTTACTCACCTAGCTAACTCTTCCTCTTTTAGGTTTCAACTTACACATCTTTCTCAGAGATCCCTCCTTCATCCACACCACCAGATTTACTTGGTTTCCCTTAATCTCTTCGGAATGACTAGTTTTGGCAATAAATAACATTCTTTTTTTCTTTTTTTTTTTTCTTTTTCTTTTTTTTAAACGAGCTGGCAAGAGAGAAGGGGGCCCGGCGGTCGGGAACCACCCCCTAATAAATAACATTCTTAATTTTGCTTCAAGACATGAAGTTAATATGTTAATGGAAATTAGAAATAACAGGCCAAACGTGGTGGTGCACACCTTTAATCCCAGCACTTTGAAGGCAGAAGTAGAAGGAACACTATGAGTTTGAGGCCAGCCTGGGCTACAGTGAGACCCTAACTCAAAAAACTAAAAAGGCCAGGCGTGGTGGTGCATTCCATTAATCCCAGCACTTGGGAGGCAGAGGTAGAAGGATCGCTGTAAGTTCGAGGCCACCCTGAGACTACATAGTGAATTCCAGGTCAGCCTGAGCTAGAGTGAGACCCTACCTTGAAAAAAAAAAAGAAAAGAAAAAGAAGATTATAAATAATATGATAAATGCACGCATACGTGTGTGGGGTACTTTTCAAGTTAGAAAGTGAAGTGACCTTTGCTTTCATTGCTCTCATGGTCCATGAAAGCTCCCACTTCTTACATGGTATAATGTGAGCATGTCTAGAAAACAGCCTGTCTCACTCGTCCCTGTTCCCAGGCATCTCTCTGTCTGTATCTGCGGCTTCTAACAGTTCTTTCTTCAGTCAAAAGCCAGAATTCTCAGAAAGACCATTTAAATTGAATGAGCTCATCAAGATTTGGAAGAATGTCAGTTGAAAAAAAAAGCATTATATTACATTCTACCTTTAATTTCCAAAACCTGAAAACATTTTCGAGCCCAGGAAAACTAATGGCATTTCGTTCCTTCTTTCTGATGGCCCCTGAGCCAGTCGTGTAATTTTCTTTGCCTCCTGTAATATAATTTGCTCATATGTTTTTATTCTGTTTTTTCCTTTCCAGCACAGAAATCCCTTGTTTTCCACAAGCTATTTTTGACTAGCCTCTTTCCATTTTTAAACAACTTATTTTGAAGCCGAGCATGATGGTGCACGCCTTTAATCCCAGCACTCGGGAGGCAGAGGTAGGAGGATCGCAATGAGTTCAAGGCCACTCTGAGACTACGTAGTGATTCCAGGTCAGCCTGGGCCAGAGTGAGACCCTACCTCAAAAAACCAAAACAAAAACAAAACAAAAAAAAAGTCTTTTAATTTCCCACCATTTTGATATATATATCTCAATATTTCTATAATATATTATCATACACTTGGTCATACATTCCTTGTGTATATTAGGTAGCCTTTTGTGTTTGTTTTGTTGTTGATTTCACATGTGACCAAAAAAAAAAAAATCTTATTTTCCTCATAGTCTTAAATTCTGTTCCTGAGAAATTAACTGTCATGTTGGGATGTTCCCTTTACCTTCTTAGGGGTATCAAACACAGCATAGCATTGAGGGAGTGTGGGGCTCTGCTGCTTTCTCAGATATGATCATCTTGGCTACAGCTGGCGACTTCAGGATCTTCCTGTGTTAGGTGTTTTCTGTCCTCCCCTCAAGATTGACTTCTTACTCCTTCTTCCCTGTTCTATACCCAAGGGCCCTCCAAAAACTTGCTAAGTATTAGTGATGGGGAAAAGGGCACTCTAAATTATTTAAAGGATGGTTTTAAAGCCCTGGCTATCAGAAGATTGGAAGAAAGTAAAAAGGGTTAAGAAATAAGAGGCCATGGGCTGGAGAGATGGCTTAGCAGTTAAGGCACTTGCCTGTGAAGTCTAAGGACCCAGGTTCAATTCCCTAGTACCCACGTAAGCCAGATGCACATGGTCGCACATGCATCTGGAGTTCGTTTGCAGTCTCATTATCTCTTTATTTGCCTTCTCCCCTACCCCTGTCTCTCAAGTAAATAAATGAAATATATTAAGAAATACCTAACTTTAAAAACAAGGAAGAAAGAAAAGAGAGGCTGCATGGAGAGTCAAATCACAAGTTTTAGAATTCAGCTTCATTCCGGCAGTGCTCCTATGCAGTACTGTATCTCCCAGCAGTGCTCCTGAGCAGTACTGTACCCCCCAGCAGTGCTCCTGTGCGGTAAAGTATCTCCCAGCAGTGCTCCTGAGCGGTACTGTACCCCCAGCAGTGCTCCTGAGCAGTACTGTATCCCCAGCAGTGCTCCTGTGCAGTACTGTATCCCCAGCAGTGCTCCTGTGCAGTACTGTATCCCCCGGCAGTGCTCCTGAGCAGTACTGTACCCCCAGCAGTGCTCCTGAGCAGTACTGTATCCCCAGCAGTGCTCCTGAGCGGTACTGTATCCCCAGCAGTGCTCCTGAGCGGTACTGTACCCCCAGCAGTGCTCCTGAGCAGTACTGTATCCCCAGCAGTGCTCCTATGCAGTACTGTATCCCCCGGCAGTGCTCCTGAGCAGTACTGTATCCCCAGCAGTGCTCCTGAGCGGTACTGTATCCCCAGCAGTGCTCCTGAGCGGTACTGTATCCCCGGCAGTGCTCCTGTGCAGTACTGTATCCCCCAGCAGTGCTCCTGAGCAGTACTGTATCCCCGGCAGTGCTCCTGAGCAGTACTGTATCCCCCGGCAGTGCTCCTGAGCAGTACTGTATCCCCCGGCAGTGCTCCTGAGCAGTACTGTATCCCCGGCAGTGCTCCTGAGCAGTACTGTATCCCCGGCAGTGCTCCTGAGCAGTACTGTATCCCCGGCAGTGCTCCTGAGCAGTACTGTATCCCCCGGCAGTGCTCCTGAGCGGTACTGTATCCCCCGGCAGTGCTCCTGAGCAGTACTGTATCCCCGGCAGTGCTCCTGAGCAGTACTGTATCCCCCGGCAGTGCTCCTGAGCAGTGCTGTACCCCCAGCAGTGCTCCTGAGCGGTACTGTACCCCTAGCAGTGCTCCTGAGCAGTGCTGTACCCCCAGCAGTGCTCCTGAGCAGTGCTGTACCCCCAGCAGTGCTCCTGAGCAGTACTGTATCCCCAGCAGTGCTCCTGAGCAGTGCTGTACCCCCAGCAGTGCTCCTGAGCGGTACTGTACCCCTAGCAGTGCTCCTGAGCAGTGCTGTACCCCCAGCAGTGCTCCTGAGCGGTACTGTACCCCCAGCAGTGCTCCTGAGCAGTACTGTATCCCCCGGCAGTGCTCCTGAGCGGTACTCTATCCCCCAGCAGTGCTCCTGTGCAGTATTGTATCCCCCAGCTGTGCTCCTGAGCAGTACTGTACCCCCAGCAGTGCTCCTGAGCGGTACTGTATCCCCCGGCAGTGCTCCTGAGCAGTACTGTATCCCCCGGCAGTGCTCCTGAGCAGTACTGTACCCCCAGCAGTGCTCCTGAGCAGTACTGTATCCCCCAGCAGTGCTCCTGAGCGGTACTGTACCCCCAGCAGTGCTCCTGAGCGGTATTGCATTTCCCAGCAGTGCTCCTGTGTGGTATTGCATCCCCCAGCAGTGCTCCTGAGCGGTATTGCATTTCCTAGCAGTGCTCCTGAGCGGTACCGCATCCCCCAGAAGTGCTCCTGAGCAGTACTATATCCCCAGCAGTGCTCCTGTGCAGTATTGCATCCCCTGGCAGTGCTCCTGTGCAGTATTGTATCCCCCGGCAGTGCTCCTGAGCAGTACTGTATCCCCCGGCAGTGCTCCTGAGCAGTACTGTATCCCCCGGCAGTGCTCCTGTGCTGTAATGTATCCTTAACATTTGCTTATTGATGAAACAGTATTCCCATAACTTTTCACAGCAACTACTATAAGAGAAACTTAAAGAGTTTATCAGCTTAAGATTGCTGTCTGTGATACTGGTGATTTTAACAAGAGATCGTACCAGGAGAAAGGCATAAGCCTGAGTTTTAGTACGTGTAACAATGTAATACCACCCCACTTGCAGATCTATTACCCAGATTAATGATATGATTAAAACTGAGATGGAATAAAATTTTTAAAAGACAGTTAAATAAAATCCAAATTGATTGTGGAATAAAGGCCAAATTGTTACTTGCAGTCATGTGGTGCCTATTTCCATATGTTAAAATTCCTTCATAACTTGGCAGAAAGTTCTGCAGAAATAATTTCTCTTTCTTAAATGACAGGTGCCTCATCTTTTATTGTAGCATTAATTCAGAATCCCATGAAATGAGAAATGCATGATATAAAATGTAAATTTATAAGCCTTTGCCCCCAGCCTCAGCCACAGACACGTCACTGGTACTGTTTTCCCCTGCGGTCTGTTTTCACACTCTTCTTTACCTTCTGTTTCCTTGTGTCTCTGTTTTATCCTTCTTTCCTTTTCTTTCTTTTTTATTTACTTATTTTGTGTGTGTGTGAGAGGTAGGGTCTCGCTCTAGCCCAGGCTGACCTGGAATTCTCTTGGTAGTGTCAGGATGGTCTTGAACTCATGGCAGTCCTCCTCATTCTGCCTCCCAAGTGCTGGGATTAAAGGCGTGCACCACCACGCCTGGCTCCTCCTTTTCATTTTAACCACAGTCATTCCTCTATCAGATGGTTCTTTTGGCTACTTCTGACTACATTTAAATGTCATTTATACTGGGCATGGTGACGCACATCTTTAATACCAGCACTTGGTAGGTAGAAAAAAGAGAATCACTGTGAGTTCAAGGCCAGCTTGAGACTACATAGTGAATTCTAGGTCATCTGGAGCTACAGCAAGACCCCACCTTGAAAACTAAATGCCATTTAGGGGCTGGGGAGATGGCTCAGTGGTTAAGGTGCTTGCCTGTAAAGCCAAAGGACCAAGGTTCAATTCCCCAGTACCCACATAAAGCCAGATGCACAAGGTGGCCCATGCATCTGGAGTTCATTTGCAGTGGCTAGAGGCCCTAGCACATCCATTCTCTCTCTCTGCCCCCCCTCTCTCTCTCTCTTTCAAATAATAAATTTTTTAAATGCCATTTATAAAATCAAAAATTCTCATTGAATTTGTGTCTAACCTAATGAGATTCAGCAGAAAGTTTGGAACTGAAACTTAATTATTAAGTGTAGCTTTTAATACTAGTGATGATTCACATTTTCCAACATATTTTACAATATTTTACATATTTCAACATATTTTACAATTTATTTTTCTTGGCAAGAGTTTGTTTTAAGTATCCATAAGTGAGGAAAAAGGTTTTTTAAATTCTTGGCTTCTAGAAAGAAGTAATGAATCTTTTCCTGTTGTCTTTTAAAATGATATTTTAACTTTTCAATATTTTTATGTATTGACTTGAGACAGAGAGAGAGAGAGAGAGAGTATGAGCATACAGGGCCTCCTGCCACTGTAAATGAACTTCAGATACATGTACAACTTTGTGCATCTGGCTTCACATGGATACTGAGGAATCAAATCCAGGTTGTCAGGCTTTGCAAGCAAGTGTCTTTAACTGCTGAGACATCTCCCCAGTCTGATATTTTACCTTTGTTTTGTTTTTCAAGGTAGGGTCTCTCTCTAGCCCAAGCTAACCTGGAATTCACTATGTAGTCTCAGGGTGGCCTGGAACTCTTGGTGATCCTCTTACCTCTGCTTCCTGAGTGCTAGGATTAAAGGCGTGCACCACCATGCCCAGCATTGATATTTTGCCTTTTACGAAAATGTATTAACAGTAGAAAATGACAGGTATTTAAATCTGCCAATCATTTCTTTTTTAAAAAATATTGAGGCTGGGGCTGGGGCTGGAGAATCGCTTAGCACTTAACGTACTTGCCTGTGAAGCCTAAGGACAGAGGTTCGATGCCCCAGAACCCATGTAAGCCAGAAGCACAAGGTGGCACATGCATCTGGAGTTTGTTTGCAGTGACTGAAGGCCCTGACGTGCCCATTCTGTTTCTCTTTATCTGCCTCTTTCTCTCTCAAATAAATAAATATGAATTTAAATTTTTTTTTTAATATTGGGGCTGGAGAGATGGCTCAGTGGTTAAGGCGCTTGCCCATAAAGCCTAGGTGACCCCAGTTCAGTTCCCCAGTATCACACACATAAAGCCAGACAGATGCACAATGTGGCACATGCATCTAGAGTTTGTTTGCACTGGCTAGAGGCCCAGTGCACCCTGTTCAAAATCTCTCTCTCTCTCTCTCTCTCTCACTCACATACACACACTCTCCTGTTTGTGAGGTTTAGTTTGTACTAACTATAGGTGCCATTCAGAAGAATTCTCACAATATGATTTTAGGATTCTTATGATAAAAACTCCTAGCTGCTTTTCCCAAGGTTTCACTATCTGAATTAAGTCTTTGTTTTGGAACACTTAATTCATAACATCAACTTATTGCATGTAATGTTTTCATTTGTAATAAGAAAATTTCAAAAAAGCCGGGCGTGGTGGCGCATGCCTTTAATCCCAGCACCTGGGAGGCAGAGGTAGGAGGATCACCATGAGTTCAAGGCCAACCTGAGACTACATAGTGAATTCCAGGTCAGCCTGGGCTAGAGTGAGACCCTACCTGGAAAAAAACAAAAAAGAAAAAGAAAAAAAAAAGAAAATTTCACATTGTGTCTTTAAGCTATCCATGTACTGTCCAAAATGATGTGTGCATTGGCAGTGAAACATCAGTTGAATATATGGTATTGGGTGTATTTTACCTTTTACATATTTATTAGACTGGGGGAAGCATGTCATTTTATTTTTATTTACTTAATTTATTTATTTGGTTTTTCAAGGTAGGGTCTCACTCTAGTCCAGGCTGACCTGAAATTCCCCATATAGCCTCAGGGTGGCCTTGAACTCACAGAGAGCCACCTATCTCTGCCTCCTGAGTGCTGGGATTAAAGGCATGTGCCACCACGCCCAGCCATTTATTTTATGTTTTAACATTTTATTTATTTATTTGCAAGCAGAAAGAGAGAGAGAAACAGAGAGGGTATGGGCACACCAGAGCCTCTGGCCACTACAGCCAAATTCCAGATACATGTGCCACTTTGTACATCTGGCTTTATGTGGGCACTGGGGGATGGGTTCTCGTTCTAGCCCAGGCTGACCTGGAATTCACTATGTATTCTTAGGGTGGCCTCGAACTCATGGCGATCCTCCTACCTCTGCCTCCCGAGTGCTAGGATTAAAGGCGTGCACCCGGCCCAAAAGGGGTTTTTTAAAGTTGCAGAAAGAAGTACACCTTAGTGGGTTGCAGGTTATAAGTTCATTTAGTCTTACATTTCTATCCCACTTTCTATAAATTTTCTAATTACTGTTCATGTCAGGAAAGTAAATTAGTACCTTGTCATAAAATCTCTCTTTTTGATAGCATACAAACTGACTTGGAACTTACTGTTTTCCTATTACTTCACTGGTATGCAGGATACTTTTCTGACTTGATTCAGTTCTTTCTGGGGTCTTGGGGGCTGTTTGTTTTTGCAGTGGAATCTCTAGCTAGCCTTAGACCTACTATGTGGCCCAGGCATCCTCAAACTTGTGATTCTCCTGCCTTTACCTGCAAGTGCTAGGGTCACAAGTATGCTGAAATCACCATACCAGGCTCTGTAGTTTTTCTACAGAAGTAGCATTTTTGGCAATTATCCTTCTTACTCTGCCTTAGTGTCCTGTTTGATATGCAGGGTCCGCTAGTTCTGTCTAGCCTGAGACATCTTTAAAAGTACAATTATAATAAAATTTCAGAGTAAAGCATTCTTATGGGAAAGTCTTTTTCTCTGATTATTTTTATGATACTTAGAAATGAGACAGATACCATAATTTTTTAGGCTAACTTTCTAGAGCAGGACAACTGTAGGTACAGCAATATTTCTTCTTCTTCTTCTTTTTTTTTTTTTCAAGGTAGGGTTTCACTGTAGCTCAGGCTGACCTGGAATTCACTATGTAGTCTCAGGGTGGCCTCAAACTCATGGTGATCCTCCTACCTCTGTCTCCCAGGTGCTGGGTTTAAAGGCGTGCGTCACCATGCTCGGCTCAATATTTTGGATTGTATAAATATCCTCATGAAATACATTAGACAAATCTCAGGTGTCCTTCAAAAATCTTGATGTATTTAAGGCAAAATCTCTTTTACTTTTTTAGTAAGGATTGTATTAAATTTAAGGAGCTTAACTTGTTCTAATGTACATTTTTCTGTTTCATACTAAGTGTAAAACACAGTTCTAGGAAATGATTTTTTAAAAAAAAGTTTTGTTCTCAGGAAGCTAATCTATTTAAATACAAAACCAAAAGCAAAGCGAGGTGTGTTGCACACCTGTCAACCCAGCACTTGAGAGGCAAAGGCGGGAGAATTTCCAGTTTCAGGCCAGCTTGAATTGCTGAGTAAGATGACTCCGCGGGTTGGCGTGTTTGCAGCACAAGCATGAATACCTAATTTCAATGCCCACATTACAAGCTTGACTTAGCCATGTATTCCTGTAACACGAGTTTGAGGGAGTCACAGAAGGATCATTAGGGCTCGCTGGTCAGTCTAACCAACAGTGGTGAGCCCCAGATTCATTGAGAGACACTGTCTCAAGAAAATGAAATATATACCAGGCGTGGTAGAGCACGCCTTTAATCCCAGCACTTGGGAGGCAGAGGTAGGAGGATCACCATGAGTTCAAGGCCACCCTGAGACTACATAGTGAATTCCAGGTCAGCCTAAGCTAGAGTGAGATCCTACCTTGAAAAAGAAAAGAAAATGAAGCAAAAGAGCAATACAGGGGAATACCCAGTATCCTCTTCTAACCTCTTCATATATGTGCATACACTACAAGCCACACATACAAAGAAATGCTGGGGCTGGAGGGATGACTTAGCGGTTAAGCGCTTGCCTGTGAAGCCTAAGGACCCCAGTTCGAGGCTCGATTCCCCAGGACCCACATTAGCCAGATGCACAAGGGGCACGAGCATCTGGAGTTCTGCAGTAGCTGAAGGCCCTGATGCGCCCATTCTCTCTCTCTTTCTCTCTGTGTCTGTCTCTCTCAAATAAATAAATAAAAATAAAACAAAAATAAATTTAAACAAAAAGAAATGCTGGAGCTGGAAAAATGGCTTAGCTGTTAAGGCGCTTCAGTTCCCCAGTACTCACGTAAACCAGATACACATGGTGGCACATGTGTCTGGAGTTCATTTGCAGTGGCTAGAGGCCCTGGTGCGCCCATTCTCTCCCTCTCCCTTTCTAATAAATAAAAAAATTTTTTTTTAAAAAAGCTTGCAAACTAGGGAAGAAAATAGGCCACAAATAAATTATAATACAGCATAATATGCGGGACACTAAAGTCAGTCATCGCCTATCCCAAAAGTAAAGTCTGAGCCACAACAAACCACGTCAGTGAGTACAGTGAAGTGGCTGATGGGTGTCTTTTCTTCCTTACCTTTTCCTTATCATTTGGAAAGCCAACACGGGTTTATTACCGAATCTATGCAGAGTAAAGCAGTAGATGCTTTGAGGACACAAATTTAAAATCTTCACTAAGAATTTATATTCCGGTAAGGGAAATCAGCTATCTATACAAATAACTACATGTACATCATTGCCAATAAAAGAAAAGCTCTTACAACTTAAACAAAATTATCATGCAACAAAAGAAGCCACTTATGGAGACCGAGAAAGGAGAGGCGATCAGCAGTCCCAGCAGAGAGAGATGGCTGAGCTAACCCTGGAGGGCTGGGGAGGGTTCTGACAAGAGTGGCTGAAGGTAGTATTCTTATTCATTTAGCACCGACATGTGCAAAATAGCATGAAGGCAAAGAAGCCAGGAGCATTTTCAGAGAATAGCAAATAAACTAGTTTGAGTGGCACCTGGCGCATATTTAAGGGAATAGTAAAAGATCTGTCTGGAAAGGAAAAGTGAGGGCATATTGTGGAGGTCCTTTGAAAGTCAGTCTGTGGAGCTAGGACTTTTCCACACAGGCTAGTCAAGGTTGGTATTTAGGAATGTGAGTCTAATGGTTACTGCAAGGATAAGGTCAGACTAGGTGAGACTCATCAGGAGACCACAGCAGACATTCACGCAGGAGTCAGTACAAACTTGATCTAGTTTTGAGTCAAGCAGGTTGGAAACAGGTATCATTCTTACAGAATGAACTTGGCAGAATTTGGGACCTGTCAGACGCAAAGAGAAAGTGTCAAAAGGGTTCTGAGAGTGAGGCAGATATCTGCTGATGATGTCAAATGGATGGAATACAGAAAACACATAATGAACAATGTAAAAAGAGGAAAGATTCAATAGTTGTGTACTGAATTTCTGGGAGTTTTTGTTTGTTTGTTTGGTTGGTTGGTTGGTTTTTTTCGGAGACAAAGTCATACTCTAGCCCACACTGTCCTGGATCTTGCTAAGGACACCAGCAGGCTGGCCTCAAACTCACAACAATCCTCTTGCTTCAGCCCACCACCCCTGGCTGTATTTCTTTATATGTATATATATATTTTTTTTTCTTTCTTTTTTGAGAGGGAGTAGGAAAGGAGGGAGAAAGAGAGAGAATGAATAGATGCTCCAGGGTCTCTTGCCAATGCAAACGAACTCCAAGCACATGCACTCTTTTGTGCATCTGGCTTTACATGGGCACTGGGGAATTGAATCCAGGCTGGCAGACCCACTTGTAACCAAGCGCCTTTACCTGCTGAGCCATTTCACCAGCCCCTGTACTTCTTTATTCTCTCTGTAGGCTAAGTTTCACTGGCTTCCTACTTCAATATCAAATGCAATATGAGCTTTGCAGAAACAATCAGTATCCTAAAACCTACATGTACGCTGTTGCTTCCTCTCTTTCTGTGATGTGATATTTTTCATACAGTTATTGAATTTCTGTTTTTGCTTGTTTTTGGTTTTCTGAGACAGTATCTCACAGGACTCTCTATAAGACCCAGGCTGGCCTTAAAGGAGGTGAAAAGTAGAGACCGACACCTAGAAGCTAGGCTCTGGCCCCCACATGCTCACCTGCACTCGCACACGTCAACACACACAAATCTACCTGCCACTGGTGTTCGTGTTCTCAGCACCCACATAAAGCCAGTTTCAAAGTGTCACATCCATCTGCGAGTGCCGTGCGCCTGCATCAATGAGAGAGGGAGTCAGGGGAAGCCTGAGAGACCTGTCTCAAACAAGAACGGAAAGAACCAGCGCCCGAGGTTGTCCTCTGACTTGCCCCAAGTGCAGTGGCACAGCCCACGCACACGTACGCTAACAATAAAACAAAACAAAAACAGAGAAAAACATAGGTTGTTCCACAAGAAGCTAGCCTTGAACTGTGAAGTGCTTTTCCTAAATTAGTTTTTCTTTAGTTGCCACCATCAAATAATGCTTAAAGATTTGAAATGAACAATTCTAGCTAAAATAGATATATAAGCTGACTAATAAACCACTTTGTGAAAGGATTAAGTTTCTGTCTTTTATGAAGGGGTTAAATGCTACTTTTTGGCATATATTTTGGCTCCTAATTTTTTTTTTCAGTTTCTTCTACTGAGCTTTAATTTATATACTGACTATCTAATTTTTATTATAAACCTATTGGATAGAGTCCATGACTGTCTTTATAGTTACACACTGCCCCACAGAGTTTTTGGCACTCAATAAATGTTAAAAATATTTCTGTTCAGCATTCTGCAGACAGGAAGCATATGGTAATAAATGTCAGAGCACAGGTTGAAAATCTCCAAAAAGTTATACATTATATTCTGTAGAAAAGCCAGTTCAGACATTTTTTTGTGAATGAAATTTATTTTTAAAAAGGGTTCCCAGGCTCACTTTGTAGTTAATTTTCTTTTGTATTTAATTTTAATAGCCTTCATTTACTTTGTAAATTAAAAGTTTTCCATATCAGAAATGATATAAAATAAGTATTAACAACAATGCATTCCCATAAGAAAATGTATAGATAATTTTGTAGATAGCACAGAGAAAAGGTAGCTTGTTCTGAAGAATAGCATGGGAAGACGTTTAGAGGCTTAAGCAACTTAAGTCTTTATGTCATGATACGTGTGGTATGAAAAGAAAGAAGCAGTAGGCATTCCTTTATCTTTAAATTTCAGTGTGACTTGAAAGTATACCAATGCTACAACTGTTGTAGACCTTACAGTGCTATTAGACTGTGATTCAATAATATGTTTCTTACTGAAGTGTTCTACCATTACTTTAAAAATCTTACTGTGGTCTCAGTAATGTAATCATGGCTTTAGAATAACGGAAGACATGGAAAATTTTCAACCTTGATGCCAAAAAAATGAATTCTTTGTAAAGGATAATATTTCCCAGTTAAAAACAAAGGGTTTAGCCAGGCGTGGTGGCGCACGCCTTTAATCCCAGCACTCAGGAGGCAGAGGTGGGAGGATCACTATGAGTTCGAGGCTACCCTGAGACTACATAGTAAATTCCAGGTCATCCTGGGCTAGAGAGTGAGGCCCTACCTTGTAAAAAAAAAAAAAAAAAGTGGGGAGGGGGGGAGGGCTGGGGAGATAGCTCAGTAGTTAAAGGTACTTACTTGCAAAGCCTACCTACCAGGGTTCAATTCCCCAGTACTCATGCAAATCCAGACACACAATGTGGCACATGCATCTGGAGTTTGTTGGCAGTAGCAAAAGGCCCTGGTGCACGCATGCACACACACGTACATTCCCTCTCTCTCTCATGTGTATGCACAAATAAAATATTTTTAACATATCTTTTTATTTATTTATTTGAGAGAGAGAATGGGTGTGCCAGGGCCTCTAGCCACTGCACATGAACTCTGGATGTGTGTGCCTCCTTGTGCATCTGGCTTACGTGGGTCCTGGGGAATCGAACCTGGGTCCTTTGGCTTTGCAAGCAAGCTCCTTAACCACTAAGCCGTCTTTCCAGCCCACAAATAAATATTTTCTTAAAGAAAGAAATGGTTAGAAATTGGGCATGGTGGCACAGGCCTTTAATCCCAGCACTTTGGAGTCAGAGGTAGGAGGATCACTGTGAATTCAAAGCTAGCCTGAGACTACAGAGTGAATTCCAGGTCAGCCTGGGCTAGAGCAAGACCCTACCTCAAAAAAAAAAAAAATCCAAACATTAAAATAAAATTTAAAAGAACTGGTTAACTACATTCAGCTGTCTAAATCCATATAACTAGCATTTATCTAAATATTCTTTCCAAGCCAGGTGTGGTGGCGCATGCCTTTAATCCCAGCACTCGGGAGGCAGAGGTAGGAGTATCGCTATGAGTTCGAGGCCACCCTGAGACTACATAGTGAATTCCAGGTCAGCCTGGATCAGAGTGAGATCCCACCTTGAAAAACCAATAAATAAATAAATAAATACTCTTTCCAGAATTTGCTTACCCTGTGATCACTTTTCTGGCCACACTTGCTTTGAGATTTTCATTAACATAATTGAATGGCAAATTTAACTCTTTAAGTCTTAGGGGCCTGGAATATATATAAAATGTGGGTAGGGTATCCTGGAACAACATAGCTGTGTGCCTCTGACTCATGGTCTTTCCCAAGTCAAAGTGTAACCCAGAGTTATAGTTACCTTGTTCTCAACTGAGACCCACTTCCAGGCTCAGTGACTTGTCTGTTGCCTAGCCTCGCTTATTGTATTGTATTGGCCATGTGATTCCCCCTCAGAATACTTACAAAAGGGCAATTTAGCTCCCCTAGAGTGAGAGCTCAGATAGAAAACGAATGGGGGAGGGCCCTGGAGAGATGGCTAGCCGTTAAGCGCTTGCCTATGAAGCCTAAGTACCTCAGTTCAAGGCTCAATTCTCCAGGGCCCATGTAAGCCAGATGCACAAGGTGGCACATGCATCTGGAGTGGTCCTGCATGTAGGCTGCAACTCCACGTACTGAGGCATAAGGAACAGCGTCCAACTTAAGAGCCAAAGAAAGGTAACTTTAGACTACCCACAGCAAGCAGCCCACCCAGCCACCCACACTGCTTTGTATGTGTTCTGGATCTCACTGGGGCTTCCCACATTCCTGACTCAAGACCCTGGAGTCCAGAGGACTGGGAGACAAGGGAGAACACAGCTATCAGGCCAGGGTTGCTTTTTTGAACTTGGTCACCACTGCATTTGATATTTACCCCTCTATATAATTTTAGGCTAATGGTATCTGTTAGGGCCGAGTCATAATACTGTTACAGATGTTGAGCACCTTAAAATAATATTAAGATGAGGCACTAGGGAAAAAGCTCACTGGTTAAAGGCACTTGCTTGCAAAGCCTGCTACCCTGAGTTCATTTCCCTAGCCACCCAAATTAAGCTAGACAGGCATTTGGTTGAACGGCAAGAGACCCTGACATGACTACATGTGTGTGTACGTACACAAGTAAATAAATATTTAAAAATAAAAAATGGGGGCTAAAGAGATGGCTTAGTGGTTAAGGCACTTGCCTGCAAAGCCAAAGAACCCAGGTTCAATTCCCCATATCGCACATAAGCCAGATGCACAAGGGGGCACATGCGTCTGGAGTTAGTCTGCAGTGGATGGATGCCCTGGTGCATCCATTCCCTCTCTCTCTGCTTCTCTGTGCCTCTTTCTTTTAAATAAATAAATAAAAATATTTCAAAACTAACAAATGATATTAAAATGATTCTATAACATTGAAAGAATAACAAATACTATAAAGCCCAAATGATGTGATATAGATGAGTTGAAGGCATGTTAGCTCACACCCATCATCTTAGCACTTGGGAGGCTAAGGTAAGGAGTGCAATGAACTTGAAGATAGCCTGGGTTACCAAGTGAGTTCTAGGTCTCCTCTGCCTGGACTAGAGTTATACCCTGCCTCAAAAAATCTACAGAGGGCTGGGCAGGGTGGCACACTTCTATAATCCCAGCATTTGGGAGGCTGAGATAGGAGGATAGCTGAGAGTTTGAGGCCACCCTGAGACTTCAGAGTGAATTTCAGGTCAGCCTGGGCTAGAGCCAGACGCTGGCTTACTTGGGTACTGGGGAATCAAACCTAGGTCCCTAGGCTTTAAGCACCTTAACTACTAACCCACCTCTCCAGCCCAAGGATAAGAGTTTTTGCCTTAAAGGCATGTGTTAACTTCTCAGGATATTCTTGTGGAATGGTTAGTAGGAATTTGGAATCTTTTCCATATAGATAATTGCTGTAATCATGCATGTTAGTAATCCTAAGGAATCTCCAAAAGAAAAAAGTCTCCCTGCAAGCAGTAAGTGAATTTGGCAAAGACTCATGATACCAGGCCAATATCCCGACATTGTTTGCCTGTGTACCTAGTTATAAATAATTGAAGTGAGTGTGAACAAATTGTTAAATTTTAAAACTGACTACAGTAATTCTGCTTTATAAATAAGAACTTCGGTATGTCAGAAAAAATAAGAGTAGTTTTTTCCTCAGCTCATTATAAAGGAAATCCTTGTCTTTTATGCACACATGCATGCACTTGAGTTTCTCGTTTCTTCCCTGAATAATCAGAGGATTGTGCTTTTTTTAATAGGAGCTTGCTAATCCCTCTTAAAAGCTCCTAGTGTAAGTATTCTATAGTTTTCATTAATCATGAGTTTTAGCCTGTTTTGGGTTTTTGAGGTAGGGTCTCACTCTAGCCCAGGCTGACCTAGAATTCACTCTCAGTGAATTCAGCCTCAGGGTGGCCTCGAACTCATAGCCATCCTCCTACCTCTGCCTCCCAAGTGCTGGGATTAAAGGCGTGCACCACCATGCCTGGTTTAAGCCTTTTTGTTTTGTTTGGTTTTGTTTTAAAGTAGATTATTTTATTCATTTCCAAGCCATCTGTGAGGGAGGTAATGTGTTAATATTAGTTTTAAGGAAAGAGACACTGCAAAAGGGGTGACCTTTTTTTTTTTTTTTCTTGTTTGTTTATTTATTTGAGAGCAACAGAGAGAAGGAGGGGGAGAGAGAGGGAAAGGGAGAGAGACAGGGAGAGAATGGGCACACCAGAGCTTCCAGCCTCTGTAAACGAACTCCAGATGCGTGTGCCCCCTTGTGCATCTGGCTAATGTGAGTCCTGGGGAATTGAGCCTCGAACTGGGGTCCTTAGGCTTCACAGGCAAGCGCTTAACCGCTGAGCCATCTCTCCAGCCCAAAAGGGGTGACTTTTGTTTTTACAAAGTAGGATCTCACTCTAGCCCAGGCTGACTTGGATTTCACTGTGTAGTCTTAGGCTGGGCTTGAACTCACAGTGATCCTCCTACCTCTGCCTCCCGAGTGCTGGGATTAAACCACCATGCCAGTCCTTCAGCTTTTTGTTGTTGTTGTTTTTGTTTTGTTTTGTTTTTCAAGGTAGGGTCTCAGTCTAGCCCAGGCTGACTTAGAATTCACTGTGTAGTCTCTGGCTGGCCTTGAACTCACAGTGATCTTCCTACCTCTGCCTCCCCAGTGCTGGGATTAAACCACCATGCCAGTCCATTGTTTGATGGTTATTTCATCAGCACCTTTCTAGCCTGGGTGGTAAGGCACAGCCCACTGTAAACCTTCAGCATCATGTATAGATGAGAGGCTAAGACTTTAATTATATGTCATTTTATTCACAAGCACTCAATTCCAGGAAGGGAAAAATGACTCTGTTGTTGTAAAAGACGTTATGTGAGAATCATTCATTGTTACCCAAAAATGATGCTGTGTTATAGCATATACAACAATGGGACTGATTCTGAAAATGTGACCTGTCTCAGAAAAGACATAATAGTGGAAGTTATCAAAATGGAAAGAAATGTGAATGTGAGATGCAGCCTTCTCAGAAATATTCTTTCCTGGCCTGTTTAGTTGTGCTTTTGTTGCTTGTCATGCATGAATGCAGGTGCAGTTCTCTCTCTCTCCCTCTCTCTCTCTCTCCCTCTCTCTCTCTCCCTCTCTCCCTCCCTCTCTCTCTCTATCTCTCTCTCTCTCTCTCTCTCTGCAGCAGGAGCCTCAGTGTCACTTGTTTATTTCCTTAATCCCCCCCCCCCCTTTGTGATTTTTGATGTCAGATCTAAATTGAAAAGCCTGGAAATATAATGATTATCACATGGATAATCACCTGCATTAGGCGCCGCCCTGCTCCTCTATTCTAACCCTAGCTGTTCTCCACATGTCATAGCCACTCTGTGGTTGGATTTTAACCTGACTGCTTCATTAGATTTGTGAAACTCAGTACGAGGCGCCCTGGGGCAGCACAGATGGGGACTTGCTTGTTTTCTTTTCTCACTTTTACTGCCGTGGCACACTAAAAAGTCCTTTTCAATTTAGTGTGATCAGTTCACTTGGAATTACCCTTGATATTTGGAATCTGCCTTATCCTTCTGCCTACCATCTATGCTCATTCTTTCTTCCTTGTTTCCTGACATAATGGCTTTTCTTTCTGCTCCTTCATCCAGTGAATCTGAGAGTAAGAATTCTGCTCAAAATTCTTACTAGGTCAAACTGTTCCCCTCTGTTGTTTGTTTGTCTTACTAAGAGGGAAAACTAAATGCTGTTCCATCATAGTCTACAAACACCTTCTGATCAGAGGTTAGCTGTGGGAAAGTCCACAGTGATGTGAGACAGCTGCCTTCTGTAATGCTGTGACTTGGGGCACCAGGGGAAGATCAAAGGAAGGTGAAAGGAAGTCAGAAGATAAGATCATTTAAAGCCATAGAACTAGTGCTTAGCTTTTCTGGTGATAAGACATAGCTCAGCAAACCTGTGTGAGGAGGCACGGGGGATAGAAAATTGAATTGGCTTTTCTTAAGTATGTCCTTCCTTGGCCAGAAATACATTGGTGCTTGAGATTGTTTACAGATGTGAAAATGTTCTAAAGCATGGTTTCCTTAAAAAATAATAATCTCTGGCTGTGGAGATGGCTCAGTGGTTGGTTAAAGGCATGCACTCCCAAAGCCTGCCAGTCCTGGTTCAGTTCCCCAGCTGCCCACATAAAGCTGGACCCAAAAGGTGGCACATTCCATTTGTATAGTTACACACACACACACACACCACATGTAAATAATTAATATTGAAAAATAATAATTTGAAGCAGCACATAGTGGCACATGTCTATAATTCCAGCACTTGTGAGACAGTCAGGGTGACATTCAAGTCCAGCTGCACTACATACCCACTTGTACAACTACATGAGCAACACACACACAAGAGAAAGAGAAGGGATGGTAGCACACACCTGTAATCCAGCACTCAGAATTTAGTGTGAAGGAGGACCGAGAATTCCAGGCCTGATTTGCATAATAGGAGCCTGTTCCAAAGAAACAAACAACTATATATATTATATGTGTGTGTGTTATGTGTGATGTGTGTGTATGTGTGTGTGTATGCATATATATATATATATGTGTGTGTGTGTGTGTGTTCAATCCTTAGCACTGCCCCCCCAATTTAACTAGTATATGTTAATTTTTAGACTTTTCTGTCTTAGTACAATTTTTTGTTGTTCCCCCACCCCCGAGGTAGTGTCTCGTTGTAGCCCAGGCTGACCTGGTATTCACTCTGTAATCCCAGGCTGGCCTTGAACTCACAGTGATCCTCCTCCCTCTGCCTCCTGATGGTAGGATCAAGGTGTGCACCACCGTACCCACAACCTTAGTACAATCCTTTTTTTTTTTCTTAGTGTGATTTTAATCCTACAGATTCTTCAGTTTTCTTTCATGGCTCTGAAGTTCCTTTGATTTTTTTGTTTTGTTTGGTTTGCTTTGCTTTGCTTTGCTTTTTCAAGGTAGGGTCTCAGTCTAGTCCAGGCTGACCTGGAATTCACTCTGTAGTCTCAGGGTGGTCTCGAACTCACGGCGATCCTCCTACCTCAGCCTCCCGAGTGCTGGGACTAAAAGCGTGCGCCACCACGCCTGGCTTTCCTTTGATTTTTGTTTTCTGTTTTGTTGTTGTTTGATTTTTGCTTTCTTTTTTGAGACAGGGCCTTCTTTTGCAGCCTAATATGTCTTGGAACTCACTCTAGCCCAGAGATAGCTTCAGACTAACAGCAATCCTCCTTCCTCAAGGACCGGGGTCATAAGTATAAACCACCACACTTAGCTCTTAAATTCCACCTTAAAAATAGTTCTCAGTCGAGCTTCTCAGTTATAGTTTTCATATAAGATTTTGATTGGGAACTGGAGAGATGGCTTAGCAGTTAAGGCACTTGCCTGTGAAGCCTAAGGACCCAGGTTCAATTCCCCAGGACCCACATAAGCCAGATGCACAAGGTGATGCATGCATCTGGAGTTGGTATACAGTGCTAGAGTCCCTGGCATGCCCACTATTTCTCTATCTGCCTCTTTCTCTCCCTCTCTCTTAAATAAATTAAAAAAATTTTAGCCGGGCATGGTGGCGCACTCCTTTAATACCAGCACTCGGGAGGCAGAGGTAGGAGGATTGCTGTGAAATCAAGGCCACCTTGAGACTCCATAGTGAATTCCAGGTCAGCCTGGGCTAGAGTGAGACCCTACCTCAAAAAACCAAATAATAATAATAATAATAATAATTTTTTTAATTTTTTTATTTTTTTATTAACAACTTCCATGATTATAAAAAAATACCCTGTGGTGATACCCTCCCTCCCCCCACTTACCCCTTTCAAACTCTACTCTTCATCATACCCCCTCCCCATCTCAATCAATAATTTTTTTCTAAAGTAGTTCTTGAGCCAGGCATGGTGGTGCACACCTTTAATCCCAGCATTTGGGAGGCAGAGGTAGGAGGATCACTATGAGTTCGAGGCCACCTGAGACTACAGAGTAAATTCCAGGTCAGCCTGAGCTAAAGTAAGACTGTACCTCGAATAAGAAAAAAAGTAAAAAAAAAAAAATTGATTAGGAATTGGAGATGTGGCTTAGCCGTTAAAGCACTTGCGTATGAAGCCTAAGTACCCAGGTTCGATTCCCCAGTACCCACATAAGCCAGATCCACAAGGTGGCACATGTGTCTGGAATTTGTTTGCAGTGGCTAGAGGCCCTGGAGTGGTATTCATTCTCTCTCTCTCTCCCTCTTTCTCATTCTCAAATAAATAAAATACTTTTTTAAATTATTTATTTATTTGCAAGCAGAGAGAGGGAGAGAGAATGGGCACTCCAGGTCCTCTAACCAGTGTAGACAAGCTCCAGATGCATGTGTCACCTTGTGCATCTGGCTTATGTGGGTACTGGGGAATTGAACCTGGGTCCTTTGGCTTCTCAGGCAAGCACCTTAACTGCTAAGCCATCTCTCCAGCCCAAATAAAATATTCTTTAAAAAGGAATTTGGAAGCCGGGCGTGGTGGCGCACGCCTTTAATCCCAGCAATTGGGAGGCAGAGGTGGGAGGATCATCGAGAGTTCAAGGCCACCCTGAGACTACATAGTTAATTCCAGGTCAGTCTGGACCAGAGTGAGACCCTACCTCCAAAAAAAAAAAAAAAAAAAAAAAAAAGAAAAAGAAAAAGAAAAAGAAAAAAAGGAATTTGGAGCCTGGCATGGTGGCGCACACCTTTAATCCCAGCACTCAGGAAGCAGAGGTAGGAGGATCGCCATGAGTTCAAGGCCACCGTGAGACTACATAGTGAATTCCAGATCAGCCTGGGCTAGAGTGAAAGCCTACCTCAGAAAACAAAAACAAAAAACAAACAAACAAAAAAAAATTTAATGGTTTATTTGTAACAACTTAGAAAACACTACATATTTTTGTACCTTATCCTTTTCCTTATTATCTCAGACAGGAAATTAGTATTGACTGTGTGATCTAAAAAGTTCTGACTTGGCTGGAAAGATGGCTTAATGGTTAAGGCACTTGCCTGTGAAGCTGAAGGACCTAAGTTCAATTCCCCAGTAACCATGTAGGCCAGATGCATAAGATACAGCATGCATCTGGAGTTTGTTTGCAGTGGCTAGAGGCCTGGTGCACCCATTGTCTGTCTCTCTCTCTCTCTCTCTCTTTCTCTCTCTCTCTCTCCCTCCCTCCCTCCCTCTCTCGCCTTCTCTATCTCCCCCTCTCTCTGTCTCAAATTGAAAAAAAATGTTAAAAGTTCTGATTAAGTCAGTGGACAAGAGCATAGGATAACCTTGCTTGAACTACAGGTCAAGGTCGTAATTCAGTTTTGTTTTGTTCTGTTTTTTCTCATCAAAAGTGACTAACTTGCCCGGTGTGGTGGCGCACACCTTTAATCCCAGCACTTGGGAGGCAGAGGTAGAAAGATCACCAAGTTTGAGGCCACCCTGAGACTACAGAGTGAATTCCAGGTCAGCCTGGGATAGAGTGAGACCGTACCTCGAAAAACAACATATATATATATATATATGCAAAATTATATATATATATATATATATATATATATATATATATGTATAAACAAAAAAATTTTAAAAAAAAGAAGTGACTGACTTGCTCAGGTTTCTGCTTCTATAGTAAATAGTCTTTCACTTCGCACTTTTTAACTTCCGTATTGAGCTGTAATCATACATGTTGACCTTTTCCAACCCTCGAAATAGTTCTCTAGCTCTATCTATTATTAGGATATTGGGCTATAAGTGCATGCACACGTTTTTTTTTTCCTTAATGTTTCCCTCGACACGTAGGTAGTTCCCACTTCTGTGCTGGAGACGCTGCCGTGCTTTCTGCCTTACATGGCTTGGTGCAGCAGTCGTGTGAGTTGAGTTGGATCTGCTCACCACTCAGGCTCAAATCCCATCCTTCTATTAATATCTCTTGGCAAAGATAATTTTGGAGGAATGTAAGTTAAAATGTAGAGGCTCTTGACAGTTGTCTGCATTTTTTTTTCACTTTCCAGAGGGAAGTACAGTTGAAGAGTAATATTGCCTCCATTTCTATCAGTCCTAAAATTAAAATTTATGCATAAACCAAATGGTAAAATGGAAGGAATTTGGATACACAAATGTGTGTGTGTTTTGTCATTTGATAGCCTGTTAGAAAGGCATTAGAGTATATAATCATGTTCAGAATGTGTTCTTAAGATATTTAAAACCTATAAGAACTTTTAAAAATATTTTATTTACATATTTATTTGAGGGAGAGAAAGAGGCAGAACACACTCAGGATAATGGGCACGCCAGGGCCTCCAGCCACTGCAAAGGAACTCCATATGCATACGGTACCTTGTATGTTTGCCGTATGTGGATACTGGGGAATCGAACCTGGATCCTTAGGCTTTGCAGGCAAGCGCCTTAACCACTAAGCCATCTCTCCAGCCTCCAGAACTATTTATATTAAAATATTTTGCGTTGGGCTGGAGAGATGGCTTAGCGGTTAAGCGCTTGCCTGTAAAGCCTAAGCACCCCGGTTCGAGGCTCAATTCCCCAGGACCCACGTTAGCCAGATGCACAAGGGGGCGCACGTGTCTGGAGTTCGTCTGCAGTGGCTGGAGGCCCTGGTGCACCCAATTCACTCTCTCTCTATCTACCTCTTTCTGTCTGTCGCTCTCAAGTAAGTAAATAAAAATGAACAAAAAGTCATTTAAAACATTTTATGGACTGCAGAGATGGCTCAGCTGTTAAGACGTATGCCTGCAAAGCCAAAGGACCTAGGTTTGATTCCCCAGGAACCACGCAAGCAAGATGCACAAGGTGGCACACGTGTCTGGAGTTTGTTTGCAGCAGCTGGAGGCCCTGGCACGCCCATTCTCTCTCTATTTGCCTCTCTTTCTCTCTCTCCCTCTGTCGTATATATATATATATATCTTTTTTAAGGTGGCCAGGGAGATGGCTCAGTGGGTAAGAGCATTGAGGACCTGACATCTGTGCCTAGCATTGAGTGGGGCAGCACCAGGAAGATCCTAGGGCTCACTGATAAACCAGTCTAACCAAAACATGGTGAACTGCAGGTTCAGTGAGAGATTCTCTCTCACTGAAAGAACAGTAGAGGACAATGCAGTGTAGTCCTCTGTTCTGCATATGTGTGCATACAGGGTGCATATATCTGTACACACACATACCCCATAATACTACATACACACACCAAAGAAAAGCTTTTTTTTTTTTTTTTTTTTTTTTTTTTTGGTTTTTTGAGGTAGGGTCTCACTCTAGCCAAGGCTGACCTGGAATTCACTATGGAGTATCAGGGTGGCCTCAAACTTATGGCAATCCTCCTACCTCTGCCTCCCAAGTGCTGGGATTAAAGGTGTACACCACCACGCTTTTTTTTTTTTTTTTTTTTTTTTTTTGAGGTAGGGTCTCTCTGTAGCCCAGGATGACCTTGTACTCATAGCTCTTCTCTTACCTCTGCCTCCAGAGTGCTGTGATCAAGGCGTGTGCCACCACGCCTGCTCCCCCAAAAGTTTTTAATTTTTTTAAATATTTTATTTATTTATTTGAGAGAGAGATGCAGAGGAAGAGGCAAAGAGAAAGAGAAAATGGGTGCTCCAAGGCCTCCAGCCACTGCAAATGAACTCCAGATGCATGCACCCCCTTGTGCATCTGACTTACGTGGGTCCTGGGGAATCAAACCAGGATCCTTAGGCTTCATAGACTAGCACCTTAACCACTAAGCCATTTCCCCAGCCCAAAAGTTTTTAAAATTTTTTTAAATTTATTTGCAAGCACAGAGAGATAGAAGAGAAACAGAGAGAATGGATGTGCCAGGGCCTACAGCCACTGCAAACAAACTCCAGATACATGTGCTACTGTGCAGCTGTCTTTACTTGGGAACGCGAATTGAACTTGGGTTGTTACGCTTTGCATGCTGAGCCATCTCTGCAGCCCTCCCCACAATGCCTCCCCATATTTTTTAGCCATCTTTTTGTTTGTTTGTTTGTTTGTTTTTACTTTTTGAGGTAGGGTCTCACTGTAGCCCAGGCTGACCTGGATTTCACTATGTAGTCTCAGGGTGGCCTTGAACTCACAGCGATCCTCCTACCTCTGCCTCTCGAGTGCTGGAATTAAAGGCATGCACCACCCCGCCTGGCATCGCCATCTCTTAAATGTTCAACTTTTGATACCTTGTCTTCTTACATAAAGGAGAGAATGTGAGTTTTAGACTGTTAGGGAAAGTTTCAGGCTTATACATAATGGGGATATTAAGGCCCTACATATAACCATGTATATTGTGATTTTACCAACAGTGCTTTCCTTCCGTCGTTTTTACAAAATGTTCTATAAAGTAAATTACATTTCATAGTATCTTATTCTCAAATACTTTTGGAAATACTTTTCAAAAAATATTTATTGATTCATTTCCAAGGCGAGAGAGAGAGAATGAATGAGCGCACTAGGACCTCCAGCCATTGCAAACAAATTCCAGATGTGCATACCACTTTGTGCAATTGGCTTTACTTGGACACTGGAGAATCGAACCAGGGTCATTAGGCTTTGCAGGCCAACTGCCTCACCCACTAAACCATCTCTTTATCCCTGGAATTCTCTTTTAAAAAATTAAAGAGACTTTTCTTATCAAACTGACATCTTGTAATTTTTTTCTATCTTCTGTTTTGTTTTGTTTTTCTTGTTTCTTGTTTTTTGTTTGCTTGTTTGTTTTGTTTTTAGAGATAGGGTCTCGCTCTAGCCCAGGCTGATCTGGAATTCACTATGTAGTCTCAGGGTGGCCTCAAACTCACAGCAATCCTCCTACCTCAGCCTCCCAAGTGCTGGGATTAAAGGCGTGTGCCACCATGCCTGGTGGAGGTAGGATCTTGCTGTAGTCCAGGCTGACCTGGAATTCTCTGTGTAATCTTAGGGTGGCCTTGACCTCATGGCTGTCCTCCTACTTCTGCCTCCTGAATGCTGGGATTAAAGGTGTGTGCCACTGTACCCAGCTGGACTAAAGTTTTGACTAATTTGTATTGAAATGTGTTGGTCTGAATTCTTTTTTCTTTTTTCTTTTTTTTTGGGGGGGGGGTTTGAGGTAGGGTCTCACTCTAGCCCAGGCTGACCTGGAATTCACTATGTAGTCTCAGTGTGGCCTCAAACTCACAGCGATCCTCCTACCTCTGGCTCCCGAGTGCTGGGATTAAAGGCGTGCGCCACCATGCCCGGCTCAAACTTTTCATATATGATGCCATGAACGTCATACCGCATCATAACAGAAGTCGTGGAATATTTACCATAGTCACTGTTAGTGACCATAACTGGTAGGATAGATCCCTGTGTTAAAGTGATGACAGCTTGTTCTTCCGTTGTAAAGTTACACTTTGCTCCCTGTGATCAGCATGTAATCGCTGCTGCTGTGATTCCACGTAGAGACCCAGCTCACCCTCACCCTTTCACCCAGGGAATCAAGCACCCATTGATGAACCCTGTCTTTATAAACTTCATCATGAGGATCGCAAAATGGCGGGTTTTTTTTCTCTCCCTGAATCTATGTATCTATAGCAGGAATTCTGTGTACACAAGAGCTTTCTGGGAGGTATTATTTTAATTAGAACTATAACCACCAGTTTGTGCCTCAGGTTTCAAGTGATTGTCTTCCTTGCTGAGGTGAGAACACCTGAACTCACCGTGGCAGCCGCAGGAGAAACATGCACCACATCTTCTTTATTCTAACTTGTGAAGTGTGCTGACATTATACTGACTCTTTTTTTTTTTCCATGCCAAGAGAAAAAGGAATTCTTTTTTTGGTACAAGAATAAAAATTGAACTATGTGAGTATATTGAGATAATTGTGTGAAAAGAAGACTTTGAATGAGTTTCAAAATGGATTATTTCTTCATTACCTAGCACTTTATAATTAACTGTTCTTTTTTTTTTTTTTTTTTTTTTAGGAAGCTGCCTCTTTTGCTAGAGAGCAAGGCTTTGAGGTGAGTTAACCCACAATTGCACACTAAACAGATCCTAAAGGTTTTTTCTAGCTGATAATGAAGTTCTTTTGGACAGTGATTGATGTGCTATTATACTCTCAGAGCCTCGCAGCAGTTGCCATGGAAACCTGGCAGTCGTCATGGTTTCTTTGTTCTGCCAGCACAGTGTTATGACGCACTCTGCTAGGTCTGCACCCAACATCGCCTACAGATGTTATTTATTGAATTTTGAAAAGCCTCTTGGGAAGCCAAGAGGTTGGGCACGGTTTCAAGCTGCCTCTGCAGATACGGGGCCTGTCGGTTTGTTCAGTTAAGAAGCTGCCTCATTAGCTGCATTACATTTCGTGAGGACTCACTGCAGACGCCGTGGCGGAGCAGGACTAAGTGGAGAAACAGAACGTCGCTCGATAATCTCAGCCCTGTCACATGTAGATTATCATTATGCAAATTCATTTCCAAAAGATTGTACTTAATAGTTGTTAGGAACTGATTAATTTAAATCCTGCTTGTGAACTTCTTGTCTGAATCTTTTCTTTTTTGTCTTCTCTCCCTCTCACTTTTTTTTTTTTAAATAACATAGAATATGTTATTTGCTGAAGCAAAATATTGATAATTGGCTTTAATTTCTAGGTCTTGATTCTGTTTTCCTGATAGAAGTACTATCCTGTCAAGATTCAAAACTCCATGTGGTGCTTGTTGGCAAAATTAAGATCTAGTCAAGACCATGTTTTTGTCTGTATAATATCCGTCTTCCAATTGATTGTTAGAAAACACTGACTTCAATATGAACCCAGGCTAATTGACTGAATTAACTGAGTTTATGAGTTTGTATGACTATATTTATGAGCCAGAACTATGTAGGATGCTGTGTTCTACTCAGCAAGTTAGAAATATTACATGATAGTAACTAAAAAATTAATGTGGGAGCCGGGCTGGTGGCACATGCCTTTAATTCCAACACTCCAGAGGCAGAGGTAGGAGGATGGCTGTGAGTTTGAGGACAGCCTGGGACTACAGAACGAGTTCCAGGTCAGCCTGGGCCTGGGTTGTTCCAGGTTTGATTCCTCAGTATCCACAAAAAGTCAGATGTACAAAGTGGCACATGTGTCTGAAGTCCATTTGCAGTGGCAAAAGACCATGGTACATTTACATGTACACACACACTTTCTCTCCCACCCTCTCTTCTTGCAAATAAATATTTTAAGGGCTAGAGAGATGGCTTAGTGGTTAATGTGCTTGCCGGCAAAGCCAAAGGACCCAGGTTCCATTCCCCAGTACCCATGTAAAGCCAAATGCACAAGGTGCCACATGTGTCTGGAGTTTGTTTCAAGTGTCAAGAGGCCCTGGCACACCCGTTCTCTCTTTCTGCCTCTTTCTCTCTCTCTCTCAAATAAATAAATAAATAAAATATTTAGAAAATATAAAAATAGGGCTGGAGAGATGGCTTAGTGGTTAAGCGCTTGCCTGTGAAGCCTAAGGACCCTGGTTCGAGGCTCGATTCCCCAGGACCCACGTTAGCCAGATGCACAAGGGGGTGCACGCATCTGGAGTTCGTTAGCAGTGGCTGGAAGCCCTGGCGCGCCCATTCTCTCTCTCTCTCTCTCTGTGTCTCTTTCTCTCTCTGTCACACTCAAATAAATAAAATTGAACAAAAAAATAAAAGAAAAAGAAAGAAAATATAAAAATATATTTTAAAAAATTATACCAGGCCTGGTAGCACACACCTTTAATCCCAGCTCTTCAGAGGCAAAGTTGAAGGCCACCCTGACACTACATGGTGAATTCCAGGTAAACTTGGGCTAGAGTGAGATCGTACTCCCCTCAAAAAAAAAAAAAAAATTCCTGTGACTTAAACTGGAATACAGAAATTCTCTCCTTATTTGCATACTCAGTATTCTCTACCATCTATAGAAGCTGATTTTAAGCTCTTCAGAGAAAGGTATGTGAGCTTTTGATGGAACGATTACTTAAGTTTACGAAAGGTAGATTCAGTATTGAGCAACAAAGTAATACACACATGTGTTATCCTTACCACAGGACTTGATAAACCAGAAATAAAGCTTCCTCTTAACAGAGAAAGAAAAATGAATGTGTAATCTAAGAGTTAATTCTCACAAGATCTGGTGAAGAAACTACTTCAACATAGGAAAGCTGTGTAGTACTTGATTTCTTAGAAGTTTGCTTTTGTTTTACTCCAGTCCATGAAGAGTCATACAGAAAAGGGTTTCCAAGGTTGTTGTTTTTTGTTTTCCTAATTTGTTTCATTATATAATTTCCCAGACTAGCAGTTAATAGGGGAGAATTCAGTTCACAAACCAAATATTTTGAGTGTTTAGAAGATCCATAGATGTTTTCAATCATTTTAAAAGTTTTACCAGGTGGGAGAGATGGCTCAGAGGTTAAGGTGCTTGTCTGCAAAGCCTTACAATATGGATTCAGTTCCCCAGTACCCACGTAAAGCCAGATGTACAAAGTGGTGCATGCATCTGGAGTTTGTTTGTAGTGGCTAGAGGCCCTAGCTCACCCATTCTCTCGCTCGCTCTTGCTTTTGCTCTCTCTCCTTGAAAATAAATAAAATTTAAAAGTTTTACATAGGCTGGAGAGATGGCTTAGCAGTTTAAAGCCTGAGGTCCCAGGTTCAATCCCAAGTACCCATATAAAGTCAGTGCATAAAGATGGTGCATGCAGGCTGGATAGATTGCTCAGCGGTTAAGGCACTTGCCTGCAAAGCCTAAGGACGCAGTTTCCATTCCCGAGTACCCATGTAAATAAAGCCAAATGCACAAAGTGGCACATTCCTCTGGAGTGGCTAGAAGCCCTGGCGCTCCCATTCTCTCTCCCTTTGCAAATAAATTAATTTTTTGAAAATTTTTAATAAATTTTTTAAAAGATGGCACATGCATCTCTCTCTCCCTCCCCACTCTCTCCTCTCAGCTTGCAAAAACATGGAATAGTTTTTTTAGCCCAGCATGGTGGCACACATCTTTAATCCCAGCACTCAGGAGACAGAGGTAGGAGGATCACCCTGAGTTTGAGGCCAGCCTGAGCTAGAGTGAGAGCCTACCTCAGAAAACAAACAAACAAAAAAAAAAATTAGTGAGTCTAATACATATTTTTATTTCTCTTCTTGAGCTCCTTGCTCCAAATATGCCTGGTTTATAGTCGTAGCAATAAACTCCTTGTATTTCCTACTCCCCAGCACTATATTAACCTTTCATTAGTTCCTATTTGCTGATTTCAGAATTGTTTCTGTTTGTCATAAATCTGCCATAATTGATTACAGCATATAAGTAGAATGATGATGATGGTAATCACATACCTTATTACCTCCTGACATAGCAAAACAGCTCTGCCAGTGATGTTGACAGTGATAGATTGGAAAAAGCACATGGTATCTTGATGTGTGCCTTGATGGGTTCCCCCCAAAAAACATCACAAACGTTGCAAAATATATATGAGCCATGAGTAGAATCACATCAATTAAGCACTACTAATATAATCTAAAAATGTAGTGCTATTTAGAGAAATTCAGTGATCTTATTATGTCATTAAAATTTCCTTAGTTCCAGCTGGAGAGATGGTTTAGTGGTTAAGGCACTTGCCTGCAAAGCCAAAGGACCCAGATTCATTTTCCCAGTACCCACATAAGCCAGATGCACAAGGTGGCACATGCTTCTGGAGTTCGTTTCTAGTGGCTGGAGGCCCTGGCATGCCTGTTCTCTCTCTCTCTCTCTCTCTTTCTCTCTCTGTCCCTCCCTTAAAAAAAATTTCTACTAGCTGTGCGTGGTGGCACACGCCTTTAATCCCAGCACTTAGGAGGCAGAGGTAGGAGGATCACCGTGAGTTCGAGGGCACCCTGAGACTCCATAGTGAATCCCAGGTAATCCTGAGCTAGAGTGAGACACTACCTCGAAACCCCCCAAAAAAAAAAATTCTCCTTAGATCACTAGAAATATGAAAATAGGGGCTAGAGACATAACTCAGCGTTAAGGTGCTTGTCTGCAAAGCCTAATTACTGGAGTTCAATTCCCTAGTACCCAAGTAAAGCAGATGCACAGTGTGCAGTGGCTGGAACCCATGTTGTGCCCATTCTGTCTGTCTGTCTTCCTTCTCTGTCTGCTTGTGAACAAATAATTTAAAATATTTTTAAAAATATAAAAACTGGGCTGGAAAGATGGCTTAGTGGTTAAGGCATTTGCCTTCAAAGCCAAAGGATCCCACTTTGATTCTCTGGGACCCACGTAAGTCAGATGCACAAGGGGCGGATGTGTCTGGAGTTCTTTTGCTGTGGCTGGAGGCCCTGGTACACCTATTCTCTCTCTCTCTCTCTCTCTCCCTCTTTCTCTCAAATAAATAAATAAATATATTTTTTAAAATATCAAAACATATATTTGAAAATTTGTGCTCTTGAGTAAAGTAAGAATAACTTTGGAAGCCGGGTGTGATGGCACACACCTATAATGCCAGCACTCAGGAGGCAGAGGTAGGAGGATCACAGTGAGTTCAAAGCCACCCTGAGACTACATAGTTAATTCCAGGTCAGCCTGAGCTAGAGTGAAACCCTACCTCGAAAAAAAAGAATACTTTGAGCTGGAGAGATGGCTTAGCAGTTAAGACACTTGACTGCCAAACCTCAGGACACAGTTCGATTTCCCAATACCCACATATGCCAGACATGAGTCTGGAGCACGTTTGCAGTGGCTAGAGGCCCTGGTGCACCCATTCTCTATCTGCCTCTTATTTTTATCTCTCTGTCTCTCTCTAATAAAGAAATAAATAAAATATTTTTAAAAAGAAAGTTCAATTTATCTGTTTTTTAATTAATTTATTTTTTATTAATAACTTCCATGACTATAAAAAATATCCCATGGTAATGCCCTCCCTTCCCCCACTTTCCCTTTTGAAACTCCATTCTCCATCATGTCCCCTCCCCCTCTCAATCAGTCTCTCTTTTATTTTGATGACATGATCTTTTACCTCCTATTATGATGTCTTGTGTAGGTAGTGTCAGGCACTGTGAGGTCATGGGTATCCAGGCCATTTTGTGTCTGGAGTAGCATGTTGTAAGGAGTCCTACCCTTCCTTTGACTCTTACATTCTTTCCGCCACCTCTTCCACAATAGACTCTGAGCCTTGGAGGGTGTGATAGAGATATTGCAGTGCCAAGCACTCCTGTCACTTCTTTCCAGCACCATGATGCCTTCTGAGTCATCCCAAGGTCACTGCCATCTGAAAAGTGAAGGTTCTCTACCAAAAGTGAGAGTAGCATTAATATATGGGTATGAACATTAAGAGAAGTGTGTACTGGGCAGTTTGATGAGCATAGTATATACATTTAGCCAGACGGCAGCAGACGTTACACCCCTAGGGCTCATGACTACCCCTGTTGTAGGTTTTCAGTATCAGGGATGTATTCGCTCCCGTGGAGCAGCCTCCAGTCCAATTAGAGGGCAGTTGGTTTCCACCATGACAGATGTGCCACTATTGCACCCGTTGGCTCATTTGCCCTGCCTGGCCAAATATAAGGCTTGCAGTGTCCACTGTTGAGTATCTTCACTGGTGATTTCTCTCTCTCTCATTGAACTGCATGTAGAATGGCTTCTTCCAGCTTTCTGTCAGCCAGTCTACCTGGAGGAGGTTATCAGCTCAGTTCTAGCAGGGTTTCTCAGTGGCCTTGCAGCCCAAGTATATGGTGGAGTCTTCAGCAATAGGGTCTTACCATCTATTCTAGTGGGAAACCAAGGGCCTCGGCAATGGCCTGTAATGTTTCGGGGGCATCAGGGACCTCCCTGGCCAACAACTCACAGGAACGTATCCCATCCCTGGCACTGAAAAATTTCTAGGAACAATCTACAGCTCCTAAGTGTTCCATTGTCCTAAAAAGTAGGTTTCCATATGATTTCTTTATATCCTCTTAGATTTTGATTAGCCCTCCCTCCACCTTTCCTTTACTCATTCTCTTCCCCTGACCTCACTTAGGCCTTTTCACCCCCATTAATCTGTTCTACTTAAAGTTCACTTTATCTTAACAGTTTTCTATCAATGGAAGCATGTTAATGATCTGAAGTTTATGTGACAAACTAGACTGCCAGCCTGTATTTCTGCATTTGATAAATACCTGCATATTAATCTCTACTATTTTTTGTTTGTTTTTGTTTTTCAAGGTAGGGTCTCACTCTAGCTCAGGCTGACCTGGAATTCACTTTGTAATCCTGTAGTTTCAAGGTGGCCTCGAACTCATGGCAGTCCTCCTACCTCTGCCTCCCAAGTGCTGGTATTAAAGGCGTGTGCCACCATGCCTGGCCTATCTCTACTATCTTTAATATTACCTTTAATTTGGAGCAAAAATGAGAAAAGGGTAGTCGGGCGTGGTGGCACATGCCTTTAATACCAGCACTCGGGAGGCAGAGGTAGGAGGATCGCTGTGAGTTCGAGGCCACCCTGAAACTACATAGTGAATTCCAGGTCAGTCTGGGCCAGAGTGAGACCCTACCTCGAAAAAACAAAAACCAAACCAAAAAAAAAAAAAAAAAATGAGAAAAGGGAAATGAAAAGATTAAAAGAAAGGAAAAGTTAGCATTTTTTCCTTATCACTAGTATTTCTGTCCTCCCCTCATTTCCTATTATAAATCCCAGTTAGTTCCCAAAGCCACTGAGTGAGGCCTCTAGTGATCTGTCTACTGACAGACCAATCCAACGCCTCTAAAAATAACCCATTTATTCATCACGAAATATCCTCAGTGGTATTGTTTATGATAGTCTGGTTAGTTTCTCTGCAAAATTTAGATAGTCTATTTTTTAAAAATATTTAATCTTTAAAATGAATTAGTCAATTTTTAGTGAGAAGCAGCAGTTTAGGAGGGCACTGGAAAAAGAGATTTAAAACTGGAGTTGGAGCCAGGCAGGGTGGCGCACACCTTTAATCCCAGCACTCGGGAGGCAGAGGTAGGAGGAACTCCCTGAGTTTGGGGCTACCCTGAGACTACATAGTGAATTCCAGGTCAGCCTGGACTAAAGTAAGACTTTACTTCAAAAAAAAAAAAAAAAGATCATGACATCAAAATAAAAGAGAGACTGATTGAGAGGGGGTGGGGGATATGATGGAGAATAGAGTTTCAAAGGGGAAAGTGGGGGGAAGGAGGGCATTACCATGGAATATTTTTTATAATCATGGAAGTTGCTAATAAAAAATTTTTTAAGAAAAAAAAAACAGAGTTGGGGCCAGGTGTGGCAACACACACTTTAAAAAAAATTTTTTTTGTTCATTTTTATTTATTTATTTGAGAGTGAGAGAGAGAGGAAGAGGCAGATAGAGAGAGAGAAATGGCATGCCAGGGCTTCCAGCCACTGCAAACAAACTCCAGACACGTGCGACCCCTTGTGCATCTGGCTAACATGGGTCTTGGGGAATCAAGCCTCAAACGGGGGTCCTTAGGCTTCACAGGCAAGCACTTAACTGCTAAGCCATCTCTCCAGCCCGACACACACTTTTTTTTTGTTTTTTGTTTTTCGAGGTAGGGTCTCACTCTAGCCCAGGCTGACCTAGAATTCACTATGGAGTCTCAGGGTGACCTCGAACTCATGGCGATTCTCCTACCTCTGCCTCCAGAGTGCTGGGATTAAAGGCGTGTGCCACCACGCCGGGCTCCGACACACACTTTTAATCCCAGCACTCAGGAGGCAGAGGTAGGAGGATCACAGTGAGTTCAGGGCCACCCCGAGACCACATAGACTTCATAGTGAATTCCAGTTTAGCAGGGGCTAGAGTGAGACCCTACCTCAAAAAGACAAAACAAACAAAAAATTGGAGCTGATCAGGGCACAAAGTATATATGATGTTAATTGATTCGTGCCTGATTTAAATGATAGACCTGCTAAGAACTGAAAATGACAATTCTTGGGGTAAAAAGTTTCATGAGGCCTTTTGTTATTCTGCAAAATCAGTGCAGTCTGCTGTGTGTGTGTGTGTGTTTTAAATCTACCTCGCATTGCACTGTACCCACTACAGCTTTGTATTTTTAGAACCTAAATAAAAATAAGGTACTTAAAGGCATGTTTCATTTTGGAGCCTTTTGAAAGATATTAAAAACTGATTGAAATTTGATAAAATGAAGAAAATACATTCAACACCTAAACATAGTTGTTCTCTGTATTTTCATTGTCTCTGCAACCGAAATAGATCTGTGAAATGATAAAGGAAATTCATACATTCTCTGTTGAGACATTTATTCAGCATTACTACTAGCTAGAAATGTTAATATTCACATTGTAAATCTCTAAGATATAATGCCTCTGTCTATAGAGGGAACATATCTATCTTATTCTTTTTTTTTAGTTTTTACATTCCTGCCAGCTCCTGCTCACTTCAGAGGACCTCAGGAGTGTAGTCTTTCTCTGACCAATGGGAAACACATCATCTTATACCACTGAAAGAAAAAGCATATAATTTTACTACCCCATAGCCACATTTGGCAATTTAAATTAAGATTTTTTAATATTAAATAAAATTCAAAGTTCAGGGCTGGGGATATGGCTGAGCAGTTAAAAGCACTTGCTTGGGGCTGGAGAGATGGCTTTGTGGTTAAGGCATTTACCTGCAAAGCCTAAGAACCCATGTTCACTTCCCCAGTACCCACATAAGCCAGATATACAAGGCAGCACATGCATCTGGAGTTTGTTTGCTGCGGCTAGAGGTCCTAGGGTGTTCATTCTCTCTCTCTCTGTCTCCCTCTCTCTCTCTCTCTCTCTCTCTCTATCTATCTCTATCTGCCTCTCTCAAATAGATAAACAGGATGTGAGGGTGATCTGGCTGCGACAGCTATCACCCCATTGATCACCAGGGTTGATTTGGCTGATCTGGCTAGTTAGGCGTGTGTCCCCTTCCTCCCTCACCACTCCATGCGCGGAATAGAAGAGGACCGGTCTTCGGTCAAGGGTCTACGAGTAGCTGCACTCCCCTGCTAGAACCTCCAAACAAGCTCTCAAATAGATAAACAAATAAATAAATACTTTTTTTAAAAAAGCACTTACTTGTACAGCTTGCCAGCCCATATTTGATGCTCCAGCACCCACATAAAGCCAAATGCAAAAATGCAAGCATGCGGCACTCACTTGCAGTGGCTTTGGTATGCCCCCACACAGTCCCATTTCACACATAAAAATATGTAAAAATATTTCTTTGACCCAGATGTAATAGCACATACCCTTAGTCCCAGCACTTAGGAGGTAGAGGTGACAGGAGCACTTTAAGTTCAAGGCCAGCCTGAAACTAGAGTGAATTTCAGTCAGCCTGGGCTACAGTGAGACACTACCTTGATAAAACCAACAAGATAAATTTTAAGGGGTGGGAAGACTGCTTAGTGGTTAAACATGCTTGCTTGCAAAGGGGTTCGATTCCCTGGTACCCATGTAAGGTGGATGGAAATAGTGGTACAAATGTCAGGGGTTCGTTTGCAGCAGCAAAGAGGCCCTGGTGTGCCCATACACACATACATACACATGCATGCATGCTTACAAATAAATAACTTTAAAAATACACACACACACACACACACACACACACACACACACACACAAATATATCTATTTGAGAGCTTGTTTGGAGGTTCTAGCAGGGGAGTGTACCTATAAGAAGGAAGATAGCTTGAATCAAGGAATTCAAGACCAGCAACATAATGAGACAACCATCTCAGAAAATAAAAGTCCCTTGGTTGGCCTAAACACATTTCTGGTATTCTATAGCTTGTGTAGGTAATGACTACTTCATTGGGCAGGACAGATACTAAGCATATACATCATCTCTGAAAATTACATTAATCAGCACCAGATAGAAAGTCTGTGGATAATATTCAACAGGTTATGGTTCACAAAGAATTCTCTGAGATGATTCTCTTTGAAGACTGCAATGAACTGTTACAGTTTTCTGCGAATAAGACCTAAATCTGAGGGCTGGAGAGATAGCTTAGAGATTAAGGCACTTGCCTGAAAAGCCTAAGGAACCAGGTTCAACTCCCTGGAACCCACATAAACCCAGATGCACATGGTGGTATATGTGTCTTGAGTACATGTGTGATGGCTACAGGCCCTAATGCACCCATTCTCTCCCTCCCTCCCTATCTCTCTGTCTCTCTAATAAATAAACAAATAATAAAATATTTTGGGCTGGAGAGATGGTTTAATGGTTAAGGCACTTGCTTGAGAAGCCAAACGACCCAGGACCCACATAAGCCACATGTGCAAGGTGGCGCATGCATCTGGAGTTCATTCTCAGCAGCTGGTGGCCCTGGTGTACCCATTCTCGCCCCCCCCCCCTTTTCTCTTTTCTCTCTCAAATAAAATGTGAAAGAAAAAAAAAAGACCTAAGTTGGGTCCTGTGGGGTAGGAGAGTTTGCTGCTGTCTTCTGAAGTGCCTAGATCCCAAAAGGAGGACAATTTTAAAACAGGTTAGGAGAAATAGTATAGTCTTTTAATTCTCTTCACTTAGTTGTTGTTTTTTTTTTAGACATTTATTTGATATGTGCTTGACACACTCGGATAGACAATGAGCAGAGTGAGCCAGACATGGTGGCGTATGTCTATATTTCTAGCACCTGAAAAGCTGAGACAAGAAGATTGTTGAGTTTGAGGCCAGCCTGAGCTACATATATGCAAGAGCCTGTCTCTGAAGAAAACAGGAGAAGGGAAGGAAGGAAGGAATATTATATATTATGGGAAGATTCTTTCTTGTGTGTGATTTTGTCTTTTTTTTTTCTCTCTCTCTCTTGGTACTAAGGACCAAACCCAGGGCCTTGTGCTTGCTAGGCAACCGCTCATCCACTGAGCTAAGCCCCCAACCCCAGGAAGATTCTTTTTTTTAAAAGTATAATACTTACGGAACGTCTCTGAGAAAGTGAAATCTCAAAAGTATGACTATCTAGTAATGACAAAACCAATGAAACAGGGAAACAAATTTCAAATAGGGAACTCAGGAACACACAGGCATCAAAATAAGAAAGAATAATGTGGGCCAGGCGTGGTGGTGCACACCTTTAATGCTAGCACTTGGGAGGCTGAGATAGGAGGATTGCTATGAGTTCCAGTGGAGGCCACCCTGAATTTCAGGTCAGCCTGGGCTAGAGTGAGACCCTACCTTGAAGAACCAAAAAAGAAAGAAAGAAAAGGGAGGGAGGGAGGGAGAGGAGGGAGGGGAAGGGAAGGAAAGGAAGGGAAAGGAAGGGGAAAGGAAGAGAGGGGAAGGGAGGGAGGGAAGGAAGGAAGGGACAGACAGAGGAAGGGAGGAAGGAAGGAAAGAATCATGTACTGTGAATTCCAGGAACTGATAGAAAGCTGATGTCGTGTGTTGGAGGGAGTGAGGAGGGAGAGTAGCACGAGATCAGACTGGTGACTGACATATCACGTGAGCACCATGACTATTAATAGAAATTTCTGTTTGGAAGACAAAGCAAAATGGCATAGTTCAGTGCGGCAATGTGTGGAAACACCAGAACTGGAATCTTACAGAAGTAGGTGACTGTGACGGGCTTTTTTCAACATTTGTATCACTTGCTTCACAAAAATAGGATGAAGAAACAGAAATGGAATGAGGAGAATGTCTTCTCTAGTTTGGAAAGCAAATACTAAGCTAAACAATGACAATAAAAAATACCTATTTTCGTTTATAAAATTCTTTGCAGTTTGTAAAGCCTTGCCATTAATGTGTCATTAACACATTTAATACTTGTACAAGCCTGGAGAGGTAAAAAGGGAATGTGTTGCCATCGTCAGCTCAACAGATAAACCACAGGCCCCACGACTTGTTCCGGGTCACAGAGCTAACCTGCACTGGCAGCAGAACCAGCGCCAGCACTATGAAGTCGGTTCCTCCTCACTATAAACTTTCGTGTTGGTGGAAGGGCTTAGCCTTCAGAATAACCTCAAAAAATGAAAAATATCTTGCAACTCAGTAACTGGAATTTAATGGTATTAAATACAAGAAAAAGAAAAAGCAAATTTAAACAGAAGATTAGGAATGACCAGAATGGGCAGAACAGTGATTTAGGAGGAACAGTCAATGCTTTTATGATACTAACAAGAAGCACGTCACCAGAATTCACAGAAGCGATATAGTCTGTGGGTAACATGGGATAGTGGTTACGAGAACTGTGATTGTTGGAGTCAGATTGTGGAATGGTAATCTGGGCTCCATTACTTATATTTAAGGCCATAGGCAAATTACCTAATATCTGTGACTCAGTTTCTTCATCAATAAAGTAATAATACTGCTTATGGTAGGAAAGATTTCATGAAGAATTTAGAGCTGTACATATAGCCATTAATTTTTTTTTATTGTTGTTTTGTTCTATATTTTTGAGGTAGGGTCTCCCTCTAACCCTGGCTTACCTGGAATTCACTATGTAGTCTTAGGCTGGCCTTGAACTCATGGAGATCCTCCTACATTGGCCTCCCAAGTGCTGGGATTAAAGGTTTGCACCACCATGCCCAACTTACATATAGCCATTCAAAGATGGACAATTGGGCTGGAGAGATGATAGCTCAGTTGTCAAAGGCACCTGCTTGCAAAGCCTGTCGGCCCAGGTTAGAGTCCCCAGTACCCACATGAAGCCAGATGCACAAAGTGGCACATGCATCTAGAATTTATGGTGGCAGGAAGCCATGAGTGCCCATTAATTCTCTTTCATTCTCCCCTGGCCCTTCTTATTGCAAAATAAATAAGTTAAAAAAAAATCCAGATAGGGTTTTGCTGTAGCCCAGGCTAACCTGGAATTCACCATGTTTTAAGAGAAACAATTGTATTATCTATTATGTAGAAAGTTGAGATTTGGGCTGGAGAGGCTTTGTGGTTAATGCTCTTGCCTGCGAAGCCTAAGGACCCACATAAGCCAGATGCACAAGGTGGCGCATGTGTCTGTGTGTCTGGTGTTCACTTGCAGTGGCTAGAGACCCTGATGCTCCCATTCCCTCTAGCTGCCTTTCTCTCTCTCTCTCCCTCTCTCTCTCTCTCTCTCTCTCTCATTTAGGATTTATGACCACTGTAGAATCTGAAGTGGCCCTTAGCTCAGGTTTTCCCTGCTTCTCTCCGTCATTCATGTTATTTATGTATTATCATTGAATTTTCACTCTTCATAACTATTTAATGTTTTTATTTTTTCACTTAGCTATTTTTATTTATTTTTATTTTTATTATTTTTGGTTTTTCTTTTTATTTATTTATTTATTTTTTTATTTTTTTTTTTTTGGTTTTTCGAGGTAGGGTCTCACTCTAGTCCAGGCTGACCTGGAATTCACTATGGAGTCTCAGGGTGGCCTCGAACTCACGGCAATCCTCCTACCTCTGCCTCCCAAGTGCTGGGATTAAAGGCGTGCACCACCACACCCGGCATTATTTTTGGTTTTTCAAGGTAGGGTTTCACTCTGGCCCAGGCTGACCTGGGGTTCACTACGTAGTCTCAGGGTGGCCTCGAACTCACAGCGATCCTCCTACCTCTGCCTCCCAAGTGCTGGGATTAGAGTTGTTCACCACCACACCCGGCTCACTCTTCATAACTCTTCAAGCTCTTTCTAGAGATTTCGAGAGCAAATGTAAGGAATTGATAGTTTAAAGTAATATTAAGGTGAGCGTCATTAAGATGAATATTGTCTTAATGCTGGGTGTGGTGGTGCACGCCTTTAATCTCAGCCCTCGGGAGGCCGCGATAAGAGGAGCAGCTATAAGTTTGGGCACCACCATGCCTGGCTAACTTTTTTTTTATTTTAATTTTAACTTATTTATTTCAAAGCAGAGAGTGAGAGATACAGAGGAGGCAGACAGAGAGAGAATGGGCATGCCAGGGCCTCCTACCACTGCAAATGAACTCCAGATACATGCGCCGCTTTGTACATCTGGCTTATGAGGGTCCTGGGGAATTGAGCCTGGGTCCTCCAGCTTCGAAGTCAAGCGCCTTAACTGTTAAGCCATCTCTCCAACCCCTGGCTAACTTTTTTATTTTAAAATAACTTTAGAGGTTGGGGTAATAGCTCAGCCATTAACAGCACTTGCTTCCAAAACCTGAAGCCTGGGTTCGATTCCCCAGGACCCACATAAAGCCAGTTGCACAAAGTGGCGGCACATGCGTCTGGAGTTCCTTTGCACTGGCAGGAGGCCTTGGTGTGCTCATGTTCTCCTCTCCCCTCTCTCTCATAAATAAATATTAAAATAAGTTTAGTCTTGGAGAATTAGAAATATAATACAAGATTCCCACACACCAATTCACCTGCCTTGCCCTACTGTTAACATCTCATGTAACCAAAATATAATGACCAAAATCAGAAAACAAAGCATAGGTCTAATGCCAAAAAAAAAAAAAAAAGAAATGGCCAGGCATAGTGGCACATGCCTTTAATCCCAGGACTCAGGAGGCAGAGGTAGGAGGATTGCCATGAGTTCAAGGCCACCCTGAGACTACATAGTGAATTCCAAGTTAGCCTGGGCCAGAGTGAGACCCTACCTGGAAGAACAAAACAAAACAAATGAACCACTGATGTTCTCTCATTTCACAAGTTTTTCCTCTAACTTCCTTTTCCTATCCCAGAACCTAATCCAGTATACCACACTGCATTTATGCCATATCTTTTTAGTGTTTGTCAGTCCATGACAGCTTCTTGGTCTTTGTTACTACAGTTCATGACTGTGATACTTTTGAAGAGCCCTGGTCAGCCATTATGTAGAATGTCCCTCTCTTTGAGTTTGTCTGATGTTTGTTCATGAATAGGTTGAAGTTACATGTTTGGGGCAGGAAACACACACCATAGTGATGTGCCCTTTGCTGGGGATCATGTCAGATAGGTACAGTGTCACAGTGTTTCATTGCTGGTGATGTTACTGAGCTAAGGTAGTATTCGCTGGCCTATGCCTTGTAAAGTTGCTCCTTTCCTATTGCAATTAATAAATATTCTGGCCAGATGTGGTGGCACATGCCTTTAATCCCAGCCCTTGGGAGGCAGAGGTTAGGAGGAATACCACGAGTTCAAGGCCACCCTGAGAATACATAGTGAATTCCAGGTCAGCCTGAGCTAGAGTGAGACCCTACCTCAAAAAAAAGGGAGGGGGACTAGAGAGATGGCCTAGTTGTAAGGCACTTGCCTGCAAAGCCAAAGGACCCAGGTTCAGTTCCCCAGGACCTATGTAAGCCACATGCACAAGGTGGCGCATGCATCTGGAATTTGTTAGCAGTGGCCCTGGCACACCCATATATTCCCTCCTTCTGCCTCTTTCTCTCTCTCTCTCTCTCTCTCTCTGTCTCTCTCTCTCTCAAATAAATAAAAGGGCTGGAGAGCTGGCTTAGCAGTTAAAGTACTTGCCTGCAAAGCCAAACAACTGAGGTTCTATTCCCCAGGACCAATGTAAGCCAGATGCACAAGGTGGCACATCTCTCTAGAGTTAGAGAAAAAAATAAAAGAAAAAATACTTTAAAAAACAGGGCTAGAGAGATAGCTTAGCAGTTAAGGCGCTTGCCTGTAAAGTCAAAGGACCCAGATTCAATTCTGCAGGACCAATGTAAGCCAGATACACAAGGTGCCATATGAGTCTGGAGTTTGCAGCAGCTGGAGGACCTGGTATGCTCATGCACTCTCTCTCCCTCCCTCTTTCTCAAATAAATAATAAATAAATAAATTCTGTCTGGGTCCAGTGGCAAGCCCTTATAGTCTCAATTATTCTTCAGATTGAGATAGGAGAATGACTTGAACCCAGAAGTTTGAGACTATAGCAAAACTACCCCCTATTTAATCTCAAAACAACCAAAAACACCTAGTATATGCATACAAATCTATTCCAAGAAAATAGAGTGAATCTATTTGCTTTGTTATTAAATATAAACTATACGTAATCATAAAAGATTTTATAGTAGTAAAATATAATTGTGCCAAGAAGTTTGGCAGGATATACATGAGTCATTATAATTAAATGTGTATTATTTAACAGTGAAGACATTGTTATTATATGGCATTTTGTTCCTTTCAGCTATTACTAATTACTTCTAATAGTCTACCTCCAAAAAGTTAGGGATCTTTTTTTTCTCATCTTATCGGAGTTCGGACTTATTTTTGATCTAAAATAAGCAGCTGAGGGCTGGAGAGATGCCTTGGCAGTTAAGGCACGTGCCTGTGAAGCCTAAAGACCCAGGTTCGATCCCCCGTACCCATGTAATCCAGGTGCACAAGATGGCTAGAGGCCCTGGTGTGCCCATTTTCTCTCTTTCTGTCTCTCTCAAATAAATAAAATAATCAGCTAAAAGTGAAAAAGCAAGTTGGAAAGGTCACCAGCATTGTCCTACCACAAGGGTCTATTTCTTTTTCTGAAATCTAGAAATTATGATGGATATATTAGAAGATTAATTCCCTGTATTATCTCAGATTTCTTAAGTATGTAGTGAGCAAACAGAAAACAAATATTTCACTGCAGTTTGTCATATCGTTTGGTTTGGTTTGGTTTTTAGACAAGGTCTCATAACACAGGCTGTCTTCAGCTCACTTTGTAGCCAAGGATGACCTTGTACTTCTGCTCTTCCTACCTCTCTCTCTCAAGTGTTAAGATTACAGGATTACAGGTGTACACTTCCTTAAATGTCAGAGTTGCTGTGTTATTTGTAGCTGTGATAGGTCATGTGACTCCTGCTTTGCTTACCTAGATATCTTCTCTACATGCTTTTTGTGTTTATTTATTTTTCTGTTTTTGTTTTGTTGTTTATTTGTTTTGGTAGGTAGGATCTCCCTCTAGTCCAGGCTAACCTGGAATTAGTGAATTCTAGGTAGTCTCAGGTTGGCCTTGAACTCACAGTGATCCCCCTTCCTCTGCCTCCCAGGTACAGGCAAGTGCCTAACCACTAAGCCGTCTCTCCAGCCCTAAAAAATATTTTAAAAGGTTCTTCAGAGTCATGAGAGGTTTAAGATGACTTCTTTTACTTTTTTAAAAAATATTTTTGTTATTTTTATTTATTTATTTGAGAGCGACAGACTGAGAGAGAAACAGGCAGATAGAGAGAGGGAAAGAGAATGGGTGTGCCAGGGCCTCCAGCCACTGCAAACGAACTCCAGACCGTGCGCCCCCTTGTGCATCTGGCTAACTGGGTCCTGGGGAGTCAAGCCTCGAACCAAGGTCCTTAGGCTTCACAGGCAAGCGCTTAACCGCTAAGCCATCTCTCCAGCCCAAAAATATTTTTAAATGTATTTTTATTTATTTAAATTTATTTGAGAGAAAGAGGCAGATAGAGAGAATGGGCACACCAGAGCCTCTAGCCACTGCAAATGAACTGCAGATGCATGTACCCCCTTGTGCATATGGCTTACGTGGGTCCTAGGGAATGGAACCTGGGCCCTTAGGCTTCACAGTCAAACGCCTTAACCGCTAAGCCATTTCCCCAGCCCAATATAACTTCTTTTAGTACTTAGAATTGAACTCATAGTTTTATGCATGCCAGGCAAATTTTTTTGGGGGGGGGGTTTCTGGCGGGTGGGTTTCAAGGTAGGTAGGATCTCACTCTAGCCCAGGCTGACCTAGAATTCACTATGTAGTCTCAGGGAGCACTCAAACTCATGAGATCCTCCTACCTCTGCCTCCTGAGTGCTGGGATTAAAGGCGTGCACCACCACACCCAGCTATTCAAAACTTTTTAAGTATATCACAATTTTGTGATTATACTTAAGTCATTTTATTTCTGAGGTACATACTAACACACTTAAAGATGAATTACACAGCCAGACTTGGTGGCACATGCCTTTAACCCCAGCACTCAGGAGGCAGAGATAGGAGGATCGCCATCCGAGTTCAAGGCCACCATAAGACTACATAGTGGATTCCAGGTCAGTCTGGGCTAGAGCAACATCCTACCTCAAACAGACAAAACAGAATTCTATAGAACTTGAGCATTGGCATGTTGGTATTGGCTTCCCTAGAAGTTACTGTTACTTCTGTTGACTTTTGTTGCTATCTTGTTTTCTGTGTGCTCTAGTAGGTGCCTCAGAAGCTGAATTGTCAACCTACTAATAAAGTTTTGCTTTATTGATTATAAATGTTTTTCTTCCTATTCATAGACTAAAGACATTAAAGAGATAGCAAAAAAGACACAAGCTCTTCCAAAGGTGAACTTGAAGAGGAAGCGAATCGTGATCTTCACCCAAGGGAGAGATGACACTATAATGGCTACAGGTACTGTGGGGAGCTATGGGACAAACCCAGTATTCTGAGGGATCCTTTGCAACTGCAGTCTATATTGTTTCCACTACAAGCTCTTCACAGCCATGTAAACTTTGCAGGTTATTTTGTATGGGACTATGACAGTGAATTTCCTTGAATTAAAGACAACTCTTTTTTTAATTAATTTATTTCTTATTAACTACTTCCATGATTATAAACAATGTCCCATGGTAATTCCCTCCCTCCCCCAACTTTCCCCTTTGAAACTTCATTCTCTATCATATCCCCTCCCCCTCTCAATCAGTCTCTCTTTTTATTTTGATGTCATGATCTTTTCCTCCTATTATGATGGTCTTGTATAGGTAGTGTCAGGCACTGTGAGGTCATGGATATCCAAGCCATTTTGTGTCTGGAGGAGCACGTTGTAAGGAGTCCTACCCTTCCTTTGGCTCTTACACTCTTACCGTCACCTCTTCCTCAATGGAGCCTGAGCCTTGGAAGGTGTGATAGAGATATTACAGTGCTGAGCACTCCTCTGTCACTTCTTCCCAGAACCATGATGCCTTCTGAGTCATCCCAAGGTCACTGCCGTCTGAAAAAAGAAGGTTCTCTACCCAGAGTGAGAGTAGCATTAATATAAGGGTATGAACATTAAGAAAAGTGCTTACTGGGCACTTTGATGAGCATGGTATATACATTTAGGCAGACAGCAGCAGACATTACACCCCTAGGGCTCATGTAGGTTTTCAGTATCAGGGATATATTCCCTCCCATGGAGCCGGCCTCCAGTCCAATTAGAGGGCAGTTGGTTCCCACCATGACAGATGTGCCACTATTGCACCCATTGGCTCATTTGGCCTGGCTGGCCAAATATAAGGCTTGCAGTGTCCACTGTTGAATATCTTCACTGGTGATTTCTCTTTCTCCCATTGAACTGCATGCAGAATGGCTTCTTCCAGCTTTCTGTGAGCCGGTCTACCTGGAGGAGGTTATCAGCTCAGTTCCAGCAGGATTTCTCAGTGGCCTTGCAGCCCAAGTGTGTGGAGTAAAGACAACTCTCAAAGGCTACATTTTACTAAAAATAATCTGTCAAAGATATTTAATCACCAGGCACTTGGGAGGCAGAGGTAGCAGGATTTCTGTGGGTTGAAGGTCACTCTGAATCTACACACTGAATTCTAGGTTAGCCTGGGCTAGAGCAAGACCCTACCTCAAAAAATCAAAATAATAATAATAAGAAGAAGATATAATCCTTAAACATCTGAGAAATAAAATTAATACACATGAAATGTGAGCACAGTATGAAGTATAATTCCATTTCCTAGTTGTTGATACAAACTCTACGGATTGAATTGATTGAGAGAAGGAGAGCAACAAAGCTTGAAGAAAAATGCTATAGTGAACATGAAATAAATTCTTTTTTTTTTCTTTTTTTTTTTTTTTTTTTTTTTTCGAGGTAGGGTCTCACTCTAGCCCAGGCTGACCTGGAATTCACTTTGGAGTCTCAGGGTGGCCTTGAACTCACGGCGATCCACCTACCTCTGCCTCCCGAGTGCTGGGATTAAAGGCGTGCGCCACCACGCCTGGCTCGAAATAAATTCTTTAATATGTGTGTGGTGGTGTGTGTATAGTGTGTGCGTTCCTGTGGGGATGAGCACTTACATGCACGTAAATGTCGAAGGACAAAAATCTGGTGTCAGTTCTTGCCTTCCACCCTTTTTGAGAAAGGGTGTCTTGTGGTCTTGTGGTCCAGGAGCTCTTGGGAAATTGTCCTGTCTCCACCTCCCATCTCACCATCATGTGCACAGCCAGTACTTTATCTACTGAGCCATCTCCCCAGCCCTGTGTTGTTTGTTGTTGTTTTTCTTTTTTTTAATTATTTATTTGTTTATTTATTTAAGAGAGGAAGAAGCAGATAGGTAGGGAGAATGGGCACAGCAGGGCCTCTTGGCACTACAAACAAACCCCAGATGAATGTGCCACCTTGTGCATCTGGCTTATGTGAGTACTGGGGAATTGAACCTGGGTCCTTAGGCTTCACAAACAAGCACCTTAACTTTGCTAAGCCATCTCTCTAATCCTGTTGTTACTTTTTTGATACATGGTCTCACTCTGTAGCCCTGGCTCATCTTCCACTCACTATGTAGTCCAGGTTGACCTCAAACTTGCAACTGTCCTCTTGCCTCTACCTCAAAAGTGTGGGATTACAAATGTATGGGAGTAATGGTGACATTAGATCCATTCGTTTATATGTTAAACAGTTTTTAATTTTTTAAATATTTTTTATTTATTTGAGAGAGAAAGAGACACAGAGAGAGGGAGAGAATGCGTATGCCAAGGCCTCCAGCCACTGAAGATGAACTCCAGATGCATGCACCCCCTTGTGCATATGGCTTACATGGGTCCTGGAGAATAGAACCAGGACCCTTTGGCTTTGCAGGCAAACACCTTAACTGCTAAGCCATCTCTCCAGCTCTATATGCTGAACATTTAATGCTTTTTTTTTTTTTTTTTTTTTTAGTTTTTAGTTTTTCAAGGTTTCAAGGTAGGGTCTCACTCAAGCCCAGGCTGATCTGGAATTCATTCTGTAGTCTCAGGGTGGCCTCGAACTCACCACGGTGATCCTCCTACCTCTACCTCCTGAGTGCTGGGATTAAAGTCGTGCACCACCACACCTGGCTCATTTAATGCTTTTTAAAAAGAAAAGTATGCCAGGTATGGTGATACACACCTTTAATCCCGGTATTTGGGAGGATTACCATGAGTTCGAGGCCAGCCAGGGCAACAGAGTGAGTTCTAGGAGGTCAGCCTAGGCTAGAGTGAGACCCTACCTCGAAAAGAAAAGAGAGAGGAAAACATAAAATAGCCAGGCAAGGTGGCACACGCCTTTAGTCGGTAGGAGGATCGTCGTGAGTTCAAGGCCACCCTGAGACTACAGAGTGAAGTCCAGGTCAGTCTGGGCTAGAGTGAAACCCTACCTCAGAAAACCAAAATAAATAAAAATAAAATAAAGTTAGGAGGGAAATCCAGTCAAAAAGGACCAATACCTGCACTGAAGTAGGTCCTCAGTGCAATTGTAGTGGGGGAGAGGAGACAAAAGAGAATAAAGAAAGCCAGGCATGGCAGGGCACACCTTGAATCACCGTGAGTTCGAGGCCACTCTGAGACTACATAGTGAATTCCAGGTCAGCCTGAGCTAGAGTAAGACCCTCAGGGGTGAAAAAAAAAGGATAATCTGATGGGAATATGACCAGTTTACAGTATGCACAAATATTAATGTTCCCAGTAAAAATTATTTAGTAAGGGCAGGAGAGATGGCTTAGTGGTTAAGGAGTTTGCCTGAGAAACCTAAGGACCCAGGTTCTATTCTCCATGACCCACGTAAGCCAGATGCACAAAGTGGCATATGCATTTAGAGTTCTTTTGCAGCAGTAGCTACAAGCCCTGGCTCATGCCCATGCTCCTGTCGGCTTCCCTCTCTCTCTCTCTCAAATAAATAAATAAATAAAATAAACATTAAAAAATTATTTACTAAAAGAAACAAAAGACCTTAGTTTTTAAAAATTAGAGGGCCACACGCAGTGGCACATGCCTTTAATTCCAGACCGAGGTAGGATGATCACTGTGAGTTTGAGGCCAGCCTGAGACTAATTCCAGGTCAACCTGGGCTAGATTGAGACCCTACCTCAAGGGGGAAAAAAATGATCATGTAAGCAGAGGTACCAGGAATTATGTAACTTTTTATTGCTTTGACAGAAAATGGCATGGTAAAGTTAGTGTGTGTGTGTGTGTGTGTGTGTGTGCGCGCGCGCGCGTGCGAATTTGTGTTCAGGTGCTTGTTCATGTGTGTGAACAACGTGCTTGTGGAGGCCAGAGAATAGCCTCAGGAAGCCCCATGCATCTCCTTTGAGATAGGGTCTCTCTCACTGGCTTAGAGCTCACTTATTAATGCTAGGCTAGCTGGCCAACAATCCCCAGGGATCCTGTGTCTCCCACCTCCCTAGCCCTGGGATCACAGACGTTTTATGTGGGTCCTAGGAATTGAATTCAGATCCTCTTGCTCATCAGGCAAGCACTTTACTAACTGAGCTGTCTGCCCAGCCCAAGGCATGTTAATTTGTATGGGGGAAAAGAAGAAACCAAAGCAGGACGAGCCTGCAGTCATACAAACTACCCGAACGGCTGTCCGCTGCAGTGTGGGCGGTCCTGTCTTAGCGGTGGACAGGTGAGGAGCGAAGACCATGCAGGCTTCTCATCTCGCAGGCAATGTGACACTACATTCAGTTCACAGAATGCTCTTTGGTTGCATTTTACAGAGACGTTCATTTTAGGCTTTCTGTATTCCAGAACTGTGCAAGTGTCTTTCTCATTGTGAATTTGCATGATTTTTCCAAAATTGAAGTTAAGCCTCCCCCATCTTTTGACTAAATGTGTTTCTGAACTTATCTTATTCTTTATTAAATCTATTAAACCATTTTTACAAATGCTTATAATGGCGAACTTATTTGAGGAAAGACGCTGGCTAATCTTTGCTGTTCCTACCATATGAGATGAACTTAAATTAGAGGATGCACTGTATCTGCAATGCATGATAAATACAAGATGGATAGAGAATCTGTTCAGTGGTGTCAGCTACAAAAGCAAACATGATAAATGTTAATGCAGTTTTGAGCCCTGGGATAAGCTATTCAGTGCACAAGCATAGCCGAATCTCTTTGCTATGTTGTTATTCATAGCAGCCAAATAAATGTCAATAATAAAAGAGAATTAAAGATTTTCATTTCCCAGAGGCAGTCCTCTAATACAGCTTGATCTTTCATTTCATTTGTAATTCGTTCTCATGTCAGGATGCAATCATTCGCCAGGCTCTGGGTGTCATGTTAAGTCATTTAATAATGATTAAGAACATAAAAATGCTTGGCCTGTGGGGCAATTCGCAGAAGAGATGCCAATTTGTTATTGTTTTCCCTCCTTTCCTCTTGAATATGGATCAGCATTTTCCCACCTCCTAGCATTCAAATACTAATGGAAGTTCAGGAGGAAAAGTATCCCTTAATTTACCATAAGTGATATTCCAGAACGGCACAAGGCAGTGCTGCACACTTATTAGAACACTAATTAGGAATCATTGCACCTTAAACCTCACACTACTGAGTATATTAAGACGATCACTGTGTTGAGTTTAGGCATTTCACAATAAGGGTAACTAAATCAGTTTTCTTGGTATTTTATTCTGAGACCTGTCTCCTTTTGAGATATGGTCTCTGTAAACCACTTCCTGTAATACTTGTTTGGTGTTTGTTTGTTTGAGGTGGGGTCTCACTTTAACCTAGGCTGACCTGATTCTCACTCTGAAGTCTCAGGGTGGCCTGGAACTCATAGTGATCTTCCTACCTCTGCGTCCCAAGTGCTGGGATTAAGGGTGTGCACACCATGCTCAGCCAGCCACTTCCTTTAATAAATTTAATTCTTTGAATTCTTCATATTGAAGTGCCAGTAAATGTAAAGTCTTCCACTTACTCTATTTTACTGGTCACCTTTCTTTCAGACTGGGTTTCCATCCAGACCAGGGGGTTGTCATGTAGCAGTCATTGTTCCAGTTTTTACAGGCTAATTGAGATTTTTATAAGTTTTTTTTTTTTTTGAGAGACGACTGGACACTAAAGATGATTAAGAGTAAGAACCGGGGTCCTTAGGCTTCACAGGCAAGTGCTTAACCAGCTAAGCCATCTCTCCAGCCCTTTTTTTTTTTTTTTTTTTTTTTTTTTGGTTTTTCAAGGTAGGATCTCACTCTAGCCCAGGCTGATCTGGAATTCATTCTGTAGTCTCAGGGTGGCCTCGAACTCACCACGGTGATCCTCCTACCTCTACCTCCTGAGTGCTGGGATTAAAGTCGTGCACCACCACACCTGGCTCATTTAATGCTTTTTAAAAAGAAAAGTATGCCAGGTATGGTGATACACACCTTTAATCCCGGTATTTGGGAGGATTACCATGAGTTCGAGGCCAGCCAGGGCAACAGAGTGAGTTCTAGGAGGTCAGCCTAGGCTAGAGTGAGACCCTACCTCGAAAAGAAAAGAGAGAGGAAAACATAAAATAGCCAGGCAAGGTGGCACACGCCTTTAGTCGGTAGGAGGATCGTCGTGAGTTCAAGGCCACCCTGAGACTACAGAGTGAAGTCCAGGTCAGTCTGGGCTAGAGTGAAACCCTACCTCAGAAAACCTAAATAAATAAATAAAAATAAAATAAAGTTAGGAGGGCAATCCAGTCAAAAAGGACCAATACCTGCACTGAGGTAGGTCCTCAGTGCAATTGTAGTGGGGGAGAGGAGACAAAAGAGAATAAAGAAAGCCAGGTATGGCAGGGCACACCTTGAATCACTGTGAGTTCGAGGCCACTCTGAGACTACATAGTGAATTCCAGGTCAGCCTGAGCTAGAGTAAGACCCTACCTCAGGGGTGAAAAAAAAGGATAATCTGATGGGAATATGACCAGTTTACAGTATGCTCAAATATTAATGTTCCCAGTAAAAATTATTTAGTAAGGGCAGGAGAGATGGCTTAGTGGTTAAGGAGTTTGCCTGAGAAACCTAAGGACCCAAGTTCGATTCTCCGTGACCCACGTAAGCCAGATGCACAAAGTGGCATATGCATTTAGAGTTCTTTTGCAGCAGTAGCTACAAGCCCTGGCTCATGCCCATGCTCCTGTCGGCTTCCCTCTCTCTCTCTCTCTCTCTCTCTCTCTCAAATAAATAAATAAATAAAATAAACATTAAAAAATTATTTACTAAAAGAAACAAAAGACCTTAGTTTTTAAAAATTAGAGGGCCACACGCGGTGGCACATGCCTTTAATTCCAGACCGAGGTAGGATGATCACTGTGAGCTTGAGGCCAGCCTGAGACTAATTCCAGGTCAACCTGGGCTAGATTGAGACCCTACCTCAAGGGGGAAAAAAAAATGATCATGTAAGCAGAGGTACCAGAAATTATGTAACTTTTTATTGCTTTGACAGAAAATGGCATGGTAAAGTTAGTGTGTGTGTGTGTGTGTGTGTGTGCGCGCGCGCGAATTTGTGTTCAGGTGCTTGTTCATGTGTGTGAACAACATGCTTGTGGAGGCCAGAGAATAGCCTCAGGAAGCCCCATGCATCTCCTTTGAGATAGGGTCTCTCTCACTGGCTTAGAGCTCACTTATTAATGCTAGGCTAGCTGGCCAACAATCCCCAGGGATCCTGTGTCTCCCACCTCCCTAGCCCTGGGATCACAGACGTTTTATGTGGGTCCTAGGAATTGAATTCAGATCCTCTTGCTCATCAGGCAAGCACTTTACTAACTGAGCTGTCTGCCCAGCCCAAGGCATGTTAATTTGTATGGGGGAAAAGAAGAAACCAAAGCAGGACGAGCCTGCAGTCATACAAACTACCCGAACGGCTGTCCGCTGCAGTGTGGGCGGTCCTGTCTTAGCGGTGGACAGGTGAGGAGCGAAGACCATGCAGGCTTCTCATCTCGCAGGCAATGTGACACTACATTCAGTTCACAGAATGCTCTTTGGTTGCATTTTACAGAGACGTTCATTTTAGGCTTTCTGTATTCCAGAACTGTGCAAGTGTCTTTCTCATTGTGAATTTGCATGATTTTTCCAAAATTGAAGTTAAGCCTCCCCCATCTTTTGACTAAATGTGTTTCTGAACTTATCTTATTCTTTATTAAATCTATTAAACCATTTTTACAAATGCTTATAATGGCGAACTTATTTGAGGAAAGACGCTGGCTAATCTTTGCTGTTCCTACCATATGAGATGAACTTAAATTAGAGGATGCACTGTATCTGCAATGCATGATAAATACAAGATGGATAGAGAATCTGTTCAGTGGTGTCAGCTACAAAAGCAAACATGATAAATGTTAATGCAGTTTTGAGCCCTGGGATAAGCTATTCAGTGCACAAGCATAGCCGAATCTCTTTGCTATGTTGTTATTCATAGCAGCCAAATAAATGTCAATAATAAAAGAGAATTAAAGATTTTCATTTCCCAGAGGCAGTCCTCTAATACAGCTTGATCTTTCATTTCATTTGTAATTCGTTCTCATGTCAGGATGCAATCATTCGCCAGGCTCTGGGTGTCATGTTAAGTCATTTAATAATGATTAAGAACATAAAAATGCTTGGCCTGTGGGGCAATTCGCAGAAGAGATGCCAATTTGTTATTGTTTTCCCTCCTTTCCTCTTGAATATGGATCAGCATTTTCCCACCTCCTAGCATTCAAATACTAATGGAAGTTCAGGAGGAAAAGTATCCCTTAATTTACCATAAGTGATATTCCAGAACGGCACAAGGCAGTGCTGCACACTTATTAGAACACTAATTAGGAATCATTGCACCTTAAACCTCACACTACTGAGTATATTAAGACGATCACTGTGTTGAGTTTAGGCATTTCACAATAAGGGTAACTAAATCAGTTTTCTTGGTATTTTATTCTGAGACCTGTCTCCTTTTGAGATATGGTCTCTGTAAACCACTTCCTGTAATACTTGTTTGGTGTTTGTTTGTTTGAGGTGGGGTCTCACTTTAACCTAGGCTGACCTGATTCTCACTCTGAAGTCTCAGGGTGGCCTGGAACTCATAGTGATCTTCCTACCTCTGTGTCCCAAGTGCTGGGATTAAGGGTGTGCACACCATGCTCAGCCAGCCACTTACTTTAATAAATTTAATTCTTTGAATTCTTCATATTGAAGTGCCAGTAAATGTAAAGTCTTCCACTTACTCTATTTTACTGGTCACCTTTCTTTCAGACTGGGTTTCCATCCAGACCAGGGGGTTGTCATGTAGCAGTCATTGTTCCAGTTTTTACAGGCTAATTGAGATTTTTATAAGTTTTTTTTTTTTTTTTTTTTTTGAGAGAAGACTGGACACTAAAGATGATTAAGAGTAAGAACCGGGGTCCTTAGGCTTCACAGGCAAGTGCTTAACCACTAAGCCATCTCTCCAGCCCTTTTTTTTTTTTTTTTTTTTTTTTTTTTGGTTTTTCAAGGTAGGATCTCACTCTAGCCCAGGCTGAACTGGAATTCACTATGGAGTCTCAGGCTGGCCGTCCTCCTACCTCTGCCTCCCGAGTGCTGGAACTAAAGGCGTGCACCACCATGCCCAGCATTAAATTGTAACGTATTCTATAACATGGATTAACCCTGAAAACACTATGGTAAAATGAAATAATACAAACAAAAAGGTAAATATTATATGATCCTACATATATGAGATATTTCAAATAGTCAAATTTATAGAGACAAAGTAGAATGGAGGCAGCTAGAGGCTGGACGGAAGGAGCAGAGAGTTTTCGGTGAGCGCAGTGTTTCAGCCGTGTAAGAGGGAAAACAGATGGTGGTTGATGACTGTGCTCAACGGCACTGCGCGGTTTACTCATGAATCACTAAAACGTAAGCTTTACAGTAGGTACATTTCACCAAAAATGTTTAAAATGAATATACCACACAAAAAGAGTAAGAGGCACCAGGCATGGTGGAACATGCCTTTAATCACATCACACGGGAGGCAGAGGTAGGAGGGTTGCTATGAGTTCAAGGTCAGCCTAAGACTATATAGTGAATTCCAGGTTAGCCTGAGCTACAGAGAGATAAGAAAGAAAGAAAGAGAGAGAGAGAGAAAGAGAGAGAGGACGGGAAGGAGGGAAAGAAAGGAAGGGAAGGAGGGAAAGAAGGAAGGAAGGAAGGGAGGGAGGGAAGGAGAGAGAAAGGGAGAAAGAAAGAGAAAGGCAGGAAAGTAGGAGCAAAGGAATTCCAGACGCATGCACCACCTTGTGCATCTGGCTTATGTGGGGAATCGAACCTGGGTCATTTGGCTTTGTAGGCAAGCACCTTAACCACTAAGCCATCTCTAGCCCTATTCGATTGTTTTTGTTGATCCCACTTCTCAGTGGTATCCTGCCCCCTGTCGTCTACTGTTTGAACATACTAATACCAGTAGGAATAAATTACTTAACAGAAAACTGCAGTGTCTCAGTTGTCTACAAGTCTGTCTCTTCTGACTTCTTTTCTTTTTTTTTTTTTTTTTCTTTTTCTTTCTTTTTTGGTTTGTTTTTGTTTTTCGAGATAGGGTCTCACTCTAGCCCAGGCTGACCTGAAATTCACTATGTAGTCTCAGGGTGGCCGCGAACTCATGGCGATCCTCCTACCTCTGCCTCCTGAGTGCTGGGATTAAAGGTGTGCGCCACCACACCTGGCTCTTTTTTTATATATATAATTAACAACTTCCATGATTGTAAACAATATCCCATGGAAATTCCCTCCCTCCCCCCCCTTCCCCTTTGAAACTCCCCTCTCATCATATCCCTCCCCCTCTTAATCAGTCTCTCTTTTATTTTGATGTCATGATCTTTTCCTCCTATTATGATGGTCTTGTGTAGGTAGTATCAGGCACTGTGAGGTCATGGATATCCAGGCCATTTTGTGTCTGGGGGGAGCACATTATAAGAAGTCCTACCCTTCCTTTGGCTCTTACGTTCTTTCCACCGCCTCTTCCGCAATGGACCCTGAGCATTGGAAGGTGTGATAGAGATATTGCAGTGCTGAGCACTCCTCTGTCACTTCTTCTGAGCACCATGTTGCCTTCTGAGTCATCCCAAGGTCACTGCCATCTGAAAAGAGAAAGTTCTCTAACAAAAAAGTAAGAGTAGCATTAATATATGGGCATGAACAGTAAGAGAAGTGCTTACTGGGCAGTTTGATAAGCATAGTATATACATTTAGCCAGACAGCAGCAGACATTACACCCATAGGGCTCATGACTACCCCTCTTGTAGGTTTTCAGTATCAGGGATGTATTCCCTTCCATGGAGCGGGCCTCCAGTCCAATTAGAGGACAGTTGGTTTCCACCATGAGAGACGTGCCACTATTGTACCCGTTGGCTCATTTGGCCTGACTGGCCAAACATAAGGCTTGCAGTGTCCACTGTTGAGTGCTTTCACTGGTGATTTCTCTTTCTCCCATTGAACTGCATGCAGAATGGCTTCTTCCAGCTTTCTGTCAGCTGGTCTAGCTGGAGGAGGTTATCAGCTCAGTTCCAGCAGGATTTCTCAGTGGCCTTGCAGCCCAAGTATGTGGAGTCTTCAGTAATAGGGTCTTACCATTTATTCCTGGTTGGAAACCAAGGGCCTCGGCAATGGCCTGTAATGTTTTGGGGGCATCAGGGACCTCCCTGGCCAACAACTCACTGGAAGGTATCCCATCCCTGACACTGAAAATTTTCTACAGTCTACAGCTCCTGAGTATTCCATTGTCTAAAAAAGTAGGTTTCCACATGATTTACTTATCTCCTCTTTGATTTGTTTGCCTGATAATTTTTTATCAAATGTTAAACTTTGCCCCTGGTAAATTAAGTTGTATAATTTCTGTATGTTGTTAACTTCCTGTAGAAGTCACCTAGTATAAAACTATGTCAAAGATTCAGCCATCACAAGGTTTATTATGGTTATTTATCTCTTTATTTGAGAGAGGGAGAGAGAGAAAGAGGAAGATACAGAGAGAGAGAATGGGCACACCAGGGCCTCTAGCCACTGCAAATGAACTCCAAATGCATTCATGACCTTGTGCATCTGGCTTATTTAGGTACTGGTGAATCAAACCTGGATCCTTAGGCTTCACAGGCAAGCGCCTTAATTGCTAAGCCATCTCCCCGGCCCCTGATATGTTGTTTTTTTTTTTTAAGATTTTTTTAAAACATGTTTTTGAATTTTTGTTTTATTTCTTTGAGAGAGAGAGAGAGAGAGAGAATGGGTGTGGTGGGGCCCTCAGACAGTGTAAACAAACTCTAGACACACGCGCCACCTTGTGCATCTTCCTTACGTGGGTCCTGGGGAATTGAACCTGGGTCCTTTGGCTTTGTAGGCAAACGCCTTAAACACTAAGGCATTTCTCTAGCCCCTGGTGTGGTTTCTTAAAAGGCAGTCTTCTTTCAATTTACCTTCTCATCCATGCCATAGTCTTCCTGGAATCTCATATATAATACTGCAGTATTGGACTGGAGAGATGGCTTAGTGGTTAAGGCACTTGCCTGCAAAGCCTAAGGGCCTGGGTTCTATTCCCCAGTACTCACATAAGCCAAATGCACAAGGTGGCACATGCATTTGGAGTTCCCTTGCAGTGGCTGGAGGCCCTGGCATGCCTGTTTTCTCTCTACATAATAAATTTAAAAATTAAAATATTTATTTATTTATTTTGTATTTTCAAGATAGGGTTTCACTATAGCCCAGGCTCACCTGAAATTCTGAGAACAAACTCCAGACATATGCTCCACTATGTGCAAATGGCTTTACATGGGTACTAGGCAATCGAACCCAGGCAGTCAAGCTTTGCTAGCAAGCGCCCTCAACCACTAAGCCATCTCTCCAGCCCCTTAGTATTGTTTTTCAAGGTAGGGTCTCGCTCTAGCCCAGGCTGACTTAGAACTCACTCTGTAGTCCCAGGCTGGCCTCGAACTCACCTCAATCCTTCTAGCTGTGATAACGGGCATGTGCCACCACACCCAGCCGCTTGTTGGGTTCTGAACTCCAATTTTTATCTCTTTGGCACTATGCAATTACTAAAAATACCACCCTGCCTTTTAAAGGTCTCCTGTTTGGTGCTTTGGCCTCTTGTCCTACTGCCTGATAAATTTGGCAAGTACTTCATACAGAAACCCCCTGATTTTTAGGCTCACTTTATTGTTTTCTATGCCTACTCAGAATTTAGATCCATCAATTCTGACAGCCAAACTCCGGTTTTTGTCTTGGCATTCCCCAGAGATTGCCAGAGCTCTGCTGGCTTCTCTGCAGCTGAGCTGGAACTGGTTTCCCAGATTCCCAGACTCTCACCCAGCTTGGAACTCAGGCGATGCCCTGGGGGAGGAAACAGCTTTCAGAAAGTCAGCTGAGCTCTTTCAAAAAAGACTCTCTTGTCTCTGGAGCCTTGTGCTCTTAAGTTTTGGCTACTTTGTCAGCTCTCACACTTTCATTAAAACTTGTGGATGGAGGATTTCATTTTTTTTTTCTTTCCTACCTAAATTTTGTTATTAGTAAATGTTTGTTATTAATAAATATTGATTCTTAATATTGAGAAAAAAATTGTAGGTCTGGAGCTGGAGAGAAGGCTTAGTAGTTAAAGCACTTGCCTGCAAAGTCTAAGGACTCAGGTTCAATTCCCCAGTATCCATGTGAGCCAGATGCACAAGGAGGCGCATGCGTCTGGAGTTCATTTGCAGTGGCTGTAGGCCCTTGTGTGCCCATTCTCTCTATATATCTGCCTTTCTCTGTCTCTCAAGTTAACTAATTAAAAAGTTGTAGGTCTGGAGAGATGCTCCAGTAGTTAAGGTGCTTTGCCTGCAAAGCTTAATGACCCATGTAAAGCCAGATATACAAACTAACATCTAGAGTTCGTTTGCAGCAGCTAAAGGCATTGGTGCACCCATTCTCTTCTCTCTCTCTCTCTCTCTCTCTCTCTCTCTCTCTCTCTCTTCTCCTTGCAAATAAATAACATTAAAAAAAAATTGTAGGGGCTAAAGGTATGGCTTAGCAGTTAAGGTGCTTGCCTGCAACCAAAGGACCCAGGTGTGATTTCCCCAGGACCTACATAAACCAGTTGCACAAGGTATAGCATGCATGTGGAATTTGTTTGCAGTGGCTGAAGGCCCTGACATGCCCATTCTTCCTCTCTATCTGCCTTTTCTCTCTCTCAAATAAAATAAATTTAAAAAAAATTGTGGGGGCTGAGTGTACTACTTGGGAGGCAGAGATAGGAGGATCTCTGTGACTTCAAGGCCACCCTGAGACTACAGAGTAAATTCCAAGTCAGCCTGGGCTAGAGTGAAATCCTATCTTGAAACTACCTTCTCCCCCCCTAAAATAAATTTTTTAAAAAGTCGAACATTTTTCATGTATTTATGGGCCATTTGTGCATATGTTCTATCCATTTTCTCACTTAGATTACATGTTTTTCAGGTATTTAATTTTTTACTTAAGTATTTATTGACAGTTTCCATAAATATAGATATTATACCATGATCATAATCCCCTCTCACTACCTTTCCTCTTTCCCCTTTCCCAGCCCCCTTTCTGCTGAATTCCTTCTTTCCAACAAGCGTCTCTTTTGATCTCATCATTGTCCCTCCTGTTATGCAGGTCTTGTGTAGGTAGCATTGGCCCCTGTGAGGTCATGAATATCAAGGCTACTTCATGTCTGGATGACACCATTGTAAGCATCCCTCCCTTCCCTTTTCTCTTACGTTCTTTTTTTTTAAATTTTTTGTTTATTTTTATTTATTTATTTATTTGAGAGCAACAGACACAGACAGAGAAAGAGACAGATAGAGAGAGAGAATGGGCGTGCCAGGGCCTCCAGCCACTGCAAACGAACTCCAGACCTGTGCGCCTCCTTGTGCATCTGGCTAACGTGGGTCCTGGGGAATCGAGCCCCGAACCAGGGTCCTTAGGCTTCACAAGCAAGCGCTTAACCACTAAGCCATCTCTCCAGCCCACGGTCTTTCCACCACCTCTTCCACAGTGGTCCCTGAGCCTTAGAGGGTGTGAAAGAGATGTCTCACTTAGTGCTGAACACTCCACTGTCACTTCTTTGTACTGTGGTTTAATTTTTTTTAGTTCTCATAAACACTAGGTATTAATTTCATCAGATAAGTAACTGGTAAAGATTTTCTCCTGCCTTTAGGATATCAGCTGTGAGGTCTATTATTCTACTGGGTTTGGCTTGCAGGTAACTTGTTATGTTACAGGAAACTGAGTCACACAGTGATGGCACCAGAGATAGAGTGTAGAATTAGAAAATGTATTCATGTTGACATGGGCTCAGGGAAGTAACTTCCACAACGTGAGTACTGAGCTCTGATAGCTCAAGAGGTTTGCTTTGGTTTGGTTTTTGAGGTAAGTTTTCAGTCTAGCTGGGAATGGTGGCGCACACCTTCAATCCCAGCACTGGGGAGACAAGTAGAAGGATCATTGTGAGTTCAAGGCCACCCTGAGACTACAAGTAAATATGGGTATGGTGGAGCACACCTTCAATCCCAGCACTGGGGAGACAGGTAGAAGGATCATTGTGAGTTCAAGGCCACCCTGAGACTACAAGTAAATCTCAGGTCAGCCTGGGCTGGAATAAGACCCTATCTCAAAAAAAAAAAAAAAAAAAAAAGGAAGGAAGGAAGGAAGAAAGAAAGGAAAGGGGAAAGGAAAAGAAAGAAAGGGAAAGAAAAGAAAAGAAAAGGAAAGAAAAGAAAAGCTGGGCATGGTGGTGCATGCCTTTAATCCCAGCACACAGGAGGCAGAGTTTGAGGCCACGCTGAGACTACACAGTGAATTCCTGGTCAGCCTGAACTAGAGTGAGACCCCACGTTGAAAAACCAAAAAAAGAAAAAGAAAAAACCCTAAAAAATGTTAAAGAGTTGGGGGCTGGAGAGATGGCACAGTGATTCAAGGCACTCGCTTGCAAAGCCTCATGGCCCTCCTGCTTATGTAGCTAGCATTCTTACCCTCTGAGGAATCCCCCCAACACTTTTTTTTAAATTATTTTTATTTATTAGAGACAGAGAGAGAGAGTGAGAAAGGGAGGGAAAGAGAGAGAGAGAGAATGGGTGTGCCAGGGCCTCTAGCCACTGCAATTAAACTCTAGACATGTGCAACCCCTTGTGCACATATGCAACAGTGCACACTTGTGTCATTGCGTCTGGCTTACATGGGACCTGGAGAGTTGAACATGGATCCTTAGGCTTCACAGTCAAGTGCCTTAAACACTAAGCCATCTCTCCAGCACTGCTGACCTGGAATTCACTATGTAGTCTCAGGGTGGCCTCGAACTTACAGCAATCCTCCTACCTCTGCCTCCCAAGTGCTGGCATTAAAGGTGTGCACTACCACTCCTGGCTCCAGCTCAACTTTTTTTTTTTTCTTTTGTTTGTTGTTGTTGTTGTTGTTGTTGTTTTGGTTTGTTGTTGTTTTTTTTTGTTTGTTTGTTTGTTTTTTGGTTTTTTTTTTTTTTTGGTTTTTTGAGATAGAGTCTCACTCTAGCCCAGGCTGACCTGGAATTCACTATGGAGTCTCAGGGTAGCCTTGAACTCACAGTGATCCTCCTACCTCTGCCTCCCCAGTGCTGGGATTAGAGGCGTGCGCCACCACGCCCGGCTCAGTTCAACTTTTAATGGAGGAGTTATTTTACATTGTCCCATGTCCTCTGGGTGCTGTTTAATCCTCAGAGGCTATCTAGGTCTTGAGGAAGACTGGGTGAGGAACAATGGGAAGAAATCTAGAGAACAAAGGCCAGTGCGTCCTTCACGGGGCTCCTGTTTCTGTCTGTCCTGCCATCCTCGCTGGATACATCCACGAGTTCTGGAACATAAACTGTGGCCTTGATTTGCTGTGTTTTGCAGCTGGATTTGCCATCTTGTTTCTACCCTAAATTAGAGGTCATTACAAGATGACTGTGAAGGTTCTGCTTTGTTATTTGTTGGTTTAGTTTTTTTTTTTTTCTGGTTTTTCGAGGTAGGGTTTCACTCTAGCCCAGGCTCATCTGGAATTCACTATGTAGTCTCAGGGTGGCCTCGAACTCACAGCGATCCACCTACCTCTGCCTCCCGAGTGCTGGGATTAAAGGCGTGCGCCACCACGCCTAGCTGCTTTGTTATTTGTTATGATGAAATAAATAGCATGTTTGCCAGTTGGCTAGTTTGGGATCTGTTAAAGCATCTAGATCTTAAGCCTTCAGAGAAAAATTCATAAATCTTAAAAGTTTTCTAGAGCCTTAACTCTAGCTACGGAGAATTCAGCACATGGGAATATGAAAACAGGTTTCTTTCAAAATTGCCTCAGGTTTCTAGGTTCTTATCTTAACATTACTCTGTGTATTTAAATTTATTCTTATTGGTAGCCGGGCGTGGTGGCGCACGCCTTTAATCCCAGCACTCGGGAGGCAGAGGTAGGAGGATCGCTGTGAGTTCGAGGCCACCCTGAGACTCCATAGTGAATTCCAGGTCAGCCTGGGCTAGAGTGAGATACCTCGAAAAACCAAAAAAAAAAAAAAAAATTTATTCTTATTGGAGCCAGGTATGGTTGTACCCATCTTTCATCCCAGCACTCAGGAGGCAGAGATAGGAGGATTGCTGTGAGTTTGAGACCACCCTGAGAGGACATAGTGAATTCCAGATCAGCCTGGGCTAAAGTGAGACCCTACCTCAATAAATCAAAAAAAAAATTATCTTACTGTTTTTGTTGTTGTTGCTTTTTAAGCACAGGGATCTATTTAGGAAAAAATGAGAGAAAATCCTAAATTGTTTTTTTTTTTTTTTTTTGAACTGTTGTGGTGAGCCTTTAGAAGTCTGCTTGTTAGTGTTTGAGCATATGAAGTGGATCATAATAGGGGTCATAGAGGTCATTGGATTCCCTTGACAGGTGATAGTAAGACCCCAACTCAGCATGTCACTTGTTAGCTTATCTATACAACATAGAGGTGCTTGTCACCACTGACAGTCCTGACGTTTAGTCTGGGATCTGTTCACAGCTTAGCTTTCCATGTGTGACTGTGTTCTTGGTAGTCTCAGTTCAGATTCCAAACATAGACTGTTTTCCCATCTAGTTCTTGTGCATTTTACCTAATAGGAAAATAGAAATGCCTGTTTGAGCTGGGTGTGGTGGCTTACACCTATACTCCCAGCACTTGGGACGCTGAGGCAGGAAAACTGCCATGAGTTCAAGGTGACCCTGGTCTGCATTGTGAATTCAGGACAGCTTAGGCTACAGAGTGAGATCCTGTCTCAAACCTCCCTTCCCCACAAAAAGAAAAATAAATACCTTTCTACTGTTTTTTTTTTTTTAATACTTATTTATTTGACATAGAAAGAGGGGGGGAGAGAGAGAGAGAGAGAGAGGATGGGCACACCAGGGCCTCCAGCCACTGCAAATGAACTGCAGATGCATGTGCCCCCTTGTGCATCTGGCTAAAGTGGGTCCTGAGGAATCGAACCACAGTCCTTTGGCTTGGCAGACAAACACCTTAACCGCTAAGCCATCCCTCCAGCCCTCTACTGTTTTTTTTTTTCTAGCTAAATTATACTGATCATGATTTTTTTTTCTGTTTTGTTTGTTTGCTTTTTCGATATTGGGTCTCAATTTCGCCCAGGCTGACCTGGAATTCACTCTGTAGCTCCAGGCTGGCCTCTACCCTCTTGAGTGCTGGAATTATAGGGGTGTGCCACCATGGCTAGCATTCTTGACATTTTTTTGGGGGGGGGGGTTGAGGTAGGGTCTTACTGTAGCCCAGGCTGACCTGGAATTCTCTATGTAGTCTTAGGCTAGCCTCAAACTCACAATGATCCTCCTACCTCAGTCTTCTCAGTGCGAATTAAAGGTGTGCACCACCATGCCGGCTTTCCTGACAGTTTTTAATAAAAAAATCACATATTTAAAAATACTTTATTTTTTATTTATTTGAGGGAGAGAGAAAGAGAAAAGCAGAGAAAGAGAGAGAGAGAGAGAGAATGGGCGCAACAGGGCCTCCTGGCACTGCAACTAACTTCATCTAGTTTACATGGGTCCTGGGGAATCAAACCAAGGTCCTTTGGCTTTGCAGGCAAACGCCTTAACTACTAAGCCATCTCTCCAGCCCACGGTCTTTCCACACCTCTTCCACAGTGGTCCCTGAGCCTTAGAGGGTGTGAAAGAGATGTCTCACTTAGTGCTGAACACTCCATGTCACTTCTTTGTACTGTGGTTTAATTTTTTTTAGTTCTCATAAACACTAGGTATTAATTTCATCAGATAAGTAACTGGTAAAGATTTTCTCCTGCCTTTAGGATATCAGCTGTGAGGTCTATTATTCTACTGGGTTTGGCTTGCAGGTAACTTGTTATGTTACAGGAAACTGAGTCACACAGTGATGGCACCAGAGATAGAGTGTAGAATTAGAAAATGTATTCATGTTGACATGGGCTCAGGGAAGTAACTTCCACAACGTGAGTACTGAGCTCTGATAGCTCAAGAGGTTTGCTTTGGTTTGGTTTTTGAGGTAAGTTTTCAGTCTAGCTGGGCATGGTGGAGCACACCTTCAATCCCAGCACTGGGGAGACAAGTAGAAGGATCATTGTGAGTTCAAGGCCACCCTGAGACTACAAGTAAATATGGGTATGGTGGAGCACACCTTCAATCCCAGCACTGGGGAGACAGGTAGAAGGATCATTGTGAGTTCAAGGCCACCCTGAGACTACAAGTAAATATGGGCATGGTGGAGCACACCTTCAATCCCAGCACTGGGGAGACAGGTAGAAGGATCATTGTGAGTTCAAGGCCACCCTGAGACTACAAGTAAATCTCAGGTCAGCCTGGGCTGGAATAAGACCCTATCTCAAAAAAAAAAAAAAAAAGGAAGGAAGGAAGAAAGAAAGGAAAGGGGAAAGGAAAAGAAAGAAAGGGAAAGAAAAGAAAAGCAAAGGAAAGAAAAGAAAAGCTGGGCATGGTGGTGCATGCCTTTAATCCCAGCACACAGGAGGCAGAGTTTTTTGCTGAGACTACACAGTGAATTCCTGGTCAGCCTGAACTAGAGTGAGACCCCACGTTGAAAAACCAAAAAAAGAAAAAGAAAAAACCCTAAAAAATGTTAAAGAGTTGGGGGCTGGAGAGATGGCACAGTGATTCAAGGCACTCGCTTGCAAAGCCTCATGGCCCTCCTGCTTATGTAGCTAGCATTCTTACCCTCTGAGGAATCCCCCCAACACTTTTTTTTTAATTATTTTTATTTATTAGAGACAGAGAGAGAGAGTGAGAAAGGGAGGGAAAGAGAGAGAGAGAGAATGGGTGTGCCAGGGCCTCTAGCCACTGCAATTAAACTCTAGACATGTGCAACCCCTTGTGCACATATGCAACAGTGCACACTTGTGTCATTGCGTCTGGCTTACATGGGACCTGGAGAGTTGAACATGGATCCTTAGGCTTCACAGTCAAGTGCCTTAAACACTAAGCCATCTCTCCAGCACTGCTGACCTGGAATTCACTATGTAGTCTCAGGGTGGCCTCGAACTTACAGCAATCCTCCTACCTCTGCCTCCCAAGTGCTGGCATTAAAGGTGTGCACTACCACTCCTGGCTCCAGCTCAACTTTTTTTTTTTCTTTTGTTTGTTGTTGTTGTTGTTGTTTTGGTTTGTTGTTGTTTTTTTTTGTTTGTTTGTTTGTTTTTTGGTTTTTTTTTTTTTTTGGTTTTTTGAGATAGGGTCTCACTCTAGCCCAGGCTGACCTGGAATTCACTATGGAGTCTCAGGGTAGCCTTGAACTCACAGTGATCCTCCTACCTCTGCCTCCCCAGTGCTGGGAATTAGAGGCTGTGCGCCCACACGCCCGCTCAGTTCAACTTTTAATGGAGGAGTTATTTTACATTGTCCCATGTCCTCTGGGTGCTGTTTAATCCTCAGAGGCTATCTAGGTCTTGAGGAAGACTGGGTGAGGAACAATGGGAAGAAATCTAGAGAACAAAGGCCAGTGCGTCCTTCACGGGGCTCCTGTTTCTGTCTGTCCTGCCATCCTCGCTGGATACATCCACGAGTTCTGGAACATAAACTGTGGCCTTGATTTGCTGTGTTTTGCAGCTGGATTTGCCATCTTGTTTCTACCCTAAATTAGAGGTCATTACAAGATGACTGTGAAGGGTCTGCTTTGTTATTTGTTGGTTTAGTTTTTTTTTTTTTTGTTTTTTGAGATAGGGTCTCACTCTAGCCCAGGCTGACCTGGAATTCACTATGGAGTCTCAGGGTAGCCTTGAACTCACAGTGATCCTCCTACCTCTGCCTCCCCAGTGCTGGGATTAGAGGCTGTGCGCCACCACGCCCGGCTCAGTTCAACTTTTAATGGAGGAGTTATTTTACATTGTCCCATGTCCTCTGGGTGCTGTTTAATCCTCAGAGGCTATCTAGGTCTTGAGGAAGACTGGGTGAGGAACAATGGGAAGAAATCTAGAGAACAAAGGCCAGTGCGTCCTTCACGGGGCTCCTGTTTCTGTCTGTCCTGCCATCCTCGCTGGATACATCCACGAGTTCTGGAACATAAACTGTGGCCTTGATTTGCTGTGTTTTGCAGCTGGATTTGCCATCTTGTTTCTACCCTAAATTAGAGGTCATTACAAGATGACTGTGAAGGGTCTGCTTTGTTATTTGTTGGTTTAGTTTTTTTTTTTTTTTTTCTGGTTTTTCGAGGTAGGGTTTCACTCTAGCCCAGGCTCATCTGGAATTCACTATGTAGTCTCAGGGTGGCCTCGAACTCACAGCGATCCACCTACCTCTGCCTCCCGAGTGCTGGGATTAAAGGCGTGCGCCACCACGCCTAGCTGCTTTGTTATTTGTTATGATGAAATAAATAGCATGTTTGCCAGTTGGCTAGTTTGGGATCTGTTAAAGCATCTAGATCTTAAGCCTTCAGAGAAAAATTCATAAATCTTAAAAGTTTTCTAGAGCCATAACTCTAGCTACGGAGAATTCAGCACATGGGAATATGAAAACAGGTTTCTTTCAAAATTGCCTCAGGTTTCTAGGTTCTTATCTTAACATTACTCTGTGTATTTAAATTTATTCTTATTGGTAGCCGGGCGTGGTGGCGCACGCCTTTAATCCCAGCACTCGGGAGGCAGAGGTAGGAGGATCGCTGTGAGTTCGAGGCCACCCTGAGACTCCATAGTGAATTCCAGGTCAGCCTGGGCTAGAGTGAGATACCTCGAAAAACCAAAAAAAAAAAAAAAGAAAAAAAAATTTATTCTTATTGGAGCCAGGTATGGTTGTACCCATCTTTCATCCCAGCACTCAGGAGGCAGAGATAGGAGGATTGCTGTGAGTTTGAGACCACCCTGAGAGGACATAGTGAATTCCAGATCAGCCTGGGCTGAAGTGAGACCCTACCTCAATAAATCAAAAAAAAATTTTATCTTACTGTTTTTGTTGTTGTTGCTTTTTAAGCACAGGGATCTATTTAGGAAAAAATGAGAGAAAATCCTAAATTGTTTTTTTTTTTTTTTTTTTGAACTGTTGTGGTGAGCCTTTAGAAGTCTGCTTGTTAGTGTTTGAGCATATGAAGTGGATCATAATAGGGGTCATAGAGGTCATTGGATTCCCTTGACAGGTGATAGTAAGACCCCAACTCAGCATGTCACTTGTTAGCTTATCTATACAACATAGAGGTGCTTGTCACCACTGACAGTCCTGACGTTTAGTCTGGGATCTGTTCACAGCTTAGCTTTCCATGTGTGACTGTGTTCTTGGTAGTCTCAGTTCAGATTCCAAACATAGACTGTTTTCCCATCTAGTTCTTGTGCATTTTACCTAATAGGAAAATAGAAATGCCTGTTTGAGCTGGGTGTGGTGGCTTACACCTATACTCCCAGCACTTGGGACGCTGAGGCAGGAAAACTGCCATGAGTTCAAGGTGACCCTGGTCTGCATTGTGAGTTCAGGACAGCTTAGGCTACAGAGTGAGATCCTGTCTCAAACCTCCCTTCCCCACAAAAAGAAAAATAAATACCTTTCTACTGTTTTTTTTTTTTTTAATACTTATTTATTTGACATAGAAAGAGGGGGGGAGAGAGAGAGAGAGAGAGAGGATGGGCACACCAGGGCCTCCAGCCACTGCAAATGAACTGCAGATGCATGTGCCCCCTTGTGCATCTGGCTAAAGTGGGTCCTGAGGAATCGAACCACAGTCCTTTGGCTTGGCAGACAAACACCTTAACCGCTAAGCCATCCCTCCAGCCCTCTACTGTTTTTTTTTTCTAGCTAAATTATACTGATCATGATTTTTTTTTTCTGTTTTGTTTGTTTGCTTTTTCGATATTGGGTCTCAATTTCGCCCAGGCTGACCTGGAATTCACTCTGTAGCTCCAGGCTGGCCTCTACCCTCTTGAGTGCTGGAATTATAGGGGTGTGCCACCATGGCTAGCATTCTTGACATTTTTTTGGGGGGGGGGGTTGAGGTAGGGTCTTACTGTAGCCCAGGCTGACCTGGAATTCTCTATGTAGTCTTAGGCTAGCCTCAAACTCACAATGATCCTCCTACCTCAGTCTTCTCAGTGCTGAATTAAAGGTGTGCACCACCATGCCGGCTTTCCTGACAGTTTTTAATAAAAAAATCACATATTTAAAAATACTTTTATTTTTATTTATTTGAGGGAGAGAGAAAGAGAAAAGCAGAGAGAAGAGAGAGAGAGAGAGAGAGAATGGGCGCAACAGGGCCTCCTGGCACTGCAAACTAACTTCATCTAGTTTACATGGGTCCTGGGGAATCAAACCAAGGTCCTTTGGCTTTGCAGGCAAACGCCTTAACTACTAAGCCATCTCTCCAGCCCCTATATATATATATTTTTTAATTTATTTGAGAGAGATATGGGCATGTCAGGGCCTCCAGCCACTGCAAGTGAACTCCAGATGCATGCACCACCATGTACATCTGGCTTACATGGGCCCTAGGGAATCAAACCTGGGTCCTTTGGCTTTGCAGGCAAATGCTTTAACCACTAAGCCATCAAAAAAGCTCTTTCCTAGGAGATAATCAGTGTCATTCAGAAAGGTCTATTCTTTGAAGGTGGGAAAATGGCTCAGTGGTTAAAGGTGCTTGCTTGCAGAAAGGTCTGTTCTTATATAAAAGGAACCGTGTTGAAGCCGGGCAAGGTGGTGTACTCCTTTATTCCCAGCACTCAGGAGGCAGAGGTAGGAGGATCACCATAAGTTTGAGGCCATCCCGAGACTACATAGTGAATTCCGTGTCAACCTGGGCTACAGTGAATCCCTACCTCAAAAAACAAACAAAGAACCAAACAAAAAAACTATGTTGGTCTGAAAACAAAGATTGTAAAGAGCTGACAAGCCCTGAAATGCCTTGGAATTAGAACAGTCTTTTTTTAAATATTGTATTTATTTATTTGCACTCAGAGACAAAGAGAAGACAGACAGACAGAATGAGTTAAGGCACTTGCCTGCAAAGCCTAAGATCCCAGGTTTGATTCCCTGGTACCCATATAAAGCCAGATGCACAAGGTGACACATTCTGAAGTTTTTCAGTGGCTAGAGGTCCTGGCATGTCCATACTTTCTCTCTTTCTCTCGCTCTCCTCTCTCTTTCTCTCTCCAGTAAATAAATAAATAAATAAAATATTTTTTAAGACATTCAGGGCTGGAGAGATGGCTTAGTGGTTAAGGCCCTTGCCTGCGAAGCCTAAGGACCTATGTTGTACTCTCCAGATCCCACATAAGCCAGATACACAATGGTGAGGTAAGCACAAGGTTGCATATGTCCACTAGGTGGCACAAGCGTCTGGAGTTCAATTGCAGTGGCTGAGGCCCTGGCACACCAGTTCTCTGTCTCTGTCTCTCTCTCTCTCTCTCTCTCTCTCTCTAAAAAAAAAAAAAAAAAAAAAAAGTTCAAGAATAGTGATAGAATCTTACCCTGCACCTAGTAAGAAGTCCTATCTTCAACTCGCTTGAAGTTTGGCATAGTTCTTCAGTACTGTCTTTTATAATTTTGACATTTTTGAAGGGTGCTTCCCAGCTATTTTGTAGAATGTCTCTCAGTTTGTGTTTGACTGATTTTTCCTCATGATTAAATCCCAGTTATGCATTTTTGGCAGAGATACCACAGAAATTCTACTATGTTCTTCTCAGTGAATCATAGCCAGAGACATATGATATCAATTAGGCTCACTAGTGGTGATGCTAACTTTGCTTCACTTCACTTGGTAAAAGTTGTCCCTGCCAGGTTTTCCCATTATGAAGTTAACATTTTTTCTTATACTAATGAATAAATATCTCCTGAAGAGGTAGTTTGCGATTTTGAAACTTTCATATATCCATTGATTAATCTTGTCTGTAATAATTATTATGTGGTGGTAGACAAATAATGACTTTTAGATTTATTATTCCTTATACTATATTAATTGGAATTTTATCAGATGACTTTTTTTGGTTTTCCAAGGTAGGGTCTCACTCTAGCTCAGGCTGACCTGGAATTCACCATGTCACCATGTAGTCTCAGGGTGGCCTCGAATTCATGGCGATCATCCTACCTCTGCTTCCCTAGTGCTGGAATTAAAGGCATGCACCACCATGCCTGGCTCAGATAATGACTTTTATGTTTATTATTCCTCATACTTTATTAATTGGAATTCTATCAGAGCTTGCTCACTCACTCATGCGCTTTCTCTCTCTCTCATCTGTGTGTGTGGGCATGTGCATGCATGTCTCTGGTGATTGAACCTAAAAATATTGAGCCAGGAATGGTGGCACATGCCTTTAATCCCAGAACTCGGGAGGCATAGGTATCATGAGTTCGAGGCCACCCTGAGACTACATAGTGAATTCCAGGTCAGCCTGAGCTAGAGTGAGACTCTACTGTTTAAAAGGTAATTAATTAATTAATTCATTAAAATATTAACAGATTATTTAATTTTTAAATTTTTTGTTTATTTTTATTTATTTGAGAGCAAACGACAGAGAGAGAAAGAGGCAGAGAGAGAGAGAATGGGCGTGCCAGGGCCTCTAGCCACTGCAAACAAACTCCAGATGCATGTGCTACCTTGTGCATCTGGCTAATGTGGGTCCTGGGGAGTCGAACCTTGAATTGGGGTCCTTAGGCTTCACAGGCAAGCGCTTAACCACTGAACCATCTCTTCAGCCCATATTATTTAATTTTTTTATGAAAACATTGTTAACTCGTTTCTACAATAGGGGTCAACCATTTTTTCCTAAAGGACCAAAAAGTTATTAGTTTAGACTCACAGGCCTTCTATTCTCTGTTGTAACCACTCCGCGGTGCTATTGTAATACAGAACCATCCAGGGACAATACACAAATTGGCATGGCTGCATTCCACTAAATCTCAAGGCTACTGGCTATACTTTGACAGCTGCCTGACCTGTATCACAGTACTCCTTGATGCAATCTAAAAGTTTTTTGAAGCCAGGCGTGGTGGCACACGCCTTTAATCCCAGCACTCGGGAGGCAGAGGTAGGAGGATCGCCGTCAGTTCGAGGCCACCCTGAGACTCCATTCCAGGTTAGCCTGGGCTAGAGTGAGACCCTATCTCGAGAAACCAAAAAAAAAAAAAAAAAGTTTTTTGGGTTTTAGAAAATATGAGTATTTCTATATGATGAGTGTAGAATTCTTATAAGAAAAATTAATAGATGATAATATAAGAAAGTTAAGGCACAGTTAGATTGAAGTGAGATTTAAGTGGTTGGCCTTAATTGAAAGGATGTGGGACAGTGTTCAAGGGTTTGCAACAGAGGAATAATATGTTCAAACAGTAGTTTAGGAGTTATCATTCCACGCTGGTATCTAAATTAGACTAGAAGAGAGAGAAGATATATGTAATCCTGCATACTGATTTGGAAGTGGCAGTATCAATATGCACCAACAGGAATTTGAACTGGAAGGGAGAGACGCAAATGGAAAACAAGGTAACAGACTGTTTTTCAATTTACCTGCAGGAAGTAAGGACCTACTGTGGTTCCAGAAACTGGTAGGGTACTCTGCATATGGTGGTCTCTATAATCAGGGAACCCAGAATTTATGAAATAGACTTGTAAAGAACAGATAATTTATTGTAATAACTTGTGTAACAGATGACTATTACTAAGGTGTTAAGCCAAAAGAAAGGCTTTTCAGGCAAGTGCTGGCCATCTCTCCAGCCAGGAGATCTTTTTTCATGTATGTGTGAAGAATGATAACACTAGGTATGTTTTATGAATGGAATTCTGAATATTGTGTGCTTACCATAGGTTCTCAAAACTAGCCAACTATCCAGAACTGATTGATAAAATTTCAAAATTATAAGCTAGAAGAGAAAAAAAAAGATGGGATTACCTGAATCTTTTTCTTAATCCAAAAGAAAAATATTTTCTCTCTCTCTCTACATACATATATATATATATATATATATATATATATATATATATTTTTTTTTTTTTTTTTTTTTTTTTAAAGAAACTGTAAGCCGGGTGTGGTGGCGCACGCCTTTAATCCCAGCACTCGGGAGGCAGAGGTAGGAGGATTGCCGTGAGTTCGAGGCCACCCTGAAACTCCATAGTGAATTCCAGGTCAGCCTGGGCTAGAGTGAAACCCTACCTCAAAAAACCAAAAATAAAAATAAAAATAAAAATAAAAAAGAAACTGAAGGCTGAAGAGATGGCTCAGTGGTTAAAGTTGCTTACTTTCAAAGCCTGATGGCCTGAGTTTGATTCCTTAGTACTCACACAAAGCCAGATGCACAAAGTGGTACAGGCATCTAGAATTCATTTATAGTGACAAAAAGCCCTAGCAAACCCATATTCATATTCTCTCTCTTTTGTCTCTTTCTCTCTCAGATAAATAATTTTTTTTTTCTTTTGGTTTTTCGAGGTAGGGTCTCAATGTAGCTCAGGCTGACCTAGAGTTCACTCTGTAGTCTCAGGGTGGCCTTGAACTCATGGTGATCCTCCTACCTCTGCCTCCCAAGTGCTAGGATTAAAGGCATATGCCACCACGCCCAGCTAAAAATATTTTTAAAAGAAAAATAACTGAATTGCTGTGAATATTCCAAAAACCTGTGTTGCAGTTACTTTTTCAGTGCTGGGACAAACACCTGTCCAGAAGCAGCGTATGGGAGGAAAAGGTTTATTTAGGCTTATAGGGAAATCATGGTGGCAGAAGTTGGCTCACTTCAGCATGCACCCATAGCAGAGGTGGAAAAGCCAGCAGCCTCAGGCACTCACGGCCAGAGCTCAAGCTGCCTCTCTGCACTGCTGGGAGGGTTTCACTCAAGATCTCTTCCGACAGGGCTCTGCAGGCTGGAGACCTAAGTAGGAAGCTCAATCTTAATCAGAGATACCACAGGACTAGGTGTAGTAGTATAAACCTTTCATTCCAGCACTCAGAGACAGAGATAGGTGGATTGCTGAGTTCCAGGTCAGCCTGGGCTAGAGTGAGACCGTACCTGAGAAGGGGGGAAGAAGAAAAAGAAAAAAATGCCTCAAGCTATGAAGGACATACATTCACAGTCAAACCACCACAGCCCAGTTCTAAATAATCAAATTAGGGCTGGAGAGATGGCTTAGTGGTTAAGGTGCATGCCTGCAAAGCCTAAGGACCCAGGTCCGATTCTCCAGGTCCCATGTGAGCCAGATGCACATGGTGGCGCATGTGCAGTGGCTAGAGGTCCTGATGCACCCATTCTCCCTCTCTGTCTCTAATAAAGAAATAAAATTAAATCTTTTTTAGAAATAATTAAATTAATTCCTCTTTCATTTGTTCTACAATACTGCTGTTTGAAGAGCCACCAATACTGAGTCACCAAGAGCCACCAAGAAATACTGAAGTCTGACATTATGCATTCATGTATGACAGGGCAGTCCATCTTCCCAGAAGACTGACACTTAGCAAAATACGTTAAACTGCTGCTGGTCCAGTAAATCTGTAGCTCAGAACTTTTTCTTCAAAGTAACCTCTGTTGTCAAAGTACATACCCTGTGTGGAGATGAAGCCCACTGGGTACAGGCAGTGTTACCTAATTACAGGATAATTTATTAGAGATCCAAATCTAATTTTGATGCTGCCTGGGCGCTGCTAAGAAAAGAGAAGTGGTGGAACCTTACTAGGAAAGCATGGGGGCCGGGGAGTGGCTAGAGAGATGGCTTAGCAGTTAAGGCACTTGCATGCAAAGCCAAAGGACTCGGGTTCAATTCCCCAGTACCTATGTAAGACAGATGTACAAGGCGCATGCATCTAGAGTTTCTTTGCATCAGCTGAAGGCCCTGGCACACCCATTCTCTCTATCTACCCCTCTCTGTCTCTCTCAAATAAAATAAATTTTTTTTAAAATTTTTAAGAAAGGAAGCATGAGGAGAGTTTTCAAAAGCGAGGGCTCCGCAGTTAAAGGCACTTGCTTTCAAAGCCTGAAGGCCTGAGTTTGATTCCCTAGTACCCATGTAGAACCAGATGCACAAAGTGGCATGTGTCTGGAGCTCATTTGCAGTAACACTAGGCCCTGGCATGCCCATTCTCATTCATTCTCTCTCTCTCTCTCCTTGCAAATAAATAAATAATACAAAGAAAAATATTAAAAGCAGATGAGTGTGATGGCGCACACCTTTAATTCCAGCACTTGGGAGGCAGAAGTAGGAGGATTACTGTGAGTTCAAGACCAGCCTGGATGTACTGAGTGAGTTCTAGGTCACCTTGGGCTAGCATGAGACCCTACCTTGAAACCCCCTTCCCAAAAAAGAAAGAAAGAAAAAAGCATATGGGGCTAGAGAGATGGCTTAATAGTTAAAGGTATTTTATTGCAAAGCCTAACAACCCAGGTTCAATTCCCCAGTACTCTCGTAAAGCCAGATTCACCAAATATTGCATGTATCTGCAGTTTGTAGCAATAAGTGGCCCTGGCACATGCATTCTCTCTCTCTTTCCCTCTCTGCTTGCAAACAAATAAATAAAAAGTATATTTAAAAGCTGGGCGTGGTGGCGCACGCCTTTAATCCCAGCATTCGGGAGGCAGAGGTAGGAGGATCGCTGAGAGTTCGAGGCCACCCTGAGACTACAGAGTGAATTCCAGGTCAGCCTGAGCTAGAGTGAGACATTACCTCAAAATACCAAAAAAAAAAAAAAAAAAAAAAAAAAAGTATATTTAAAGCCGGGCATGGTGGTACACACCTTTAATCCCAGCACTCGGGAGGCAGAGGTAGGAGGATTGTGGAGAGTTTGAGGCCACCCTGAGACTACATAGTGAACATAGTGAATTCCAGGTCAGCCTGAGCTAGAGTGAAAGCCTACCTCAGAAAACAAAACAAAACAAAAAAATATATTTTTTTTATATTTATACTTTAAAAATATTTTTTTTAAAGAAGCCCAGGCCTGTAATCACACTTGGGAAGTGGAGGCAGGAGGATCAGGAGTTCAGGGTCTTCATGGACTACATAGCTGGAACGAGTCTAAGGCCAGTCTGAGATACATGAGGCAGAGTCTCATGAAAAAGGAGAGAGGAAACTGGGCATGATGATGCCTGCCTTTAGTCTCAGCACTCTGGAGGCTGAGGTAGGAGGATTACTGTGAGTTCAAGGCCAGCCTGGGCCTACAAAGCGAGTTCCTAGCTACAATGAGACCCTGCCTCAATAAACAAAACAACAACAACAAAAAGAGGGCTGGAGAGAAGGCTCAGTGGTTAAGGTACTTGCCTGCAAGGCCTAAGGATCCAGGTTCGATTCCAGTACCCAGTACTCACATACAGCCAGATGCACAGGTTTCCTATATATCTGGAATATGTGGCTAGAGGTTCTGGCATGCCTGTTCTCTCTCTGTCTCTGTCTCTTTCTCTCAAATAAATAATGTGGTTTTTTGTTTTTTTTTTTTTTTTTTTTGGTTTTTCGAGGTAGGGTCTCACTCTAGCCCAGGCTGACCTGGAATTCACTATGGAGTCTCAGGGTGGCCTCGAACTCACGGCAATCCTCCTACCTCTGCCTCCCGAGTGCTGGGATTAAAGGCGTGCGCCACCACGCCCGGCTCCATAAATAATTTTTTTAAATGGTTTTTCGAGGTAGGGTCTCAGTCTAGCTCAGGCTGACCTGGAATTAACTGTGTAGTCTCAGGCTGGCCTCGAGCTCACAGGGATCCTCCTACCTCTGCCTCCCAAATGCTGGGATTAAAGGTGTGCGTTACCAAACCCAGCCAAGAAGATCAATTTTTGAAAGATTTTTCCTTTTCTTTTTCTTTTTCTTTTTCTTTTTCTTTTTATTTTTTTTTCTTTTTGTAGGTTTTTTTCTTTTCTTTTTCTTTTCTCAATTTTTATTAACATTTTCCATGATTATTAAAAATATCCCATGGTAATACCCTCCCTCACCCCACTTTCCCCTTTGAAATTACTTTCTCCATCATATCCCCTCCCCCTCTCAATCAGTCTCTCTTTTATTTTGATGTCATGATCTTTTCCTCCTCTTATGATGGTCATGGATATCCAGGCCATTTTATGTCTGGAGGGAGCACGTTTTTTAAGGAGTCCTACCCTTCCTTTGGCTCTTACATTCTTTCCGCCACCTCTTCCGCATTAGACCCTGAGCCTTGGAAGGTGTGATCGAGATGTTACTCAGTACTCCAGTCACTTCTTTCCAGCACCATACCTTCTGAGTCATCCCAAGGTCACTGCCATCTGAAAAGAGAAGATTCTCTACCCAAAGTGAGAGTAGCATTAATATAAGGTTATAAATATTAAGAGAAGTGCTTACTGGGAAGTTTGATAAGCATAGTATATACATTTTTCCAGACATCAGCAGATGTTACATCCCTAGGGCTCATGACTACCCCTGTTTTAAGTTTTCAGTAACAGGGATGTATTCCCCCCCATGGAGCAGGCCTCCAGTCCAGTTGGAGGGCAGTTGGTTTCCACCATGACATACATGCCACTATTGCACCCGTTGGCTCATTTGGCTTAGCTGGCCAATTATAAGGCTTGCAGTGTCCACTGTTCAGTATCTTCACTAGTGATTTCTCTTTCTTCCATTGAATTGCCTGTAGAATGGCTTCTTCCAGCTTTCTGTCAGCTGTTCTACCTGGAGGAGATTATCAGCTCAGTTCCAGCAGAATTTCTCAGTGGCCTTGCAGCCCAAGTATGTGGAGTCTTCAGCAATAGGGTCTTACCATCTATTCCTGGTGAGAAACCAAGGGCCTCAGCAATGGCTATAATGTTTTGGGGGCATCAGGGACCTCCCTGGCCAACAACTTACTGGAGGTATCCCATCCCTGGCACTGAAAATTTTCTAACAACGATCTATGGCTCCTGAGTGTTCCATTGTCCAAAACCAGAGGATTCCATATGATTTATTTGCATCCTCTTAGATTTTGATTAGCCCTCCCTCCACCTTTCCTTTACTCAATCTCTTCCCCTGACCTCACTTTGGGCCTTTTCACCCCTGTTAATCTATTCTTCTACTTACATGTTTTTGTACATGTTTTGCTTTTACTAATGAGCATTCTTTTTAGGATCTATTAGCCGCCTTTCTGGCAGTATCATCCTGGCTGTGGTTGAGATCAGTGTCAAGTCAACTTCACAGGTAGAACATAGATATGTTTGAGGCATAGGGATTTAGGGAAATTCAAATTGGAATATGAGAGATAGGGAATTTATTGGTTATATGGAGTCTCAGGGTAGCCTCAAACTCACAGCGATTCTCCTACCTCTGCCTCCCAAGGGTTGGGATTAAAAGGCGTGTACACACCCGGCTGGTTCTTTATTTTTTTGTTTAGGCAAGGACACACTAGCCCAGGCTGACCTCTCATTCTGTAGCTCAGGCTGGCCTTGAACTCATGATGATCCTCCTTCCTCAGCCTCCCAACTGCTGGTTTAAAGACATGCACCACGACACCTGACTAACTTGAGACTTTTTTTTCATTTTTTTCTATGTAGCATCTCACTGTAACCCAGGCTGACTTGGAACTCATTCTGTAGTTCCAGGATGGCTTTGAACTCATTGTGATTCTCCTACCTCTGCCTGCAGAGTGCTTGGATTAAAGGTGTGCACCACCAAGCCCGGTCCTAATGTAAGACTTTTTTTTTTACTTTCCTTTTTTTGAGACAAGCCCAACAGACTGGCCTTTTTGTGTGTGTGTGTGTGTGTGTGTAAAAGAGAGAATTGGCACACTAGAGCCTCCAGACATGTGCCACCTTGTGCGCATGTGCAACCTTGCACGCTTGTGTCACCTTGTACATCTGGCTTACATGGGACCTAGAGAGTCAAACATGAGTAATTCAGCTTTGTAGGCAAACACTTTAACTGCTAAGCCATCTCTTCAGCCCAAGACTTTTTTTTTTTTTTTAATTTGTGAGAGATAAAGAGGCAGATGTAGAGAAGAGGAGAGGGTTGCTGGAGAGATGGCTTAGCAGCTAATGTATTTGCCTGTGAGGCCTAAGGGGCCCAGGTTCAATTCCCCAGTATACATGTAAGCCAGAGAGAGAGGGAGAGAATGGGTGTGCCAGGGCCTCTAGCCACTGCAAACAAACTCCAGATGCATGTGCCCCCTTGTACATCTGGCTTATGTGGGTTCTGGGGAATCGAACTGGGGTCCTTAGTCGTCCCAAGAAAACACCTTTAACCACTAAGCCATCTCTCCAGCCTCCAAGACTTTTTTTAAAAAAATTATTCATTTATTTATTTGAGAGAGCAAGAAAGAGGCAGAGAGAGACAGAGAGAATGGGCACACCAGAGTCCCTAGCCACTACAAACGAACTCCAGACACATGTGCCACCTTGTGCATCTGGCTTGCGTGAGTATTGGGGGATAGAATCTGGGTCCTTAAGCTTCGCAGGGAAGCACCTTAACTCCAGCCCAAGACTCTTAAATATATTATATTAAATGAAAAAAAAAATAAACCAACACAATGTGTTTGTTTGTTTTTACTTTGTGAGACTTCTTCTTAGCTTAGAATTTGAAGACTTTTCAACAAGTATAAACAAATCAATAAAAATGTTCTGCCATTGCAAATAAAGTAGTAAGAATGATTGTGTAATACAGTAAGGTGATAAATACTATGAATTTTTCACACCTTATTTTCATGTTTTACAAAAACTTGCCAGGACTGAAGAGATGGCTTAGAGTTTAAGGTGCTTGCCGACAAAGCCAAAGGACCCAGGATTGATTCCCCAGGATCCACATAAGACAGATGCACAAGGTGGCGCATGCATCTGGAGTTCATTTACAGCAGCTGAAGGCTCTGGTGTGCCCATTCTCTCTCTCTCTCTCAAATAAATAAAATAATGAAAAATTTTAAAAACTTACCAGTTGTTTATAAAAGAACCTCTTAATTACAAATATACCAGACCCTAAAGTAGCGTGGAAATAGTACCAGTTGGAGCTCTGGGGTTTCATTACATAGTGATGACTTAATTAACAAATCCTCTACGAACAAAAAGCCCTTTTACCCAAGTCTATCCTTGGTGCAGCAGGCACGGGGGAAGGATCAGTTTTCTCTGAGTTAGCGTGGCGGCGGCAGGGACTAATGAGGCAGGGCCTTGAAAGTGGCTCTCTCTCAGATCTGGCTCCTCAGGGGTTGGCTAGGGCTGGAGCTAAGAGCACTGCTGCACTTCTGGGACCGTCGCAGCCTGGTTACCCAGGTGCTGAAAAAACAATTTCTGTGCCAAGACCATATGTGGCTTTTCAGAGACTCAGCAGGGCTCTTGCTTTAGGCAGAGCACTCCTCTTGTGGGATGGTGTGCTAGAAAACAGCAGAGGGAGTCCCATGTGCTAAAGGATTCCCCTTGTCTTCTCTGCTCTCTACACACTGTTTCAGTTCTCTGGGTCTCATTTCACTCAACTCTAAAATACAAGAACTGGCAAGAGCATCTATACTGTTAACTTTTCTATTCTAGAGTACATGTCTTTGTCAGGAGGCAGCAAACTTGTAAAAGATCAAATAGTAAGTGTTTTCTGTTTTGTATGACTCATGATGTCTGTCACAAATGCTCAGCTGTATCTCTGTAGTTGAAAACAACCCTAGTTATCAATGTGGAAACAAATGGTTACGTTCAAATAAAACTTCAGTTATGTGCCGGGCATGGTGGTGCACACCTTTAATATCAGCAGTCGGGAGGCAGAGGTATGAGTTCAAGGCCACCCTGAGACTACATAGTGAATTCCAGGTCAGCCTCGGCTAAAGTGAGACCCTACCTCGAAAAAAACAAACAAAAAAAAAAAAACTTTATTTACAAAAATAGCTATATTTGGAGCTAGACATGGTGGCGCAATCCTTTACTCCCAGCACTTGGGAGGCGGAGGTAGGAGGATCGCCATGAGTTTGAGGCCACCCTGAGACTGCATAGTAAATTCCAGATCAGCCTAAGCTAGAGTGAAACCCTACCTCAAAAAAAAAAAAAAAAAAAGCTATATTTGGCCTTCAGAACCTCCAATGTAGATTATTTAATGAAATTCCTATTAAAATAATTCTTTGAGCTGTGTGTGGTGGCACATTCCTTTAATCCCAGCACTCAGGAGGCAGAGATAGAAGAATGACCATGAGTTCAAGGCCACCCTGAGACTACATAGTGAATTCCAGGTCACCCTGGGCCAGAGTAAGACCCTACCTCAGAAAACCAAAACTAAAAGAATTCTTTGGAAAATAGGTAAACCTTATGGTCTCTGTCATGATTGAGTGTGTTAGAATTAGAGGTGTGTGCCACTATGCGCAGCTCTTCAATACTTTGTAAATGTATTCTTTAAAGTCTTCAAAATTTTTTCATCTATTAGAAGAGAGTTCCAGGGGACTGTTAATATTCTTTCTAATAAATAGGGCCAAATTGGTCTAGCTATTAGATAAAATGTTTTCCATGTAAGCATGAATACTTCAGTTCAGATCCCCAGGAGCCACATAAAAGCAGACAACTGTGGCAAGTAGCTTTGATCCCAGAGACACTCCAAGAAGGAAGACAAACTCATGCCATCTAACCTGGCAAATACAGCCGCTCAAACGAGGTAGAAGCAAGGACACACAGAGTTGTCCTGTGACCTCTATACTCAATGATAGCTACACATCCATACACACATGTCATCCACAACAGAAAAAAATGCCCCAACTCTGGGCTGGAGGGATGGCTTAGCGGTCAAGGTGTTTGCCTGCAAAGACAAAGGACCCAGGGTCAATTCCCCAGGACCCACATTAGCCAGATGCACAAGGGGCGCATGCTTCTGGAGTTCATTTGCAGTGGCTGGAGGCCCTGGTGCACCCATTCTCTCTCTCTCTCCCCCTCTTTCTTTGTCAAATAAATTTTAAAAATAAAATATTAAAAATGGGCCAACTCATGCCTTTCATAACAGTGTGTGGGCTCCTTTGTCTGTCTGGGTTTTTTGATTTTTTTTTTTATTGTTTATTTAGTCTAGAAAAGGGACATCTGCCATGCTTAGCACAAGGATTCAGATCTCTGTGTGTCAGCACTTTAATATGGAGAACAGTGTGTCTTTTAAGACCTTTCTTAGTTCAGCCTCACTTGTTCTAGTCTGTCCATTGCATTCTTATCAAATGTCATTCTGTTCCCACAATGAAAAAATTACATGGTAGTGTACACCTTTAATCCCAGCACCCAAGAGGCAGAGGTAGGAGGATCACTGTGAGTTCAAGGCCACCCTAAGACTACATGTGAATCCCAGGTCAGCCCGGGTTAGAGTGAGACCCTACCTTGAAAAAAAAATAATAAAAATAAGTAAAAATAAATAAAAATAAAAATAAGTTCTGGAGCTGGTGAGATGGATTAGTGGTTAAGGCAATTGCCTGCAAAGCCTTAAGGACCCAGGTTCAATTCCCCCGAACCCATATAAGCCAAATGCACATGGTGGCACATGCATCTGGAGTTGGTTTGCAGTGGCTAGAGACCCTGGCATGCCCATTCCCTCCCTCTCCCTATCTCTCAAATAAATAAAATATTTTTTAAAAAGTGAAAAATATTATTAGCCAGTTTGCTGTCATCTAAGTACTGTCTGGGCTCGTCTTTTTCCAAGTTGCGGAGCATGAGTTTCTTCCTGGCCTACCCCACTAGCTGCAGCTGTTCTGTGAGCACACAGAGCTAACACATTCCTAGTAATTACATCTTGTCTAGGTTCCGCAGGGTCACCATCCTTGCATGCAACGTTAGCCCTAGGACAGCAGTTCTCAAAGTGAAGACGCACAAGGCAAAACCATTTCACAGTGAAGCCAGGTAAAGTGGCAGATGCCTATAATCCAGCCCCCTTTGAAGCTAGGCCAGCCTAGTCTATGGGGGTTTACTTGTTTTTTGTTCTTTGGATTTTTGTTTTTTTTCTAAGGTAGGGTTTCACTCTAGCTCAGGCTGACCTGGAATTCACTACATAGTCTCAGGATGGCCTCGAACTCACAGTGATCCTCCTACCTCTGCCTCCCCAGTGCTGAGATTAAAGGCGTGTGCCACCATACCCAGGTTTGTTCGTTTTTTTTAATGTATTTATTTATTTATTTGTAAGCAGAGAGAGAATGAGTGCACCAGGGTCTCCAGCCACTGCAAACAAACTCCAGATTCATGCATCTGGCTCTGCATGGGTACTGAGGAACCGAACCCCAGTTGTTAGGCTTTGCAGGCAAGCGCCTTAACCGCTGAGCCATCTCTTCAGCCCCTGATTTTTTTTTTTTTTTTTTTTTTTGAGACAGGGTAGTGTATGTAGCCTGGCCCAGAACTCACTGTATAGCCCAGGCTGGCCTGCCAAGTACTTGGATTATAGGTATGAACTACCACACGTGACTCATTTCTCATGCAGTAAGCATTAACAATTATAACTCGTGCAAATAAAAGCTATTTGGGGGCTTCAGTTCTTTTTTAAGTGTTATAGGAGTCTGAGTCTAAAACGTTTGAGCACCCCTACCCTGATGTGATTCACCACAAAACTGCACTGATCTCATGCTTACTGATATCATCTCCTCTGTTCCCTTACATAAAATACCTGACATCCCCCAGAGAGCAAATGTGAACAACTTAATGATAGTCCTTCCAGACATCTTCTGCTAAGTTCTTACATGAACACATATTACACAATTTTATATATTTAGGATTATACTATGTTCTTCCAAACTTTTCCTCTGAGACACTTCACTTGGATTTTTCTCCCTGTTCGCTTTCTGAATTCATAGGGTTTTAAAGTTTATACTCTAGTTTTTCAACTAGGCCTTTCTAAGGGTCTAGAGACCATCTTATGTCATTCCCAACTCAATTCAGAAATCTTTTCTAAAACCCTCAAAATTTAGTAATCTGTTCACTGCAACTTTACTAATCCTAGTTAGAACTCCTTACTTTTGTTGGACATAAATTCTTTGTCATGAAATCTGTCCGGTGGCCCTAATTCAACTGTTGTGAGCTGTGTAGAATACAGATTATCATCTTCACTATTATTTAGTCTGTGTATTATCTTCTGATCTGCCTTTCAGTTCACACTAATTTCCTGGGTTGAACGGAAGCTTTAAATCTATCCATTAAATTTGTTTTGTTTTGTCTTGTCTTGTCTTGTCTTGTCGAAGTAGGGTCTCACTCCAGCCCAGACTGACCTGGCACTGTCTCTGTAGTACCAGGCTGGCCTTGAACTCACGGCGATTCTCCTACCTCTGTCTCCTGAGTGCTGGGATTAAAGGCCTGGGCCACCATGCCTGGAATCCATTGAATTCTTTATTTTTAGTTTCCATTTAAGTTTATCTATTGCATTCCTTATTTCAATTTCTATTTTTATAGTTTTTAGGCCTCTCTTAAAATTCTCTATTTTATTTTTAGCTCTTGATCAGTAAGCATGTTATTTCAGAGTTTGCTTGGTAAGTTCTTTTTTAAAATTTTTTATTCATTTATTTCAGAGCGACAGACAGAGGAAGAGGCAGATAGAGAGGGAAAGAGAGAGAATGGGCATGCTAGGGCCTCCAGCCACTGCAAACAGACTCCAGATGTGTGCACCCCCTTGTGCACCTGGCTAACGTGGGTCCTAGGGATTCGAGCCTCGAACCGGAGTCCTTAGGCTCCACAGGCAAGCACCTAACCGCTAAGCTATCTCTCCAGGCCTTTTTTTAAATTTTTTAAAAATTATTTGAGCCGGGTGTGGTGGCACACGCCTTTAATCCCAGCACTTGGGAGGCAGAGGGAGGTAGATCGCCATGACTTGAGACTACATAGTGAGTTCCAGGTCAGCCTGGACTAGAGTGAGATCCTACCTCGAAAAAACAACAACAACAAAAAAATTATTTGATATAGAGATAGAAAGAGGCAGATATATATATAGAGAGAATGGGCATACTGGGACCTCTAACTGCTGCAAACTCCACATGCATGTGCTACCTTGTGCATCTGGCTTACGTGGGTCCTGGGGAATTAAACCTGGGGCCTTTGGCTTTGCAGGCAAGTGTCTCAACCACTAAACCATCTCTCCAGCCCTTTTTTTTTTTTTTTTTTTGGCTTGGTAACTTTACCAAGCAATGGCAACTTTAAGCTAGTTTCTATTGTATAATTTTTGCTGATTTAATTTTCCACTTGCCTCCTCATATTATTCTTTATTTTATTTTATCTTTTTGTTTTGGATGAGGTGTT